>OY740770.1:26074909-26737285 GCA_963513935.1 Aphrophora alni
GTTCTATGTACAGTACTTTAATGAATTTTGAGAGAGTTGGAATTTTTGTTGGTTAAGTTTGGCTGAATATAATCTGGATTAAAGATGAATTTATAATGTTGAATCAATTCCATGGAGGGATAAAAAAAGGTTATGTATTCCATTTACCAATGTTTTTAAACTCAAATATTATATTATAGCTACTTTAACTGTTTTTTTAAATCACTGAAATAATTATTTGAGACTCTTAATATTCCTAGATCTATAACAGTGATGCTGCCTCGTGGGATGTTTTGAATAGAGTGTCCCAAATTTTTTTTTCTTCTTTACCATAGAGATTTCCTTTTCCTATCAAGTGATATTTCTTCTTTCTGTCTTTTCTCCCTCACCCTTTTCTACTCATGACATGTAATGTGAATTCTATTACTGTTCATATTGCACAAGTTATATTAGAGTAGACGCTCTTTTATCCGGTATTCTAACAACCGGTACTTTCTACTAACCGGCATCAACCGAGCTACTCACGGTCGGTTTTTTCCGGTTATGTTCGAGCAGCTGACAGGCCTCGACTGACATTTCCCACCAGTGCAGTGACTGCGTGCGCCGTTTTCTTAGTCATCCAGGCATCCATTATACATAAAAATTTTCAGGACTAAAACCCATAGAACTAAATGAAATAAAATTTAAACTTACCACTTTAAAACTGAGGTCTGCTTCAAATCAAAACCGCAAAAAAAAAATTCTTTTGTCCATTTAGCGACAACGTAGGTAATAACTAAATTATGATAATCCAATTTCCAATATATACAAAATGTAGCAAATTTTGTTACAAAACTAGAAATGTAACATAAGTAACACTTTATTTTCTTCATAATGTCAACATCGTTGTAAACATTCATACGTAAACAAACTTCAAATTCAGTAATTTCGCGCAATGTGTGACACTACATCCAACTTTTGCAAATTAGTGTGCTCTATTACTGTGTCTTTAGAAAGTATTGACATTTAACCTTTGAATATCATGTATTTACTGAAATTAGTTATTATAAAATATGTAATACACACAAAAAAAAAAATTAAAAAAAAAAAATAAACAAACATTTTGATTCCTACATCGGAGTTACCGCTTTCATCACTAGCGGTATCACTTTCACACAAACAGTTATGAATATTACTTGAATTGCCAAGTTCACTCATTATTATATGTGTAATACTACACTAAAAACACTACTGTACTGATACACTAAATAATAATAAAATATGTGGTGCCTCCGATTGACCTGTTCAAAATAAGGAATGTAGGTTCTAACACTACCACTTTATGAGGAGGAGAATTTCTTATAGACTAGAAATTATTACAGCTTGGTTAAGTTGAACGAAAAAGGTTATTTTATTTAGCCATGATTCTACTTCTAAACATGATCTCAATTATAAACATGATTCTAATTGGATTTGAAAGTATCATAAAAAAACAAACTACTACTTAAACAGTTTTAGACATCACACAATATTTGATCTGTTATCTATTTCTAAACATATTCTTAATTACTCAAATTATTGAGTTGCCATTTTGAAGTTAACGTTATAATTTTGAAAGAGTTCATTTAAAGTTAAATAAAAAAAACTAATATATTTACTTAAACATTATTATATTAATTTTGCACCACTTAGACAATTCAGAGTTAAGGCTTACCAAAAGATGAGAGGACCATCGTGCTGCTCATGGTAGCAGGAGCTCAACACCACTCTCTCGGGGCCCTGCCCTGCAGTTGGTTTTATTATTCTTTGTGCCACACCCAAAGATGGATGACAGTTTCCATCATATTCACGATTTCATTTGTTAATAATTATAAGAGAGAGGGAATTTTATATGACTTTGAATAAGTCATGTAGGCTATGGGAAATGGCTCACTCGGTTACTTATCAAAATAAACCAGGATGTTATAGCTTCCTATCAAAGCCCACAGAGTCCTGTTATAATCTAACAACTTGATTTTATTAATAAAGAATTTTTCAACTACTATTTAATAATTTCATATATTTGTTTGTATGATTTGTATAAGTCACTAAGTGGCTGGCCACTACATTACTCCCCCCTTTTTAAAAGATTGCTTAGGTTTAAAACAATCTTTTCCCTAAATTTTGAAATTTTACTGCGATAGGGTTAGCTCTAAGTTGTCTTGTGATGCTTACATCTAAATAGAAATAAAAATAAAAGATTACGAGAGGTCGGGAGTCATCATATCTTCCAGCTGTTGTAAACAAAGGAAGTCTCCTGATAAGCTGTGTACAAGTGTACAACTTTACTACTACGACCGCAACTGATAAGACTACTACGAGTCTATGATTAGAATTATGAATCGTCCATGTCTCTCGCATCCTACTTAATACTAACAAAGAAATATCTTTCTCAATTATATTTGTTTTTAGGCAATTAACCAATATTTGATTATTTAAAGCATGATTAGTTTACACTCAATGATATAATATTGTTAATATGTTTTGAATTTAATTTACTCTAACTGCAATGCTTATGAACTAGAACAATTTAGGTTTATGACACCTACAAACATAAATCATTGAATCTGACCATTGCTCTAGTTTCTTTAGACGCAATGTACGACTCAACTACTTGATGATTCTATGACATCACCAAACATATGTCAAAGTAGCAAGGGTATATATACAGGTATATATATATATATATCGTTACTGTTTATAATTATTGAAATTTTACATTCGTAAGAACTTCTTACCTTTATCTTATTATCAAAGCACAAGTAAAAGAAAAATAGAAAAATGGAAAACATTTCTTCTCAAATATAATATACTTACAAACAATAATAGAAATCAAACAATTCTTAGCAACCTTTTTGGTTACATATTTACGACTTTTGATTGACACAATTTTTTTTTTTCTTCACACACTTCACTGAAACTTTATTGACTTTTTGATTATTAACCTCACAAGGTATTCACAAATTTTCACTGTGTTGTCGGTAGAAAGGTCTGCATGTTGTTTTTGTTGTCCTGATGGATTCTTGTCGGTGATATGCTGTCTGGTTCCTCTGTATCTAAGGTGGTTATTGAGATTAAAGCTGGTCGTCGTATGGTCTCAGGTGTCCAATCATGCCTCGTTCTTCTTCTCTTACGAAACCTCACTGCGGCTTTCGGTGAAATTGAAGGTGATCTACAACGTCTAGTTACGTTATATAGCTAGTAAGAAAGATAATACTTGTATAAGCAACAAAGAATTATTAGAGTCATACATGTAATAAGGACTCCTAAAAGTACATAAACATAAATGTTTATAGAAGCTGGCTCATTGGTGAACTTGGCCTGTTCTAGATGTTTTATGATATGGTCTAAAGATACGGATCCATCTTGATCCTCAGGTAAAGAATTTATAATAGAAGCAATTTCCGACGAAAGGTTTTTACTTTGTTTTTGAAGAGGTCTAGTTTCAGATTTTGGTAATACGGAATTAAAATCGATTTTTATAGATGGTGTTAGGATAGAATTTCTTTTAGAATTAAACTTGGAAAAACCTTCAGTAACAGGTAGAAGGGTGACTAAGTCTGAAAATATATGACAAGTTTGTGCATATCTTAATATGCCATTTCCTTGAAGAACAACGGTTTTAGTTATTGGCTTAGAAGCTGCTTTCTGACATCTCCTTGTTGTTTGAAGCGGTTTCGATAGACTATAGATCCACAGAGTTTTGCATGGTGACCTGATAAACACAGGTGAAGGTTCATCTTGCAGGATTACTTTACGACAGGACTGTTGAATTCCACTGACATTTTCTAAAAATGTTGATACTATGCAAGTAACATGTTGTTTTGAATAAACTGGTGAATCAGCTGGGCAAATGGTGTACTCTCCTGTAATGCACTTCAAAAGGTCATCATTATTTAAATACATGTAAGTTTGCCTATCCTCTGAAATTGCTAGGTATTGGTGCGTTTGATAAATTTTTACAAATTTGGTTAAATTTCTATCAAAGAAAGGTAAAGTGTGTATTTGGTATAACTCAAAATATTTATCTGAAGATTTCAATGGCAATTCAATGAACAATCTTATCTTATCCTGAACTCCAATTCCATGAACTTTCACTATACTATAGTACATATAAATTTTATCTAGTTCATTACTAGTTAACAATTTTAATTTATCTGGTAATTTCAAAGAAATATATTGCAATATTGTAGACAAATTTGTTGGTGTAATTAAATTAGAGCTTAATTTACCTGTAGCAGTTACATCTAGTGCCTCTTGCAATTGAATTAGCTCAGTTTGTATTAAACTTATAGTTTGTTCAATTTGTCTTATTATAGAATTGATTTTAACGTAATAGTCGAATTTAAGCTGAATTTCTGTTAGGTTTGACTCTAGTGCTTTATTTTCTAAGAGTACTCTAGTTAGTATACTATTTAAAATGTGTCCCAAACTTTTTATAGCATTTGTGTTACCTACAACTTGGTTATGTGTTTGTTTCATATATGTTAATTGGTCTTCATTCGCGTGTATGAGTGTTTGATGTCGGTTCTCGAGATTTTGTGCTTTTTCATTTAGTATTGACAAATCTTCTGTTGTCGCGGTACCGAATAAGTATTTTAATCCCATTCCTCCAAGATTTACTAGTCCGCGACGTTTTCGCAATAGTTTACTAGTTAATTCGTTACTTCTATCTTCTATTATGATGATAGCCGCTGGCTAAGTCTAAAGTGGTGAAATATTTACTATTCCCTAAATGATCTAACGTATCGTCTATCCGTGGGAGTGGATAAGCATCATTTTTCGTTACTGCATTTAGTGCTCTAAAGTCTGTACAAAATCGATATTTAGGTGTGCCGTCGGGGCTTTTCTTGTTCACTATTACTATTGGTGCACTCCACGGGGAGGTGGACCTCTCAATTATACCCTTATCTAGTAATTCGTTTATGCAATCATTCACTATTTCTCTCTGTGCTTCAGGTATACGATAGGGAGCTTTCTTAACGGGTGACGCGTTACCCGTGTCAATTCTGTGTTTTACACGACTTGTACAACCTAAGGGACTCACCCCATCATAAAATAAATCTTTATATTTAACTAAAACTTTCTGCAAAAGTGGTCTCTCTTCAAGCGATAAGTGTTTTAATTTATCTTTTATTATCTCTTCAACTCCGGCGTTACTATATTGTTTACTATCTCTACTGGGCCTACGCAATGACCTAACCACAACATCTGAGTATGACTGTCTGTGGCTATCATTATCTTTGTTACACAATTCCTTATCTCGTGTCACATTTTTAACTACAACTGATTCTGCTGTTCCTAGCATAACATTTTTTCTTAATTCAAGTGTCTCTTTACTGACATTAACTACTTTAACAAATACCTTAAATCCCCTACTTTCAGTTGGATTTATTCTCTCGCTAGCTACATTAATGACGTCATTCTTCCTAGCATTTTTCTCTTGCAATTCATGCAACTTATTTACAGTTCTAGCTACATATACTGCGTGTAGACCTACTGTCGTGGGCTCTATCATAACTGTACCGAACTGTTTCACTTTTAACTTGTCATTACGGCAATTCTTTACTTTGCCTACTATAACAGTCTCCGACATGGGTTTTAGAATTACTGTTTCCGCGTTTCTGACTTGAAGGTTCATCGCTGGTTCGCACAATTTACCAGTATTATGTATTTCGTTTAAGTGGCTGATCAGACCTACTTCCGATTTACTTTTAATGGCTGAATGAGAGAGTGCGCTCGGGCTACCTCCCTCAGTGCATAACCTAACTCTTATCTCTGAAAGACATGGTTTTGCGATCAAGGTGACAGTTTCACCAGGTAAGTCAATTACGGCTCCGAATTTTCTTAGAAAATCTAATCCTAAAATCCCATCATAGTTTAACTCTATTTCACATACTCTAAAGTCATGTGCAAAAACAATATCTAATATTTTAATCTCAACGTTTTGTGACCCTCGTACTTTTATTTTCTGCCCCGTTATGCCCGCTGCATTTACATCTATTTCTCCTAATTTCGCTTTACTTACGCCTATTTTCAAAATGGAAATAGTTGCTCCCGTATCTAATAGGAATCGACGTTGGTTACCATCCACCTCTACATCGATACCTATGTCGAAAAATTCGCCCTGACTCGTCACCTGTACGTTTGGTACCCGGCTTCGACTCACTACTGTTTTTAACTTCGGTCTGACAGATGGGCGTTGCCTGCAGACCAGCTTTCGTTTCCCTGTTTATTACTACCGTTTGTTTTCCTCGAAACTTTACAATCCCGGGACATGTGCCCCATCTTATGGCAATTGTAACACTCTATGTTCCTTCGATTTGGTTCTCTTCTAGGACTTTGGTTTCTCTGCCAATTGTTGGAGGTGGAGGACCCATTTCCACGGTTTTCACTGGATCTACCTTGATACCTATTCCTAACGTTGGAATGTCTGTCCCGATTGGAGGTCCTACAGTTATTTGCTACGTGCCCTGGTCGCTTGCACAGGAAACATGTCATACTGGTTCTAAAAACCGGTCTCGTTAAATTTTGACTTTTTCGGTTGTCTATCTCAGCATTATACACTGTTATTGCTATTTGCAAGGCTTCTTGCATCGAAGTGGGTAATCTATACCTACATTGCTGTCCCGCTTGGCCTTGAAGACCATTTACGAACGCTGCTAGCAATCTACGCTCGGCTTCTTCATTGATTATTCTTTGTTCTGCTGCATTTTCCGATTTTCGGATAGTCAATGCGCACAACTTACGACACCTATCTCCGAACGACTCGGGTGTTTCATCTTTTCTTTGACTCACGTTTTGGAGATTGACATAGTGAAATTGATCCGGCGCCTTGCTTCGAAACCTATCAATTAATGCTTCTTTCATTTGTTCGTACGTGACTTCATCATCAGTTAAATACGACTGGGTGGCTATGTACAACGCTGCTGGTCCCTTAAGCTTTAAGGATACGATATTTACTTTATCTTTGTCTGTCCATCGGCCCATTTCCGCTGCTTGTTCTAACTTTCGGAAAAATTCTTGCACGGGAATGCTTTGACCGTCTCCTCTCCATTCTGTAATGAAGGCGGCTGTACTGAGGTCTCTAACCCGGCCTACTTCTATACTATCTAATCTAGCTTGCAGCTGAGCGATAGTGTGTAACAGTGCCTCGTCTGCCATTGTGACTTTATTTTAAAAATTATCTTTACTTTCTTAATTTGCAAATTCAATTTCGACTTTTAAAATTTTGACCCGACGAACTCTAGCTCCGTCCGTATAATTTGATCTACCGTTCAAGTGTCGCTCAACTACACGTTGGATTAATGATCGCAAAAGTGCCGATATTCCTTCTAGCAAAGTGTCAGGATCACGAATTGGTAGGTAATACACTGGTGCACTCATTTAGTTTCGCGAGGTACGTCGTAGATATTAGCTTCGTCAGATTTAAGACTTGAGCTTGGTATTGCCGGTAGTGGATTAGGAAAAACTACTTCTGAAACATGTTCGTAATAGGCTGTGATTACGGCGCTTCTAGTACCTACTCTCATAAACAATTTTGTACTTAACGGTTGGTTCCCCAAAGGTACTTGTGTTCCGGATACTGATCCGAAAGGACGACTACTATCCATTAACCCTCTATCTGGACTTGAATTTACTCTCTGTCCCCTAAATTTCCCTTGGCGGTTCCCCAGTTTTTAAGCTTTTAATGAAAATTTTCTATTATTTATTTTTCTTATTCGAAATAATTATTTAAAAGTGCCAACCATTTGCAAGAAGTACCGACTGCCAGAATGATACATATCACAAGCAAAAATATTATTAAAGCTTGACACACAACAGACATGATTACTTATTCTAACAACTTATATTTAACACAGGAACATGTCCATTGATAGATCTGGATCACTTAATTCTAACTCCTCCTCCTCACTACAAATTTCAACCACTATTAATAACTCTGCAGCTAAATTTCTCACATATTTTATTCTAGATGCCCCATAGCAAGCTATATAAAAATCTAAGAGCTCGAGATATCCAATCTTTCGACTCCTTGTTTCGACTCCCAATCTACTTGAACCAATGAAAGTTATATGGTATCTTTCTATCAGTGTATAATTAGGCTCTGGGTACAAGACCCTTATTTTAAGGAAAGAAACACCTTCTACAATACAAGTTGTCTGCAACCCCTCATCAGAATAGTCCATTACTTTGTTACTACTTCCCCTTTTCCCAGATCAAAAGAAAACAACACAAGATGAGATTTTAGATCCCACGAGAGATTTTGGAATCCCACCTGAGATATCACATCCCACCGCTGCCACCAAAAATATGTGGTGCCTCCGATTGACCTGTTCAAAATAAGGAATGTAGGTTCTAACACTACCACTTTATGAGGAGGAGAATTTCTTATAGACTAGAAATTATTACAGCTTGGTTAAGTTGAACGAAAAAGGTTATTTTATTTAGCCATGATTCTACTTCTAAACATGATCTCAATTATAAACATGATTCTAATTGGATTTGAAAGTATCATAAAAAAACAAACTACTACTTAAACAGTTTTAGACATCACACAATATTTGATCTGTTATCTATTTCTAAACATATTCTTAATTACTCAAATTATTGAGTTGCCATTTTGAAGTTAACGTTATAATTTTGAAAGAGTTCATTTAAAGTTAAATAAAAAAAACTAATATATTTACTTAAACATTATTATATTAATTTTGCACCACTTAGACAATTCAGAGTTAAGGCTTACCAAAAGATGAGAGGACCATCGTGCTGCTCATGGTAGCAGGAGCTCAACACCACTCTCTCGGGGCCCTGCCCTGCAGTTGGTTTTATTATTCTTTGTGCCACACCCAAAGATGGATGACAGTTTCCATCATATTCACGATTTCATTGGTTAATAATTATAAGAGAGAGGGAATTTTATATGACTTTGAATAAGTCATGTAGGCTATGGGAAATGGCTCACTCGGTTACTTATCAAAATAAACCAGGATGTTATAGCTTCCTATCAAAGCCCACAGCGTCCTGTTATAATCTAACAACTTGATTTTATTAATAAAGAATCTTTCAACTACTATTTAATAATTTCATATATTTGTTTGTATGATTTGTATAAGTCACTAAGTGGCTGGCCACTACAAAATAAATTGTATTTACCAAAATAATATAGACAAAAACACTAAACAATAATACACAGCCGGGACGAAGCAGTAAACATCAAATTGTCTTTTACAGGCTTGCTAACATTGATTTTTCTTATAACCATCGATAAAATTGTGCAAAATGAATAGAGCTTCTTTTACTCAGAGTTACTATATAAAATACATGTAGTTGGGATAAAAGTTACCGTTGGTATATCGATTTTAGCAAACCTTGTTTAATTAGATCGCGATCACGACTTTAGCACAGTGGCTGCGGAAAAATAGATCGCGATCGCGACTTTTAGCACTTGGAGGGTTAAAAACTAGATACGCTCAATTATCCGGCAAAATCAGATAACCGGCATGGCCGTGGTCCCGACCATGCCGGTTAAAAGAGTGTCTACTGTATATAGAAATACAAAATATGAATGATATTGTGATATGAGTTTTGGTGTATGTTTTGGTTGGTGATAATGAATATGTTTAAAATGGTTGATTTTTATGTTATGCATGCATGTTCTTATAACTTTAGTATTTCAGTATTGTTACATAGTTTTATCAAAAAATCTGGTTTGTGTCTTTCTTCTTCAAGAAAGGGTACGTTTTCTGCCGTTTTACAAACCTACATGACAATATATTGGCATGAGAGGTTTGTACAGTGCCCATTAGATGTTTTCACTATCATGGCATCAACATATTAATGACCTGTTACTAAAATTATGCTAGAAGAATACCATTTTAGTGAACATAATAAAATATTTTACTATGCACAATTTCCACAGTTTATGAACATGCTGCCATAAGTCTATTTTATAAATTATTCATTCAAAATTTAAAGGGTTTGTAGTCTATTGGGACACCTGGTAAATATTATGTTTTATATATAGTTGTTTAATGAAGTGACAAATTTTAAGCAATGTTTCATTGTAATAGTTTTTGATCAAATGCACTATTTTCAAAATAATGTAATGTCAGTAATCCACTGTTTTTAGAATGTGACTTTCAGCAGCATTTTCCAATATGTATATTTGTGAACTTTTAGTACCATGTTGTTTTGCAAAATATTAAATGAAGAAAGGTAGAGAAACATGATATGGGCTAAAATATTAGTCAAAATACCTCTTGTGACCCAGTTACAAAAAAAAAGAAAAAAGTATATTTTTTTAATGTGAAACCATTTAAAGATATTCTCACAAACTTATATTGAAAAAGCTCATGAAATTTAATATAAAAGAATAAATTCGTTTTAAAATTAGAAGATAAATTAATATTACAAAGTAAGTGATTTTTTTTTTGTTTTAAAATTGCAAGGCCCACAAAACAAAATAATAGTGAAATTTACTAATTTTAGAGTAAATTTTGTTTTGATATATTTTTTTAATTAAAACTTTAGTTTTGGTTAATGTACAGATTTATAACAAAATTTTGAGAGCTCCTATTTCCTAATTTGTTGCATATTTTTGAAATAGTAGTTAAGATAAATAGTTTGATATTTAGTAATACACAAAAATGTTTTTATATTTATGGGTAGTAAATATTTAATTGGATACCAATATGTTCTCTTTTGTCACCGATCAAATCGTCTATTTATACCTTTGTTTGTTCAAACATTATTGTGACTCTTTAGAAGGTGCTAATTTTTTGACATCCATAAAGTTTTATTTAGGTCATAAGTTTGAGTGATGAATTGGATGATATGGAAGGATAGACTTAATTTACAATTACAGTAGACTCCCTCTAGTTCGGCCACCTCGGGACCGGACAACTGGCCGGACTTCAAAATGGCCGGACTATCCAGATGTACTATCAAAATTTAAAATATCCCCATTAAATACATTACCTATGCTTAAAAATCAACAAAAGAACAAAAGACGTTGTTTAAACATTTTTACAACATTATGTACTTACCAAAGAGAAGATTTTGACGTCTCTTGGTTGAATTGTCATGTTGTACCACTCATAGATACATATTAAAAAGTAAATACTGTACCGATACTGTACTAAGGATAAAATTGAACAGAAAAACACATTACAGTACGTACTGTAAAAACAAACCAGAAATGTATTTACTGGAAATTACTGTACAACACGTATTACTTGACTTATAACCTATAAAAATTAAAAGAAATCCGTTATTTTCTTTTGCTTTTTCTGATTAAGAGTTTTTTTGAAAGCATAGTCACGCCATTTTCTCATAAACATCACGTCAACAACTGTTGCAGCGGCTTTGGACCGATTTAAATTTATCTAGATGCTCTAGAATACTGAATTTTTGTTCCATTGTCACAAACGTATGTTTACGTTTTTCACTCATTTTAGAAAACATTTTTCTCAAAGCTACCTCACACACACGTGTAAAACTTACACTTACTCACAACGTTCACTCCCGAAAACAGTTCTACATACTAAACAGCAAAAAACATTCACACACGAAATTACAGATCAATCAATCTCACTGTACAGTACGTACTACATATAACCAAACCGTTTGTCACAGGTTAAGTGAGATCGACCAATTACAAGCTCGCCCGTAAACTAAACTGACATACAGTAAATAGTTTACTGTATAGTACTTCTACACCGGAGTAGACTAAACATTCAAGATAAAAGATAAACGTGACGTGACATTCAAGGCGACGTGACGGATATGACTCACCCTCCTAGGACTGGCCGAACCATCCAGCGGCCGATCCAACAGAAGCCGAACTAGAGGGCGTCTACTGTAATATCAAACCTGCAATATAATCTGTTGGTACACATCAAATAAAATGATTGAATATTAATAACTAACAAAATACAATTTAACAAGAAAAGATTGTGTTCAGAATTATCAAAGGAAATAAAAATAGAAGAATCCTATTGAGATTTTACAAAGACTCAAGTTTCAAGGTTGTTATGTCTTTTAACCTTAACATTAAATTCTGTAGATAGTTCATATCTTTTATATAAGCTACAATGTTTACAGATACTTTATATCATTAGTCACTTTCGAATATGTATACAGTCATTCCTTTTAAAATATTTAAAACAAAAACAGCAAATTAATTCTTCTCTTTTGCAACACTATGCTCTGAAATTTAATCTCATCTTTCCATATTTTCATTACATTTAACCTTCTTTTTATTTTCACAAGATTCACTTTTGACAAATTTGGAAATGAAACATCATGTTTCCTAATTTACATATAGTTTATTTTTGTGAAATATTATGTTGTGTGATACAAAATGGGCATTCATGAAAATAATTGTTGGATAATGTGAATATTTAGGTTAGCCAATTTATTGTGCATAATAAATAATTTTTAGAATTGAATAAATGATAGTGAAATTATGCTAATGATCTCTCAACAAATAGTGTGTCCCTACACTATATGAGCAAATTTGTGTATGTTATATATAAAATCTAAAATATAGATTATTTATAAAATATTTATTCTGTAAAAACTAATATATTCATAATGTTCACAGAAAGAGTCTTGGGTTTCAATTTCTATGAATAATTCATTTTGGATTTCTGCTGTGAAAATACTGAGCAAAAGAAAAGACTAATTAGGATATGTTGGAACTCACCCGCTCAATAATAAGTACTTTAACTTTTCTCACTTAAAAAAGAATATAGTGTTTGTTTGCATTATATTGTTTACAAGGTGTTACTGAAGTACAGGGACAATTTACATACAAATAAAAACCTCCCTCTATGTTAAAAAACAATACATTTAGTACTTGTTCATAAAATTTAAATATCTGAGGATGAGGTTATTAAGGTCAAATTTATATCAGGTTTTAATCATGGTTTTGCACCACACTTTTGGAGAAGTGTAATGGTTTTCTAGATTGTTATAAAATTAGGCAAATTAGTTATACAATTAAATTGTTATAAAATTGTGCCATTAGTGTTTGACACTAAACACCTCATATAGAATAAAACTCCAACATAAGATCTCATAAAAATTATGTTTACTTAATCAAATGCGTTTCAACGACAAAGTCGCCATCCTTAGTGATACATGAGCTATAATAACTAAACTATAACTTCGCCATTGAAGTGCTATTATGTCACAAGTCAAGGTCAATATTTATTTACTAAACACCTCTTCTACTTTTGTTATATGAAAATGTTTAGTGGACTAAAATTTTGAACTCTTAATTTAGAGTATGACAATTTCTACTTTTTATTGTGTGTCTCTGGTATCTGAATGTGGAAAATAGTTTATCCCTCTGTCTCCATCCTTTGATGGCAGGTTGGTTGAAACATACATAAAGAAGTATACCTTAGACCAAAGAGGTTTTAGACCATCTATATCTTTTAAAACAATAGCAGAGATAAAGATGAAACATACTTTAATGATAATTAATTGAAATCTTATGTTTTTTTTTTTTGTTTTTTTTTAACTACTCTTAATTAGCAAAATATTGTGATTTACACCCATCAAATTTGACTTCTCACATGGTTTAAACAAATCATTTTTAGAATGATGATTGTCATCTTTACCCAATGCAGTTCTTTATGACAAGTGTGGATTTATTTTGATTATTTTACCATATTTTCATTGAATCTTCAGTTTTTTTTCCAAAGTTTTTTGGGATACCAGAGTTTTGATTCTCAAGGCTCTAATCATTTTGATCATATATATTATTAAAACCTTATAGATGGTGGTAAATGTTTTGTTTGCTAAAGACTTTGGTTTTGGCTGTGAGAGAAAATTAGCAAACAGTTTATAAATAAATTTTGAGCTGACTTGTGAGATAATATTAGATAGAATTAAAACTCTAAGACAAGATCTCACAAAAAAATATGTTTACTATATCAAACACGTTTCAACAACAAACTTAAGTTGTAATTTAGTTATTGTAGCTCCTATAACACTGAGAATGGCGACTTTGTCGTTGAAACGTGTTTGATTAAGTAAATGTAATTTTTGTGAGATCTTGTGTTCGAGTTTTATTCTATAAAAGTTTCATTTCTTTAAAAGAGGTTAAAAATTGTTTTTGAGACTGTTTCTTTTTCTTTCTTTTTTTCTTTCTTCTTTTTCTTTTTTTTCCGAGTATTTCATTAGTTCAAATTTAGTTCATTAGTTAGAAAAAATAGTTAAATTGAATTTTTGTTATACACATTAAATTCACAATTGAAATGATTATCATAAATTTGAGCTTAATATCACAATTTGATTGTCAGGTATACAGTATTTTAAGAAAATTACAAAATATTTGCCAATAAAAAAAATCAAAAGTTTTTGACGTACGTTTGATTTGTTTTGCTGTGAAGAATTCACCCATGAAATTAGTCCCAAGTATTTCAGACACACCTTGTAAGTAAGTCAGTATTACTTATATTTAGGTATTATTATTTAACTATCATTTAGTATTTTTAATATAGTATTTAAAGAGGTATATGATATCCTTCTTGAAACAATTTAGATTTTTGTTCTCAATGATATTTCAAATATTTTTATATGTATTGTTAAAACAGTCAAATAGACAGAAATGATCAGAACAAGGATTGATCCATAATGGGCTTTTTAAAAGACCCAATTTCCCTCATTATAAACCACTTATAAATAGAATCTTTATTTAACTTTTTTTTTTTTTTTTTTTTTTCTTTTTTTTTTTTTTTTTTTTCAGAATGACATCAAAATTAACAGTGTTTGTATATTTTTTCAATATATTAATCTAACCATCAAAATAATTATGATGAATATTATAAAACATTCAATTTGTTTAGGGTTTTAAAAACTCTCATGTTTTTATTTTTTGCATGAGAAACAGTTTGTATATATAGATGAGAGTTCTGGCTACTTCCTAACTTAATAAGGAAAATATATGATAATTGCACAATTTCATTTTAATCTTTATGCAAAAAAGATTGTTTAAAATTATGAATGTGACATGTTAAAAGTGAGTTTTAAAAGTTGTGATAATATTATTTTTTGTAATTATTAATAATTCTACTCTAAAATATATTTGACAAATGAAAGAGCACCGGAAAAAATATACAAAGTGTTAGGAAAGTATGAAAAGGGCTTAATATTTCAAGAACTACTTTAGATAGAAAGATGTTTGACTTCTCATTTTACAGCTCTTAACCTGACCTAACTACAGGGCGGTACAAAAGTTTAGTATGGTATACAGAATATTCAAAAACTTAACAAAACATGATTTTCTTCAACTTGATTTAATGTAACATTATTATTATTTTAACATATTCTAATAGATCAATTTAAGATACCTTTTCTAGGTTTATTCTGATAAACCTGTTGTTTAAAAAACAAAAGAATTAATCAATTGGTGACCTAGTAGCCCATTCAATTGTCTCCCTGCAACCTATCCATCTTTGTGGAAATATGTTGACCAAGAGTTGGTCACACTTGTAGTGCATAGTGAGGTGGTACTGTGTCTTGTTGAAACCACAAAGTGTTGAATATTGGCCAAACAATATTTTGAATGTGTAGTATTATTGTGCCAACTAATAAGTTATGGTAGGAATCTCATGTTATATTTCTGTCTATTATAAATGGTCAATTATTTTAATACCAACAATTCCTGCACAGATGTTATCTGTCCGAGTGGGGATGAACCTCCTGGGTCCTGGGATTTCCATCGGACTAGTTTCGACGGTTATGCCTAGTAATATGAACATTGCTTCAGCTGTAAATACCACAGAGGTAACAAAATTTGGGCGTGTAATCAGTTTCTACATCATGATTATTGAAATAATCGTCTTTTGATAATTCATGAACTTTAAGAAGTTTGTGAATAGAGAAACTGCTGATCTTGTTCAACAACAGTTTTTAAAAATTTTATTGAGGTGTGGGATTCTTAACGAATTACTATAGTTCAAAGTAGGATGAATATCTACTAGGATAAAACATTAAATAGGATGAATAGTTTAAAACAAACTTTATTACCACAACTTTTAGAAGTTTCATGTATGGTTTAGGGTCACATTTTTATCCCTCTTCTAACCTAACTTGTTAATATTGTGTAGGAATAATTTGATTTCCCAGCTAGGTTATACAATGTGTTGTTGGTACTTCTGATGTTAGGTTTGCACTTTTAAATACTTTCCAGAATTTTAAAGAAAATTTTACATATTTCACGGTGGTTGAAAAGTGAAAATAAACCTAAATACTAATTGTACAGTAAAAGTGCAATCAAATTCTTCCTATGGGTGTATCCTCAGTTGATGTATGCTTGTCTCACTGTAATTTGAGCCAGTAAATTGTTAAAGGTTATGAAGGTTCATGCATGGTTGATGGTGTTCCTACTCCCTCCTTCTTTCACTAGTGTAACTAGAATAATAAAGATAAAAAGAAATATCATAAGAGGTAATCATTATAGAAATATTGGTGGCAGTTCTTGTTAACAGTGTAGGTTCAAATTGGTAAACAGTTGGAAAACCAGGATAACAAAAGGGTTGAATTTGTTTTGTATGTTTTGTCATGTTTCATGCAACTTGTTTTCTGTATATTTTTGCAATTATGCATTTTTCAACTTGTCAGGAATATATTGAATTTATGTGTTAATTATTGTTTAAAATTCATAAAGAAAAAATAAAGAATATACAGTACAACCTCGTTTATCCGGACTAATTGGGACCGGAAGTGATCCGGTTAATTAAAAATCCGGATAATCCAAAATTATAGAAAGATAAATAAAACAAAATATAAAATGATAACTTACCATTTATAAGTCATGAAAAAACACAATATTTACACAGTCATTCAATTTACACAATACACGAAATTACACAATGTACTGTAAATAATGATGAAAAACATTTATTTACACACCTGAAATATTTACACATGCTTTTAATTTACACAGGGTTTAGTTGTTATTTACAAAAAAGTCATTTATCTTCCTCTGTTTTAATTTGGTGTTACGTTTCAATGCGGCCCTGTCTATACGATTCAATGCGTCTAACTTTTGGGCCATTGTAAGCACATTACGTTTTCGTTTCGTCGCCATTTCCACACACAAACGCTAACACACGAATATAAATAAATAGCAGTAACAACACCCACCTCTAAATACTATGCCGATTCTCATTCACGTCCTCGATACTCCCGACTGGGGATGTGATGTGCCAACTGCCAAAAAAAAGAACGGGGTTCCCAAAGCTGGCGGCACCGCTTTAAGATGTGACAAAATGTTCACATTTACTGATTTACACCCTTGAGTCTTAGCAACCCGACAACAATAAAGTTGTAAAAATGACATGATGGTTTATGATGCGTTGTAAACATGCACCTGGTTTGTATTTATTTCACACTGTCATGCCGCATCGGGGTAGGGGGATGGTGACGCAGAGGTCATTGCTCCTCCACTTTCTCTTCCCAGTGCATCAACAACCCGCCCTAATACCTCGAGGCGACACTGTAGTGTTGAGGAAATCACGTTTTTATCAACATTAATGTAATAGCAGATATTTCTTGTTGAAACTCCATATTCAAAGATAAAATAAAGCAAAAGCTTAAAGTTTCAAAATAGGCCTATTATAAATATTATTTAAAATATTATTCAAAATACAGTAATTATTAAAATATTTTGAAACTTTAAGCTTTTGCTTTATTTTATCCTTGATTATTTTTTTATTTTTTGTTCTGGATCGATCCGGATAATCCAGACATCCGGTTGAATGAGGTCCGGATAAACGAGGTAGTACTGTACTAAGAAAATAGTTTAGGGGTAAAAATATTCTTGTCGTTAACATGCAAGAAAGTTGACCATAGTCAATAAATAACAACATTACTAAGTTACCATGAATGAAGTCCACTGATATTGTTCCAGTCAATAATATCATTCAATTTTTAATATCAGTATCCATTGTTAGACTTTTAACGGATAGCTTTAAATTATTATTATTATTGTTTTCGCGAAAATCCATTATTTCTATGATTTCATGATTGTTTTCCATGTTACGATATTTATAACGGACTCAATATTGACCGAACATCAGATTTAGCTTTTAACATCAGATTCAGTTTTTGTTTCATGAGAACATATTGCTAAACAAAATGAAGATTACAATATAAGCTTTTAGTTTGTAATCTGGAAATTAAATTATTTTTAGTCTTAATTGGTAATATTTAGGTTGAGTGATTTTTCAGGCACTGTGTGTTTTGTACATAATCAAGAGGTTACTTTAAATAATTTGGGGTTTTCTGGTTAAATATTTAATTGGTTTTATTTGGTATGATTAGGCTGTGTTGAAATATTATAAGGGAGAGAGTAAATAAGTTGAATGGAATGTGTGTGTTTCCTTTGGGCACAGTATGTCAAAGTTATTATTTTCTGTATAAGATTTAGGGATGAATATAATATTTGTAATAACATATATTGTTTACCTTTTACTGTGTAAATGTTGATTTAAAAAAAATATTTTGTGCAATCAATTTATTGTTTTTTATGGGTTAGTCACCAATTTATACTATAAACATTGCAATATTTATAGAAATAGATTTATTTGTTATAACAAAGAAAATAAAAATTCCACAACATAACCTCAAACCACCGGGGAAACATTTCAACAAATATATCGGCATCCTCAGTTACTCATTAGTACACAAATCCTGACTAGTAAGCAATTCAGGATGAAACTTAATTGTTGAAAAGTTGATTATACATTTTCCATTATTGTAACTTGTTAAAATTATGAAACTATTTCATCTGTTTTAATGCTTTTTCTTCCCATTACTATTTTTTCGGTATTAAAAATACTGCAAAATACTTAGCTCTGCTAAGTAAAACATCTATAATTTTTCTTGGAATATCAAATGTATTTTTTAAATTTTTTTATTAGTGCCAAAAAGTGTTTCTTAGTGAAAATCATGTGAAGATCTCCATCATGTTCAATTTTGGTTCAGAGAGCAACCCTTGCTTGGTTCTGTGAAGGGCATATTAATATCTTCCTCTTTCAAGCATCATTCGCATCTTGCACATATTGCGGTCTCTTAGATTGAATCTGAACAGGTAGCCACCAGTTACATTATGGCTGATCCCTGTTCCTGTTATGAACGTGGTTGCGGATTTTGTAGCACCTTGGTACTAGTTGAATCCAGTTTTTTTTTTTTTATCTAGAATAGTTTTCTGTCCATTGTTCCTGTGCTCCAACATTCCCTCTTTAATATATATATATTTTTTTAGTGGAATAGAAAATGTGGGGGGGGGGGAATGGAAAGTTATTAAAACTATAGACAGGTAAAGGGAATAAATACCAAATATGTATATAAATTATTTTACAATATACTTGTTTTCTACCAAGACGGTATATTTGTTTTATTGTTACAGCGAATTAATACACTGTACATTTTTGTCAGAGCTATTTCTTTCCATAGCCTATGACTTGAAATTGTTGAGAGATCGAGTAAAGATAGATTGTGTTATGCTGTGTCACGAAATATTATGAAAAATGATTTTGAACCTATTTTTCTTTCATATTTATACGTTTATAATTTTTTTTTTTGACCAATTTGGAAAATCAAGGGACCATGGATATGTCAGATTTACATAAATAGATGTTAAAAAATTGTTTTTAGAATATGTGGGTCTCTAAACTCCTTTAAGAGTTTTAGTAATTTTGAAGTATAGATGTCAAGATTTTTATGAAAATTTACATTGTTTCAATTTATATACTTGTATATGCCCTTTCTTTATGCATAAAATTGGGTAAACATTTCC
Organism: Aphrophora alni; assembly: GCA_963513935.1. Taxonomy (NCBI): domain Eukaryota; kingdom Metazoa; phylum Arthropoda; class Insecta; order Hemiptera; family Aphrophoridae; genus Aphrophora; species Aphrophora alni. The sequence continues at coordinate 26,094,726 of OY740770.1, forward strand.
AATCTTAGTTTTATAATAATCTATAAGCAGTAAATATATGGTTTTGATTTATTTTACAGTGTAATTATCAGATTTTATTTATTTTTGGTTATTTATTGAAAAAGATCTTTCTCTATCCAAGATTTAAACCAGTATAATAGTTTACCAAACTATTACACAAGCTACTGAATATATTCCAAAGAAATTTTGTATACAGTAATTGTTTGGCATGTGCCAAAGAATCCATAGATTTAGTTTAATTATAAAACATTATGAAACCAATATTTATTTTTAAAAATTAGTATTTTTCTCAATTGAAAAATATGACAGCTCCTAATTGAAGTCTTCCATATTAGTGTATGGAAATTGATTGATGTTAAGTTATCATACCAAACTGGACTGTAACCAATGTTCATTTACTTAGCAACTTATTAGTAATCTGATAATAACTCGATGCATTTAAATACATCAAAACAGTAGACATATTCAGTAGATTCAACAGTGAAGTTACATTCTTCAACTGTTCTTATGAATGAAAAAAATTAACTAAAAATTTAATTGAAGTTACTGCATTATCATATAAAAATAATAGATTTTTATCAATCGTACAGTCCAATTTACTATTTTGTCATGTTTATCAAATTGTATATAAATAACAATTGGCAGAATCATGATTGCAAATAATAAAATAATAGTGTTAGTGAAAAGGTTAGAGTTCAATAGGGCTCAAAGCCTATTATGTTTAGATTTAGTACAGCGTTTACGAAATATTTCAGAACTTTAGTGTTTTATTGTGTTTTTCAATTTGTATAATATTTACTAGGTAATATCAAGGACCACTTTCCAAGGTAAGGCTGTGTCTCCTATCCATACAAAATCTAAACACAGTACTAGTGAACAATAATTTATGTTATAAAATTTTGTTGAAATAATTTTTACAAAAATGTATGATATCTAAGGGTATTAATTTGGAAAAGAAAACTTGGCGGAAACTATATATATATAATTGAGCATTGTCATGTACTTTAGAAGTTTATTGGCTTTTAATGTTTGATCTTACATGTCAAGTTATTACACTGAATGAGAAGAAAATGAATGACCCTTTGTTATATGTGATTTATTATACATACGAATGTAATCATGTTGAATGCAATTATTATGACAAAATAATTATAAATTTGGATGATAAATTCAAGAGACTATTAATATAACATAAAATTAATAGAATTTATAATAATTCAGATTAATTTACCAGCTGCCTTTTTTTATCATGTGTCTTGATTTTCATTGAATTCTTATACAAGACGTCCGAAAAGTCCTGTACCATTGGGATTATAAGTATAACATAAGTACAGTAAAACTTCTAAAGTTTGACACTTTTTGGACTTATGGGGGGTCGAAGTATCAAAATGTCGAATAATAGGGAGTGAATTGGACATACACTTTTAACATTGGAAGCATTAAACACAACTTTTTTTTTTTAAATTGCACAAATTTAATGAATACTGTAACATTAAACAAAAGTAAAATTACAGTAGAGCCATGGTTATCCGAGCCCCAACTAACCGAGTTGCGGGTTAACCAAGGTAGTTTAAAATTTTTTTAGAAGTTCAGTTTGTGAAAATAGAAACGGTGCACAAAGGAATGTTAAACGAGTTGCCGTATTAGGAATGTGAATCCGAGTGTTATGAAATTAAAGAAAAATCACATTTTAACTCTAATTTTCAAGCATAAAACTTCATTGATTTATTTATAGCTACCTGAAATAAAACTATATACAGTAGTACAGTTTAAAACACTATAAAGATTTAAAATATCACATGGGAAAAATGTTGTAGTTGTGAAGGTCATTTCATTAAGTTGTGTACAAAGTAGTTTTGCTCATAGGAAACTGTTGTCTTCAATTCTTGGATATAGGGTTGTGTTTCCTTACTGAGAAGTTTCATTTACACAAATAAAGCCCCACCCCTCTTCTAAAAATACCGTACAGATCAATGAGATTACTGAGAATGTTTCATTTACACAAATAAAGCCCCACTCCTCATCTAAAAATACTGTACAGAGCAATGAGAAACATGTACATTGTGACATCTGTCAATCAACTCTACATGTTTATCCTAATTCGTTGTTTGTCTGCTAATATTTATAGTCTGTATTAAACGTTGCTAGGGATGATCATTATGAGTGGAAAGTGATAATGTATGTGTATTCAATTTCTTTCATTTGAATACATTATCAAACTTTTTTTGTTAATATAACCCTGGAAATAGCAGCACACTTTGTGACATGTCTGGACAGGTTCCCGTGTCAAAGTATACGGATTGTCGAAGTATCGAGAGTAGAATAATCAAAGGTTTACTGTACTATACAAGTTAATAATACATTTATTTACAATACAATATTTATTTCACAAAATTTGTTCAATATGGCTTCCGTATAAGTCAAGACATAATTGAAAATGTTCTCCTGTGTTCTGGAGATGTTCCCCACTAATCCAGGCGTAATTGAACGACACGCAGTTGAGATGCACTCTCTCAAATTGTCTTTGTCTCTAATCTTGACTGTGTACATTTTGGATTTGACATAACCCACACAGTGCTATGCATCGGGTTTTAGTCCGGAGATCGTGGGGCCATTTCACTCATCCTCTATGATCAATCCACTGTGGGAAATGTTTATCTAGCCAATGACGAACTTGTGTACCATAGTGTGGGGTGCACCGTCCTGCATAAACCATTCTCGTTTTCCCAAACCCTGGAAATCCAAATGTCAGGTAATTTTCACTGTTAACTGTGCCATCAACGAAAAAGGGGTCTATGATCCAGTCTTTCCACAAGTCACACCAAACCATGATGCGATCAGCTCCTTGCCCCTTACTGCCATTGTACCAGTGAGGGTTACTGTTAGACCAATAATTTATATAAAAATTAGCTTCGTCCAAAAACATAAATTTAGACAAAAACTGTGGGTCTTCCTCCAACTTTGTCACAAACCAATAGCACATTTCCATACGGTGATCAAGATGGTCTTCTGACAAGTGGTGTAACAAACTTGTTCTTTTGCAAAATATCACATACTGTGATTCAAGGAACGCCCAGTTCCAAGCTGGTACGGCAAATTGATTTTCGGGACTTGCCAAAACTCCTTCCACAATTTGTTCTTAAGTGCTTGGACAGCCACTTCTTTTAGCATCAGCTACACTACCTGTAGCTTTGAACTTTGATAGCAATCTGACAACTGTTGTGTGCCACACTAGGTCTCGTTCAGGATGCCTCATATTAAATTCACGTGCAACTCCTCTGTTAGAGATTCCTTCTCTTCCACAGAGAAGAATAATCTCTACCCGTTTTTCAATGGTCAACATTTTTCAGTCCTGAAATAATAAGAAAAAAAATTTAGTGAAATCTCAATGATACGGGACTTTTCGGATACCCTGTAAATTTACCACAGTTATCGATTTGTTTATGCTAAGTATGAAGTCAGTTTTTGCTTTAACAAGTATTTATTAACTATTGAAGATTTTCATATTTATATCATATAAAAATTTACTTATCAGTTCTAGATATAAACTATTTATTAATTGTATAATTAATTGCTGTACTTATTTAATAAATCACACTAATAATATTTTATTTGATCAGTAAAATAATCCGGACTGCTGACTTTAAAAAGTATATTAAATAATTACTATTAATAAATATTTTACAGTTTAATTTATCTGGTTTAAGTTTAGTAAGGTTAGGGCCATATAAGAGGTGTGATAAAAAAATACAGTGAATAATTTTATTATGAATAAACTAATAAGCTTATATCAAATTTGAATTAATCTCCTTCAATGTACTCTCCTTGGCTAGCAATGCACTTATCCAAACGTTGATTCTATGACCGGGAGCATTTCTGGAAGGCTTTTTTCGGAAGGACCTTCAGCTGCTCCGTCGTCGACCTCTCAACATTGGGAATGGTGTCAAAACGTTTCCCTTTTAGCACAATTTTTATTTTTGGGAATAACCAGATATCACATTGTGCTAAATCTGGAGAGTAAGGCGAATGTGGACCAGACAGGAACATTATTTTTGGCCAAAAACTCATGGATCATAAGCGGAGGTGTAGCACGGCACATTGTCGTGATGAAGGAAGAAGCCATTGGCCCATTTTTTCTGGTCTTTTTCTTTGCACGTCATTTCACAAGCATTGCAGTACACCCTTGAATATTCGGAGCTTAAAGTTGTTTGCCTTGGAACGAACTCTGAATGCCCTCATTATAAAAAATAAAATAAAATAACACGACCTTAACGTTCGACTTGACTAAGGTGCCTTCTTAAGTCAACATTAAGTTGTTAACCTTAAACCTTATGAAGTCAACTTTATTTTCTACTAGGAACTCTGAATTTTTGTCTCAGGATCATATCCATACATCCAACTTTCATCTCCAGTTATAATATTGGCCATGAAGTCTGGATCTGCTTCAAGACGATCCTTCAATTCCATGCAAACTGACGCACACGGTAAACTCAACCTCACTCTTCAGACTCTGGAAGCGGATTAACAAGTCACAACATTCAAATTTGACTCTGACTATCTCAAAGGATGGGTTATCGAACTTATTATTTCAAATGGATGTAGCATCAGCAGTTGATGCTATAAAAATTCACTCACCGTATTTTTTTATCACATCTCGTATGATATTAAACTATACAAACCTCCAATATTTAATAATAAAAAGTGCATTGATAAAAAAAATATAAAGATGCAACTAACACAAATAGGCGCTTGAGCAATGTATAACTATACAACTACACAAATGGATCGAAGCAACTCAGCACAATACTGTAATACTATGTACATAACATCAATTACTTGATATGGAAGCTATTGGCCGGTATACAACAAATTAACCAATTTTTTTTAACGTTATTTCCACCAATTTCTGTATGAGATATGTTGCTTTTAGACATCATATATATATATAAAAAGAAGAAAAAAAATATTACAAGAAAATCTATAAATAAATTATGTTTCACTAAACCAAAAAAATAATAATAATAATAACAGTGTTAATACTGTATTTTGAAGTTGGTTTTAATTTATTTTAATTTTCTAGTGTAACTGAATTCCAACAATAAGAGTAAGTTAACCGGTTTCAATATCATGTTTATAGAAATATATTCAAATACAATTTAACATATGCTACTCTAAATCCAGCAGAGCCACAAAATGCACATGTTGATTCAATTTTAATTTGGTGAAAGAAGACTTCCTTTACAGTAAATCCAAATCTTTGGAATGAACTAGGAAGTGTGCAGATATGAATGATTGGCTAAGGCCAATATTTTTGCAGATTACAGTAAAAGAACTGTGTTTAAATTTGTGTATTTTACTGCATTCAGTTGTTATTGTTTGAAAGTTGCTATGGGAAATAAATTTCATTTATGTTGGTAATCTAATACAAATTTGATTCCATAGGCTATTTAGAAAGACGTAAATCAAACTGAATTTCATGTATAAAAATAAGAAAAACGGTAATTTAAAAAGTAGTTTTCTCAAATAATTTTTGCTAATAGTGATGAAATAACTTTTGTTTTGATTTAACATTCAGTAAAGTTGCAAGAAATTGATGAATAGTTTTACAAATAGATGTTCTTTCAGTCACTTTTAATTATGAATTTATGGTTGGCCTAGTGTCAAATTTTGACCAAATAATTGTTATTGACTGGATCTAATAAAATCTAACAAACCACCTTGATATTGTAAATGTATTAGAGAGTTAAACATATCAATTTAAGCACTCTCTTGCATATTATTTTTTCATTACTGTTAGTAGAATCTTATAATTTCTTTTTAAGTTTGAAAACGTTTAGCCTTAAGGTTTTTTATTAATCATAATTTGTTTTATGTTATTTACAGTAGCAGCATAAATCAGCTGTTGTAAAATGTAGTTTAATGGTAGCTATGCAATAAATGGTTGCTAATAAGATGTAAGTAAACTATATTATGTTCAAAAATTGTCAAAGTTAGGTTAAAATTGTTTCCAAAACTAAACACTCACATATCTTTACGATTAAAAAGTACATGGTGATTGATATACATCCAATAGTTGGTTTTTAAACTTTAAATTTTTACTCCTGAAGTTTTTCTGCTTAAGATGTTGACTGCTATGTGAATAATACAGAAAAAAATAAATGCTAAAAAATATTTTTAATGATAGACTTACCTTTAGGTGTGTAGACCCACATTATGGACAGAAAAAGTTGTCAAGAGTCTAAAGGCACGCCACATTTAGATTCCCGGACATGTGTGGTGAGCACCATACACTAGGTCTAGCGTGAATGTTTTGCTTGAAAGTGGGGAAATTAATCCAACAACCACGAAACAGTTCACATACACATATTTAGGTTTTACGCAAGTTTTTTTACACTATTTACATCTATATACTACACCTTCTAACTCATTTTTGTGTGAAACTTGTTGAAACAAACCCCTTCAAAAAGTCCAGGTTTATCTGGACACTCTGAATATGTGAAAGTGGTAATTTTCCTCTTCTTACTATACTTGTAGCACACTTTACAGTCTTTGGGCTTCTTGTCACTTTTCTTATCATGTTCCTCATTTTTCACTAGGCAATGTAGTGGGTACTGGTGGTTGTTCTTTTGGAGGAAAAGTACCTCGATAACCTGCAGACGGGATAACCAGAAGAATCATTTGCAAAACATGCACCAAAATCTTCTTATACAATTTGATAAACTTAACGCTTGCAAAAATAGTAACCCAACATTTGGATCTATCTGTCAACACCTTTCATGTGCACATTGTATTGGATAATAGACGGCGGTTTCACTTGTTCTTATTTCTTTTTGTTTATTACGGTACAGATTTCATTTTCAAATTTAGTTGATGTGTACAGCATTGACCGTTTGTCACTTCATTTGCTTACCAAAACCCCCTCTCTATACTGAGCAATGGTTTCACCTTTTTAAGAGTGGCACTTTTTACTGTAGAAGGATTGTTTTTCAAGTCGGAACAAAGTATCCCAGTGCATTAGGTTTAATTTGACAGAAGTCTGGATGCAAGCGATACACTGTTATAATAATAATATACGTGAATTGAATGTCCAGTTACCCATTTTTTTGAATATGGTAGACAACATAATTTTTTTAAACTTGAAGTAGAAACTTTCATTTGAAAAGACAACTTTTCATACAAAATCAAATTTTAAACACTTTTGATCTATTAAAAAAACTATAAACACATACTATTCCAATGGTCCAAAAAAGACTGTCGTGATATTCACAATAAGGAAAACAAGGATTTCCAGAACCACAAAAACAAGAAACAAAACTAAGATTATAATATATCTAGTATGTATATTATAATACCCTTAATATAATTTTGATGATATAGTCGTTGAAATTCTGAGTTTACTCTTATTATATTTCATTTGGACTATTGAAATTTATTAAAATCAAGTAAAGAAAAATTTCCACTGCTCCACATTTTGTAGATTTTTAAATTTGTTTATAGGTTTAAAAACAAAAATGTTACAATTAGGTTTTGTTCTGCACAACTAAAATTCGGAAGGAAGAGAATAGAGAAATCATTATGAAAATCTGTTCAGGTTGTTAAGTTGTGTGATTGAATACATCTTGAATCTTAAACATTCTTAGTTTTTTAGTGGAATTTATTCTTAGGAAGGGTAATTTTAAATGTTGAGAGTCATATACAAAATCTGAAAATCAGGCACAAAAGGAGCTAGAAATTTGTTTTGTGTGAGAATCAAAAAGTGTGTTTAAAATTGATATTGAAGTCTTTAGGTTCTGTCTTGTAAAACTAATTATCTTCAGGATCAAATCTTATGTTTCCAAATATATAACACTACAAGGAAAATTAATAAACAGTATTATGGTGTATGCACACTTGAATTTTTTACTAAATTTTTTAAAATTTCAATTGAATTGTGAAAACTTTTTTAATTTTATAATTTAGATTTACAGTATTACACATTTGAATGGTTTTGTAATTCCTAATTATTTGCTGCTTATATTTATTGTTTCAGTGATAACTTGTATTATTTTAGTTATTTATTTTTTACTTAATTACACCGTTGAATTAAGTGTCAAACTATTATTGTACAAAATTATCTTATTTTTATAAAACTTTTCAGTAAGTTTATGTAATTAATTCACTAATATTTTGTTTTATTACCATTTCCTGACAACATGTTATATGGATCGAGTACAACTTGGTTTGCTTTCATGTTTGCATTTCATGTTTCTTTTTTATCAACTATCAAAATTTTTATGAAACAGCTTTTTTAAAAATATGATAAAAAACATTATAACCAGAATATTTTTTGTTGTATGTTTTAAAATACCCCATTCATGTCCTATTTTCACTTAATATTTCTTCTCATTTTTGCCCAATATTTACTTAAATGATGTACATCCTTAATAAAAATAACATCCAATTCAAACAATTTAGCAGTAATTGTTAGTTTATTGCTCGTTATTTACAAAAATATAGTTACATATATTCAAAAACACATTTAATAGATTACAAACACTTTTGTACAAGATTATTTTGCAATATTTTATTCTACAAAAACTTTTCAGAGATTTACTAGATTCACAATAACTAACTACATTCACAATATAAAATTACTATACACAAATTATATACACACAAAATAGCTTATATAATATATTCATCACTGGCTTAACTAATTTTGTATTTTGAACACAAATTCTAAAATACTAAAAAAATGATTGGTAATGATTAAGACTAAATTATTCTTTACTGCATTTTAAAGTTTTAATAACATTTTATAATATTTCATTAAATATTTTCCAGACTTATCATTAGCACGTCTCAGTACAAATCCACAAATATAATTTTGTGTATGGTGATGTTTTTTTATTTCTGTGTTTGTTGTATAGGTACTGATATTAAATATCTTATATAGTTACTAAAAAGTCGTAGCAGCAGGTTTGTTGTGATCTGACTAACTTAATGGTAATTATACAATAGGATTCTCTTTCTAGGAAGCCCAAACATTCCTCATTAACTTTGTAATGTTTATATTATTCTAAGTTTAGTTTACAAAAATCTAGAAACTTTTGTTCATAACATGATTCTCAGATGATGTCTGTTTCATCTGAATGTTTATATAAACTTGTAAAGCATGAAATGTATGGACAGAAAAAAACCCATATGATATAATTCAGATATTAATATTGTACATAACATAAGGAATACATTGACGTATTACCGATATGACACTGTAAAGCACTATTTCTTTAGAGGTTTTCACATTCAAAGAAAATCAAATTGTGGACAAATAGTGCCATACACAAATTATCGGTTATATATTCTTCTATCAAACTGTTAGCACTGTTGTACATACAGTACCTGAAAATGTTCAGTGAATCTGTTAACAGATAACGAATTAATGAATAGTTACTTTCAAGAAGATAATGTGTTACTTTGCACCATGGGGCAGACATTGTATCTAGTGTAAGCATAAGATAAATTTGAAAGTTTGGTGACAGTTTAGATTAATTTGGAAAAATCTTTGGCCGCCAAGATATCAGACCTGATGCCGCTTAATTTCCATCTGAAGGGTCATGTATTCATCAACAAGCCGTGAACAATAGGTGCCCTCAAAGACATGATATGATGGGAGGTTGCTGCCATTACTGATGTCACTTTTGTGTGTGTTTTTACCAATTTACAGACTTATATATGAAAGGTACTTGTTTGTAAAAAGAGGCATACTTTTTGTAATTTACATGTCAGTTTTCATAAGGAACCTACATAAATTAAAATTTTATGGGAAAATGTTTAGGGTTTTTAGCGAGAGAATTACTCTGTATAATAATTGTCATACTTTGTTCATAGGAAATATTTTCAGCACAGTAAGTGAAGAAAATTAGTATTATATTGAAGCTTAGTTGATGAAAATACAAAAAAGTAGAACATCTTTATAATTATATGATGTTAAATAAAATTTAAAGTCACTGCAACTAACAGTTGATTTTTTCTTAATATGTGTACAGCTAATAGTTTTATTGTGTTCATACGTTAGTAATGTAATATTGCAATTAACAGTTGATTATTTTTTGTTAGGCCTAAAATTGACAATTTTATTGTACTTCATTGGTTAGTAATGTGATTTGTAAGTAATAAGATAATTTTGTTTTGATTTTAATAAGAAAACAAAATTAATAAAATGTATATTTTTATTTTGTGGTAAGTGTTTACTTTATATATTTGATAAATAACTAAGAAACCAGCTAGGACTGAATCACCAACACGACACAGTTAGTGGAGATAATATTTAAATATAAAGAATTATAAAGCAGTAAAAGTTGAATGTATGCTGCTACAAATTTAAACAAATAATCAGAATTATTAAGTTTAAATCTTAGCTAGAAAAGATAAAATAATATTTTACCCCACTATTCACCTTTTCTCCATGAAAATAAAAATTATGTAAAGTCAATAAATGATTGCATTAAATTGGCTAGTTAACATAAACTGTCAAGCAACTAGTCAAATATCTCTAGTAGAACCATGCTTTTGTACTTTTATTTCTTTATTTCACTATTAAAAATTAGTTTCATAGCAAATTATTGTTTAATTTTTTTTAAATAGTGATAGTTTTTTAAGTGATTAGTCAATTTCTATTGTAATGTCATACATTTTCTGATTTTTTCATTTTAAATTTCTATGGTGAAAAAGTGAATATTGTGGTAAACTATTGTTTTTTCTAATTAATATAAGTTTTAACTTAATAAGGATTCTTGAACTTAATAAAAAATATAATAGTATTACATTTAACACAATCTATTAGGGTAGAGTAATTGAAAAAAAAAAGAAGCAAATGGAGGTAATAATTAAATAAAAAGCATTACAAGGCTTACCTACTAGGGGTAAATCACTGGAACGGGCAGAGCTAGTACAGGGCATTTTTTCTTCAGCATATGAAGATTTTTTTGCATCACACAGCTATTATATAGTTTTTCCTACATCAGGTTACTTGTTAACAATATAATTATTTATAGTTAACAATAGAAAACAAATATTGTAGTTGCATTGCAAAGGCAGTTTAAAATATCTGTGTAGTTGAACACAATATTTTCTGTACCCAGTTGTCATCATTATTATTAACAAGTTATTACAAAATAATATATATAATATACAAGTTTTTAATCTCTTAAAATGTTTGAATGGTTATAAAATAAGTAACACAAAATCCATGTCAATTAATGTATTTCTGCACAATCACACACACACTCTCGACATACAAATTCACACATTGTTACTTTCTTCCATTATTTATTTGCATTGTACTGTTTTCTTATTTTATAATTGGGTTTACAGATTTTTAAAACACAGAAGGTACATTAAAAGCTAAATTAAAGAATTTTCTTCCTGTACACCTAATTTTAAAGTTACGTTATATAATTAGGGATATCTTGTGAGTGTTCTGTACAATGCAGTCCTGAGTATCCATTGATACAAGAACACGCTGGTTCACCAAGTAGAATAATACAGTTTCCTCCATTTTCGCACAAGTCTTTGGGACAATTTGGGTCTATACCAAACCTGCAAAGTAAAGCTACAGTAAATTTCTAGTATTTAAATAAGATTTTATAAGCCATAGAGTCAATTTTTTCAATTTGTTTTAAAAGACAGTGTTCAAAATATGTCTCAAAACTGGAAACAGCAAATTTGGGTGAAATTTTAAAGTTAAAAAAGGAATATACCATACGGCAAGGTTTTAAAAATTGTGGTTCCTGATTAATTTAGATAATACAAAAATTGATACATGGCCACTGATAAAGGCTATTTTAATAATTTCTTTAATTTGTTTTGCTAATGCAGTTTTAGATTGTTATAACCATCACATTTCACTAAAATTTAATCAAAATTGTCTTTAGAAATATATAATAAATTTCCCCCTTCACTCCAAACTCAGTAATTTTGAGTAAATTATGATTCATAAGTTTGGTTATGTTTGTAGTTTTGGAATGTTTATTTTAAAAATACAGCTATTAATGAAATAGACATAGTGCTTTATCGTGTTATAGCCTTATTATGAACCCTACAAACAAATTTGAACGAAATCAGACTACAATTGTAATTACTTATTATAGCATTTACAACTTATTTTGGTTTCATTTTTGGATATAGTGTTCACATTCCATTCCATAGTTATAACTTCCTTCTTTAGTATTATAAATGGTATCTAGCGAAGAAGATGAACCAACAGTATGTGATTTGCTCAATAAAATTGAAAATATATATAGAGAGATTCTGTAAAAAGGGTAGGGATGTTCAAATGTGAGTATGAAATGCAATTCCCTTTTTTGAATCAATTATACATTTCATTTTATGTTATTGTTTTCATAAATTGTATGCTTTATATAGATTAACAAACAGATTTGTGAACATTTTGAAAATAAACCACGATGAAAAATATCACAGACAAATTTAATGGTTTTAATAACTTTTCTGACCAAATACCATAATGGTGTTGGGGTTTGGAAATATAGTTTTTTAAGATATTAAAGAATTGTTTAATTTAGAGCATACTTTTTTGAAAAAAATGTTAAAAAACCAAAACTGTCATGTGTAGTATGAAAATTAAGAGGTTAAGCTTACCGTGAAAATTAATAAAGGGTTTCATCTATTATGTCTGACAAATGATAGGTTAAGGTAAGTCATGATACCACATTTGACAGTTTTTAATTTGTAATATTTTTTACCTTTTTTGTCAGACTTCCATTTTCAAGTTTTAGATGTGAATAGTTTTGAATTTCACTAGGTACTGATTTTCATTAATGCACAATTTGCATTCATTTTGAAGTGTCACATTCAGTTTTGATATAGTTTTGGCTTAATTCTTCAAAAATTAGAAATCAATTTTTTTTAAAAAGTACATTTATTGATAGATTTTAATCAAACTTAAGTTATTTATATTTCTCGTAGTACTGATGAGCTCAAGATTTTTATGTAATATTTTCTTTCTCACAAACAAATTTAAGAAATAAATGTATATGTATTTAGGTAGGTTTTTGTTAAAGCAGCATATAAAAAAAATTGAGCCTCTAGTTGGTCTCGTGACTAATACTTTTGATGTACCTGAAGTTTCGGGTTTAATTTCCTATTGGGGCTTAAAACAACGGTGTTGATTCCATAACATGAAGCAAAGTGGAGAGCTGCAATTGGTAGCGAATTATTAATGTTGCAATTATGGTGAAAGGATTTCCATGTACTGACCATAGATTATCCAACTGAAAAACTTCTAGTAGGCTTAGAAACTTCCAGGTCATTGTGTCACAAGATTAAGATACTTGACTACAGTAATTGTGATGTATACAATTGTACAAGAGTGGGAGTATCGCGTGACATCGTATGATGTGTGACGTCATATGGTTCGATATGTCATACGACAAATTAATAAATGCTATTGGCTACAATCCAGTACCTTTTCCCACCAGCCCTTATTACTGACGCTTTCCCTGGCTACATATTCAAGCCAGTCTTGAACTCACCTTCCTACCTGAAACACGCTATATAGTCGTAGCTATAATCTAATACAATGTGTTTTATTTAATGAACCCAAATTTAGTAATATCGTTACCATATATTACAGTGGCAACGAGCATATATTACAGTAATGTTATTATTTATACATTTTTGGTGTTAATTGCAGTCACGAAACATAATATTTCACTGAGATTTAAATGTGTGGGTTGAACAGTTGTAGTCAGAAAGTGATAGTTTGGGAGGAATGTGGGATACTGACCTTGAAGTTATCAGAAGTGGACCATTATATGGTAGCAATAGAGTGTCTAATTAACCAATGATTTTTACCAAACTTGTAGATCGCTTCAAAATTTACTTATTAAATATTCTCTGTTAGAAAACATTAAACTCTGACTAAAATTAACAAACCTTGTGGAAACTAGATTGGCATGATCTTCTGGTAACACTTCTGTTTCATCTAAAGAGTTGCTTTCTGGAAAAAAAGAAGTAGATAGTGAATTTAAAATATTCCCAAAAATTTTAATGGAAGAAACTAGCTTAACTTTTGTTTTTGATGTATTATTTAAATTCTTTTAAATATATGCATTCTCTCTAATGGTCAAAAAAATTGTTTTTTAATTATTCTCAAAATTTAATAAAAGAATAGTTAAAAAAATATTTTTTTCACTTTTGTGGAGATACTTTTTGTCTGATTTTACCAAGTTTTTAATCAACATATGGCTTTTATGTCAAAATAATCAGAAATTTGTTTTTATCTGATTTTACCCATTTATATATACAAATTGTGCTTTGCTTCAAATGAAGTAGAATACATAGATGATTAACGTGAACCCATTATACAACTTAGAATTTTCAAATGCCCAGAGTTTTAGAATTTGAGATTTTAGTGGAGATTGATCAAAAATACCAGTGTATACTCATAACCTGATGTATACCATTATTTTTTACTGTTTTCATGTAATAAAAGTTTTTCTTTGTATAAGGTTTTTATGTTTTAATTCTTATTTTATTTTTTACTCAATAAAAATGACAAACTAAAACTAAGATCTTAAATAAATTTAGACTAATGAAAAAAATATATTTTTTGAAGGTGATGAAGAAGTTATATTAAATATAAGTTATATTAAATATTAAATATAAGTTTTAAATACTTAATCTTATCATTTTGGGGAGTGTGTCAAGCCCTCTCTTAGTGAAAGAGATTTAGTAGGTAGTTTGTCTATGATGATCGGAAATCATCGAAACTTGTCAGGGCTGAAGCTACTTCTAACATTTATAAGTCTGTAATTTTGATAATCCTTAAATAAACTTTACTGCTTACTGCATGAATTACTTATAGACAATAAGACTTTTTAAATTATACATTGCACATATAATTCTTAAACTAACTTCTTTTACTCATGATTTTCATAGTTGATTACTTTTATAGTTTTCAATGCTTCTCTGTATAAGATTTAACCATTATTGTATTAAGGTCTTTGAAATCAAAATAATAACCATCTATGTATTGGCTGCACAGAGTTTTTTGAATTATACTTTCGTTGTTTTCAAAATTTAGAAAATGACAACATAAATAGCAAAATCATATTATCACTTACCAATACAAGTTGGGTCTTGAGAACTATCCCAGCTGCCAGCTATACACCTTACTGTACTCAACTGTACTTCTGAAGGTGGTATGTTGTAACCTGGATCACAACGGTAGTGACAAACTGTACCATCTGGGAGCATACCTTTAGGTCGTACAGGTTGATGTTGAGGAGTACGGCAGCTCAGATGTCCATTGGCGGGACTTACAGGTACTGGACATGCTGTTGTTGCTGTAGAAAACAACAATATTTGATATAAAAGAACTAAAGAGAGAAATATTTATATACAAAGTAGTTTTGTATAGTAAATTAAGTATTATTAAGACAACTTGAAAATTATGCAGGAGGATCTAAATACTTGCATTTGTCAAATAATCAAAAACTATCACAAAAAAGTAGCATTTAAAAATTTTATTTATGAAATTGTAATTCAAGAAGTAAAACTTGTAATTAAATAGTTATTGGTACACAAATGTATATAATTTAATCTGACAAATTAATCTTCTTAACATTGTCGTCACTGAATAATTAAAACAAAAATGATTCATTGGAAATCTATTTGTTGTATGTAAATATTTCGAATAAATATATAGATGTAGATTCTTGCAATCAAAGAGAATTCTTACAATTAATGCTCTATGGAAGTGAAATAGAATATTGTAAATTGACATCAAAAGATGCTTTATGTGGCTTAATCCTTTTTGAATATTTACTTAGTTGTGAGTTCCGCCAGTGCCTAACACAAAAAAATAAAAATTATGATCCCAATGCTAAGTGTCATGTGATGAGCCGGCATACTTTATATAAACATACCTTAAAAAAGTGTTTTTCTCACTTCGAACCTCGAGTACTAGGGTTCGTTATTCGTGCGTCCTATGGGTAATGTTAACCCAAGAAGCATATCATTATATACAGTATATTGAATTGTATACATTTCATTGTAGGCCTTTGTATCATCTTAACCAGAAAATACCATTTTGTGGTTTACATGTTATTGTTTTTCTTATCCATTTTAAACTTTTGAAAGTATGTGAGTGACATATTTGAAATTTGTAAAAAGAATATATACATTAAAAGTCAAAAGGTTCTTTCGTATTAATTTTAACTATTGTTTAGTTATAGGTATAAAAATGTCAACTATTGTGGGGTTAGAGGGGCACTTAGAGATATTTTGCCTAGGGGGTCAAGTTACCTTACAATGGATCAGTGATTACAATAAATATGCTATTAGGTCATTTTGAGCAGTTAAATCCCTGTAATGTTGAATTAACTCTGTATAGTATATTATAATTACTAGTGTTTTGAATCTTACCTATACATTGTGGTGTAACACCACTCCATTCTAAGTCATCTGTACACTCAGTGAAAGCAGGTCCATCTAGTTGGTAACCATCTTCGCATGAAATATTACACTGTGCTCCCCAAGCACTACCATGAGGGCAATGTGTTAACACTCCAAAGCCCACTTCCAACTGAGGGCACTTTCTAACTAGGGTCAAACAAGTATTTATAAATATGACTTTGATGAAAGAGTTGTAACATATATTTTAATGTTCTCTACAGTACTCAACACACCAAGTGGAACATTTTTGTATTTTTTTCTTATTTGCATTAAAATATTTGATATTGAATATTTATAAAAATTGTCAATAGAATTTAATATATATAACTTTGATTTTGTAAACAAATACAAACATGTTTAAGCTATCAACAATGTATCTTTCTTCTTTATAATTTATTGCCTCAACAAGTATATTTTTTTTTTGTGTTCAGGAGAAATCAAAACAAGTTTTGGTTTTGGTTGAAAGTTAAACTATTTAATCCACATTTTCTGATTTTTTAAATTTTAGGAAGTCCAAACAGTTCCTCAATGCACAAAGATTTGAAATAGTTAGATATTGGTGCTATTATTTTATATTTATTACATATATTTATATTGTAAATGGAAATAAAGGGATGACAAAAAATAATTCTAAAATATATGTCCTTGATAAAAATTGATTTTCAGTTTTCTTAATATCCATACTTGTACTCTTATGTTGGGTAGGTTAATGATATGATGAGGAAATTTCATGGCAAAAGATAGCAGGAATGGGTTCAGTCTCACAATCAGGCCAAAACCAATTCTTGGACCCTTATACTTAAACAACATGTTTATCTTGTTCTTTCTTTATGAAAATAATTGTTTGAAATATACTAATTGTATAATGTAAAATATGTTACCCAATTTTTTTCTTATCAGGAGCTTTTGGTTTGTTACTTTAAAATTTGGAAAGTTATATATTAAAGATGTTTGAATTTGTATCAAATGATATCCTTCATATTTATACTGTTACATTTTTACAATACGTAGACAAAATTTAAAATAATTTTTAAGTTTGACCATTTTGTTGCAATTATCTATTTGGGACAAGTTGTTTAGCACATAGTAGATTTGGATTTCAATCTTTAAAAGCAAAAATTTTGACCTATAACATTTTTCAGATTAATTAGCATATAATTGGTTACCTATAACATTGTATCTTGAATGACATGTCTTTAGTCTGCGACGGTAATGAGTGATGACCACAACTAACTCATGACTACCTTCACCAACTCGTGTACCTGGGCGAGGTCCTTGGACTACCTTTAGCCTTACTCCATTCACATTCGACCTATATAACAACAGATGCATGTTTATTATTGTTATACATACAGATTATAATATGCAACCTGTGTTTATTGACTTCAGTACTTTAAGCTCACTAATGTTTGACTAGTTGTAAACCAAACGCAATTTAGAAAAAAATGGTCATCTAGCTTTGTTGATACAGACAAAAATATTATATATGTGTTTATTATGTATTTACTGCCAACAATCCTTTTGAAGTTTTCTTCAAATTAAATTCTTAATTTCACAAGACATAGTTTGGACATTATTCGTCCATCTTAAGGTGATTATAAACCTGTGTGTATAAAACTAAATACTTGTGTGTACGGTGTTTTTAGGAAACCAAATTATACAAAAGTCAGTGAAAAATAACTCCAAAATAAAATTTTTTATCTCTGTTACAACTAGTAGGTTACGTTTTAAGCATATAATTATTATGAAGTCGCAACTGTTATTGTAAAAAATTATTATTAATAATATTTTTAGTTTTTTTTTTTTTTTGTCTGTCTTTAAAAAAAAATACCAATATTGGCAAAAATGTCGTACAAGTACTGGCTAGTTAATATAAACACATACTATATGCTTGCATTTTATTCAAATGTAATTTTATCAATATTAAATAAAAATATTTCCAAATAGCCTGTGTCAATCAAGCGCCATTTTGACACTTTTTGTAACTATTGGTCAAGTACTGGCCCAATCAAGTCAGTAATAAAACGGGACTATCTCGGGAGCATACCCTTTCAAATGAGACCACCCCCAATGAAATCTGTTAAGCCGTTTCGGAAATAAATGCGGATATACATAAAACAAAAAAATTAAGGTCGAATAGAGAACCTCTCGCCTTTTTTGAAGTCGGTAAAAATGAATTTTCATAATTCCTATATGCTATAAGCATGTAAATCAAAGTTACATTAGTGACAATGGTTGCTTTTTATTTGGGGGTTATGCACACCCCTTTTTTAAGGGTTTTGGAAAAAACTAACCACATAATCTAATAGGGAATAAAATTTAAAGAGTAAAAGCCACCATATACTTATTTAGTATTAATATTTGTCGAGTTGCTGTGAGTTAAAATTTTGTTATGCCTTTTTAACTAATATACGAGGACAAAATTATTTTAAAACCTTGTAGTATATGTAGGCACTACAGAAAATGTCATTTTTACGAATTACAAAAAAAAATAGGCTCTAATGTTTATCATATAGTAACTTACAGTAGGTTGTAATTATTGGAATGAAGCAGTTTTTATTTTTTAACATATTTTGTTTTCAGAAAGTAAGCTGATAAATAATTGGTTTGTGGAAAATAACTACACATGTGTGATTAGGTATTTAATCTTATGCAGGAATATTATTGTATATCAAGTATGAGTATATAATAATATGCCACTGTTTATTAATATGTATTACTATCGTACATAATAGTTACCATGGATAACAAGGTACAATAGGAGGACTCTCCATGATGACACTGTTTGCTCCTCTTTTGCTAACAACAGCACGATCTGAAGGACATTTAGCACAAACTTGAGGTCTAGCTGGCTGGTCATGACTGACTCTCCAATTGTCTTCGTCTCTTGATTGATCTGGAACAATGTTAGGAATAGTTATGTTCTAATCTGTCATATAATTGCATTGATTATACGGTATTGAATTTTACTACATATTTAGTGATTCCTGGCATTCATATGCAGATCATCAGGTTGCACAAAATTAACTTAGTTAAATTAGACTAACTTAATTAGGCAATACAGGAAAAACTGTATGAAATGATATTAAAACTTTTCTTATAATTTTGTGGATTGATAATTACAATCAACTAATAGTTAAACAGCTTACAAATTATTCTGAAATTTATTGCTAACTTTTAATAATTTTGAAGTTATATTTCTTTTCTTATTGTAGAAAACTTTATTGGACATCATTGAATATAGATTTTAAATTAAGCTATCGTGGGATGTTATAGCATGTTGTTACATCTCAAAAACTACTTTTCAAAATTTTAAACTCACTATTTCAACTGAATTTTTAGTTAGTGAACCTAACCTAACAACTCCTAAAATCAAGCCTTATTACTAAATGTGAATAAAATCAGACCAAACTTGTGATCTCTAGAACATTAACAAACTTAAATATGAGTAGAACATAGAGGTGGTTCATTTGAAAACATTCAATGTTTATTATTAAAAAAGTAGATAAGAAAGTGGGTCCAGGGGGAGTCATTTATCAGCTATTGGTAATGAAGACTGACTTATCCTAAATCATTCCAATTTATATATGCACAGAGCCAAAAATGAAGCCAAATTGTTAACTACGGGTAGGATTGGTGGACATTTCATAGTCTCAGCTGTTGGAATTTTAGTAGGGAGTAGCTAGAATTTCAATTAAAAATTTGTATATAGAAATGTGTTTGTATAGTCATGTTGAATGCTTTTATTAAGCTATATGCTTCTGGTAATTTTTAATTATTCTCAGCAAAACTTGTAGGAACAGTTTTTATATCAAATTCTATTTCCTGTAGATTTCTGCTGGTTTATTATTTTTTAAATATCAAACTAAACCCTGGAAAAGTTTTTAACGAGTTGATTTCTTTCACTAGTTACAACAGGTATATTTATTTCCATACTTCTTTGTAAATGTTGATGTTTTAAATGTGTAGGTTTGAACACATGAGAGCATTTGTTCATCAGTTTTCTTGAAAGGCAAAATAGAGTGTGAGGGAATGAATTGATTGGTAGCTGTAGTGTTTACAGTATTGTCTCCTTCCAACACTTTTTGCTATTATCTACAGTGTAAATTCAACTGCATCAATCTGTTGTGTTGTTAAGGTGAAGAGTGATTTAACACCAGAAATATGTCAGACCATTAGTCATGTATCAATAGGTTAAAAAAAAACAATGTTTTGTATGCATCCTTGTGAAGAAGGCCAGGTCTATTTATAAAAATGAATGAGTTTTTTTCTGATATTGTAGTAAGGATAAATGAAACACTTAGATGATTGTTAAAAATATGGAAATTATCCAACATTTCAACAAAAATCTGTCTTAAAATTTAAAAAAAAGGAAGATAAGACGGACATAATTCATAAATACGTTTAATTTAGACGGACTTTAAGATTGGAAAAAATATGGTTGGAACTGAAGAAAGAGTTGTAATAGGATTTCATGGAGAAGGCCATTATTTTCACAATGGAATTAAGTTGTCATGAAGTTGTACATGAAATATTGTTTGTTTTTTGTAAACATATACTATTAGTATATTAAATTTCCTATATACCGGTTTGAAATATGTTGATGGGCCATCATGGTAGATGATGATTATGATGATGGTTATACAACCATGGTTGATGATCATGGTTATTATACAAGTAGATGTAATAATCAAAAGTTGGTCTCTTGGGCTGTACTTAGCAGGCGAAACCATTGGTCGGCTAGACTAATAAAAAGTGGAAGTTACAAAATAAAAAAAATGTTTTCTTTAAACATGGATAATTTTTCATTATACAGAGTATCAAGTTTAGGTATACAAATTCCTATGTTAAATATTTCAATGGGTTTGCTAGGGGTTAAATAGGGTTTGCTTAATTTGGGTAATAAATTTTCACATTATTTCCAAATTTGATCAACATTCCATTTAGGATGGTTGTCCATAATTCATTTACTTTTGAAATGAAAACTTGGAATATTTAAGAAGCTATTATTAACTATTACTTTGTGTTTGCTTAGGCTTCAATTTTGCGCATTGTTCTATGGGAAATTTTGTGCAATGTTTTGACAATTTTTATTTAATTTTAGAATTATCAAGAATGTCAGGTTTTCCCTTACATTAATTTTACTAAAATAAAAAATAAAATAAATGATATCAAATCTTGAAATTTTTACTGATATTTTAGGAACTTATAATACCCATATATATATACAGTATTTCCAAGTGTCAAAAAGTCCTGAGGCGGTTAAGTAACATTTTAACTTTAAAAGGTAGAAAGCTAAAATTTTATAAATGTTTTTTGGTGTAATAAAACCATATTTTTCCATTTATAAGGTAAATTCAATCCCATCCCAAAATGATGTTTTTGTGAGACAAATCAATTTTTTCAAAATGTAAACTCCATCCAGTAATATCTCAATTTAAAAGTTGCATTTTGTATAAAATAACTGCACAAACTAGAGGTCGCATTTTATTCTAAACCAAAATGGCAACTTGTCAAATATTCAAATTTAATATTATACTTTAAAATGTTAGCTCTGTTGACATATAATTAAAATTAAAATTAATTAATTAATTTTTAAATTAAAATTTAAAGGTAATGCCACTCCTAGTCAAATTTTTATAAAATAACAGTCTAAAAAACTTACATAAAATAACTTGAATTTTTGCTATTATAATTTTGTCTCATTATTTTTCTTCAAACTAAATTGAATATTTTAGAATATTTGACCGGTTGCCATTTTCGACTGAAGTGAGATTAGTGACCTCTAGTTTGCGTGGCTATTTTCTATTAAATAAAACTTTTTAAATCGAGGTATTACTGGATACGGTTTGCCCACCACAATTCTCCCTACAATCAGAGCAGCGATTATTTATTCACATTCAGCGCTATGAGAGTTGCATAATACCAGCATTACAGGGGTAGTAGATATCTGAGAATATTATGTTGGACGTTCCACCACGCTAAGACAACTGGAACTGTGGACTCTGATTCACAATGTCACCTTCATTATTTTCCTAGAGATAAACCCTCCCAAATAATGACGTAATAGTCAAAATTGGGTCGGGTCTGTTGAACCTGGGTACAATGGTGCGCTAGTAATTGGTTTTGCGCAATTTACGGTGCATGTCGGCCATTGTAGGCTGGACCACTATATTATTAGAGTCAATTCGTATTTTCTAGAGATAAGTTTATACCCAAAGTTTTATTAATATTTAGAATAATTAATTTCAGTCCCTTATCGGTGCTGGTTGACTGAGCTATGTTTAGTTCCAAGTCGATAGACCTGGGCTGTGACAGTTGTACCAACCTAATTCTAAAAGATCCACATCGTCCGTAACAATAATAACAATCATAATTGTATGCCGCAACTTTTAAATTTAGGTATTAATCCATAGGGCTTTACATTTGAAAATTTTGAGTTACCTGTATAAGGTAAATTCAATCCTATCCCAAATGGGTTTTTCTAAAATAACGACAAAATATGGTGTTTTGAAATATCTAAAATTTGTGTTTTCTACCTTTTAAAATTCAAAAGTTACTTAACAGCTCCTGGACTTTTTGACACCTCTTACTTATATATTGATGCTAGCTTTTGATATTTGTTTAAACTATATTGTAGCAACAAGCCTTTTTCTCTCTTCTGATAAATATAATTATAATTATTTACATCAGATATTTAATGTAAATTTTATGGTTATGTCTCACGTTAAGAGATTTAACATATTTAGGTTAAAAACAAAAGTTTTCCAAAAGGACGGATGGGATAAAAATTAAAATTAGAAAATTTCATCCGATTTCCAAAACCTATATTTAAGGTTTATTTCTCAATGCTTATTTCAACCAGTATTAGTTTCAACAATTTTCGTACAACATAAACATTTTAATTTTGTTACCATTTTGAGTGATATTGGTAAGTGGGTGAAGAAAAAAAAAATTATGATTATTTTTGGTAATAGCTAGTCTTCTAAATTTGTAGCCAAATAGAAATATTGTAGTTTTCGTACAAAATTTAAATTTTAAAATTGTGATCCTAAAATTGTTATATTTGTAATATGAACAGATTTTTATGAAACTCAGTTGAGTAGTTACCCAAGGGCAGTTATCCCTTGGTTTATTGGTAGGTTTACAAGATTTGTCACTAGTTTATATCAAGCTCAAGCCAAAATTTAAATTTCAAAAATGTGATCCTAAAAATGTTAACTATAATTTATGAACAGATTTTCATGAAATTAAACTATATTTTATGGCTAAGTATATAAGAATTTTTACTAGTTTATATCTAGTTTAAGCCAAAATTTAGATTTCAAAAGCGTGATCCTAAAAAGTTATATAATAGATCCGATTATGTTGAAACTCAACTACCCCTTGTTTTATGACAATTTTTCACTAGCTTATGGCAATTTTAACCAAAATTAAAATTTTTAAATGTCCCATCACGGATCAATAATTTATTAATTAGAAATTTGTCTTTTTTGACTCGGAACCTCAAAACAGTTATTTCAATGAAAAACATCGTACAAAGACTCACTATAGTGAGTACAGGCTTGCCAACCGCGATGAACTCTAGCTGAAACTACACTTGTTATAATTTAGTCAAGGGTTAGATCCCTTTCCTTCATATTTCCCAACAGGCCTCTCTTGACCAGCCTTGGTCTTTTTGAAAATTCGAAGGGTAGGGGGTCTTTATTTTAAGTTCTTTTCTTCCTTTTTTTAAAATTTTTATTTACTATTATTATTTTTTTATAAGGAGATGATGACCTAGAGGTTTTGTTCACCTTTACAAGGAAAATATCTATCAGAAACTCAACATGAATTTTTAAGTCATGACACCACTTTCTCCAATAAACAACAAAATTATAACATTTTTGAGACCAAGGAAATAGGATTTGAAAAATTGATAAAATAATGTTGACTAATTAACTAACTTATTCAAAGTCTTTGAACCATACTAAAACACAAATTTTGATTGAGTTTAGGTTCAGCAATATTATTCATTATTAAAAACTCTATAGCGCAGCGAGTGAACTAACCATGGCACTTTTTTAATATAAACATCTACAGAAAGTATGGTGAAAGCCAAAATGTACTTATTTTGAAACATATAAATATCCCATTTGAAAACTGGAAGAATCGAAAGTTTTATGAAAATATATGTCTGTCAGGTATTTATAATTTCATATTATAAACAATTGGACAGATTTAGAATAAAATTGACGCATGGCCTAAGCATTTTTGTAAATAGTGTAAACAGTAACTGCATCAAACTATAACCCGGGTGAGGATTGAATTAACGACTCCAGAAATAAACCAGTCCATCACGTAGGATGCATCTAAGATGTTTTTGCTTCATTTTAATATTTTAAATATAATGATCAAATCCCGCGTTGAAAGGAAGAAGAGGAAGAGAGTTTCCAAATACAGCTGTCAAATAAAATTAACTTTGGGTAAGTTTTTTAAAATTATTATTAGGATTACATTATTTAGTTCAATTTATTCTCTTTAGATAGTATAAGTTTATAAATATCAAAGATGTTGTAACATCTCATTGATGCAAAGTTAATAAACAAAATTATACTACAACTTACAAATTTGAAGCGAAACCGACATACAAATTAATAACTCGCTAAAGTGAAGTATTACAGGTACACTTTATGTTCACATACTCGATAGCAAAAAAACTAATTTTAAGTTTGGATTACTAAAGACACGTTAAGAGTTTATTCAGACATCTTTTAACAAACAAACAAAAAAGTTGAAATTTCTGATTGCCGGTTTCTAGAAATTGGAAATTGTGTGATTCATTAATTGCAATTTAAGACCGGCTAGTGCTAAATTTTATATTAGTTTTGTTGGGGTGATTAATAATAATAATTTCTAATGGGGATTGAGCCAACAATTGATTTGATTGCCTGCCTTCTCAAAATAGGTGGATGAAATCGTTTTGTACTAGTCCCCATATATTTTCATGACTTAAAATCAAAATTTTACAAGGTAAAAATATTTACTTTTACAAATCTCTTTTATTAACTAAGAAAATAAAAATAGTAAATGTGGAGCTGACATAATAGATTTGTAGACAGTGACTGTCTACCTGCCTCAGTTCGATTCTTAATTTAGCCGTTTGGGGCCTCAATGGTTTGGGGTTTTATTTAAAAAAGCTTATTAACGAATTTATGACATAGAAGATCTTGTCATTGTGATTCCGTTATGGAAACGACATCTCAGACTAGAATATTCTATACTGACTGTACCCACAGGAGAATGTATGTGAGAGTTGGAAAGCATTTTACTTTGTAATATTTATCTA
Source organism: Aphrophora alni (assembly GCA_963513935.1). NCBI lineage: Eukaryota > Metazoa > Arthropoda > Insecta > Hemiptera > Aphrophoridae > Aphrophora > Aphrophora alni. The sequence continues at coordinate 26,120,512 of OY740770.1, forward strand.
TTTTTGTATGTAGGCTCAGTTGTAAAAATAGTTGAATACTTTAACCAGAAAAATATGTTAATAAACTTTAAAATGATGAATGATTTAAATTTTTTAATTGCTTTCGAAAATGACTTTATTACTTCTAGGTGTTATAATAGTCTGCTATAGCTGATTTTATTCAGCTTTGAAACCGACATTCTCAGTATCCAAACGTTTTTTTACTACAGACATAAGACCCCAAATTATTAAAAACAACCTATAAATTCAATCACCCGATGAGCCTTTTTTTAAAATAACAATAATTATGAAAGAAGTAATCCCCAAATCATAAATAAAACACTAACACAATTAGAAGGTTTATAAACCCTAAACGAATAAATAAGTTTTATTAAACTTTCTAATATTAATTGTGTTAGTATTTTATTTGTGGTTTTGGGATTACGTTTTTCATATTATTAACCTAAAAATTGAAGAAAAAATGAACACTAACAACCGAAATTTTAGTTGAATTTATATAAAATTTAGTTTGTAAGTACTATTTAGTATGCTATAGTATGTAAAATGAGCGACGACAGCTAATACCTAGCGAAAACCTCTCTCAAGCACGCACACTCGCAGATATCCTACCCCAGACAAGCTAATTATTGACCCACACACTGCAAACTCTTTTGATACAAAGAGAACTTTCGTAAGGATTTTTAATCGTTAATGTGAATGTTCATAAAATTTAATTGAAAACGATTCCAAACAAGTCATTGTTAAAAATAAGGGAGAAATAATGTGAATAAAAGAAACGTAGAATAGTAAAGAAAGAATGAAGAAATATATTTGTCATATGATTGATAAAACCGCATTGAATAATTACATAAACGACGAAAATGTTATCTAACACTTAATATCCTAGCTTAAAATATGTACGTAAAAAACATAATTATGTACAAACATTAAAAAGAAGCAAAGCGTTAAAAAATACACCCTGCTTCCTTTTTTTGAACTAAAACCACATACGAAATAGAGTTTCAGTCGATACACTAACAGTAAAAATACAACATTATAACCCATTAAGCATTATGACATATTAAAAGAACATAAAAAATATAAAATATTGGTATAAATTAGGGAAATAACGCGCAGATATCAATTGATTACAAAAAGTAATCCATAAGGCTGCACAAAAATCAATGGCAACAGCCTATAAACTTTAGAGTAATAGACTTAAACAATTAAAATATAAATGTTACAGGAATTTAAATAAATTTCGTTTCGTTATTCAGTTTTAAATTAGGAAAACGCACATAAGTTGGTAAGCGCTTATATAACAGCAAACATATCTGTAATTAGGTTCCAGATTGAAACAATTGCCTCTTGCGTTAGAAAATGTTCTATTATAAGTTAAGTTATTCTTAAAATTTAGGTGGACGACAGTAATCATCTCCTTAGAAAACAAATTATAGGACTGCCATTGTTTGAAATTAATTATTTTTTAATAAAATTTTGCGCAGAATAAAAAATTGTCTTTAACTTGCATGGTAAAAAAAAAAAAAATAGATTTTTCAATGGTTAGGCGTAATCCCTTGCTTTTGTATGAGTGAAAGCTGTGCGTGATCAGCCTATCGTGTTTGTTACATTTTTTTTAAAACGACCTTTTCTAAATATAGAATCACACAATTTCAAAGTTTGTTCAAGAAAATGTTGAAATCTTATGTTACTTGGGAAAATTCGTTGAATTCTTTTTCCCACTTCATTAAAAAATAGTAAATAGCTTCAGCAGTAATTGTTTAATTACGACAACTTGTAGTAGATGTAATTACATCTAATGTAATATTAATGGCGTCTAAAGATTGAAACAAACGGTTTATTATGTTATTTCAATGGCGGAAGTCAGCTGAATGTATTCATAAAACAGGTTTACTGTGGATTATTAGATATTTATAAATACGTTCTTATTCGTCTGCGAATTTCAATAAAAACTTAGACGTCGCCATGTCAAATGCGATTGGCCAATCTATCATAAAGTGACATAGAAGTTAATGTACAGGATGTCTCGTAAGTTTGAGTATAGAAATATAGAAGCTTGTATTTCCTGTTATACAATTTACGACTGATATTGAGGTGGTCCTGTGTTTCAAGTAGTTTTTTTTAAAGGGCACTAAGTATTTAATTAAAATGAGAAATATTTTATTTAGTCCAGTCGTACCCTCAGTTACTTTAGTGAGCACATGTTTGGCAATCCCGAGGGCTCTAGATGGATCTACATGTAGTTATATCCTTATCTTACTTCTTTTGACCAACTCTTGTTCTCTTCCGACCCTAACGCTATTAGAGTATTCGAAGGTTAAGGGTCTTCATTTTATGTTCAATTCTTCCGTTTTTCATGATGACCTTTAAACATCAAGGAAAAAACAGTCCAGTCGTATTAACTTTTTTTTTATCATAAATTAGTAGCTAACTGAATTTTGGTGTACACTTTCATTTTGTCGTTTTAAATAAAATATTCAAAGTCCCCATCGATCCCGCGAGAGTTTCAAATGTTATTCGAGATCAAAGGTCATAAAAATATGTTTTTTGTAAATATCTCGCTTCCTAAGTGTCTGAAATAAAACAGGTTAGTTAATTTTCTACATAAAGAACTTATCCGTTTTCATGTTAAATAACAAAGTTTTTAACCGCATCAACTTGTGAGTAGAAAGTGGAAAGGTGTAAGTAGTGGGTTTTAGGGGAATCCATGTCAGAATCGAACTTGACATGATCTCCTCCCTCAAACTTTTTTGAGGTTTTACAGCCCTCTTTTGTCTCTTTTTCACCGCTTGCCCCAAAATGTCCATCCACCACCCCGCCTCAAACATTTTACTCACTACCCTTTTACATCACCCAACGAATCATCTAAAATTTCACCCTCCACTGCCATTAACATTAGATTACCCGTACCCCAAATTATCCCATCCCAAATTTTGACCCCTTTCCACCCCTTTTACCCATTTAATTCTTTTTCGCCCCTCCTAAAAATCCACACATAGTCAGCCACAACTCTGAGTTTTCCCTACCCCAAAATTCTCTCCAACTCCAAATTTAGACCGTTTTCTAAAAATGTTTATAAACTCACCCAACCCTTTGAAGTCGATTCCAAAATGATTCCCTGGGTCCCCCTTCCCCTCACCTCAAAATTTTCACTCATTTCCAAAAGAGTTTCTACACTCAGCCAGCCCTTTGAAGAGATTCCAAGTAGATTCATTGGATACCCTTACTTCAAAATTCCTTCTCCCCATTTTCGACGCCAAGAACCAAGGAGCTAAATATGCTGTATAAAAGTTACCCCTCCCCTAAAGTGGCGATTTCTACAAAAAACTACCCATCATCACATTTTGACGCCAGGAGTCAAGATATGGTTTCTCTTTTTTACACCCATTTTGACTATTTTTCACTCCAACAGCGTAATTTTATCAATACAATAATAATATATGTTTACATTAATTTTTTTTTTTAATTTTCTACATTTAGATATAATTTACTACTTTACAAATTCTGACCCCAGTAGCCAACGAAATGCCCAAATTTTGATCCTTTACCAAACAATATTTATGGACAAACAAAAAGTTGTAGGCAACTTTACACCAAGAGCAAAGTAAATTTTTCTCTTGTTTATCCTTTTTGGGATCTAAATTTTGAAAAAAATTGTAAATTATTTTTGTTATATGTATGATATATCAAAACCAATGTATTGTTACCTAATTGAAAAAAAAATTCTTGAACTTAGATCACATGTTTTTTAATCTTGTTAATTTAAAAACAAAAGAATAACTCAGGCAATTTGGTTATAAAATATACTAATAAAACTATTATTTATAATAAACTAAATGTATATGTACATCTTCTAACAGGTAATCATCCCAACACCGTCAGTCATCATGGAACTTACCCAGCCCCAATTTAGTAATAGTTGAACAAAATAGTAAGGAAAAATATCAGTTTAAAAGTAGGGGAAAAAAAACCAAAACTGTTATCAAATACGTTTGATTAATCGTTTATTGAATCGGTATTATAAGAATTTGAGGCACCAACAACTTTATTAGGGACAATGATTTCTCTTTAGACTCTTTTTGGGCCTCATTTTCAATGTGAATAAACAAAAAGAATTATTTAATTTATTGGTTTAAGTTTGGGGAAGGTGGTAGGTGTAATTTCTGAGCCGGAGAAGGAGGGTGGATGGTGAAAAAGAATTTGGGAGTGGAATTTTTGAGACGGAGTTGATTAGTAGGATCTCGAGGCAGGGTGGTCGATAAGGGGGAGTGGACAAGGGTCAAACTTTGGTCCTGGCTCGAAGTATTCTTAACCCACTACTAGTCATTATGAGGTACCAGTAACATCGCCATCTCCGACGTAGTGCTACTCTTCTGTGTTTAGTCTTTGCGACAATCCTCGTGAATGGTCATTAAATTTACTGTAAATGTTCAATGCTACCACCCTCAGGGTTATCTATAGAGAGTACGGGTGTGGCAATCTAGAAGGATCTTCATGTAATCTTTGGTTAGAATCCTCTTTTTTGTCTCTCTTGAACAACTCTTGTTTTTTCCGACCCTGATGCTATTAGAATATTCAAGAGCTATGAGTCGTTATTTTATGATTTTTATTTATTTTTTCTCCTCTAAACAGTAAAGGGAAAAATTAATGTTATATAGCCCGGCCGGTAAGTGGTGAAGCTTAGAGGGAGAGGTGTAGTGTTTGGAGTGGGGGAACCTAGCCATCGAAGGGGAACTGGGCTCACATACTTTGATTAGAGACGCTGAGCCGTGATTCTTTTTTGTTAACAGCGATGCATTTTTGTTTGTTACTTCAATGTAAAGCGATGTAATAATTTATAAAAATAAATATTTAACATCTTTAGCGGATAATATGAACTAATGAAGTATTATTGGTTTTAAATTGCATTTAACAAATTATAATTTTTTGAGTTGCTGGAATAACAACTACAACTACAAAAAACAATATGAAATTTTAGAAAGCCTAAAATAAACAAAATGGTGAACAAATGTACATTGAGAACAGAATGTGTATGAATTGTACTGTACTACTTCTGAAAAATTAATGTTAATTAATTAATTAATGTTAATTAATGTTATTAATAAATATTAATAAATGTTAATTAATTAATAAATATTATTATTACACCTTTATAAAATAAACTGGGTAATGTTTTCTTCAATCATTAAATTTTATTCATTAAGTTTTATTTTATTGCCAAAATAATAGTTTTCAAATTACATAACTATTTTATATTGCACCAAATACTAGATTCATGAGTAGAAGGCATATAAAGGGATTGTTAAAAAGTTATTTTACTAAATACAATTTGTAAAAAAAAAAAACATAAAAAACTTATAATAAAATTGTGTCTTTTCACTTTTTAACCTAAATAGTCAGGAACATAGCAAAAAACATCTCTAGCGTCTTTCGAACTTTTTAATCCACACTTTACATTACAATAATATCGCCCATTGGAACTTTTCGATATGAAATGAAATTAGTAAAACGGTTGACTCAAGAAGTTGTAGGAGTTGTTTAATACGGTATACGGATATTAAACCAAAATACGCACTAGTGTATGAAAAAACCCTTAGGTCTGTTTTTGTACGGAATTTTCTAATCTATAACTTTTTCTTTAAGTATATAGCGATATTTTACGAAAAACTGATTACTGGAAACTCCAAGTAAGGTTTAAAGCTCACAAGGTGTGGATGGAGACTTATGACAAATCATTAAAAATTACTAAATGAAAGGTATAGAAATTTTTATACACAGATGCTGTTCCCCTTACATACATGTAGTATATAGAAAGTTATGTTATAGGAAAACAAATGTATGTTCCCTAAATTCTAAAAAGTGATTTTCTGTTTGTTTTCTGTCTTCTGTGCAGAGGTCTCTACAGCAAAAGGTGTCGACAGATTTTTACGAAATTAGGATGTAATTTATCAAAATCGCAGCAACTGATTTCGTTCAAATTTTAGTTAAACCGAATACAATATCATGGTTTAAGAAAATTACTGTTTTGGAGATGTACGAGTGTGTAAATGTTTGCATTGTTTCTACACTATTTTTTTTATTGGCTCATACTGTTCTGTTTTTGATGGGTTTTCACAGTTTGCTATTTATACATTTATAAGAAAATAGTACAAACGTAGTTAAAAAAAATTAAACTCGTATTTTGTAGTGCACAACTAGGCAATCCTTGAAAATTAGTTTAGCCAGTTGGGCTCTATAGATTATGTAGGGCGATTGTCAAGCCTAAAACTAAAAGATATAAACCGGTATATATTTTTTGTTATACAGGCGGGCCTCGTTAATCCGCACATACGGTAGGGTTTTTTTGCAATTACTCAGTAATCCGAACTTTTTGATAGTCCGAACGCCTCGAACAAACAAATATTCGGATTAACGAGTTTTGCCTGTATTGTTTTCTACAAGCGAGAACATGAGTTCTAGTGTTTCACTTTGCAAATGCCACATCTATTCAGTTTGTATATAGGACGGTATTCCAACTCAAACAACATATGTTTTTGATATATTAATATAACAATTTTATCATAGAAATTCCGCTCCTTATTGATGAATATTTCATTAAATATAAAATTTTGTAATTTACATAATTGAGAAAATGATAGGTATGTAAGAATATCTAAAAGGATGTATATCTAGGAAATATGTCGGTCTCAAGGTCGTTGGAATGTCACCAAATAAGTTTTGTATATAAGTAAGATGTCTGGGAAGTAGATGTTAATTGAAATGTCTGTTTGGACAAGTGCCACAGTTCACGCTCGGTTTATAATGAGGGAGGAAATGCTCAAATTAATGAAGATGTCAAATTTGAAAGATAGCAACACGTAGGGTTTCTTTGGTTTTTGCGCATTTGATCTAAAAATGGCAGAGGCGAACTTCAGTTTACATTCTTCTGTACATATTGAAACAGGATTTTGTTTTTAATTGTAAATAATATTTATTAATGATAAGTTAATATTAATAAACGTGCGTTTATTATACTTTTTTGTTTACAGATTCATACGTTGAAAAATCACAAGAAAGACTTATTAATCCAAATTATTTTGAGTTACAAAACAGATTCAAAATTATAAAGGAAACAACAAAAAAACACAATATGCTTTTTTACTCCCACACATACGTGACCCGTAGGTCGTCTGTCAGAGTGGCAACATTTACAAATAAAATTACACTTTTCTACAAAAATTAACACCCTAAAAATTAATAATTCAATTAAAATTTGTCTCTACCTCATTGCAATTGTATTCTTAGAATACTCATCAATGTTTTCCCCATTTAATATATGTATTATTTAGCTTTCATTAAAAATTTTACCACCAAATTTTTTTTTCTTATATTTTCTAATAATATACTTTTACCCAAAAAATGTATAATGGTCTCCTCAATCAGATAATAATTGAACACAATGAATAATATCTTTCACCTCCTTCCCCACCTATTCTAGAATTTAGGGGTAACATAACACTCCTTGTCCTGAATTTAAACTGATAAACTTTCTATAATTTATCATTTATATAAGCAGAATCCACAAGAGAAATGTTTTGTTTACTGTAAATGTTATGCAAATGAGATCTGTTTACAGGATCTTAACCACTTCCAATTTTATAGCCTAATTGATATAAATACACCCCCGTCAATTATTACGTATATTTAAAAATCGACATTATATTGATATTTATCCCCCCGTTCCAGCACTATTTAACCCGTGTAATATTCATTTTTAATATATACTTCAAAACTATCTAAAATAGTGGCCTAGAGTTTTCCTCTAAATACAGTATTATTTGAGATACTGAATATTCTTTTTAAGAAACAACGCTGAAAACAAGTCGAAACCCCGACTATAGTCTCAAACCTGAGAATCGTATGTAACTATCGACCTGTATGCTGCATCAAATAATGACTGTTTTGCTGAGATTGGAATGTTATCTTTAACCATAAAAAGCATGTAGAGTTGATTGCATATTTTGCCACCAAAGTCTTTTCTTTAATGTGCTTATCAAATGATAATCGCTGTATAAATGTAACCCCAAGATATTTGTAACTTCATGTTAACTATATCAATAATTATTTCACTGAATTTCTAATTTTCTTTAGCATCCAAACGCCTATCCTGTTTAAATACCATTATTTTTGACTTTTCAAGGCAATAAACCCTTTTCTTATCTTAAGCTGTAAAATATTACACAATTTAAAAATATAATTTATTGCTGAGAAACCTCTACGATAATCTGTTTGATATTCAACCGATAATAATACTTATTACTTATATTCCATTTCCTTTATTAAACAGATACTATCACACACCAATAGAAATTTGTTATCAATGGGTATAAAACTTTAATAAATTCCGTCATTATTTACTAAGGAGTACTTCCGTGATATTTTGGAATTAGGCCAATGGGGAGGTGACAATGTTATAGCTTAGATGACTTCAAACGTGGCACATTATTAATCAGGGTAGCGGTCTCTTATTAATAGCTACTAGAAATTGAAACAAATTAAAAATTTGTAAGCTATATTAAGTTTTTTTGGAATTCTAGAATTTCTTTAAAGACCTAATGAAGGGCATGAACAAATTTAGTGGCCACTGTTTCTAACATTGAGACATTCGTATTTATTAGAATGAAAAATAATTGCAACGGTTGTGTTTTACATAACCTAAATAATGCAATATTTATTAAGGACTACGAGTACGAACGCTATAGTTAAATCGGTGTTAGGAAAGTCGGTATCAAAACCGAAATGTGCGATTTTTTTAGATGTGACTAAAATATGACCTCATAGAGAAAAAACTGGTCAAATGTTTAAGCTTCAGTTTGGTGTACAGACGAATGAAAATGTAATTTGTCTACAGTTGTTGACTAAGTGGCATTTTGTTCATTTAAATTAGTTTGCAAAACAGCTGATTTCTCAACAGTTTCACTTTGCCCACTACTTTGCACACTACTTTGCTCACTCCGAATGGCAACTGAACAAAATGAAATTTAGGTTAAGTTTATTCGAATTGATTTATAATATACAAGAAATGTCCTGTATGTATGTTAGATTAATTCTTACATGTAAAATAATATAAATAAACTACAAAACAACGTTTTAAAGTTGAAAAAGGAAGTAATTATTCATAAAGATGATTGACAGTGTATGTACACGGAGAGTATTTTTCGTTTGCCGAGTTTTGAAATTGGCAATTCCGTTTCCTCAACAATACACCTAAGTTATTTGTAATATTCATAAATAACCTCAGTTTTTGAGGTTGAACACTATTGTATTAAATTAATGTTTTATTAAATTGTGTTACTGCTGAAGTATCATTTTTATTTGTCACAAAATAACAACTGTAGACAAAGTATAATGTGCAATTCGTGAGCAAAGTGTCTTTTCAAACTCGATAAATTTTAAAAAGACATTTTTTTCTCGTTTAAAAAGTGCCACTTTGCTCACTAGTTGCACAAATAATTATTATTGTGACACCAGCTTTTTGTGTTATATTTTTCTCCTTTGTTGATCTAAGTTATCTCCTTATAAATAAAAAGGCCAAACGACTGCTAAAACCACACGAACTGCCAGTTATTTGTATAAAGTCGACGTTGTAGCGCCACCATTAATTTCTTCGACAAATAAACAAACATATTCGTAATCAGAATAACTTCTATTGTTCTTTGATATCCCACACATAATATTTAAAAAAAAATAAAAAATGCCCTTTAACTACCTCATGGTCTTTTTTGGTCACGGCTATATTTTTTATATGGGAAAATACAAAAATATAAATGTAAAGTTTAAAATATATCGGATTTAAGGTATTGGCTGTGTGGACTGGTTGAAACTTTCAGACAGACTGACACGAGCATTAAACTATAAGGGTCCTTGGTTTTACCTAGGGAGCCTAATAAGATAAATCAATGGAAATGCAATCCTTCTTTTAAGGGCTATTGCATTGTTGTCTCACATCTCACAAAACCTACTTTTAAAACTTACACGTTACGCATTTTTTATTACGTGGTTTAATTAAGTTGTATTCGTCATAAAACAAACTATAATATGTGATTTCGCACTACAATTTAATTTAAAATCCAAATAATGTTTTGACAGATTTCTAGGTCACACCGTGTTTAAGTTAAGGGGGAGTCACATGATATCTGACACTTTAAATTTGCCAAGCGCCAATATTTTTTTCCTCTTCGAATGAACATACTTTTTCGTAATAAAAATAACTTCTAGTTTTATTTTATAGCCCACACATTATATATAAATCTTCTCGATAGTTTTTGAACCTTAAACACCAATGTCATTTTTTGTTACCGCTATATTCGTGTTATATTTATGGGAGAATACAAAGAATATAAAAATGCAAAGTTTGAAATGTATAGGATTTACCGTCTTGTCTGTGTAAACTGGTTGTAACTTACATACAGACGGACAGACACGCACGTGAAATTATAAGGGTCCTTAGTTTTACCTACTGACACTAAAAAGTATAAGATAAGAACAAAATAAAAACCCACCCTAGCCTTCGAATATTCTAATAACGTCAGGGTCGGAAAAGAACAAGAGTTGGTCATGAGAGATCTGAAGTTAATTTTGTTTAGCTAACAATAGTTTAAATATACTACACTTATTTAAGAAATTGAAAATAATATTAAAATATGCTAATAACAAATAAAATAAAACAGTTTAGCTTAGTAAAAATGCAGAAAGAATATTCGGTTAAGTGGAAAAAAATCATCTTTAAACGATGATTGACGGCAGACTCTAACTGAGAAAGAGTAGAAACATTAATTTTGTATGTAAAGATAAGTCTAACGCTTGAGAAACATTAAAATCACTTCATTTATCATAGCTGTCAAATCAGCTGTTTATACTCAGCTGTTTTATTGTTAAACACCTGTCAGATAAACTCCAACTCACAGTTTGTTGACTCTGTTTTCACGTTTATTAAAAACCAGCGATGCCAGCAGATTCTTGGCAAACAACATTTGGCTAATTTATTACACGGTTTTATTTCTAGAGTTTATATCAGAGACCCTAGTATTTATAGGCGTCTGTTTGCTTGCTTTAACGCGTGAATTTGTCTTTTGTAAAATGCATTCCTATTTACACATACCAAAGCCAAGTTATGAATGTAAATTTTCAGTTTTTTTGTTGGCAACACGGTTGAAGTTAAACAGCTGTTCGTACTTACTGTCGTTTTTGCAATTTGTACCCTGTACTTTGTAGACACGAGGAAATATGTAGAGCATTACTAGAAAGATGTTCTGTCCACTGAATTTCGTTGTTTCCTGTTCTTTTAAAACTTCAGATATTCGTTTAAATTGTTCATAGTTTTATTCATTATTGTTTATGTAGGCCTATATATTCTGAAGAAATTATCTGTTCTAATTCTCAGTTTTTGTCCCGCATGGGAACAATACAATTTTATAGCTTGTTAATTGTCTTTAGATCAAAAGTTTTTGTTACAATGTTTACCGTACAAAATTATGAAACCCTAATAATTGTAGTGGTACTCCCTTGTCGGTGGATCGACATTTAAAAGTAACAAACGCCGTACCAATCATCACTGTCTCTTGCACATAATTAGAAGCGACAATGTGTCGGGCAGTGATGAAGAAGGATTTATGAGTTTTTATTTGAGAAGCTCTCCCCACTCCAGTCTGTGAGCACAGCTACTTTGGCAACTGGTCGAAATCTAAATGTAACAAATACAGTACCTCGGAACTGTTTGACCGATCATCACTATTATTTGTTTTTCTTAGAACTTAACAATTAGGTATCAGTCGTGAAAGGGCCGGATTTAATTTTGAGAAGCTGTAAGCCTGCAGTATTTCATTAGCATTACTAGAAAGATGTTCTGTCCATTGGATATCGTTGTTTACTGTTCATTTAAAACTTCAGATCTTCGTATCAAGTTAAAATGAACCTAAAATATACTTTGTTTTACAGAGTACTATTTTAAAATTTTTTAGATACAATTATGGAGAGTAAATTAAAGGAAAGTACTATGGAGCAATTCCATTCTTAGATATTTTTTATTTTATCATGAGTCTAAGTAGGTGGCCTTGAGGAGATTCGAAAATTAACTACCTATACATGGAATAATACTTACAATAATCTGTATAACAATCTTCTCTTACCTTTCGCTTGTTTGTACTTATGATGATGGTTTAATCTATGACCGTTAGATCGTCTCTGACTATTACCATTGATTATGCTTGAAGTAATGGTCCCACGATAAGCCTGAAACAATAGCATATACATTCTATACTGAAAGCATAAAATTGCCTGTCCCAAGGTAGGCCTGAAAAAATAGCATGCACTTTCTATACTGAAAGCACAAAATCGCCTGTCCCAAGGTAGGCCTGAAAAAAAAATCGTGCACATTCTATACTGAAAGCATAAAATCGCCTGTCCCAAGGTAGACCTGAAATCGATTTTATTATTGAAATTTTTATTTTATGTTGTTCCAACGTAGGTAAAAATGTATGTAACCAAATTTTTTGATATTTGTCTTTTTAAGACGTCGCTTAATTTTTTCCCACTTTTCAATAAATAAAGGAATTTTTTAAGAAAAAATAGGCTTAAATACGTATTCTTTAGTTTATTTAGTGATTTTTTTTTTTTTTTTTTTTTTTTTTTTTTTTTTTATTTTTTTTTATGGAAGTTTAAAAAGGGTCCAATTTTCATGCAGAATTTAGATAGAATTTTAATAGGTTAAGTTTTAAAGTACTGAAACAAGTAGGGCTGATTCTAGTTTGTAATTTTTATTTCCCCAATAATCAATATTTATAATAAAAGAAAGTCTGGAATGTTCGTGCCGGTAAAACTCAAAAACGAATCCCGGTACAATCAAAGGGGGTATATGATGTGATAGTCCTCTATTGCCCATCCGTGAAGAAGGTTTCCGTTTTGTCTCCAAGGGCGTCCATTGGAAGATAAAAGGGCTGAAACTTATGACCGAAAAATACAAGGGAAATACAGTATTTATCCCCAGAATACCACTGAACTACCTTTCCAATCAAACTAGCCTATAGTTTTACTATTAACAAATCGCAGGGACAAACTTTAAAGTATTTCGGCATAAGCCTCAAAGATTCCTGCTTTTCTCACGTAGCTTGCTCTCGAGTAGGAAATCCGAAAAAAATGTATATATATACCCCAGATAACAAAACGAAAAATGTTGTTTATAAACAAGTCTTATAAATAGTTAAAATGTTTTCAATAAAAAGCTTTTACTTCTTATATTTTGAGGTTTATCCCCTTATATTCCAACTACCACACAATCCTATAGCCCCGGATCCTCTTGACAAAGGTGCAGTTAACTGAGTAAATTTCTACTTTTTAAAAACACTTTATTTAACTCATTACTATCATTTTTAGGGTCTTGCGCTTGATTTTTCAATTAGGTGTTAGCAGGCGGGTTTGCGAATATTTTGAAATCAAGATCATATTCAACATTTATTCATGAATAACATATGTTAGAAGTCCCGGGCGAAGCCGAGTTAAACCACTAGTAATAAAATAAACTAGTAGTGAGAGTTTTACACAAAATAAGCAATCTTTTGAAAATCCATATATATATTGGAAATAAATATACTGTAGAGATATGTTGAGTTTACATTATAATGAATCATATTACAGTAAATAAAATCCAGTGCCTTGTCAATTGATATCCTGTGCTTTGTCTCTACAGTTCAAACGTTTAGTTGTTACGGGGCAAAGTTCAGTTATCTGATGTGATTGGTACCGGTCAGTCAGCGTTGATGTTATCTTTCATACACGGTGATAATCAAATGATTTCTTAATCGGTATGTGTATTTTAAATTTATCCTGTGTGTTCATTTTAAACACGGTGAGTGTTGATTCTTGTTTGGCAGTAGAAAACTAAAAGTTTAGGCCTACCTTGATTTTAGAGAATCAATAGTTGTTTTATAATAATTTCAAATTTAAGGTTAGTCAAAAGTACTAGTTCATAAATTTACGATTTGTGATAATAGGTTATAGGTGAGCTATTAATATAAAATGTCTTCAACTGTGATCTAATTTATTCTTTAGAACATGAAACTTAATTATGTATCATATTTTTTGTCGGAACACACTTTAGAAATCACAAAATGAATTTCTTCATTGTTAAATAACACATAGAAAACAAGGGAATCCAGCTGTTGTTAGGTTAAATCAAGCAATGATTACGAAAGTATACGTTAATATTTATGACTACGTTAGTCAAGTTAGTGGATGTGTAATCTTTTGATGTTTATTAATAAAACATATTTATCATGGTAAAAAATATTAATTTTATTAGTTCTGGCTAGGTTGTATATAAATCTTAACCAAATGTTGCATATAGTCACCTAGCCAAACCAGACCTAATGAAACAAGCGATTACAATTTTTACAGACTTGCCGAACGTAGTTATCAATATTAATGTAGGCAGGCTTAAGGTAAATTTCGTACTTTTATATTAATTTCTTATTTTATACTAAAATAATGCATATTGTGACTTGAAAAGTGTTTTCCGACATAAAATATGATCTGATTTTTGAATATAAGGTAAATATTTAACGATTTCATCATTTTTCATAGAAAAATCCGATGACAATGTACAATAGGTATTTACCAAAAATGAAACTAGAGTTTATTCTGTATTTTACATTTCAGAACTATTTACGTATAAATATATATTTTTTATGCTATGTTTATAACTGTCGAGTAAAATACCTTATGTTTAGTTTATTTTAAATGAAGGGATAAAGTTGATGCTTACTGCAGCATGATTTGAGGCCAAGAGTATTTTAGTTTACTCTCACGTCATTCTTGAAATTCGTCAGAATTTTGGACCAACTCATGCTATCGCAATTTATGTGTTCTTAAATTTAGCTGCCTACTGTATTTAACAGCTTTTTAAAATTTGAATTGGCTTTACACTAAGATTAGCCTATAGTATAAATTATAACATGAATATAAAAACTAACCAAACTTTTCACAGTGTAGTAACCGTCAAGCTATAGCTCACTCTCTGAAAGTGATATTTCTTTAAAATGTTTATAATTTTATATTAGTTATTAAAGTGTTAAAAAAAGAACATTAATTGAAATAATTAAAAAAAGATGGAATTAATGCATCTAGGTATAACTTAATAACATTAACTTTAAAGTTCAAATAAAAAAAACAAATAAATACATTGTCAATAGTGCATTGAAATATTTATTGACAAACCAAAAACCGTTTCGATTGCCCTCACGTTCATTGACAGACTAAGATTTTTAAAGATAAGTCAAAATCCATGTTAAGTTGTTTGTGGAAAAAGTGGTTTGTTAATCGTCTGTGACTTAACCGATTTGAATATGGCTCCAGGTCATATGGCCAGAATTTTATTTACAGTTCATAAACAATTATGGTCCGTGAGTAATTTGGAAAGTATCGAACCGTTGTCGTCAGGTTAGGTTTGATACAGAAGCTTTACATTTAACAAAATTAATTAAACTGAAATCGCAAATTTCGATATTTTAGAGATAGGCTACTTTAACTGTGGCGCCCAGGGTTTATTTCATCCTTTTAATAATTGATAACACTCGAACCGGATACCAGCTAAGTTTTGATTTGGCCTTTTGAGTTGACCAACGTTTTATTATAATCGTTATAGCCAATTTTGAGAAAAGCCAAATTTGAGTTAAGGCGTTGTTTATGTTTCCTACCAAATTTTGAGCCTAAGTGGTATTTTATTTTGTGTATGGGTGTGCGAGAAAGTTCATGCAATGCTTTTAGACAGTTTATTTGAACTTAATGAGTTTAAAAAGTGTTTCTCTTATTACAAATTAAACCGCTGTTTTAAAATCTTCAGACTCCGTATTAGATATTGAATCAAAGTTTCTCGGTGTATTATTACATAGTCTACAGTGTGTTATAATAGTCCACCCCACCCTTAAATTTTGTATGAACTTAAATAGAATCAAATTCTTTGAGACTGGTAACTAGGACACCTGAAGTTTGTTTTCGACTGATTGGAATTTTTTCCCTTTCCTTAAAATGGGAAATTTTGAGGTACTCAAAATTTTCAAATGTGAACCCGTATCTTGTGTCAAATTTAAAGAAACACAAAAATAAATGGCATTCATGAAATTTTGGAGGACTCTAAACTAAAATGTATATAAAGCATATAAGTCATTTGAGATTTTAAAATTATGAAATAGCTAAATATATAAAATAAGAACACAACACAATTTTTAAAATGTTCACTAGGCTAATCTGAGAGAAGCAATTGACGTTGAATCGAATTTTACCTGTTCCCCCAAAAGTGTGGTACTTTTGGATTAATCTAACCAAAATAGTGACACGAAATGTATTTGAAATTGTTTAGTTATAAAATCGCTAAATATGTGAAATCAGAATACTAAACAGTGTTTTAAATGTTCGCTAGGCTAATTTGAGAGAAGCATTCAACGTTGAACGGAATTTTATTCAAATTATAAAAAGACAACTAAGTTGTGACGTATGACAGTTACATTTCGTTTGAACACTTAATTTAATTAATTACAATTATCACAGTGAATAAGAAATGTAGCTATCATACTAACTGTAAAAATACAATGCAATTTGTTGAAAACCTCATCGGCATTTTGAAACATTTTTAACAAATTTAAAAATAAAATTTGTTGGTGTCATTAGTTTTGCTTTAAAAGCCTTTTAAATTGATATGTCACATGACGTGGTCCTATTTTAGATTTTGAATGTGCCTAAAATTAGCACACTTTTGGGCGACAGGCAAAATTCTGTTCAACGTTTAATGCTTCTCTCAGATTAGCCTAGCGAAAGTTTAAAAAACTGTGTAGTGTTCTGATTAAACAAACTTAGCGATTTTATAATCACAAAATTTCAAATACATTTCGTGCCGCCATTTTGGTTAGAGTCACCCAAAAAACTATTTCGTGAGCGTCTTTAATTTCGTCTTTTTGTACCCTTTAACTTGACATGTTACAAGATGCAAGTCGAAAAGTTGAATACTCCAAAATTCCCCATTTTAGGGAGAGGGGTAAAATTTCAAACTATCAAAAAGAAACTTCAGGTGATGTAGTTAACAGCATCAAAAGGGTTTGACTCTAAGCTCATACAAAAGTTAAGGTGGGAGGGTGGGGGGTTATTTGAATAACACATTGTATAACTATCAAATAAATGAAAAATTTACCTTCTTTCGTCCTTTTGACGGTACCACATGGACTGTAGCGCCTTTGTATGGTATAATTGCTGAGCCGTACTGATACGTGTGGTAGATTCCTCTTGTATCTGTCACTGGTGGTAACGTCCTCTCCGGATCTGTCTGCGGGTTCCATTTCCGGTCTCTGACTCTTGTATCACTTTGAAAGTCCCAGTCTCTATCCCAATCACTCTTGTAACCCACTATCTGTCGATCTCTGTTCCTACCGACTCTGTTATGTCTGTAAAATACAACAAAAATAAAAGATAGTCGAGTATGTACGATAAAGTCATGAACCTTTCACCAATCTGTCCTGTTTATTGCTCATACTTGGTGCGGGTACTGGATGAAAGTACTGGATGTTGTACAAGTAACTGTAGTTTCTCTCAAGAAACAGCTAATTGTAAATTACAATACAAACTACAAGGATAATTAGGTTAAATTTGGGTGTTGTAGACAATATTCCAAGAAATTATGTTTTCAGTTTTTGACAATAACATGTAAAAATGCAAAAACCAATTTTTGACATTTAAATGGGAAAAATTGTTGTCTTTTGTACATTTTAATAAAATTAATGGTTTTCGAAATATCCGCCGTTAAACATTTTAAACGGTCGCCATATTGAAAAATACTAAACAAAGGTTTTGATTTTTGGTACATTGATATAAGATCATATAAAAAATATGTATACCAAATTTGAACTTGATATCTAATTTATTAAAAAAAATATAATGTTTTTTGTACAAAAACAAAATGGCAGTGAGACATCTAAACTTGTTTCAAACAAATGAATGCTTGTTCTATGTTTGCTTGATCTCCAGGAACTCCGACAAGACTTCCAAAACACACTGTATATATTGATTTAACTCGACTTAATCCGTGCAAGAGAAGCGGTCAAACCATGTGTTTAGTCTCTCTTCGAGCCGAGACATTGGTAGTAATAAAGCTTGAAAGAAAATAACGGTAAAAGTCAATAATAGCAGTGAAGTTATTTCTTAAGTTGGAGTCATTCTAACAGAGCTTAAAATAGTCCCGGGATTCGGGCCAACTCTTGGTTTAGAAGTGCACCTTTCCTTGCGGTACATTTCAATTGTTGTAGGAAGTAAGCAAACAAAAGAGATTGTGCCAAAATTATCGGACCATGCACTTAAACTTAGGTCGCAGTTCCTCTCATGCATATGACTATATTTCTGTATATAAAAAGTATTGATATTCTTTTTTTTTTTAGAAGAAATCACAGTTTTTGAACAATGACAACGTTATTTTTGTGTACAGTTATGACTGATGCGAATATTGTTAAAACGATTGAATTAAGAATATATTATTTGTTCTGGACAGCTTGTGTTCGAATTTTATTCTATCTGTAAAATTATGTATTGACAATATTATAGAGCAAATAAAAACACTGTATAGTTTCTTTTCCAAAGTAGTGTTCTTCTTGTCATAGTTCCAAAATAATATAAACTACCAGTATATATTAATCAGTACAAACCAACCAAGTCCTGGTTCAGTCTCGACGATGTACCACGAGACACTTCTTATTAGTACAAACAATTTCAGCCTCAGCTGTGTTTATGTAAAAAAGTTTAAATTATTTCTATTATATGGTTAATTGTATTTGTGCGTGTACAGTGTGTCTTAAATTATATATATATGTTAACATATATATATATATATATATATATATATATATATATATATGTTAACATATGTTTCGTAAAAACACAATCATTATTGATGAATGTATGGCTATATAGTTGTGTGTGGATCATGCTCACAAATATACGCGTTGGTGTGTGTATGTTCAACAGCTGTATTCAGGAACTGTCACAAAGTTAAATTAAATTACTTTTTTTTTAAATTTTAGAAAGCTAAAACTAAGCGCAGTTTATTTCATCTGCTCTATGATCCTGCTTATAGAAATAAATATTTTTGCTTTGCGCATCTATATATTTCACAGTTTTTGTATTTGGTTAATTAAAATTTAAATTCTTAGTAAAAAATAAAATTAAAAAATCATAACAAGATTTATCTAGAGGGTACTTATTTTTTTAAATTTATAATTTTTTTTAGAAAGATTATGTTTATTTTCGTGTTTGTTACAAAATATTTATGATTTTGCTCAAGTAAATTGTGTGTCTGTAAAAGGAAAAATAAATAAATTCTAATTCTAATATAAGAATAGCGTCTATTGATTTGGATAACGTCGAAATAGGTTTTAACATAGGGTTTAGGGGATTAAATTAGAGCCAGTTTACTACTTTCTTAAAATAGGGTGATACGAACATTTCCCAGTTTTAGGTATTCGAGGACGTATTATTTTCTCTCTTGTATTGTACAGTTTGAAAGGAGTAAAAAGAAACTGATACAATATGAAACAGTCCCAGACAAAGCATTTAAATCACCTGTGCTTTATGTATCCATAACTGAAGTAGAAATTTCCTATAGCATTATTTTTGACAAACAGTAAATAAGAACATAGTTAATGGGGAAGGACAGAGTAAAATATAAAAGATGTAATTATTACAAGATTTAAAAATTTCATTCTTACCTGTAGTGATCATTATTATACCAGCTTCTCGATTCATCTGCAACAAACAATTTTGTATTTAGCTAATTTTTATAGCAGATTTTGCGATCTCAATGTAAATAATTATTTGGTCATTTCTTTAATTCTAAAAATAAGTCTTTTAAAATAAATTATATGTTAGTTGGATTGTCTATGGGAAACTAAATTTATATTGTACTGATGTTTACGAAATTAGCTATTTCGGTTTATTTAGAACAATATATTGGTGTAAGAATATTATTATTATTTCAAAAACTGTTTACAAACACTCGTACAAATAAATACAAAACTCTTGTTTAAACACAATCATTTCTTAAATAGTTTGTTTTACGTAAAGAACGCTATGCGATGGGTGAAGACATCATTGTTTTGAGGTCTTCTAAGAGTAAAAAAGTGATTTTGGGAATATTGTTTGACCAAATTTGATATATGGGCGTATTTTGAGACTTTAAATTTGTAACTCAAGATAGGGAATTATAAGACAAGAACACAACATTTCTATTTTAAAAAGTCAGCACAGATAATGTTGACAACATTTTCTAAAATAAGAACTAAAAATATATTGATCACTATTTTTCAAAAAATAAATTTCGTGGATATCGCTTTGAATGAGTTGAAGCATGTCTAGACACTATTTTTCAATGTATAACTATGTTTCAAAATATTAAGAAGGAGTTCTCTACTATAATTTACCTCCCACAAGTTATCTAATGGGTAAAAACTTGGTACAGTAATACAAAATTACACTTCTGTTCTTTCTTATGTAATAGTAGTATAGACACGATATTTAGGCTTCAAGGATTATTATTTTTAGTTTGTGGATGGGTGTTTGAAAAAGTTTGAGCAATGTTTTTGTATTGTTTATTTCGTTTGGGACCTCGCAGAGTTTGCACGCTTGTTATTTGTATTTCTTTGCGAGTGCGAAAGTTTGTTTGCTTCTTTTTTTGTTGCTTAAAAGCGGGAAATACTTTCCTCTCTCCGTCATCATCACTTTATAAAATAATGACTTTTGTCATCGAATAGTCTAATAGAGTCAGGTTCGGAAGAGAACAAGTGTTGGTCAAATAAGACTTGAAAGAGAAGGATCTAACCCAGACTACATATGTATAAATCCAGGTAGGTTCCTTGGGATTTGCATGCCCGTACTCACTATAGTTGAGCCCCTGAGGGTAAGTTTGTTTCTAACAGATGGGCGAAGTTCTAGAAGAATTGAATAGTTAATGTAGTCTAGACACAAACCGCCTGTTTTGCCTCCAAACCAAAGCTTTACATTTAATTAAATCTTTTATTAACCTTGAAATTCCATTACGACTGATTTTGAAATTGAAAAAATGTTAATTTATCAACAACAAGAATTCTATCTGTAACGAATCTGTGTATTCGCCTTAAGGCGTTATATATGTTAATACTTGTGTGAATATGTCTAGCTCCCCTTAAGGGTATGTCTGAAAGTGTGTATGCAAATGTATGGAGGTGTTGAAATCTGAGAAATAACAAGTGTCGGCGCGAGCATCGCTTTAAGGCATAGATAAGTAGGCCTAATAGGATGCGAGGTACTGTGCATAATTTCTTGCGTTTTATTTAACACGAATTTAATAGTTCTGGAAATAGTCTAAGATATTCATAATGCCTGGTGAATAAAAAGTGAATTATTTCATGCGAGATAAAAGAGTAGTGAGTGATAGACAACGGTTTCACTTTTATATATAGAGTGATTCAGATCATTGTTTTCAAATATAAATCATTGAATTGAAAATAGATAAAAGTAAGGTCCGTTTCTTGTCTTCAATTTAATGAATATGGTAATAAATATTATAAAAGATGAACATCGAACACTCAGATAGGATTTTGGAATATGAGACTAGTTTATCTGTAGGTTTTTGCATATGTTGATGATTTAGTTTCAATAGCACAGTTTAAGATGTTTAGACAGTAGTATTCGAGAAGAACTCGAAAGAAAAGAGATGAAGATAAATGCTAAGGAAAGTAATAAAATGTTTTTAAAGAAAGAAATTGGGTAGAAAATAGTAATTCCTTTTAGAAATCGTGGTTTCAGAGCAAAACGTGGTCTGCGAGTATTTGGGAAAAGTGATCGCAGTGTGATAAGAAGATACTAAATAGAAAAAGAATGGCACATACTGTCTATTGCTAATGAAGTAAGCCAATAATGGTGAAAAAGAAGTAAAAATTAAAATGAAGTGTTATAATTCAGCTCTTGTTCCAACACTGCTCTAATAGGGATTAGAAAGCTTACCTCTCCAGGCGCTTAAGTGGGGTTTAATCAAGTGAAATGAGGTGCTTCAGGAAGGCGTTCAGTAAGATTAAACTAGATAAGGTATGAAAGAATAAGAGGGGTGCTATCCATACGAAGAATAATTAAAGATAGACACCTCAAGTTGTATGGTATGCATTTGGAATGAAAGAAGAAAATTGAAGTAAATGTTGGAAGTCAAAGTTGAGGGAAGAAGAAAACGAAGATGCCAGGAATGATGAGAGACAAAAAGGAATGGAGAAGCGGGTTGTGACGTACCTCCCCGACGCTTAAAGGAGAGAGGAGGAGAAGATATTTTGTCTTTTTTTGTTTAAAGGCTAACTACCTCTCAGTCAATAGACATCGCCCTATATATATATATATATATATATATATATATATATAAATTAATTAATTAAAAAAGACCTTTAGCCCTCGAATAATCTAATAGTGTTAGGATCGGAAGAGAACAAGAGTTGATCAAGAGAGACCCGATAAGAAAGATTAAAGAGAGGGCTCTAACTCAAGACGGCATGAAGAAAGGTGTAGTTCCATCTCTAAGTGAGGCTCTGAAGACTTAAATGATTGTTGAAGAAAGTTTGAACTAAAAATTTTCCGGAAAATTTGCCTCACTTATTTGCATATGTAGTATTTAGTTAAAATATTTGTGTTTATTTTGGAGGTATCAAAAGGCCATATAAGGAGAGGGGGATCTGTTTTGAATTAGAAACGTAGGTATATTTATAAATAATTTTAAAGTTTTTTAATAACAAACATTTCATAATAAATGTTTTTTCTAATATATCACTACTTGTAAATGGCAGCCTAAAGTATCTGAAATGCTGTATTGTACATTGCACCTTGATTATGTTTATATATATATATATATATATATATATATATATGTGTGTGTGTGTGTATGTGTTTTATTATATGATTATGACATATATTTAAGTATATAATACCCAATAAAAAATAAGTCAAAGTCATATCAGGGATCAACTGCTCTTTAAAATGATGTGCCACGGAGTGTGTAAAAATGTGTAACCTATTTGTTTTTTAATCTAAAATAAAATTTCATTTTATATATGAGTTCCCGGACTATTTATAGTATTCAAATGAAGTTGGAAGTAAACTTTTGAATGTAATCGTTGTACCTTTCCCAGAGAATAAAGAATAATTCACCCATTAGAAGGTCATCCAACATTCAATTAATATGTTACATACAGAGATATTTTATACATCTTTTTACACAGCCTTAAAATGTTAGCGTGATATGTTAGGTATTAATTTTTCTGACTTTTGTTTGTCTGTATATTATTTTTCTAGGTTAAAACGTTAAGTAAGTTGATCTTTTCTTTTTGATAGTCGTCATTTTATTGGAGCAAAATTAAGACGATTAATTTTAGTGGTTTTGTTATTAAATAAGATCTACTAAATGAGGATCATTCAATTTTAAAATATTGAATTGGTTTCCATAAACCTCGATTTGGGGGGAGAGGTGTATTTAAATCATACTTAAACGTAGTTATTTTTTGGACGCCAGAAAACATTAACAAAATATTAAGTTCCCACGTTTGACAGTTCCAGGACCTTTGAACACCCAGTATATGAGAAAGTTAAAGTCTCCTCACGATACTTATAAGCTGCGTGTTTCTAAATGTAATAAAACACAACAGTCATGATATATCTTATGTCAGATAATAGCATCAATCTTTGGATCTATATTTACATAATTTCTTACATGATGTTTCGATCTTATCTGATACGGTACATCAAAAGGAAGATCATGTCTCACCCGTGGCGCAATCTACTTCGGCCTTCCTCGAGGCTTAATCTTTTTATCTTCATCATTTCTATCCTTGCATAGACGTAATCCCAATTTGAGTGTCTATGGAGAGTCTGGGTCTGCTAGATGTGTCTTGTAATGCGACCAGAACACGGAGTTCCCGTTGCCACAATTCTAGTCTTCAGAATCAGAATTACCTACTCTTTTTACTATGCAGTGTCAACACCGTAACTTATTGAATCTCTGTTGGTTGAACTACCCCTTATTATTACCATTTTGTAATATCACAAATTTTAATCGATTCATTGCAAGTATAGTAGCTGCGTTAAACTCAAAGTCTCAAGTTGCTAGTCTTTCTTATTAGGCTAATCAACTACCTGTAACTCCTATTGGAACTCATCCGTGACTGTTAGTACAACTTTTTAAACTCACGATGTCTTTGTTCGACATAGAAAATCATAAACCAAGAAGCTGTTTAGCTAGGGTTTTTTGTGTGATGAGTTTGCAAAGATACCAAACGAGTGAGAAGATTTGCAGACGATGCCTCAAGTTTAGAAATGGTACTTTTTGCACTAATTACACTCGTATTCCTACATTTGGAGGTTGTAAAGGTGGAACCAAGTTATATGTAAGAAATAATACGTTGCTATAACATTTATGTAACGTTATTATTAAAGTTTGTCTAATCTAGAAACAACGATTGAGATTAGAACACTTATGTATTACTACTGTTGCTATGGCAACCTGTACTGTGAAAGATAGGTACTGTGTGTAGATTATAGAAAACAGCTGTTTTGCGAATCGTTTGTCTTTTTTTACAAAAGTAACTTTATAAAACAACTGAAGGAAATATTATTAATTGGATTTAGCATTCAGGAAGGGCCTAAAGATTATTCAAAAGTATTGAAATAAAGTTCAATGTTTGGATTGTAATTATTATGTTTTATTTATAAACATCTAATGAAAATACAAAATTGAAATATGTGTTTCATAATTTTTCTTATTGGGTATAAAGTTTCAATTAAAAGAATAATAACATAGTAAACTTTATGATATCTACGACTGTATTATTTAATGCACTAACAAACAACATCTGACTTTTTTTTTCATAAATATTGAAAACATGTATACTAAGTTTTATCTTAAGGTAAACATCTTTTTGTATCTTTGTTATGCGAGTTCCTTTATCTAACCAAGATTCAGTTAATACATAATAAAGTTCAACAAAAAACCTTCAGTATATAATGAAAATAAAAACAAAAAGTTTTCATTAAAACAACCGTTGAATGAGTACTATTTGAAAATTGAAAATGATTAATGATATTAATGTTTTTTGTAACATTATATATTTGAACGCAGACTCTGTACATAATAGCTCTAATAAGGAGCAAGTCAAACATCTTTCTACATATACAGGATGTTTCGGAATTCCTTTCGGGATACTTTAGGATTGTTTATGGGGTTCAAGTAAACACAGACCGAGATTCATTTGTTGGAAACAAGCTTTGTTGTATGTCCGTCCGCAAATTTGTGTTTTTGTACAACAAATATTATATTTTTGGAAATAAATTATATATCAATTTTAAATTTGGTTTAGATATATTTTATGGACCTTTTATCAATGTACCAAAACCACGCTTGTTTTATATTTGTTCAAAATGGCGGTCGTTTAAAATGTTTGACGTCCAATATCTCGAAAACCGTTAACTTTGTAAAATTTTACAAAAGACAAACTTTTTTTTTAAATGACAAAGAAAATAAAGGATAACTCAAAGAATTACTGAGTTAATGTAAAAAAAATGAAAACACAATTTCTTGACAATTGACAATACCCAAAAATAGTCTAAATCCAATATATTCTTGAATGATCATTAAAATACTATTTAAAAAAAATCACAATTAAAAAATATTTTGGTTTACGTTTAAGTATTTATTTTAGTTTTTTTGGCAATAACTCAGTAATCCTTTGATCTACAGTAAAAATACAAAAAAACTATTTTGTTTTGTCATTCAAAAGGGAAACATTTTTGTCTGTTATAAAATTAACGGTTTTCAAGACATTTTACGTTAAACATTTTAAACGGCCGCCTTTAAAAAAAAATAGAAAACAAGATCGTGATTTTGGTAATTGATAAAAGGTTACATAAAAAATATGATTATCAAATTTGGACTTGATATATAATTTATTTCCAAAAATATAAACCTTTTTTGTACAAAACACAAAATGGTGGATAGACTGACATTTAAGCTTGTTTCAAACAAATGAATGCTCGTTCTGTGTTTACTTCAACCCCAGGAACAATTTCCTAAAAGAGTTCCGAAACACTCTGTATATACGGTGTACAGGGTGTAAAGAAACTTCGTTAAACAATATGGAATATTCTAAAATTTAAGAAAACATTAGACATTATTTTGAAATGTAAATAATACACCATTATTTTATAACCACTGTATTTAAATGAAGATCGTATAGCTAGATTTTATATTGCAAACTTTTCAATTATATATATATATATATATATATATATATATATATAGATATCATTATACATCATTAAATAATGATTTAAAAAACAGAATATTTAATGTTGTTGTCCTTATTGGTGCTATATTTAATTTTGTTCTTTTATGAAATTGTTTGTATACAAATTTAGTATATTTTATGCACCTATAAATTTTGAAGTTGAAATTAAAATTTATAAAATATATTAAAAACAAGTTGCCATTCATCTAAAACAGTAAATAACATTATTTCACAAGTCGCAAATCCACAATTGAATTTTGGTACCGTAGTAACTGGACACTCTGTATACGTTACAAGCATCGTTAAAATATTTGGAAGCTTTTTTATGATGCGTGCATTAGTGACGCCTCATAACACTCAGACATATATATCAAGTCTTATTACAATGTAAAAAGTTGGTTTAAGCGCTAATAAATGATATAAATAACACAATTAAATTTTGAAAAAGCTAAAAGATGGAATAATAATTCACAGTAATATATATATATATATATATATATATATATATATATATATATATATATATTAATATTAAAAATATTAATAATAATTAGGTAAGACGATTATTACAAACAAAATCATTATTATTAATAATTAATTTATCATTACCAATTATCAATATTTTGAATAAAGTATTATTACAGTATTAAGAATACCAACTTAAGAACAGATATTAATTTATTAAAATTTGATAGTACAAAATCGCATTGGGTGTTGTTACTTTAGACAAACTGGTTTTGTATGATTAAACAAAAGAGTTATTTTACTTGTGGATTTCATATGTCACTTAAGCTGAAGAAGCAGTTTTACTCCGTCCTTTTAATGTTTATGCATCACTCACGACACATTCGTGTGTTTGGGTACATTTAAGATAAACAATGAAAAGAAACATTACACAGATTTCCCCCCTTCCATACACACATTAAAAAGGGCAAAGCATAACAAAAACTTTTTCAAGTTAATATGCTGACGTTGTGTTTCGTTAATTTATTTTTTGTTTAACTCGCTACGCGAGTTTTTGTACCAAAACCGTAAAGTTTCAATCGATGATCGACATCCCATTAGATCGACATCTTACTCGATTTACAACGAGTTCCCCTGCAGGAGGAACTAGTAATAAATATTATACATTTTTCGGACATTTGCCATCATTTGTGTGTTAGAAATTAAAACACGACGTTTTGGGAATAAGAATCAATTCCCGTTATCAAGTAACTAAAAAACTAAAGAAACATGAAACTAGAAACTAAGCCTATGTAAGAAGTAAAATTAAATATTAAAATTAAAAATTAAATACCACCAACCTTAATATCTAAGCATGTATCTTAGAGCTTGAACTGAGAAGTCAAAAAACACAATCACGGTAACACACAACTAACGTCAAATACGTGTTGTTGTATCAAAGACACAGCAACAAGTGACGTGGTCCAGAAGGCGTGACAAACACCTTTTTGATTTCTAACAAACAAATGATGGCAAATGTCCAAAATTGTATAATAATAAAATTGAACTTCCATCATTAACAAATAACTTCTAACAGAGAATAGTAATAAATAATTTCTTTCATTCAATTCACGTATACGAAAACATGAGATGTTTGTCCTAAACCGCTCAATTGGATTCAACACTGACATTAAGGTGATCAAATCAAACAGTTTAGACGGTTTAATATGGTTAAGGCTTGCATTATATTATACATTAAAATATAGGCGATATTAAAATGGAATATCGTAATTTTCAAGATTTTATTTACTTGTGAGTTACTAAAAATTAAGGTGGATATAAAACCATTGAAAAAGATAATAATTGTTTTAAACTTAATAGTTGAAAATAAATAACTCAGTAGGACCTAACAGAACCCAGCACAAAGACGGTGGTCAATGTTTTTAGAACTGCCAGTTGTTTGTAAGTGCCGGGGAATCGTATACTGCAGTCGTCTATCTGTGCGCGCGAACCCTTCGCTACTATCTTGGCAGAAAACATACTGATGGGGAGCCTATGATGAAAGTGAGGGTCTATAATCTATCACCGGCAACGAAGGTTTCGACTGAAAACACCTATGTTTTTAGAAAAGGGCCCCGCACCCCCTCTCGCCTTAAAACCCAACCACCAGCCTGCGCGCACAGTTAAACGGTCGTACTATACCTCAGAT
This sequence comes from Aphrophora alni, assembly GCA_963513935.1. Classification (NCBI taxonomy): domain Eukaryota; kingdom Metazoa; phylum Arthropoda; class Insecta; order Hemiptera; family Aphrophoridae; genus Aphrophora; species Aphrophora alni. Next base: position 26,149,021 of record OY740770.1, read on the forward strand.
TGACCTAATTTCCCGCTACTAGCTTTCAAGCTTGCACAAGCAGGGATGGCAATTCCCTCTTTCTGTCAATCCAGTGAGAATTCGATATATTGATACGTCACCTCCCAAACCTAGGAATGTGGCTTCCGTTGTAGGGTATTCAAGGTGACTAGATCATCAACAAATAATTTGTTTTATTTGTTATTTAAAGTTTAAAAAAAATTATCATCGCCTTATAAAAAAGGAAGAATAGAGAATAAAATGAAGACCCCTAGCCCTCGAATAGAGTCAGGGCCGGAGTAGAACAAGAGTTGATCAAGAGATACCACAAGACTAACCTAACAAACAAAGATGGTGTAGATCCAGTTAGTTTTCCTCGGGATTGCTCAGACTGTACTCAATAAAGTGAGCCCTTGAGTGTATCATCAAATTAAATACATTTGAGCGGAGCAAAGTTACTATATATTGATTCCAAATTAACAATTAATTGTACACAAAACATAAATGCCTTTAAGAACTAAAACTTTCATATATAGGATTAAGTAATAAATGTGGAATTAAACATTCAAATATCTGATATTGAACTCTTGTTACTTTTTGACATGTAAAGAAAGTTATGTAATGGGTCCAAATATCTATTTCGAGTTTTTTGTATATATAACCAATTTAAAGCCCTCTGTATAAAAAAAAGTGGTTTTTGGAATTATATCTGGGTACAGTGGTCTTACAACTCCAATCACGTTGACCGTTGGATCCTTCTTTAAATTTTATTTCTAATATAATTCAAAATTTGGAGGTAGCTGTTATAAAAAAAAAAAGAATCTCGATTTTATCAAAATCGGTTATAATCGATATTGATCAAGATTGCTTCTAAGTACTCAAATAAAAGGTATTGGTTTACATCTCTCCAAAAGTACAGGTTCGTGAGTTATTAATGAAAATACTCAGGCGTTATTAATGATACTTAGGCGTATTTTTTATGAGAATTGTGTTATGTGTGTTTATACTGTAAACTAAAATATTTCTAAACCATGGATCTGTTTATTGAATACATAATTCTCAAAATTGACCTTACCGATTTTGTTTAAATTTTAGTGAAATATGAATATAAGTAACCCAACTCTGTGTGTAAAATCACAAAATTTACGGTTCAGGGTAACAAAAGTTAACGGTTTTTATGGCTCATTGTTAATGTGTGACAATTGCGCGGGAGTTAAGATGCCGGCAGCTGGAAGATTGCGTGGAAACGAGAAAATGCCAAGATATAAATTGAAGGGCACTGAATAGTGAAGTAAACTAACAGGTTTAACTTTTCCAACATGAACCTCAGACATCGATATTATTTTAAAATTACACTTTATTTTTAACTGGAAACTACTAATGTAATATAGTTTCGTGGTTTGAAATATTTGGTCAGTTACAATTTTGGGAACTGGTCAAAAATCAAAACTTTGCCTTCACCTTAACTGACTCATTGTGGAGTTTTATTTGCAAAAAATAATGAAGATCAGTCACTCAAATCGTTTCTATACCGGGTGTTTCAGACCACATGGACAATATCTGAAGCGCCTAAACGAAATCAGATAAAAATTTCCTTCCAATTAGAACCCACTTTTTTCGACCTCAAAGAATTCAGGAAAATTATTTTCGACGCTCCTCAATGACCCAAAAGGGCACTTTTGGGGGGCAGGGTGGTAGGGTGGTATTTTTGGAAATTTTTTAAATAGAAACATAGGTAGTGTGATACTTCATTTTAAAGGTATCTCTTTTCTGAACATTTTGGAGCAAAAAAAAAATTGTTTTCTTTTCATTACTGTACAGGGTGTGTGAAATATATTTTTAAAGTTTTTAGCGGGAATGGGACTGCCAGCTCCCTAACCATTTTTTTTCCTAGTTTTACAAGAACACACCCTTTCATGAGATATGGGGTAGTATGGACTTCTATGTAGTTTTGATATTTTTAATAAATTTCAAACTTTAATAATTTTTATAGAGCAAAAAGTAAAAAAAAATCAAATAGCAACCTAGATTGAAAATTGTACCATTTGAGAGATCTTTTGAAAAGAAAAAATTTTTGTATTGAAAGTTTGGTTCTATTTTGCACCATTGAATAATTGTAAAAAAAATGGCATTTTATTGGTTAAAAATATTTCGTCACACCCTGTACAGTAATGAAAAGATTTTTTTTTTGCTCCAAAATGTTCAGAAAAGAGAGACCTTTAAAATGAGGTATCACACAACCTATGTTTCTGTTTGAAAATTTTCCAAAAAACACCACCCTGCCCCCCCCCCAAAGTGCCCTTTTGATTCATTAAGGAGCGTCGAAAATAATTTTCCTGAATTCTTTGGGGTCGAAAAAGAGGGGTTCTAATTGGAAGGAAATTTTTATCTTGTTTCGTTTAGGCACTACAGATAGTGTCCATGTGGTATGAAACACCCGGTATACAGCTATTGTTATATTTCTATTTGAACACTCTATCAAAGGAGTTCCAAAAAGGACAAATTCGATTGGTTCATTTGTTGAAAACCTCTGCTATTGAAGAAGTGGAAGGATTAATCTTGACCTTTTTATAGTTTACAGGGTATTAAAAAGTCTGGTAACGGTTAAATTTTACATAAATGAAAGAGACTAGATTAGGTATAGAAACAGGTGCAGCTACAAAAGTACAGAAATTGAAATTTAAGACCGCCATTTTTAATTTTTGAAATAGCAAAATTGTCACGTGACATATAATTTTCACGTACAATTTTGAGGTGGAAACGTTGGTGAAATCCAAATTTCGATACCTACTCCTGTAATCACTAACCAATGTTGAAAAAACCCAAAAATTGTACATAAATGAAACTCGGTGCGTTCTGTAACATTTTTGTATTGCGTTTCAAAAGCACTAAGTTCAGAGCTCTAACTGTAAAGACGCAAACAGAAACTGAGCACTCAATCCATCAACCTATGTCTTCAAATAGTGAATTTTCAAATTCTTACCTTTCTTTTACTAAATTATATTTCCGTTTTTATCTTCCATTGTTGATAACAAGAGTAGTTATTGGGCTTACCTTATTTTTTTATATACTTTTTACAACATTCAAGATGGCTGACAGAATTTTCAAACATTCCTTAATATAGTAATAATTTAGCTATATCAGTTTATGTTTAGTCGGATACAATAACGTTACCTTTCTAACAATATGTATAAATTATACACAATAAACTAATAAGCAAGTATTATGATGAGAAATTAAATCGATAGGGAAATATTGAAGCAGTATTGGGAATTAAATACAATAAGTAGATAATTACGTTTATTAAGAGGTGAAGTTGGGATAAGGTTTTCGCTTCCACTTAACTCCAAGAGAGGTGGTATAGAGAGAGGGGGAAACAGACTTTTCCTTGTTGTTTAAAAGCGAAAAACATTTCTCTCAACATCAACTTAAAAAAAGAAAAAGATAAAACCTTTACCCGTCTCCCTCGAATACGCTAATAACGTCAATGTCGGAAGAGAACAAGAGTTGGTCAAGAGAGGTCTGATAGAAAAGATGAAAGAGAGGGATCTAACCCAAGACTACATGAACAGGTGTAGATCCACGGGTTAACCACACCCGCACTTATTTTGACTGAGTCTTTGAAGTAGATACAGATAGAGGGAGAGATAGCAGAAAGTTATCTAAATCTGAGCTGTTTTAGTTTCTCACTCTATATGCAAAATGAATGTAAACAGAAATTTTGTTACAATTTGTTTAAAGTTATCAACTCTCTGAATCGTAACAATTTTTTTAAACAAAATATTTGTATGCTCGATAGAAATGATTTATTGAAAATCGTTCTGTTGATTTTAAGCTGTTTTTTTGGCACATAATTAATAGACGTAATAATTTCCAAACTGCTCAAGAACTGTAATTTCCTTAACTCGGATTTCTGTCATTGTTTAGATATAAACCTTAATATTTGACCAAAATTTTAATATTAATTGTTTTACCTTAGAACTACTTTAATTAATTAACATACCTTTTTGAAGTCGATAGTAGTTCCTTATATTATATAATTGCTTATATTATATTAATTGCTACATGTTTCGCTGCCATAGGCAGCATCATCAGGCCAGCTAATAACATAAACACATCGTTCACACACACATCAGACTTCAAAAAGGTATGTTAACAAAATTTTAAATTTTTGTATACTCGGTTTTTGTACTTATGGGCTTCTAGATTAATTTTTTGATTTTTGGTAATGAATTTTCTATTAGAAAATGAGCTTTTGCAATCTACTGAAAGACAAAAATAAGGACATCAAGCTTCCAAAATAACAATCGTTCATATTTGAGTGGTATATATGGTATACACCCCCTTAGAGGATTACTTGGTAAGTACGGATGACGTAATCCCTAGGTATTCTAGCTGGATCTAGACCTTTGTCATATAGTCGTGAGTTAGGGTTCTCTTTCTCATATTTCCTTAACCAACTCTTGTTCTCATCCGACTCTTATGATGTTAGATTATTTGTGAGCTAGGGGTCTCTCTAATTTATTCTTTTTTCATCCTTTGTTTTTAAAACGATGATGAGTGCAAGGTTTTTCGTTTTACGCGCCAGATGATCTGTTCATCGATTGTTGTCATGGAAACGTAATAAATATGTTTATTCAAGTATAAGATTAGTGGAGGTATAGTGCTTACAATGCAAGAGAAAATATTTATTATCGCATATAATTTTCCCTCATTTTGAGTTGGCGTTTGTTAATGGAAATAAATGTTTGTTATACGTTATTAATTAATTTCTTGACCGGTTCTTGTCACCGGTTATCCACCCAGTAAAACAGTCATGTTGGCGGTAATTAAAAGGGAAATGTCCTCATAAAGTCTAAATGTTACACCGGCTGTCCACTTACTGTGACAACAATGCAAATCAAGGACGGCTTCTCGAGGAACTGGTATAGTCTCTAAACAGAAATCTTTGAAATTAGTCAACATGTGATGACGAATGTATAAGGAAATTCGTTGTCAGCAGGTAAAGAGGATTATTTGATTTTAGCAATCGTGTAAGATGTTCCAACGTTCCTGTCTAATGTCTGATGTTTGATGAAAGCCATTTTCATCTGAATGAATTTTCCAACCGACAGACATTAACTAATTTTCTGAATAACCCACCGAGAACCATTTTGAGGAAAGATTGTGATGTATGTTGGAGAAATGGAGATTTACGGGGATTGAGAAAAGTGAGCATTACGAGTACTGTCTGGCAACCATTTTGAAATGTACAGTTCCTTAAGGCCCGTATCTAAAAACCAAGAACTCTGATAATTTCACGTACGTATCTGTCCGTCTGACATGTCCGTCTGTTAGTGGCGACCAATATACACAGAAAAGACGATAAATCCTATAAATTTCAAACTTTGCATTTATATTTTTTGTATTGTCTCACACATAAGAAAAATATAGCGGTAGCAAAATAATGACCTTGGGATAATTAAGGGGCTAAAACTATCGAGTTGCAATTTTTCTGTGAAAATATATGTGTGGGATATCAAATAAAATTAGAAGTTATTCTGATTACTAATATGTTTCTTTGACACAAAATTAACATATTGGCGCTAAGCCAATTTGAAAGTAACCCTCCCCCTTAACCTTAAACACGGTGTAATCTACAAATCTGACAAAAAATATTTGGATTTGAAATTAAATTAAATATAATAAAATCATATATTATAGTTTTTGTATGACAAATACAACTTAATTTAACCACACAATGAGAAATGCGTAACGTGTAAGTTTTAAAAGTAGGTTTTGTGAGATGTGATACAACAATTCAATAGCTATTAAAAGAAGGATTGCATTTTCATTGATTTCTATTATTAGGGTCCGTATGTAAAACCACGGACTCTTATAATTTCTTGCTCGTGTCTGTCTCTCTGTCTGTCTGTAACTTGCAACCAGTGTCTACACAGATAAGACACTGCAATCCTAATTTCAAACTTTACATTTATATTTTTGTCTTCTCCCATATATAGGAAAAATATACCAATAACAAAAACTGACTTTGGGGTATTTAAGGGGCAAAACTATCGAGTTGAAAATTTTAATTTTTTTAAATATTTCGTGAGGGGTATTAAATAAAACTAGAAGTTATTATGATTACTACGAATATGTATGTTTATTTGAGAAAGTAATTAATTGGCACTAGCCCTAAATAAAAAACAATTAATTGGCACTTTATAAAAATAACTGTCCCTATATGCCTACGGATCCTAACACGTGTGGTTTTAGCACAGGCTTGGTCCTTTTTATTATAAAAGGTCGGTAGTGACTTGTATTGATTATTTGTATTAATCACGTCCAATAAAGCTTTAGTATGAAAAACTTTGTGTTTGTTTTGGTTCTAACCGTACATGGAGATTGTTTTGTTCTCGCTTGTTCCTTGAGAAATTTCCTATTAATCTATAGTAGTTATATTGCATAACGATCTCTGGATAGCTAAACAGCGGATTCCATTTCCAAATTAAAAAATGACTGCCATTTAGGTTAAAAAAGAAATTCTATAAATTTGACATTTCAGTTTCAGTTTTCAAATTTTTATCTCATTATGTAAAAAAACGACAAAATAGAAATAAATATATTTTAAAATCAATTCATAAGATTTTCAGTTTTCGAGAAAATTAATAAAGATTTTAAAAAACCCATTGAACTAACTTTTTTACGCACCAATCTATACAAAGAAAACAGGAGGGAAAAGCTATTTTCTTTATTACATAATTTTCTCCCGTGTATTTCTAATATAAGCAAAGGTTTTTTTTCTTTTTGAAATTAGAAACAAACAAATATTAATGTATTTATGTACCGTACTGTACTTACAAGGCTTAAGCTTACTTTGGTTATGCGATAAACTCATTCTTACCCTCAAAGCAACGGTGTACCGCGGAGGACAACAAGACAGCTATAATTATTTATTATGTGAATGCTACGAAAAGCCAAACCCTATCCGTTCCCTACGCAAACCCTACACATCCATATGGTATGTGTTAGTTGAATATATTTAAAGATGACAGAGCTAATATATCTGCATAGAGTATTCAATAATTAACTTATGCTTTCGTCACTTTAATACAATGATTGGATGGTGATGTGAATATTAAGCAAGTTGGTGAGCATGCGCAACATGTGTGCTCATAAATTACTATTACTGACCACAATGTTCTTCTTAACAATAGCTATGATGTAATGCATTTGAATACGAATCGCTATCATATAGGCTGTGGTGCATTAATATGCCAAATAGGTTAGAAGTAGGCTTTGTGAAATTTTGGAGTCTGGTACATTTACGATTTGGGGATTAACTTTAGCATCATTGCTCTTCGACATTGAATATCCCTACCGGTTTATAAAAAGGTATTTATAGGATAAATGAAAATAATTCGAAAGCTGAAGTCGCGGCCTTCACACTTAAGCTGCCTCAGCAAGTTTATGTTAGTAAATGCAATACAAAAAATTCACTTTGGGAATCTTATTTTGGGGGTTGACTTTAAATTTAACGATTCTTCCTTTTGGAGAATTTTATCATGTAAAATGATATACTTTAAGTTCTGCTATAATTAAAAGTTCTTAAGTGTGGTAAAAATACCCAAATTTTCTATTCTGTTCTTGAGTATCCAGTATATATAGAAAATTGCATCTTTGTTAGATTAATTAAAAGAAATCAGTAATAAACCCTAATTATCTACTTGAGGCTCTATCTTAAACTAAATTATTCTTATCAAAAATTCTTAATTATCATAATTAAAATTCTTAATTTTAGAAATTCTTTCTGTCTTCATACTTCGCAATTATTATTGGTTTCCTTACTTCTAAAGAAACAAAATTACAATAACTGTTCGACGTTTTATATGGAAATACTGTAGAACTGTTTAAATATTTAACGTATTCCATTTGAGATTAGTTCAACGGAATGATGTTTTCTTTTCGCACTTTTCTCTGTCCATCAAAACCTAACTGTTAAAGACCTCCTGTTCCCCTTTGAAGGGGGTAAAAAATATTATATAAAAATTAGAATCTATATACAATTATTGGAAGCGGGTGTAGCCCCCTAGACACATCAGCCTATACGAGGTTTTGTATACCTCCCGATTCCTCTACCTAGTTTATTTCTACACCCTTGGTTAAGTATAGAATTTGCCTAGCTAGATCGCTTGTCTTTTCTGGAGTTCCATTTGGGCCAAAGATCGCTAGTCTTCTGTGTCCTAATACTTCACATTTCAGAATTATTTGTTCTGCAGTTTCCAAGTGTTGGTTGCGCAGTCTCCATTTTAAGTTACTTGGATTAATCCCATAATATTCAAATGTTTGTTAAAAGAGCTTTGTCTTGTTCCGAAGCTTAATATTTTCCTTTGCTTTAGTTTGCTTTGTGCAGCGACAAATCTAGAAAGTTTTTGATCTGGTTGAGCCAGTGACCAACAGAGCTTCCCTTTTGAAAGTTATCTCCAGAAAATTCTGGTTTCTGATTTTATCCACATATATATACAAACTGAGATGTCCTAAGTTCGGATTTTTTATTTCAGTTATTAACAAAAATAGAATGAGGGCTTGAGACTTTATGATCACACCGTATAAATTCAATATTTAGGTCATCATCTAAACACAAAACGGGAGGGGTTTATTACAAAAAATATTTAGTGCGTTAAAAGTAAAAAAAACAACATATAAACAACCTTACTATGCTAACAACCCAGAAACTTTATGTAGTTCACTTATGTCGCGGTCTTGTTTTGTCTGTATCAATTCCTGCATAGGAAGGAACTGTAGAATGTAAACACAGAATTGCCGCCTAAATATCACGCCAAGTCAATAAACAAACATTTGACGAAAGCCATGAGTATTGCTCACTGCCTCTGTTTAATATTGTTTTTAATCGGCGATATCAAATCCTATGCAGTTGCCGACATCTAATATTCGTTTCACAAACATTTTTTCCTCATACTACTTCAAAAACAGCTGTTTTCAATACATGGATTGAGATGCTAAAGTTGTTCTTTTTAGTCCTAGGACCTAAAAACATCAGCTGAGGTCGAGGTCATCGGCTGTTACTTCGTTTATACGAATTAATTAACGTTTGTAATGAATCTATAAAAACTACCGATACTTTCGATTGTAAATAACCGATAAAACAGCTGTTACCATTGTTATAGTTAGGGTACCACTAACACAAACTAAACAGCAGTAATAACTGCAAACTTGTGAAACCTATGCAAACTTGAAATTGTTTTCTTATATTGTTTGCAATATAGGCCTAACAAAAAATATAGTTCATCACTAGGACCAAAAGAGATCCTCGCTCATATTTTGGCCTCGGCCGTTAAACTTGAGCTTGTATCGAAAAGCTTCACTTTTGGTCCTAGTGTTGAAATATACTATTATATTTAGTAGTAATACTACATATAACAAATTAGAATTTGATCGGAAAGGAATACAAAGAGGATTTAGTTTAATAAATCAAATTTGTCGATTAGAGGATAAATAATATTTTTTGTGAGAATAATTTATTGTTTGATCAAGGACCACAGTATTCTAAATATAATTTATTGTAAAAATCGTTGTTACAGAATAGTGAATTTACACAATTCATAAAACACATACTTCTCACAAAAATGCTTTAGAATGGTAAACATATATACAAATCAGTGTGGCGTCATTTTAATTAGCAAAATATTTAGTTTGTGAATTCAGAACAACCACTTAACCATTAGCCAATTTTCCCCCAATAGTAAAATTTACTAAACTCCTGTCATCCCTATGTCAAGATCTTTAAAATTGTGTTAGTGTCTCACATTTAAATAGTAGTCTATAGAGGTTCTATGGTGTATCAAAAAATCAAAATTGTGGTTTTCGTGTTTTTTAGAATGATGTTTGTCTGTTGTCTGTGCAGTGAGCTTCTGCCCAAACGGTTAAACCGATTTTGATGAAGTCTTATTTAGGCCGCACTTCGAGTTTTTAATATTATTTTTTAATAACTAAAATTTACTAGAATCTATCGCAAGATCAAGACACAAATTTCTGTTTTTTTAATCGGTCTTACAAATTTTAATAAACTTTTCTGAAATATAACCTTTAAGGGCCCAAACAAAACATATGATTGTTTACTTCTCAAGTATTACGTTTTACGAGTTATTTAGTAAAAACAAAATAAATAATGGAGCTGTTATATAAGGCTCATTTCTCAAATCGACGGTTTCCGAGTCGAAACCAGAGTGTCAGATTGAGAGTAAAGTCAATTTATGGTTCAGGAGTAATTTGAAAAAAAAACGAACGTCATTCAAATGTCAGTTTCAACCAAATCAAAATGGTTTATATGGAAGTTAATGAACTGATGTAGCACAGTTAATTTTGTTTGACACATATATTTATGTTCATGAACAAGTTTGTATATTTAGTTTCCTAGTTTATTCCTTTGCCTTGTACCTCCCGTATAGTTCAGTCTTCTACAGAACTACTTATTAAATCTAACTGTCCTATTATCCGATTCCATAGTAGGACAATACAACAGTGGAATTCCTTCATTCCAGGCTGTAATCTTTCTAAACATGGCTAATAATTTTACGTCAATCGATTTTTAGGTGCGGCTAATTGCTTCGTTAAGGTTCTTACGTCTCCGTAGATTGCAGTGCACACTTTAAAACGTTGCTAACTTGGTAGTTTTCGTTTCAGGTAATTTATAAAATAAACTCGTTAAAAAGCATGTATGTAATCTGATACAAATTTGTAGTATCTTTAGTACAAATTTCACAACAGATTTTCACTGATCTCTTTCTTCAGTGGTCCAGGTTTTGGGTTCTAAGCACGATTTTTGAATTTGGACCAAAAGTATGTTTTTTTTCTTTTACAAAATACAATCGTCTCCTTAATACACTGTAACTCTTTCCAACATTTTCAATAAAATCGAGTTTTAATATTTATTTTATTATTTTAATTATTAACCCATTTCGATGCAACTGAATATATTTGAACTCAGGCAAATTCCCAAGCAAATGTTGAAATTATAAAAAAATTATTATTATACCCACACATATATAATAAACAAATGAAATATTATATAATTGTGCAAATCATGCAACAATACTGCCCTTACAAAACCCTGGCACGTAATACAACATATTCCCACGCTCAAGTTACCATGCTAACTGTGGTAACGAACCTTACACTTTCATTATATTTATAACCTTAAATTCCAAAGAATCCTAATATCCTTGGCAACTATCTTTCTAATTAGCTGCCATGCCAAGAATGTATTCGCTATGAAAGAATACTGTGTTTTGTTTTTATATATAGCGTTGCAGGAACTGACCAATATATCTAACCAGCGTTGTTTGTCCCTAGATTGTTTTATACAAATTAAGTTAGGACACAATCTAATACACTGTCATACTTGATAAGCTGATGTTTTACGTACATAGTATTGTAGGCCATTATTTGTGTATATTAAAACTAATAAACGACGTTTCGAGTGTATAAATCAACTCTCGTTATTTGTGGATCTCCTTAAATTATGCACTGAATCTAATTATTTCTAATTAAACGATAAGATATAACGCACAGGATGTCGGCATGGCTATGGGTACTCCATTAAGTTTATTTTTGTCAATATATTAATGGAAGAAATAGAGAAGAAAGTTATTGAATCTTCCGAGTTTAAACCAAAAGCTGTATGGACGACACTTTTGTCACATGGCCTCACGGCGACACTAAATTAAAAACGTTTTTGAGGTGCTTAACAACACTTGTTCTCACTTAACGATGGAATAATAAACAATTAAACGTTTTTCACAATTATTTTTTCGTCTTTCATATAGTTAAAGCCTCAAATTCTTAAATAATTGAATGCGCCATTGTAGCAAGTAAAGCTAGATTTTACGTTACATTAAACAGAGCTTGTCATCTTTGAACATTTAATTTAATTTCAAGTGTCTAAGGAAAGATTTTTCTCTGAAATATATATCACTTAAATAACACTACTTTGAAAAAACAATTCTACAATAAAATTTAGAAAACACCCCAGCTTTACAGTTTACTTAAAATACACAAAAAGATCTTCCAATTACAACTATAGTACCTAACTATACAGCCCCTGTTCACAAATTAGCCGAACCATTAAACTTGATATTTATAAATAATACGGAAACCAGCCAACAGCATTAGAAACTCGTTGATGAACTAGCCTTACTGGACACGGAAGCTCCCAGTAATCCAAAACTCGTATCCTTCGACGTGGAAGATTTGTTCACCAATGTAGGTACCTGTCGTCGAATTTGTGAATGACATCATAGTCGACACCAATTGATAAAACAATACAGGTGATAAATTTATTAAGATTTTCGTTGCAACAATAACGTCCATAAACAATGGTTTTGTCACCTCTTCTCGCAGAAGTATTTATGAATAATTGATAAAAATCTATGTTTAGAAGCGATCATAACTTGTTGAAATATATTTTTCTGGGTTTGCAATCTATTCTGAATTTGGATAGTAACATTAAGAAAATTAGAAATATTTCTAAATTGCATTAATAATATTTCACTTTGGAACTTGAAATCGATAAATCTTTAAATTTCTTAAACTTAAAGATTACTCTGGACAATAGACAATTCAGTTTTGAAATATTTAGAAAACCCACATAAATACAGACAGCATAATACCAGCTATCTCGTGCCCTCGTGCCACCTATTTTGTCTCAATATAGCAGCCTTCGGCTATATGGGGAAAAAATTGATTAGAATACCTCTTGAATCAAAACCATTCAATAAAGAATTAGACACTATCAAACAAATAGCTGTCAGCATTGTTTTTGGTGGAGGGGTGATCGACAGACTTCTCAAGAAAAGTGCGTACAGAGAGAATCTTCGCCTAACATTCTAGGAGCCCTTCCTTAAAACCAGTCTGTAAATTTAAGAAAATACAATAATTATCAAGAAGTCTGGCACCAGTCTTTAAATTTAAGAAAATACAATAATTATCAAGAAGTCTGGCCGAAGTTTTACCTCCAGAAGTAAAAACAGCTTTCTGGAGGCCGTAGAAATTTTATAGACAAAATGAAGGCAAAAGATTAAACAACGTTAAAAATAAACACAACAAAATTGACCAATCAGGAGTTTACGTGTTGAAGTGTGATGATTGAAATGTCGTTTACGTAGGTCAAACAGGGAGAAGTTTCAGAAAAAGAATAAATGAACATGTGAAATACTGGAAAGACAGGACGATTCAATCCTTACCGGACAATATTTCATAGAAAACAACAACATATTTGAATTGGAGAATTAACCATACTCAGAACAAAGGTTTACAACACAACTTGGTAGAAAATTATGAAATATTAAAATGTTGTAATCACGATGAAAATAGTGTTAATGAACATTTTTTTTTATAAACATCTCCCGTTTTATAGTGTTTTTTTTAATATATAATTTCATTTCCCTTCTTAAATGGAAGAGATAATGAAGTTCAACTTCACAAAAAGAATAAATTATGAAACACATTCAATCATACACAAATATGTTATAACATAACATGTTATATGAAAGTTAGATAATTCAATTTAACAGTTCAACAATATCAGATATATCAGCTGTTTGTTACAAATTAAATAGAAATCATTACTAACTAAATATCATTACTATTTATCATTTGTTCACTCGTCAATGAACCGTAAAGGTTGAGATTAGTTGTGTAATAAAAGATTGCGGACTGTGTAATAACAGTGATTTCTTTTTTAAATTTTAAAATAATCAAAGTTAGTTACTAACATCTGTTGCCTGACATTAATCTTACTCAAAATTGATGTTATCTGTCACTATTCTTCTAAGATAAGTATGAGTTTGTTTTTGAAATTAGCCATTTCACCGAGTTTAAAGCCGAATAGGCAGACAAATGTACAGAGTTCAAGAGAAATAGGCTAAAGTACTTGTTTGATCAGTATGTTGGCATCTCTATTTTATCTTAAAGCATATGAAGACAGAGATACTATCTTAAAGGCACTCTTTATCGCACATAGCTCACCAATACAAGTTCCATTTATACAATTTTAGAACTAATTATATAACATTTGGTTTGTCTCAGCGCAATGTATGTTTCTACAATTTTACTTTAACGTCCCGTATTTCTGTCAGCTGATTCTATGACGTAAGAAACCACGGATGGGTTTTACGATTTCCAAGAAGTAACCCAGCTTGATTAATCTTTGTGACACTACAGAAAGTAGTGATTTAAAATATAAAATATAACTCAGGATCTGTTGCCAAGTTTTTGAGTTATACGCGGTACTTGAGCGCCGACAGAGCCTAAAGGATACATTAATAAACACTCTTTAGCGCCGGTGAAATATTTGTCAAACTGTGCCTTGTTGCCATTAATACACTGGTAATATTAATCATAAAATATCTAAACTTGGCGCACAACTTCGTTTCCTCTATTGTTGATCGACCGTCTTACTAATCAAATACCGGTTTTTTTACTTGGATTATTTGCATTTGTGTCAAAACATTTGATCATTTTGACGTTTCTAAATATGAATGGTCGGGTAAAATGCAAGAACGTGTTTTATAACGGGTTTCTACATATAAAATATGTGATTTTGTTCAATGATTAAAAGCAAATTAAGACTTGAAAGGTTTTTTGATCAAGAATGATTTTATAGGCTAATTTACATATTGGAAATGTGTTGAAACAGTCGTTAGGATGTGTGAAATTATGAACTGAGTGCAGATCGTAAATTATAGAGTACTATTTCTATTCTTTGGGGAGTCATTGAAGTATTGCTTTCTAACGCATGTGTTAGGAAAAATTAGTAGTAGTAGTAGTAGTATGTGGGGACGAAATCCATTGCAACCTTAAGAGATCAATTGTGGCCCAGTTCTTCTAAGACAGGGAACTTCAGTCTATAGAAGCCCCTCCAGCCGCAACTCCTTTAGAAAATGCAGCACATGAAGGGGGTTGAGTACATCAATCTGGTACTCACCCAAACTTCTAGCCATTTTGTGCTACTCCGAATTCGACTAATAGATGGAATGTGGTCTCTTCCCTATCTTGGCAGAATCTGCAGGTCCCATAATTTTGTATTACATCTTACTTCTGCCCCACTCAGGGTTGTCATCTATCGCACCAGGTTATCCTAGTGGCGGGAGAGAGATGTTTCTGAGGCCCTTCTGGCCTGTCTTCCACTCTTTGTTGGTTGCTTCTTCTATCAGGACTGGGATTCCTCTTCAGAGGTCTGTTTGACTTTTCTCTTTTGGCCCGTCATCCACTACAATCATCCTCCTCAGATCCCTACTCTTCGTGTTGTTCTAAAGTCTTTCCTATAACCTGCACTACACCCCACTTCCATGTAGTTGTTTCTTTCTTAACTTAACCTTAATTCCTCCTACTATAGACTTCATCCCCCTTTCCCCCCTTTTTTTAGCCCAACCTTAAAGTGTAAAGCGAGCCGTGTTGACGGGGGTGAATAGCACCGGACATAAGGTATAAGGAGCCTTTGGGATAATTGGTGACTTCTCAATCTATTTAGCCTTATATGACTAAGCGGGGCTTTGACCGGGTGGACCATGCTTTCTCTAGCTGCTCGTGGGAAAACGTGGAGAGAGAAATAGAGGAAGTAAGTAATGGGTAGAAAAATCGACGTCGAGTTTTTAAGGAAATATTCATTCATAGTTAACCTGTGATAAAAAAAAAGAGTTTTTTAGAAATGATTTATGTTGTTGTTGTCTGTGTCACTACGCAGCCTAAAAATGTTTATACAATTTGGTGATAACTCAAAATTTTGGGAGTAGCACTAATAAGAAAAAAGACAAAACTCCGATTTTATCAATCACGATTTTGTCTGGTTAAAAAAAAAATAATAATCTAAACCAAATGTATTATTCGTGATCTTACAAAAAATATCGGTTTGGGAGATATCGGTTAAAAATGGAAAATTAATCACGGGCTCCTTTGTAAATGTGCGAATATTCAAAATCGGCGAAGGACATCAAAGAAATTTCCGTCATATGGTAGCCTAAGATTTATAACTTAAACCATCGTGCAAGATGGGAATTACGGTTTGAGATTTATTTTTAAAATACCAACAAGAACAACGATCTCCATCGGGTTTGTTTTGATGTTTTCAAAATTCCCACGAACTTTAATTTACTTGGTACATGGTTTGGGTTACAAATCTTCAGATTTCCTCAAAATTTGATTAAAATCCCTCCACTCAGTCAACTTTTACGACTGCACGCGTGATTATTTTTCATTTAAAAAAAAATCTTAAACCAGCAATTTAGTTAGAATAATATTTAGGGCAAATAATTTTTTTTATTGAGATCTCTAAATCACAAAATCTGCTATAAAAATTAGCTAAATACAAAATTGTTTGTTGCAGATGAATCGAGAAGCTGGTATAATAATGATCACTACAGGTAAGAATGGAATTTTTAAATCTTGTAATTACATCTTTTATTTTTTACTTTGTCCTTCCCCATTAACTATGTTTTATTTTCTGTTTGTCAAAAATAATGCTATAGGAAATTTCTACTTCAGTTATGGATACATAAAGCAAAGATGATTTAAATGCTTTGTCTGGGACTGTTTCATATTTTATCAGTTTCTTTTTACTCCTTTCAAACTGTACAATATCTACCTTATACAAAAGAGAAAATAATACGTCCTCGAAAACCTAAAACTGGGAAATGTTCGTATTGTAAGAAAGTAGTAAACTGGTTCTAATTTAATCCCCTAAACCCTATGTTAAAACCTATTTCGACGTTATACAAATCAATAGAAGATATTTTTATATTAGAATTAGAATTTATTTATTTTTTCTTTTAGAGACATACACAATTTACTTAAACAAAATCATAACTTGTTATAACAAACACTAAAATAAACATAATCTTTCAAAAAAAATTATAAATTTAAAAAAATAAGTACCCTCTAGATGAATCCTGTTTTGATTTTTGTTTTTACTAAGAATTCAAATTTTAATTAACCAAATACAAAAACTGTGAAATATATAGATGCGCAAAGCAAACATATTTATTTCTATAAGCAGGATCATAGAGCAGATGAAATAAACTGCGCTTAGTTTTAACTCTCTAAAATTAAAAAAAAAAGTAATTAAATTTAACTTTGTGACAGTTCCTGAATTCAGCTGTTGAACACACACACACCAACACATATATTTGTGAGCATGATCCATACACAACTATATAGCCATACATTCATCAATAATGATTGTGTTTTCACAAAACATACGTTAACATATGTCATTTAACACACACTGCACACACACAAATACAATTAACCATATAATAGAAATAATTTAACCTTTTTTACATAAACACAGCTGAGGCTGAGGTTGTTTGTACTAATAAGAAGTGTCTCGTGGTACATCGTCGAGACTGAACCAGGACTTGGTTGGTTTGTAGTGATTAATATATACTGGTAGTTTATATATTTTGGAACTATGACAAGAAGAACTCTAATTTGGAAAAGAAACTATACAGTGTTTTTATTTGCTCTATAATATTGTCAATAATTTTACAGATAGAATAAAACTCGAACACAAGATCTCTCAAAAATTACGTTACTTAATCAAACGCGTTTCAACGACAAAGTCATCAATTAACTTAGTTATTGTAGCTCATGTATCACTGAGGATGACGACTTTGTCGTTGAAACGCGTTTGATTAAGTAACGTAATTTTTGAGAGATCTTGTATTCGTATTTTATTCTATCTAATATTATCTCACAAGTCAAGCTCAATAATATTCACGGCAATTTAGGGTTGTTGGAGACTATATTTTTCGTTTAGGTCCTTAAAGACTACATTTTAGCAAAAAATGTATAATGATTTTAGAACCAATTTACAATTTTGGTTTTATGGCAGCTTTTTTTTTTAGATAAATAAATATTGTTTGACTTGTGAGATGTTTTAAAATTGAAATAAAGCTGGAAGACAATTTCTCTCAAATAATACTACTGTATGACTATTAATATACTTAATTCGATTATTGTACCTCATTTATAACTGAAGATGTCGAAATTGTCGTTGAAACATGTTTGAGTTAATAAACGTATTGTTCTAGTTCTATTTTAATTTCCTTTCTAAATGATAAGCTGGGTTGATAATTTGTTTTTGTTATGGGTATTTGAAAAATGTTGTGTAATATTTGCGTTAAATTTACAAAAATAAGTTTAAAATTTTTGTGTAATTTAAACTTTGTATAAAATATTTTAAAATTATTCCTAGGAAATTTATAAGTAATTTATTATACCCATAGTATTAATATTAATAGTTTGATTAACAATTTTTAAATGGAGGTCTTTCAGTATCGGAAATTACTAATTCCACATTGGTTATGCTGATTAACAAGGATAACATATGTCAAGAATTACTTGTGGCCGCTAAATTTCAATTAAAGTTGAAATTAACGGTCGTCGTTTTGAAATATTTGGTTATGTAGTTCCCTGTTTAAATAGTTTAGAGAGTTAAAAACAATTTCAACTGTTGTTTTGTTTTATATAATCTCCACGTTTCTTAGTCTTAGAGTATGAAAAGCTTATTTAAGACGTCCGTTTATAGTTTTTGTCACCGATAGATAAAGGTCATAGTTGTTCACAAATTAAAATTTAGTATTATAAACTGTAGAGTGATCATAGAAACCTATTCAAACTGTTTTAAAACGAAACAAAATTTTAAAATGTAAAATGTTTACTAATCAAATAGTATGTCAAATCTCAAGTAAATGAAAATTATCATTCAAGAATAATTAGCAAGAAACGAAAATTACAAAAAAGAAAATATGCCATCATTATATTAATCATTATCTCTATATTAAAAAAATATATATATTTACTCTTAGGTCGAGTTTTGGAACACATGCGAAGCAAGCTTCGACTTTTTTTTGAATATTGAAAAAATATATACAAATTTATTTCGTAAACAAATTCTATACAACTTCCTTCTCAATTAATTTTTCATTAGAAATACATAGAGGACGCTTTTAAAAATGAAGAAAAATGATTGTTTGTTCTCTCTCACGTACAAATATTATAAAGACATTTAAGTTGTACGGGGCGAATTTATTTATTGGTATTTAGTTTTATGTGGGATAATGAAGTTAGTGCAAAGTTTACAGTCCCCCCCCCCAATATTGACGATAAATATTGAACCAATTTGAAAATATTGACTGTTTATCTTGAAGCGTCTTTCATAGTTCTGCTAGACTTTGTAGACGCTTTATTGTGGACATTTCTTTTAAAAATAAATATAATTGTAACATTATTCAAGAATTTACATTCCAGTAATGCGTTAATCGCAAGTTTGTTGTGCGTCGATTTGTCACATTGCCACACACTTAAACATGCAGATGGAATAAGAAATTTGCATGGCGCCTTGCACAATGAATATGTGCACGAGTGGGTGCATCTTACGGCATTGTCTCCTCCCTGCTCATCACCTTGAGGAGGCCTAAATGGAGGTCAGTGCTTACAATTAAATTATCTGACAAGTTTTTTGGACAGACAAAGTAAAAGTTTATGGTTTCAGTTCGAAAGTGGCGAAAACATTCCTTTAACCAGTTTTAAAATGACACAAGTTTGGAAGGTAGTCCGTCAATAAATTTTTACAATGGTTTGCTAGTTCATTTTATGCAGATTGAGATTCTACAATTACTAGTTATTGTCTATTAAATTTGGCATATAGACCTCTTATCATGGTCATATGTTAGTGTCATTGGCACCGGGTTTATGTGAGGATTACTTGTAGATTATCGAGAATAGCACATCTGCCAGTACTGATCTTAACGATACAATAAAGGGTATTGAAACAATCGATTGTTTTATTCGCTAGTGTCTTATAGCTCATTTGTCTAGGAAATTTAAAATAAACTATTTGTCCATAAACCATTATGTCATTTAATTTGTGACGCGTTCTGATGAATTGTCACTCGGCCTCGTATCGTGGTAATTATAATCGGGATCACCGGCCGTATTATATAGGAGGCTGGGGAATCAGCTGATCAACTGTTGACACAGAGATCACTAGTAGATCACACATTCTTTACGCTCGCATTCAAGTTATCTCCCCACAGTATGACATGGTGGCATTTTGAAGAAAACTCCAACGATTCATTCGTAGATATCACACAATCATTACAACTAGCGATGTTGATACTCGGGTGAAATGGATAACCGAATTACTCGCTTTCAAATGATTTCAATACTCGTATTATTATTTCGAAATCGAGTATCTGCGCAGAATGACTTTGCGCATCGGATTCGAACTCAGCTTTACCAATCAGATAGTTTAAGATAACCCTATACTTTTGCGTTCTATCTGTTAGACTGATCCACCAAGTATTTATTTTTTTAAAACAATATGTAATTGACACTTGTAATACGTAATTAAATGTTATCCTGCCTCGACACAAATTCAGTAATTTAACGTAAGTACAATTATTACCAACATTAATATTTTAGTTGTTATTTAAAATAAGTTAATTTACTATATTTTTATAAAGATGGTAACCTATTAATATTTATTTAAATATAAATAATAACAATTAAATAATAATTTAATTTACTTTTTGTTAATGTGGAAATAAATGAGAATTATTGTTATTTTAAATTGTACTTGTTACCCAATCTAAATCATTTTAACCCAAAATCGTAATGTTTAATTAATGTGTAGTGAAAAATCAGCTTAGAAACTAATATAACCAAAGTAGAAACACCGAGCATTTTATTTGAAATTGACACAACACTAACGAATATCGTTGTCCGAGGATTTTATTTCGAATTCATACTCGCACATTACCTCCTCCTTGTTCCTAGTTTCGAGGATTTCGTCCGAAACTAATTAAACAGATTTAGTTTAATATTCCATATTATTTTATTTTCTCTATAGATATTAAATATCATTTGGTAATATCGACAATTTAAAATTTGTGTTTCTTACTTACGATAATTTTGATGTTTATAAACAAATACGACATCATTAATTGACAGAGTGAAGCAAGTTCCTGTTTTAACTCGACTATTTATCACGTCTTCTGTTTGTTTGTTTGAGTATTTGTTACGCATTTACAACTATACGTGTGAATTAATCGTTCTGAGTTTAGAGTAAAGTGCTTTATATTTAGACTGATCGATATAGGTAATATGGTAGGTTTATTTTATTATCCGTTTTAAAATTGCAGTTTCTCAAAACAGTTTTACGTCACGATTCCAAGACATGAACGGAGATGTTTCAACTATAGCTCGCACTGCAAAGTATTAAATACTAGGGTTTGCGTAAAGGAAAGGGCGGAACAAAGTTTAAAGCATTAAATATGTTTTATTAAAATATTTTTTAATTCACTGAAATTTAATTTTACTTGTTTAACAGATAATATGTGTAAAATACATCGCGTCACGTCTTATTGTTAATTATTACGCAATAATATTACAATACACTCAGACTGCAATAAAAATAATGCAAGTTTGATATAACAAAAAAAAAAAAAAAAAAATTAAAACCAATGTAACAATTAACTAAATTCTAAACTTGTGATTTGTATTACATTAAAAAGTTAATATATGATCAGAACTAAGGAATTTGTCAATACTAAAATCAGTCATCAATATTAGTATTACATAACAAAAAATGAGCATATAAATTTCATTTACTTAAAAACCAATGTAAGACTTAATCAAATTTTAAACAAGTGATTAATATTACAATACAACTTTAACATATGATCAGACCTAAACATCTGTCAACACTAAAACATGTGATTTGTATTCTAATATTTACAGGCGTAACTTAACAGAAATAAACAATCTGTAGTTTGAGAAGTTAATATTTTCCTATTTTACTTTACCTTTTTAATAAAAATTGGTAAACACACCAAACTCTATCTGTGCACTTTTCAAGGTATTATAAATATATATGTTAAATTTCATCAAAATCAAACAGGTAGTTTTTAAGGAGTAGAATGTCAAAAATTGGCTACAAGGTAGGATAAAAGGCTCCGTTCTGCCAATAATAGTTTAAACGAGGCAAAACTAGCAGTCTTAAGAAAAGAACTTTCAATGGAATTGAAAAAAATAATTTAAAATATTTTCTAACATAGAAAGTATTTACCTAACCAAAATAGTACAATAAATTTCTAAACGTCATTTTTGTACTAATTTCATTTATAGGCTATTGATTAAAACCTTTTTCTAGTTTATTATAATAAATACGTTATTATTTACATAGTAGCTAGACTGTTTTCTTCCTCGATATTTACTAGCTATTCATTTTCGTATTATATACATAAACACAAACAAAAAATGTCAAATAACATAGTGGAATTCCGCTACATTATCCGCCTCTCCCCCAAATTGTTCTTTTCAAAAAATAACTATAACTCGAGAAATAGATAAGATATTGAGTTCAGATTTGGTATAAGCATTTTATGTGTTACGTTTTACAAGTGGACTAACTACAAAGACTTTATTTTTATAATTTTAAAATGGCTGTCGTTTTAAAAGTTAAATATTTTTAATGGTTAATAATAAAAGTTAATGGTTTTGGAGATATTCAACGTTAAAAGATTTAAACGGCCGCTATATTGAAAATTATGAAAATAAAATACTTGTGTTTTGTGTTTAGAACACTTATAAAACGTAACATATAAACTGATTGAACCAAGTCTGAACTTGATATCTCAACTATATTTCTGGAGTTATAATATTTTTTGTAATTGAACAAAATGGTGGATTGACGGATAATAAAGAGGAATATTTTACTTGTAATTTTTTGTTAGTATATAATACGAAAATGAATAACCAGTTCGCCTTTTTTGGGACACATTTACAGTAAAATATAAACAATATTCGGATCCTTTACGCTTCCAACGATTGAGCCACTAGATATATCCAACACCGTTGTGGAGGTTTAGGATTTGTTTCACTTAGACTATATATTGATGGATACAATATAATATTTCCTACCACAGTGATCGCAACGACCGGTAAATCATTGTCACAATGTACGCAGCAAGCCACTCGTAAATATTTCTCTCTGTGAGAGGTGTATCTGTTTACAGTAGCTGTTGTATGTTTACTATTATTTCTTGTGTGTCGCGCTATAACAATTTATTGAATGTATTAAAACTTCCAAGGAGCGAGGCAGCCAGGTCTACTGCTTACAGAACTGCTACCTTTCTTTATCTTCTTCTACATTTTGTTAAGAAAGTGATACGTTTGCAGACGGCTGAAGAGGCCAGTTTCGTCATGTTAACTTATTTAATTCCAGTGTTGAGCAAAAAGCAGTTCAGCTACAAATTACAAAACTACAACTTCAGTAGTTGCAATTATAACTACTTATTGAAGTTATAGTTACAACTTCAGTAGTTGCAACTATAACTATTTATTGAAGTTATAGTTACAACTTCAGTAGTTGCAATTATAACTACTTATTGAAGTTATAGTTACAACTTCAGTAGTTGCAACTATAAGTTAGTAGTTGGCGGACCATAACTACTATTTGTCTACTACAATACCAGTAATTGGAGATTACAACTTGAACTGTTGTAGTTGGTAAAAGTATTTGCGATGCCTACTACCAACTAATAGTTGTAATTGTAGTTATAGAGCTACAATTATAATAGAAAGGGGACATCTTGGCATAATATTCTAAAATCTTGAAATAAACAAACACTTTATCAAAAAGTTTTCATTTTGATAGTACGGTTTCCAAAAATTGTTAAATTACAAAATGTTGTAATTCTTCAAATTTTGATAACATGAGGATTGATTATAAATGTTCAAAAATTTAGCTGAATGAGAATAACGTTTATTTAGTTTTCATATAATACTAGAGAAGTAAAAATTATTGTGCCAAAATTAGTATAAATCTGATTTGACCCTAATTTATGATTGCTTGTTGTTTGTTGTTTGAACAGTTTTAAAATATTATCATAACATTTACAACAAACATAAAAACCTGGAACAAAATATTTGTTTAAAGTATTAATATATATTTTAATATTGTATAAACAAAGTATTAAAATGAAAATATTGAAATTACATTAAAACATTTTTTTTGTAATATATTTATTAAAAACAAAGTATAATCACTTTTTTTAATATTTTGTTTTTAATAAATTTATTTAAAAAAATTAATAATTTCAAAATTTACATGTTAATATTTGTTTATGTAATTTATACCCACTGTATATGTAAATTTAATTTCAACAACTTCAAAAAATATCTGTAATTAGTGCTTGATAAAGGATTAAAATAAATACGAAACGTTGGCAAAGAAATAAAGTAGTTGTCTTTTTTCAACTGACAGAACCTCTATATCCTCAACTTATTAGAACTACTGTCACTATCTCCAATCAACACAAAAACCTGTATTAAATAAAATCCTTTTCAAAATAGACCATTCAATTGCATTTACAAAGTGCTTTACTTTGTGTGTGTGGAGGGGTTATAAGTAAACTTGATTACTTAATTGATATTATATATATACAGTACTCACAAACACAAACTTAAGCTTTGAAAAACATGTAATGTTGAATTGTGGAGTAGCTCCGTAACTACAAATAAAACTCTTAGTTTGTATTCGCCTTTTCAATTACTTTTTCCAACTACTGTAGTTGTACTTTTGAACTACAACTACAGAACTTGTAGTTGCAAGCTGCCAACTACCAACTAATAAAAAAAATGATATTAGTAACAAGATTGGCGAATAAATCTGTTTTTATAGTAAGAGCGCTGATGTTTTCTTACAACTTTATTGAAGACACAGATGTATTCCTTTAACACCACTGTGGCTGATTTAGACTAACTAAATTTTTCTATTATAAAACAAACTTATAAACACGAAAGAGGTTTTTAGGATATAAGTTGTCATAATATTTTTGGGATAAAATATTTGAATTTGTCATTAAACGTGTTATTTTTGAGTTTATACGAGAAAAACCTTTACAAACAAAAAACGATTAAAGTGAAATATATAAAGTTAACAAACTATCACATCAGTCGTATCAGTGTAGAAATAAACCAGTTATGAGTTCATAAACAAAATATGTAAGTAGGGTTGAACATTTTTTAAATATCCAAAAAAAAAAGACTACATGCTAAACTCTTGAGAGACGAGGCAAAGGTTGTTCGTCCCTAAAAACGCGTTAGGTAGTTACCACGTTGGCACGCACTCATTTTTCTCAGTTGACTAGTGAAAGTCCTGTTGACGTGTGGTTTCTGATGAGATTTGTGTATAATCATAACTGTTTTCACTGTCCAGGCCAGCCTTAGTTTTGGGTACTTTTCATGTTATTGGTTATTTTAGTTCTTTCCATAATCATAGGCTACTATCAAATATTGCTCTTTTTCAGAATTGTAAGTTCTAGGTTTATTACTTGATAACGCGAGTTAATCATGACTCTCAAAACGTCATGAATTAATTTTGAAATATAAAAATTATAGCAAATGTCAGGATATACTAATCTAATGATTTGTATTTGCTAAAATTTTAATTTAAAGTAGTTTACATTAAACAAACGACGTGTGCGCAGCATGTTCACGCACGTGGCTGTCACGTATAACTAAAACATATTAATGAATGCCAGTCCCAAGCTAATTAACCATGTAGATACAGCTAATGACCGTGTCAATACGGTGTTATCAGTTACAATAGTCGACAAAGAAGCCCGTACAATGGATATATTGACTTGTTTAAGTGATCAGGTTTTGTCAGTTGTTGATATAAATCAAAAGTTGACAGATGTCTTGAGGAGCGTCTTGTTGACCAAGGTCAATGTCTTGCACTTAATTGTTACTTTGAAAAGTGTATTTAAATAATAAAAGGAAGGAAAATTTGCATTGCTTTTAGAATAGATGGTATAAATGAATATGGTAATTTTGGCACTGGCTGACAAGATAAATCATAGCTTGAATGTATAACATGGTTGTAATTTAAGAATTTATTTGTGTTTATATTCTCAAATTTTTTCCAAGTAGTATAATTAGGCGAAAACTAGAAACAAAGTCATGAATCGATAAAATACATGATATTTAAATTGTTATACAACGTTTATGATTTCCAGATTAGAATTAAAATAAAAGATCGCTTCATTTTTAAATTGGTCTTACAAATTTTAGTAAAAAGTGAAGATTCATGACTCAAACCCATGTATAATATTGTACAGTGCCTTATAGGTAATCTTCGTTGTGGTATTTTATACCCTTTGCTTTTACATTGTTACCAAAACATAATTTACATCATTAACCGTGTAATTATATGTACTATCGCTGCACCAGCTAGAGACTTACTTATTTTACTTACGTTTACAGACATTTAGTCCAAATATTTTCGCCTTCAGATATTTTGTTTATGTCCACAGATATTTCGTCCAATTATTTTTTTACTTTTCTGATATTTTGTCCATTCTGTTCACATCTGTGAAGACATTTCCTCCAATTATTTTGCCTTCATACGAACTATTTTCAACCTTAGATATTTCGCCAATTTTCTTCACACCCTCAGGTATTTCATCCAATTATATTTTCGCCTTCAGACATTTTGTCCATATTGTTCACATGGACAGGATTTTTATCCAATTATTTTCGCCTTCAGATATTTTGACCATTTCGTTCACGTCCACAGACATTTCATCCAATTATTTTCGCCTTCAGATATTTTGACCATTTCGATCACGTCCACAGACATTTCTACCAATTATTTTCGCCCTTAGACATTTCATCCAATTATTTTCGCCTTCAGATATTTTGACCATTTCGTTCACGTCCACAGACATATCATCCAATTATTTTCGCCTTCAGATATTTTGACCATTTCGTTCACGTCCACAGATATTTCATCCAATTATTTTCGCCTTCAGATATTTTGACCATTTCGTTCACGTCCACAGATATTTCATCCAATTATTTTAGCCTTCAGATATTTTGACCATTTCGTTCACGTCCACAGACATATCATCCAATTATTTTCGCCTTCAGATATTTTGACCATTTCGATCACGTGCACAGACATTTCTACCAATTATTTTCGCCCTTAGACATTTCATCCAATTATTTTCGCCTTCATATATTTTGACCATTTCGTTCACGTCCACAGACATATCATCCAATTATTTTCGCCTTCAGATATTTTGACCATTTCGATCACGTACACAGACATTTCTACCAATTATTTTCGCCCTTAGACATTTCATCCAATTATTTTAGCCTTCAGATATTTTGACCATTTCGTTCACGTCCACAGATATTTCATCCAATTATTTTCGCCTTCAGATATTTTGACCATTTCGTTCACGTCCACAGACATATCATCCAATTATTTTAGCCTTCAGATATTTTGACCATTTCGTTCACGTCCACAGATATTTCATCCAATTATTTTCGCCTTCAGATATTTTGACCATTTCGTTCACGTCCACAGATATTTCATCCAATTATTTTAGCCTTCAGATATTTTGACCATTTCGTTCACGTCCACAGATATTTCATCCAATTATTTTCGCCTTCAGATATTTTGACCATTTCGTTCACGTCCACAGACATATCATCCAATTATTTTCGCCTTCAGATATTTTGACCATTTCGTTCACGTCCACAGATATTTCATCCAATTATTTTCGCCTTCAGATATTTTGACCATTTCGTTCACGTCCACAGATATTTCATCCAATTATTTTAGCCTTCAGATATTTTGACCATTTCGTTCACGTCCACAGACATATCATCCAATTATTTTAGCCTTCAGATATTTTGACCATTTCGATCACGTGCACAGACATTTCTACCAATTATTTTCGCCCTTAGACATTTCATCCAATTATTTTAGCCTTCAGATATTTTGACCATTTCGTTCACGTCCACAGATATTTCATCCAAATATTTTCGCCTTCAGATATTTTGACCATTACGTTCACGTCCACAGACATATCATCCAATTATTTTAGCCTTCAGATATTTTGACCATTTCGATCACGTGCACAGACATTTCTACCAATTATTTTCGCCCTTAGACATTTCATCCAATTATTTTAGCCTTCAGATATTTTGACCATTTCGTTCACGTCCACAGATATTTCATCCAATTATTTTCGCCTTCAGATATTTTGACCATTTCGTTCACGTCCACAGACATATCATCCAATTATTTTCGCCTTCAGATATTTTGACCATTTCGTTCACGTCCACAGATATTTCATCCAATTATTTTCGCCTTCAGATATTTTGACCATTTCGTTCACGTCCACAGACATATCATCCAATTATTTTCGCCTTCAGATATTTTGACCATTTCGTTCACGTCCACAGATATTTCATCCAATTATTTTCGCCTTCAGATATTTTGACCATTTCGTTCACGTCCACAGATATTTCATCCAATTATTTTAGCCTTCAGATATTTTGACCATTTCGTTCACGTCCACAGATATTTCATCCAATTATTTTCGCCTTCAGATATTTTGACCATTTCGTTCACGTCCAGAGATATTTCATCCAATTATTTTAGCCTTCAGATATTTTGACCATTTCGTTCACGTCCACAGATATTTCATCCAATTATTTTCGCCTTCAGATATTTTGACCATTTCGTTCACGTCCACAGATATTTCATCCAATTATTTTCGCCTTCAGATATTTTGACCATTTCGTTCACGTCCACAGACATATCATCCAATTATTTTCGCCTTCAGATATTTTGACCATTTCGATCACGTGCACAGACATTTCTACCAATTATTTTCGCCCTTAGACATTTCATCCAATTATTTTCGCCTTCATATATTTTGACCATTTCGTTCACGTCCACAGACATATCATCCAATTATTTTCGCCTTCAGACATTTTATCCAATTTGTTCATGTTCACAGACATTTGGCTCACCAATACTTATGTCATAATAATTTCCGCATCTCTATTAATAATTCAGTAAATAATTAAGCATCAAACATTAATTTAAACTCGATCACAGGTGTAAAATTTTTATCAACTGTGTATTAAACATTAAAAATTATGTTTGCAATTCATGCAGATTGAAAGCGTACGGTTTTTTGAGCTCTAATTAATAACAAACACCAAACAAGAAAGTGTATTTCACAAATTGACAGCCGTATAGATAGTGATAGATGTAAACACAATGCTAGTAATATATCTTAAGCGAGTATGAAAGCAATTCCTTGGTATGAAAGTTAGGTGAGGTAACGTTGGCACACCTTGGAGAGATTGTGTTGCTGTGATTTATTTATCAGAAAGTAGAATAAAACAATTCAGACTAGAATGACGGAAAATAATTCCAAATAATCAGCTGACACGAAATGGCGATAATTTATATGGTTTCTTATGCAATTTCTATAAAAAATAACAAATTGTTCACTAAGTCTCGGGAATTGCGAAAGTTGTAATTTAATTTATAATGATTGAAGCTATACTTTGTATTTTTATTCAATTAAGAGAGAGAGGAGAGAGAGAGAGAGAGAGAGAGAGAGAGAGAGAGAGAGAGAGAGAGAGAGAGAGAGAGAGAGAGAGAGAGAGAGAGAGAGAGAGAGAGAGAGAGAGAGAGAGAGAGAGAGAGAGAGAGAGAGAGAGAGAGAGAGAGAGAGAGAGAGAGAGAGAGAGAGAGAGAGAGAGAGAGAGAGAGAGAGAGAGGAGAGAGAGAGAAGGTAAATTATCTTGTGTAGAACGTGCGAAAATATGTGTAAATTTATTAAAACTTATTCTTGATTTTCCGATATTTATTTTACAGACATCATTTAAAAAAGGGACTGTAATGAGCTACACTTGTGGAAACTTCAATAATGAAATTTAGTAGGCTAGGTGGATTTTACGCTATATCTTTCTTTTTTTTTAAGGCGATGATGACTAAGAAGTTTTTCACCTTTAAAACAAGACGGAACAAAAAACTTCTTCCAATAATTTTCCAACACTGGTAACCACCAAAAACGTATTTCCGAAACGTTCCCACAATAATTTTTATTACCGATTGAAAACCGATGCGCGTGAGGCTAAAACAGCGGAACGATGTGGCGCTTCATGTTTGAAGATCTATTGCAAGCACTTATTTGATATAACCTAATTTTTGATATAGGTGGTCTTTTAGGCGTTTGTCATGGGTGATATAGCAATTTTTGTTAGAAATTCCACCAATAGTTCCACATAAATCTTTGAGTTCCATATATGCATGAATAGAAAATTCAAAGTTGTACACCTGACATACCCACTATTAAAGTCTCCATGGAACAAATAACTTGCAGTCGTAAACATATCATGGATAGATAAGGGTTTAAACGAATTGCCGCGCACTCAAATCATTATATTGTGTTAGGACAGTTAAGTGCTTTTGTGTGCTACCAATCTATATTAGGTTACTCTAGAATGTGACATAATCTATACGTTAATGACGTAGAATGATAGAGTGGTTGAAACAATTGAAGTAATTACTCTGCTGTATGATAAAGTAATGAAATATTTTCTGGTGAATATTCAGGGTGTAACGAAAAAGGTGAACTGGGTATTCATTTTCGGATTATATAAACCAAAACCAATGAAAAATGACATGTATGTAACATATAGTCGAATTTCTCTTCATTTCCCGTCTATCTGCTTTTTTTCTTTTTCTTTCTTCTTTTTCTTTTTCTTCTTCTTTTCCAAAAAACATTATAACTGCAGAAATAGTAAAGGTATTGAGTTCAAATTTAGTGTAAGTATTTTGTATGTTACGTTTTAGAAATGTACCTACCAACCACCAAGATTATATTTTAATAACTTTCAAAATCCCGGCCATTTAAAATATTTAACGAAAGATATCTCAAAAACCGTTAACTTTCAAGAAACAAATTTTTTCTTTCCTAACTACAAGCAAAATGGTGTTTTTAAGTTTTCTGTAGGTCAAAGGACAACCAAGTTATCGATAAAAAAAACTAAAAATACAATTTCTTGACGATTGTCTACAACAATCAAAACTAGTCGAACACCAACGCATTTATAAATTATTATGTTCACTTGTATCCATGGAAACCAAGAAAATATACTATTATTATTTAATAGACAAATCAATTGACAAGTTTACTTTTTATTTTAGCATTAATAATAATGGAAATATGACAAATAAAGCACACTGTAATACAAATCACAATTGGGTCTGAGGCACAGCTACTTAAACTGCACATAACAATAATTATAAAATAAAAAACATAATTATTATTATTACAATATTTAATTTATATTTTGTTGGTTTCCATGGATACAAATGAATATAATTTTTTAAAAAATGTGTTTATGTAAGACTAGTTTTTATTGTTGTAGACAATCGACAAGAAATTGTATTTAATAACTTGGTTATCCTTTGACCTTCAAACAAAGTAAAAACAAATTTTGTTTGTCGGTAGGAAAGAAAATATTTGGTCTCCTATAAGTTTTTTGTAAAGTTAACGGTTTTTGAGATATATTATATAAAAGATTTTAAATGGTCGCCATTTTGAAAATTATTAAAATAAAGTCTTGGTATTTGGTAAACTTGTTAAAGTAACATACAAAATACTTATACTAAATTTGAACTCAATATCTTTACTAGTTCTGCAGTTATGTTTTAAAAAAAACAAAATGGCGGATAGACGGTAAATGAAGAGGAATTCCACTATATGTTATTTGACATTTTTATTGGTTTTGATGTATATAATCCAAAAATGAATACCCAGTCCACCTTTTTCGTTACAGCGTGTATATGTATTAATAGACTGGACTTTAAATTAATTATTGTAACTAAAATAAATAAATAAACAAAGGTATCTAACAACCTAAAATTATTGTTATTTATTGCGCCAAAGAAATTTAAATAACTGATGTAGCAGCAAATGAATTTTTAATTAGTTAGGTAAATATTTCGAATTCCCGTTTTGAATAGTGATATTAATTAAATAATGTTATTTATATTTTTAGTTTACTTTTTGGGACACGTTTAGTTGGGGGTAGCCTACGTTGAAACCTATATCAAATTCCAAAACATATAAATTTTACAAATCTTACGGTTTAGCTATCACTTTTTGACATTTTTACCAAAATAAAGTATTTTTCTGAAACCTTGTGTTTGTTTTGTATATAAGAATGATCACATATAAAAATAATGTTAAACTTCAAACATTATACTTTTTTAGCTTATGTATATTACCGTTAAAGTGTTTATTCAGCTAGATCGTGAAATAACTAGGTATGAAAGAACAGATCCGATTATTTAAAGCATGAAATAATTCCATAATTACGCATCTTACTTAGTTATTTTATAAATTAACTAATGATAGGTAGTTAAACTGTAAAATGAAAACACCAGAACAATAATGTAAGAACTTTATGAAAATAATGTAATAACATGTAAAGTAACAACAACAGAAACAAAAACATTATTAAGTAATATAGATTATGTTAAAAATTATAAAATAATGCAACTCTTAAAAAAAAACTATCATCACTCTCTTACGAAGTCATTTATTATAACAAGGATTACTATAATGATATCTAACCTAACCTAACCATTCACCCTACCACTTGGCGAGCGGGACAACTTGTGTTTGTGAAATTAAAACTATTTTTACACTTTAACGCAACGTAGCTGGTTGTACTATAAAATAACTTGCTAAATCATAGTACACAATAACTGTATTATTATAACTGTAGTACTATACACAATATGTGAATCAGTTATTTCACAAAATAACGTATTATACACTCTAACAGTAAGAAACATATAGACGCTTTTAATGGCATGTGAATAAATTGACAAATATTTACCACGAGGAAAGCAAACTATTGTCCTATGTTCATAGGCTTCGTAAGAACTATCCGTTGTTATTTTAAATGGTAGGAAGTTTATTTAATGTTAATTTTGAAGTATACTTTTATAAGTGAACGTTAACGGTACTCAGCAAGTATAAAAACTTGACTGTTTAAAACTATTCCAACAGATGTCTTTGTCTGAACAACTGTTGTAAATTTATAGTTTATTTTAAGGTCATGCTCAAATCAAATGCGTAGAACTTCTGACCAATGCCATCTAGTTTGAAGGAATGGGAAATTTTCCTGTTTTAGAAACTAGTATACCGACAATTGAGAAAACTTTTGTAAATAAAATTTAAAAACAGTTAATTACTTGTCTAAATTAATATTGTAGTGATTAATTTCGTACCTATTAAAACATTTTTCATTTCATTACTTTACACAAGAAATAGCTGCAGATATACATTGTATTACAATTAAGTAAATACACGCCATGGAAATAAGTCGTAAAGTGTAGGGATTCTCATTGTCAACTCATAAATTTTATTTTGCTTCCGCGGAGCTTAAAAATGACAGAGTTAATCAGCCAGTTTTGCCATTACTCGTTCGTTATGATTTCTGTTTACATTGCCTTGCTTGCGGCATCTACAGTGTCGGCTTTGTGAATTAGACATCGAACACCGCCGAGACTACTTCTCCTTGTAGTACAGTCAAATTAAATTGTATAGGTCGCTAATTGTTTTCACAGATTTTAGCCTGTATTTAACCAAAAACATGTATCCAAATTTTTATACCCTTGTATGTAATATGTGTAAAGAAAATAAAACAACAGTTAACGGGATTAATACATATACATTTGAGAAAATCAAAACTACCTGTTTTGTGAACTTTGCTTGTAATTTAAAAGTGTAACTTTTACAGAAAATTACAGTTAAATTTAATTCTTAGTTCCGTAATTTGTTCCAAAATTATTGTGAATAAAAAATGTTGATGGATTTGTTAGCATGAAAACCATAGAGTTTCCATGAATTGTGGTATGAACGTGTAATTTTTCTCACTTTTACTTCATGTCCATACAAGTCATTTTAGATTAGTCCCCTAAAAAATAGCATACTATTGAGGTGGCTTTTAAAAGTTTTGGTCAAAAAATATAAAAGTACAAATTTTAATATAATTTGATTCTCAAACTATATGCAGAAAAATTCACGATTATATCTTTCGTTTAAAACCAGTTATCTCGTGTAAAAACAACACAAAATTTGAGTTTTCCGTACACGAATTTACGTGTAAATCAAAGCTTGTCAGAAAGTCCAGGATAGTTGTTTTTACTTTCCAAACATTTTAAATTATCAAATAATACTTTTTCCAGGCGCTATTTTATATTAATGATGATGTAATTTTAAATAAGGTATTGAAACTATGGACATAGCGTAGACATGACGTAAGCAACGTTATAAGCATATAAAGACTTCTGACGGGATACAAGGTCATGTCTTGATCACAACGCAGTAAAAGGTTAAAAACCCATTTTGTCTCTCTATTCTAGTTGTCAGTATCCATCGTAGAATAAGGACCTTTCTATGGTAGGCGCTCAAAGTACAGTGCACAGTATGAGAGGAAGCTAGATAGATCCTCACAGTCGTCTGCTAACTTACTATTTAATCATTGAAATGTAAAGATACTCTGACGTAGAGAAATAGTTATTTGTGCAACTAGAGAACAAAGTGGCACGAGGCTTGCCGAGTGCGTCAATTTTATCGAGTTTAAAAAAGACACTTTGCTCATGAATTGCACATTATACTTTGTCTACAGTTGTTATTTTGGCAATAAAAACAGTTCATATTGGCGGTCGTACTTTTTCCTTGATTTGACAGGAAGGAGATTTAGTACAACGTTGTTAGCTTTTTCCGCTAATTTAGGCGGGGTATTTGACAGGTTTTCATCCTCTGAACTGTCCATATTTTTAAACTAACTACACAAAATATAGCAGTAGTGCTAAACAACACATCACCAAGAAGTTCTCACGTCAAAACTGAGGTTATTTATGAATATTACAAATAACTTAGGTGTATTCTTGAGGAAACGGGATTGCCAACTTCAAAACTCGGCAAACGAAAAATACTCTCCGTGTACATACACTGTCAATCATCTTCATGAATAATTACTTCCCTTTTCAACTTCAAAACGTTGTTTTGTTGTTTATTTATGTTATTTTACTTGTAAGAATTAATCTAACCTACATACGGGACATTTCCTGTATATTATAAATCAATTAAAATAAACTTAACTTAAATTTCGTTTTGTTCAGTTGCCATTCGGAGTGAGCAAAGTAGTGGGCAAAGTGAAACTGTTGAGAAATCAGCTGTTTTGCAAACTAATTTAAATGAACAAAATGCCACTTTGTCAACAACCGTAGACAAAGGAATTCTTTACATCAAATTATCATTTTTAGAAATTACAAAATTTGTTTTGTCAATGTAACTAAATGATATTTATTAATGAACGAAAAGGAAAAGCGTTCTTTATGGTTGATCACCATCAGACTCCGTGTGGCTTCAAAATCACATCTAGCAATTAGATCTTATTTTCGGGAACCATTTTCTAAAATTTTGGACACATGTATTCAATAGTAATTTAGAATAATTCGTAGAAAAGAGAAAATATTACTATGATTGGTCGACTTAAAAAACTACAGTCTAAATTAGTGTTCCTCGCCTACTAATATAGACTATCGTAAGGTAATATTGATCATTTAACTTTGTGTTTCTTATAATGATAGGTTGGATATTTACGAACAAATCCCATCAATTACATTAGTTATTCTTTACTTATTTATAAATTAGGTAAAAGAATAGATGGTCTTCATCCTGGAGATCATGTTTACATTAAAAGTGAAGTATTGAAAACAGTCAATTGCTAATGATATTTTTATATTTACTAATTATACATTGTTTTCCCCCAAAATTTACCTTTGCATACATGTGTCTAAAATGAAAATTAAAGTTTCCAGAAGTAAGAAATTAAGTGTTTGCAAAGTGATCTAAGCATGAAGCGTAACGACGTTCCACTATATTCTTGTGGTAGTGTGGACAAACTTTCCAATTGGTAAGACTCTTACACATTTCGAGGGTACTCCATTTTTGGAATAGTATCTGTAGAATTTTTGTCACGCATGATCCCAAAAACGGATTAGCCTAATGACTCAAAGCGTTACTAAAATTGGAAGCGGAGTGTCGCATTAAATGATGAAATTTTGGTGGAAATTACTTAAGGGATAGGAGTGAAATTATTGAGAGTTAAAAAGGTTTTCCTCGATTGTTTTTAGAACGAGCGGGCAGAATAACTAAATATTTTGAAAATTTATCTAGTGAAAGGTTTTCTTACAATTATATTTTGATCATAATCTTTTTTGCGGCGGGGTGAAAATAGATTTATGTCCCATATTAAAAAAAAAATATATCAATTGTAATTTTTTATTATACTAATACGAGTCCTCAATTCAAATAAGTACATACCAAGCCCCCAATTTCATTTAGTAGTCAAAGTAATCCAAAATTTGAAAACATTTTTTATTGATTAATTTTAATGAATGCGTTTTGAAAGTGTTAGTTCAGATTTGAAATAGGTTTTTATTTGGGAAGTTGGAGCAACATACTAGACCACACCTAAGATTTGTTGTTATTTTTTGTAAAATTTCAAGGGCACTTTAATTTTTAGAGATTGTTTAAGACAAACTATGTCTTTTGATATATAGGAGGGTGGGCACATTTCAAACTTTGTGTAATAAGTCCATTATAAACTAAAATATTGTAGAAAACATTCTGTTGAAAAATCTTACGCAATAAATTATGCCTTCTTTTAGCAGATGTTTATAAAATTCGACTGTACAACATGCATCACCCAACAAATCACCAGTGACGTTAGGAACGAGCCTAGCCTACTCCCGACCCCAGTGGAACAAATTAAACTAAGCAGATTATAATTTTCGCAAAGTCCACTAGTGTTATTTATGATGTGATTGTTGAAGCTGTAATATTTATCGGGTATAAGTCTAATCTGATGTCAATAATTGACACTAAGGAAATTAATATTATTGGTGGATGTAATCAGGAGAGAGTATTGTGTGTTAAAGAATTAAGTAAAGTTTATGTACCGTCAAAATCGCATTTACTCTTTAGCTACAATTTTTACAATTTTGTGAGCTGATTTCGAAATTTTGTATTTCAAAACTTTAAGAGCCTGGATCTTATAAACCAAATGTTTAAAATATAGTTGTTGTAAAACATAAAAACGTATATCGTAAACAAATAAATTTAAACCCAAACCTAGATTTTAAAGTTTAGATTTTGTATTTCAATTATTACCAAATATATAGAGTGAACCTGGGAATTTCTGATATACAATAAAAAAAATTAATTTTAACGTCCAGTCAAAACGACATCCCTAACTAGAGGAAAATTTCATATCTCATGGTTCAGGGTTACAATAGGTCTCATTATAGTGACTGCTGGAATAAGATCCTTTGGATTTTAACGAGAGGTTTAAAAAAAAAATCTGTTCCTCTGTCTACAGCTCTTCTATCGCGGGCCTTGCTATAAAGCAATAATTGAAGATAATATACGGATTGGATCAACGAAATTTCTTTTTGTTATTTAGTCATATTTCTCTAGTCTTTAAGTGTTTAAAATTATATATGATAACATCTCTCCTTAGTATTTAAGATATTCGAATTGACCCCAAAGTTCCTCCCAGGAAGGGAGTAAACCAAATATTATACAAATGAGTGAATCTATATCCAAACGTAGATTAGAAAAGTTTGGATTTTTTAATTTTAATTATTAAGAAAAATAGTGGGAGCTTGGACATTTTTGATAATATTGTATATACACAGCATATATAACAATTTAAACGTCCTATGAAACGTCGTTCCTAACTTGAGACAATAGAAACATTTCATCATTTGGGGATTAGGTTTTGTCTTGACAGCTGCCTTGCAACTAATTTGGTGAATGTAACGTTACATTTAGGTCCAACCTACAATTTGGAATACGATACTGTTTTTGGCTTGTGCCTATTTAAAGGTCCAAACACTTAGCCTAAGCCTGCTCTTGAACCATTAGGTATCCAGCTTTCAAGATATTAATTTAACTAATATTACATTACCGAATTAAAGCTAATTACTAATTAAACAACCGTAGAATACAATAACTAATAGAGACATAAGAACAGAGCTGAAATTAGCCATTAGTTATTCTCAAGTTGTCTTGTTTAAATAATGAATAAACGCACCAATGTTGAGGATTGGGCCTTCGGAAAAACCCCAAACGTCATGACGCTGATTAATTAAACAGCCATGGTGTATTTCTGAAAATAGTTTTAAAACCAAAATTAATACGAGACAGGTACTCGCACCATGTCTGTCTGCGTGTACGGACAAGCACTTCTCACGTTTCCCTAGCGTGCTCAACATAGCTGCAATTCCGATCAGCTGTTCGCTATTAAAACGCAAAGCGGAGAAGTAGTTCCAGAGTCTAAGTGACACACCGGTGCCG
The DNA here is from genome assembly GCA_963513935.1 of Aphrophora alni. Classification (NCBI taxonomy): domain Eukaryota; kingdom Metazoa; phylum Arthropoda; class Insecta; order Hemiptera; family Aphrophoridae; genus Aphrophora; species Aphrophora alni. Next base: position 26,187,330 of record OY740770.1, read on the forward strand.
TCACAGAAGAGGGCTGCTGTGCTGATGCGATAGTTATATACAATGTAGGTAACATGGTTTTAAAATTCCAGTGTAATATTATGCTTTAGATTGTATCTTAGAGGTTTATACAAAACATCTGTTCCTCTGACTGCAGCTCCCCTATCGCGGACCCTGCTATAAAGTAAACATTGAAGATAATGTATTCAAAAGTCGTATTAAGAACGTGCTTGTATTGACAATAAACACTAAGGTTTATAGTCTGTACATTATGATAACTCGAAACTTGAGACTAACTGTTGTTAATAAAAATAAGGAATTTCGTTTTTATATCAGCTGTAACGATTATTATTAATTTTGTGTGTATCCAGAATGGAATACACGGGACTTAATGTGCTGAATCTTTCGTGAACATTTAAAAATTATTGTACTCTAAAGTGTATCTATTGGAAATACGAATTCGATTGTCGGTAAGGATGGATTTGTTTATGGTGGACAAGCATTGTACAAACGATCTCACTTTATATATGCAGAGGAACGCAAAACTCTTCTTATTTTATTTTAATTCTTGCCAGGGTGGAACGCTAAAGCATTCTTGAGAATCCATTATTCACTCGCTACGCTCGTGTCCGCAACTTAGCAATTGTGAGAGTTGAACATGTTTATGTTTAATCAATATTAATATAACTTCCACTTATCTTGCTGATGTTCTAAACGTATATTGATCTAATCGAGGTTACCAAGGGTAATTTTGCCTATTATTCTTGTACCGTAAATTTACTTGGTATTTGGTTTTAGTTATTATGCTTCATAATTTACCAATTTCATCGAAGTCGGTGAAATCTTTTATTTTTTAGATGTAGAAAATACACAACATATGTGTCTTTTTCCTCTGATAGTTTTTGACCCTGATTTGTGTTAAATAGAGACACAAGTTTCTTTAAAAGTTTAAAGGATGATTTCGAACAAATTTTTTATGAACAAATGTTTGTCGGAATTTTGATAATATTCGTTTTGTATTTTTCTTATGAAAGTTATCTTCAAATTTTATGTTCGGACTTATTATATTTTCCGTGTTCCAATTATAAAAAGTATTGTATTCTAGATGATGCAGTACAGAAATGTTAACGTGAAACTCAATATCGAGTTTTTACTGCACAATATTTTCTCTATTTGAAATGACAAAATCAACCATGCAATTTCGTGTTGCAATAAATCTAGACATTTGAATTCTAAACCGAAATAAACTAGATCTTCTGCAAATAAATCCACGGAGGTATAAACGAATTAATAACCTTGTCAGAACAATGAATCATCGAAACAAAGGTTTCTGTTTCGATCCATCGATCAGTAATGCGATGACATCATCGATAAGACGCACGGGTGGAAACGATTCATAACATTCAGAGTCCATAACTCAAGACCATTGGAAGTCAGCGATTTTATAATTGTTTGTTTTGGTTTGAGATGAAAGAGTTTTAGTGTAATGCTGACCAATAAAACTATTAAGGTACGAAACACACGTGCCGTTCCGATTCGGCTCCGATATCGGAGTGAACGTTTTATTAATTAAAGTGCGTAATATCAAAAGAGTCTGCTCAGGGGTAAAACAGTAGAAGAAAGTGGCATTTCATTTTCTTTCAGCGCCAATCGCTTACAACCTTTAACGAGCTTGCTGTTGAAATTCTTTAAATTTTATACAAACGTAAATAAAAATAAAAGTGCTTAAATTACATACTTGATGTGGTCGAGATACTTGACTTATAGTTGTCCAAGTAAAAAATTATTTCAAATTTGAACTAGAGCTTTAAAAAGGAAAATATTATGAGGTTCAAGAAAATCGGCAATACATATATTTCTCTCCCTCCCTAATTTGTGAATTATTAGGGGAAATTATTCTTGATATCATGTACTAATTCCAATTTAGGGTTTCGAAATATAAAATATTATTAGTACCTCTAATTCTGACTATTAACATTAAGTATCAAGAAATAAATGTTTCTCACCTCCAACCGATTTTGAGAGAAACTCATAATTGTGAGGGGTTACCCTCACACGTACAATTTAAAAAATTTTAGTTATTCTACCCACTCCTTCTTAAGACATTATAAAACAATAAATTTTCGCCCTTCTTTATTTTCTCCCAGCTTTTAAGAATTTCTAACAAAAATGTAATATTTTGGTGGTACATACATCAACAAACTTTTTGAGCTAACGGGATAACTCAGTTTTGATAAAAATGATAAATATAGACAGAGAGACTTTACTAAAATGTCGAAAGCTGGGAACCATCGAAAACGTTATTATAGAAATTTTAAGTTATTAAAAATTCGAAAATTCGTTCCCACTACAACGGGGATACAAACAGAGGAACGATGTAACAGACTCCATGTAAAGAGTGACTAATAAAACATTAAAAGCATGACAGTAGTTCTGGCAGCCTTACTTTAAATTCAAAACACATTTTGAATGGTGGTATCCCAAGTCACTGGTTTCAAGATAAGTCATACTCACTCTATTTCTTGCGACTTTACTTGTAACTTTGCTTTACGGTTTAAAAAATCTAAGTCTCATTTTCAGAATTTCGCTCGCAAGAGGTCATAAAAACATTAACCATACAAATATATAAATCACAAAACACTACTGACATAGCACCGCGTCAGGTACGCACCGCGACTTTCGAAATACGAGTTGTCATCTCGACTTGTCCAATGATAACCTCATCATTATCTTATATCCTCATCGAAGTGCACACAACTAATTGGATTGATAGTTAAGTTATTGGATAACAAATCATTTTTATTATTTTTTAAGCCCTGTATTTTCAAATTCTTCATTAGTTTGACGATTTCTTAAGAGCGAAGTTTTGAAGATGGAGCATTGATTCCAAAACGCGTAACGCAACGTTACAAGTAAGTCACACGAGATGGAGTGAGTATAAACTTATCTTACTTTCAAATTTAGAGATTGAAAATTTTGAAGAAAACACATGTTTGTCGTAGGTCAGGTATCGTTGCGACGATTGACTAGTTTCAGCTCAAAAACAAACTTTGAGGAGCTGTCATTTCAGATTAGGTCGTTTGCATTCAGGTTTACGTCAATGTGTTCTACTAATAAAGACTTTTAAAATGAAGCATCACTCGACCTATGCTTACACTGAAGATTTCTTCGACTTCTCTGCCGTCGTCTCTCCCGTAGTGAAATGTGACAGTTAAGTGTTGATAGCCAGAGTAAGGACATAACTTTAGAATTGCGATGTTGTATGTTTACTCGCAAAAAAATATCCTGGGGTATCCAGACTTTTTGGACAGTCGGTATATTATTTCTGTTATGTCAATTATTATGTTTTCATTACAAAAATATAAAACATAGAAATCTGGGATTTGTGTTGTGGACGTTTGAGCTCTTAGAGACGACGTTTTTGTTTACATTTTAATTTATTTATTCTCAAAAGACTCGCGAGTGTCGAATATGTTGTGCATCAATTGATTTCCTTAAGGAATAGATTATTTCGGCTGTCTCAATGTTTGTTTACGTTTTATCATTTAATTATGTAAACGAAAACTTTTGTTCATATGGAATTTTAAGTTTTTTGTTAATTATTTTAAGAGAACTACATAAATATAAACAAAAAGTCTGAGTGGTTTGAGCTTAGAGGAGCGAAAGTTCTATTTAACATAGCGGCAGCGTTCTGCTTCGTCAACTATTAAAGGAGCTAAAATTGTTTTTATTGTTTCTAAGCATAACTTGGAGGGAAAAAATTGTCTTTATTTTCAACTACTCGTGAGTGATCGATATGTGAATTATGATGAATGTCAGTCAGTCAGTAAATTAATCACTTGTCGGAATTGCGTAGGAACTGAGATAGTTTCAGTATAATTTATTACGAAGTTACGGATATAAATACTTACCTTATACGGACTATGCAGTTCCCAAAATAGCCTATGATGCATTGTAAACATAAATATTCTTGAACTTGAGATAGCCTAATATGGATAATCATTCTTATATAGACATAGGCTTTAATTATAGATAAATCCGTATCTGTAGGCGTTATCGTTGCAGTAAAGTAAGGCCAATCTGTGCCCCGGAGGGCTATCAGCGTAGCGCTACCAAGTAGATGACTCTAGGCAGCCAGTATTTATTGGTAATAAATCATATTCAGAACACTGTTTTCTCTTATATGAACGTATTGTGACCTCACTTTGTTAAATAGTACAGAAATAATATAAAAAATAATTTTTATCTCGGCTAGGTTATTATAATTAAAATGAGTACATTGTTCCACGTTCGAAGATGGGAAAGGCGGAAGAATGTAATCATTTAAATTTAATAATATGTACTTGAATATAAGCAGATCAACTTTTAAATACGTTAGAATTCAGAGGTATCAAGGTGTAAAATGTAAACTAAGCTGTGAAGATGTATTTTATTTTATATTTTGGACTTTTTTGTGGTGTTTAGAGTTTCAGTAAGTAATATTCACATTTCACTAAAATTTCTACAAAATTGGAAAACCAATTTAAACAAAGTTGTTTTGAAATAATTGAGTTATATATAGGCATATATATATTTATATAGGCATATATATATATATTTTACTTGAATACATCCATTTTAATATTTTTGCCATGATTTTTTAAAATTGCACTTTAATCATCCGTTTTTTTGTTGTTTTAACAGGTTTTTCCAAACTCTCGCATTAGAATTTAATATTGAAGAGTGGAAAATATTTTTATAGGGGCTACAATTGGGTTACTTTCATAAGTATAGCTCAATAATATGAAACATAATATAGCAGTGGTGGATAATTCCTATATTTAATATTGTTTATTCCGTCAATAACTGCTAACATTTGTTATTAATCATGCGTAAAAAAACAAAGTTTTGAGTGTTTGATGATATCACTGCAACATAAAAATGCAAAATACAAACATAAGCCAGATTAAAATGAAAGGAATCATACAAAATACCACAACAAAACTTACTTTTAATAAGATAGCGCAACTTTCCAATAACTATTTCTGTGTTTTTGGTTATTGTGTACATGTAACCAACCGAAGATGATGACTTCATTATACTTCATTGCAGTCTCTAAATTGTAATCAATTTAGAGACTGCAATGATTATCCAGTTTTTTTAAAGTACCCATTTATAGGGTGAGCAATTCTTGTAAAGACTCGTAAATCCTTCCGTTGATTACCAATATTGATTCAGAGTTGTTAACAGCTGTCAACGTGGGAAATACAGATAATTATGTAAGAAATATAAATTCAAAGAAGTTATTATTGAAAATTGTAAACTTTGAACTACATTGACAGGTAAGATGGTGAAGTCAAAAAATGAGTAGGCTATTTATAAAATCTACAATAATTTATTGAGTGAAGAAGATATTAAATAATACAGTCTTTAAAGTATTGCAATTTAAAATTTATGGTGAAATAATGAATTGAAAGATACAATTGAAAACTATCTTTTAAAATGTTAGGAAATAGCTATCAAAGTTCAAAAATTATTGCATGTCTACTTATTTGCCACAGACAAGAACTGATTTAGTTTAGCAACCTCTCATTTTATTTGATAGTTATTAATTTTCAATTAACAAATAATAACTGTGTATTACACTTCTGACATAACTGTCCATCTCTTATATTAATTTTTTTTAAGATTTCATGTATTTATACTTTGACACCAATATTGACAAGTGTCAATGTATAATTACGATTCTGAAATTATTAGTGAATTTACAAAAAAAAGTTTTTTTTTATGTTTGGTTGAAGTTAGGGACTTTATATGCAGTTTTAATGATATTATTGATTTTAGGCTATCCTGAAAAAATAATGAGATAAACATTAGAATTATCAATTGAGTGTTGAAAAAAATCGGACACAAATTGCTTATCTTTAGACTGATTTGTCCAGAGCAACTAACATTGCACCATATTGTATAAATAGTGTATGTTGTGGATATTAGCGTGGTTTCTTTAATTACTTTGGTAATTGAGTTTTCCAAAAGTTTTGCATGAATTTCGCCAGTTTTGCTGTTAACTTTAAAAGCCCAGATCTTTTTGAAACTTGTTTTTCAAATTTATCCTATTCAATACTCTTTAATAGCAAATTGTTTTCAAATGACTTCACGGCACCTAAAATTGTAAATTTTTTATGTAGCAATGAAAGAAGACGTGCAAAAGAACTTAGTGTACACATTGGCACACCTTAGTTTTAATAAACTTCTGGAAAGTCAATTGTTGGCTATTGTTCACAAACAAGTGCCTGATTGATGTCTTGCCAAAATTTAGAGGTAATCAGTGTTTAAATGTCCAACATGTACTGTGTTGTTATCAAATGACGAAGTGTGGAGCAGAACAAATTCTACAGTTAACTTATGTTACAACTGTCATTACTAAGATCTGTATAGACACCATGATTCTATTTGTAATGGATATTTTTATTTTTGACAGTTTGTGTGAGATAGTTTTTTTTTCATCTATTAAGAGTAGAACCAATGGTTTTATATGTGGTACATCAAAAATAATATATATTATGATGTGTAACGTGGGCTACTAATTTGTAACGTTAACGTTACATTTTAACCCTATCCTTGGGTTTACGTTTTGGAAAGCGATATTACATTGGCCCATGTCTATTTCGAGGCCTAAATCACTTCCTCCAGGTCTGCCCAATGCACCATAGAGTACCCAACTTTATAAAGAGTAATCTATTTAATAATCCATTACCGAATTTAAACTGATTATTAAATATTCACTTACACAACACAATCAGTAATTAAGACATGAGATGAAGTTGCCATTCTCAATCCATCTTTTTTATTAACGAAATCAAACGTCCGATTGGGGGATGGGACCTCCAGTATAGCCCCAAAAGTCACCCCCCCCATTGATTAAAGATCCATGGTATAAAATATAGAAACAAGAATAAACAAGACACAACTACCACACATCACAACTGCTCGCGTGTACTGATAGATCACATCCCTCCTTCTAGCGTGATCTTCTCAACATAGTTACGAACCAAGTTCCGGACAGCTGTTTCCTACGATAAGGTAAAACGGACCACATTCAAGTAGCTCTCCTGACCCGAGCCAAGTGGGTCCGTCACAAATGATATTCTTTCGTGGATCTATTTGGTTCCACGAAACCTCAAATTGAGTTTGTGGATATTCTAAATCAGCTGTTATTTAATTTGTAAAATTAATTGTTATTTAAAAAATGTAGTAATACAGGTACACTTTCAAAAGTCCCTCACCACACTTGGGAATAAACAAAATAACAAAAAACAAACTTTTTGTCAAAAGTAAAATGTTTAAGACTGTCCCTCTGTTAAGACTATCCTTCTGTAAAATTGTTAAGATTCCCTCTGAAGATGACAACTTTGTTGTTGTAATAGCTATAGGGTCTAATAGGAATAAACATTTTACTTTTGACAAAAAGTTTGTTTTTTGTTATTTTGTTTATTCCCAAGTGTGGTAAGGGACTTTTGAAAGTGTACCTGTATATATTGTCACCACAGTGCTCTGGTCTTTGTTTAAATGTAGTAATGGTTTAAACTTTCAAGACACAGGCAGCTGATTTATATGATAAACTTGGTATTTCAATTTTGTGTTTTTTGTAATACTATTAAAAAACGATTCCAATAGATTTAAACTATTTATGCTAAGGACCGTAGGAAATTGGTTGTATTCCATTTTAAAAAATAAAACATTTTTTATTTTTTAGTATAACCACAAATTTAGTGAAACTTGCCGACCATGGTTTCGCTAGTTATAGCAGTAATTTCTTGTAAAATACCTTGACAATGCTGTAACTAGCGAAATCATGTTCGGCAAGTTTCATTAAATTTGTGGTTATATTAAAAATAAAAGTGTTTTATTTATCTAAAAGATCTGTATTTTATTTCGGTGAAATGTGGGTGAATCTCTGGTTTCGGGTGCAGAAAACGATTTAAATATATCTCGTCTTTGTAAAATCCCTTTTAAATATACGAGTATAGGGAAACAGGTATCGTTCAACTCACAGGTAGAATATAAAGGGTGAAAATAAATGTTTTATTATTACACGCAGTAGTTGGCGATACACCACGAGTGACCTATTTTAAGAGAAGTTATTATTATTAATTCTTGTTCTGTATGATTTTACTTGTAGTGAAATAATAATTTTGTTAACCCTTCTCCTTTGTAGCCGAGATGGATTAGGCAGCATTGTATGTAATAAAGTGTTATTATATTTTGTGTCGAAAAGAATAAACTTTCCTTTAGAAAGTTCTTACTATAATAAAAAAAAAAACTATTCAGTTATCTTTGTTTTGATGTTTATTCTTCATTATCGTGTCATAGATTATTAATCTTGATGATTTTGATTTAATGTTGGAATTTTTGGAAATACCATAACCAAATATAAAAATTAGTATGACTTTATCAGCTTCATTTTTCCACGCTGTTACAGGCACTATTGCTTAAACCTGTTATTCTCATTTAATAATATCTAAAGAAATAGAATAATATTTCTAGAAAAGTGAAACACATACGACCTAGACTGGGAATTGAACCCGGGACCTTTGGATTTACGCGCCAATGCTCTACCAACAAACAAAGAAATGTTTACCATATCTAAAGAAATGTTTGGTACTTATATTTTCAGTTTTTTAATGTCTGCTGGGTAATGTAGCACCATCAGTAACTTTTAATTTAAACTCCGGTCTTGTATTTTTGTGAGTTAAAAAAAACTACGAGATAGCAAATGTCAACTTAATATATAAGCTAACCATTTCAACTAATCGTTAGTAATAAAATAGAGTCAATGTAAAACCAATGGAGTTGGTACATTTAGAACATTCCAAGATGACTTTTTTTGCCTTAAAGCCAAGGATAAAAATATCAACTAATTTATAATAATAAATTTATAGACTCATTCTAATACCAATCGAGTTGGTAGAATTAGAACATTCCAAAATTATAGTTTCCTGCCTTAAAACCATAACTAAACATTTCAACTAATTTTTTAATAATAATGTAATAACAAAATACTCAGTGTAATACCAATCTTTCGCTACAGTTAGAACATTCTAAGATGACAATTGTTTGCCTTAAAGCCAAAGCTAAACATTTCAACTAATTTTTAATAATATGTAATAACAAAATACTCAGTGTAATACCAATCGATGTGGTACAGTTTAGAACATTTTAAGATGATAATTTTTGCCCCAAATCCGAAGATAAAAATTTAAACTAATCTTAATAATAAAATTGACTCAAATCAATACCAATCGAGTTGGTACAATTAGAATATTTTAAGATGATAATTTTTGCCCTAAAGCCAAAGCTAAACATTTAAACTAATTTTCAATACTAAAATAGACTCAAAGTAATACCAATCGAGATAGTAACATTAGAAAATTTGAAAAAATTGTCTATTGATCAATCGTCTGTTATCATTAGAAAAAAAATTGGTTTAGAATTTAAGTATCATTTCCTTTCCATTTACCTTAGGTACATAATGATTATATAATATCTGTCTTTTTATGAGCAATAAAACAATCAGTAATCTATAAAAAAGACCACGTGACTTAATGCGGAAACATTGATTGGATAAAGTAACAACAAATTGTAATTATGTTCACGTGAAAGTCATAACATATCTTATGACGACTTCAGTCTATTTGCCGCCAAGCGTTTAAGTCTCCTTGGTAGTATTTATACATTGCCTTGATAATAGGGAACTACGAAAGTAGGCTTTCGATCATAAGCGAATATAAAAATATAATTGATATTATTCAATCTAATGATTTAACAGAGCCATTATTGTGTTTGTAAATTTTAGTTTAAAAACGGCCGAAGGATTATGTTTAAATGGGGTCAATCTACGTTTTGGAGTGCAAGAAAAGATTTAGCTAGTTGTAGAATTTGGGAAAATTCTAGGCAGTTAAACACATAATATAAAAATATGACTCGTCTAAGAGTCATTGCAATGATTTAAAATGATTTATATGAGTAATGAAAAAAAAATTATAGAGGGATATTTGGTACTAGAAAAAATAGTTATGTAAGGAGCAGTAATACAATATATATGTTACATTAAATGTGATTTTGAATTGTCAGGCGCTAACTCAAATGTAAGAAAAGGCTTTAGCTACCTGTTACCGGGGAATGTATAAGTTGAAAATAAACTGTGTGATTAATTTGTGAGACGCTTCGATTCGCCGAACCCCATTTTATGTCTCAGTCGTTATTCTTAATTCTTGTTATGTGCGTTTTTATTTGTAATGAAATAATTGTTTGCTAAAGGCTTCGTGGCCGTGATTATTTTGGGCAGTATTGTATATTTAATTTATCATTATTTATTTTTGTAACAAGGTTAAATTACATGATCTTTAAGATGTTTAAAGATTTGGCCCTTTTAAATCCTTCAAGTGGCAATGTTAAAGGTTTTGTTTTCTTAAAAAAATCATAAAAAATTATAATTGTATGCAAAATCTAACTTGTAGGATATCATTTTCTCAGAAAGATGCGTAGAACCTATGTAAATATATATATATATATATATATATATATATATATATATATATATATATGAAACAGTTTTGGAGTAAGTATGTTAGGTGTCAAAAAATGAAGTTAACATTTTTCAGAAAAACCTGTATCATCCAAAATCAATTGCTTACCACCTTTTTTCAAGATATACAAAAGTTTTGTATAACATTTGTGAATACATTTAGAAAAAAGAATTAATTTGTTACATTTTCAACAAAAAAATAATTGTTTTACGAAAAAATGGAAAATGTTTTGCCTAATTTGAAAAATCATCATTAAATTATTAAATCTATTAAATAAAATTGTTAACATTTTATGAACTTTTGGTTGTATGGTATAAATCTATGGGAAATTATCTTTAAAACAATATAAAAATTATTGCCGTAGGATGATTTATACTAGGATAAATGTTGAATTACAAAAAAAGTGATTTCTTGCACATAAACACTAGAATGACAGCAGAATAGTGGAATACCACATACAGGGTTTTAATGGGCAACAAAACGCAAATATTTTTAGGGACCGAAAAAGCGAATCTGTGTTCTGAATTGTTCACTGTAGATGAAGATAAAACTTCTATTTTTTCTTTTGTTCATTAACCTCTATAGTTTCTTTACGTAAGACTAACGATGGGGGGAAAACACCATAACCAAGCGAAATAAAAAAGAATCTGGAATGGTCTAGTGGGTAGGATATCTAGCTTTTATCCAGAAGGCTTGCGTTCGATTCCCGGTACTGGAAAATATTTTACCCTTACTATGCTGAATAAGGACAAAGCTACCCCGAGTGATCCTAGCTGTATCTACACCTTTCTTCATGTAGTCTTGGGTTAGATCCCTCTATTTCCTATCAGGTCTTTCGCAACCAAATCTCATTTTCCGAGCCTTTTTATTAGAACATTCGAGGGCTAGAGTACTTTATTTTCTCTTTTACAAGGAGAGGATGAGCGAGAGGTTTTTCGCCTTTAAAGAAGAGGGAAACAAATCAGGGTTAATTTTGGTTTTAATCTTGGTTTGAACTTAGATTAGAGGGTCCTTATCCCGGCGAGCGACTTTGACAGCTTAGCTATTGTGGCGCCTAAAATCTTCCAAATTTAAGTACCAGAGATAGAGACGGAGAGAAAGGGGAAAGACTTATCTATACTCGCTCATATAACCTCGTTAAAACATTAAACACATTTTTAAGAGTCACGTGATCGCATCTATCCATCCAATCGATTCTTTTCGTCTCCACCAATCCTGTTGGAACTAAATTAAATTTCTTTATACAATCTATTCGTCCATAAATCGCACGTGGGTTGGCATTATAATTAGACCTACCAGTATATTTGCATACTATAGCAATGTAGTCGAAGAGATATATTTTATGTCAATGCGCGTGCGTAGTTTTATTTCATTCTTCTCATGTTTGCCTACATCATGGCAGTTATGTTGAACCTTTCAACCACTTGTAATTTCCATATTGGATAATACAGCCGCCGTTATGGCGAGACCTATAGACCATGAAATGAGAGCCGATCATGATCTATAGAACTCGTTTTGAGTATTGTTGTAATTATTATATGCAGGCTATCCCAGTTGTAAACCAATAAGGAATCCGGCTAATAATAAAATTTAGAAATAAAATTTAATTTCGTAACCAATTACATTTAATGTTTACACAGTTCGTTTGGAAACTCATCTGTAACAGGTCTTACTGAAAATCAATCATTTTAAATAGATCTTTATATTTTGATTTGGAATGTTATAGAAAATCAAGATTCAAATCTATTTTATTTTAAGTATTAATATTTTTTTATAAGTTGTCTTAAAAAAATAATAAAAAAAAAATTAAAAAATGTGTTAAAGCTGATAAACAAAACCTACTCCTGGTTTTAGGACTCTTAAAAAAATATTACTATTAAACTTTTGTCTTTTTTAACTAAAATTAATTCTGGTGACATTTTGGATAATCGAATTTCTTGGCTCAAGTTGTCTTCTATTTTATACAAAACCATAATTATATCAACTGGAACGAGCTACATTTGTAGAAACTTCAATCACCAAATGAATGATAACACAATTTAAAAAACAATTAATTTGTGATACAAATACAATACGATATCATCCACACAAGTCCTACTGATACTAGATAAATTAATCTGTCATTCTTAACCGTCACTGAATGCCAGTACGTACGTGTAACTCGAGCCTATCTGATTACAAATTGCGTGCGCGTGTGTGCGTATATGCGCGTGACCCTCACTACATGACAGATTGTAGATATTGATATAAATAAGTAAGACTCATGTTCTTTTGATTTTATTCATTAGATAATTACTATAGTTATTGTTATGAACGTATAACAATACGGTTTACCAATTAACGTAAACAACAAAAGCCCCTTAGGTAGAGAATAGGTGTGACGCATTTTTTATTATTACATCCTTCCGCTTCTGTTTAGTAATTGTTGTTTCTTTATTCGAAGTCCCTGAAAACGTTTTGTATTGAGTGAATATTGATGATTCTATACAGCGTGTCGCAATAAAAGCTTGTTAAATTTAAAAAAAAAACTTGAAATTAAAAATTTTATTCGACAGTATGCAGCTCAGAATGCTGTCGTGGATGGAAGCGTATTTCCAACATACGTCATCAAGTTTGAAATCTCGGGATTCTCAGACTATAAGTGAACCGCTGAGGGTATATGGTTTTTACCCTAAATTTGAAAACGATTGAAATATTTCTTTAGTAGAGAGTGGATAGAAATATATTTTGTGAAATGCATTGTACAAAATGAAACGCCTTATACTTAAACTGAAAAATATAATGTCGGAATTGGAATAAGTCAAGAATGCTTAACTACTGAAAACATGCTCTCCCATTAACTTTGTGGTGAAAATTATCCTCTCCCCCTTAGACCAATAACCACTCTAGGTAACCAATTCTTAAAGAGTGAATTAAAATAAACTGATATGGAAGGACATACATTAAATTATAAAAAAGTGACTGGACACAAATCAAATTGAAATATGAGTTGTCAAGTCTATCGACCTGTTACTCACACATTTAAATAAATATATAAAGTTTCCGGGTTGCAACGAAATGTTTAGGCCTTCTCGAGAACGTCAGGAACGCCCTTTTCCGAATCTTATCCCGACATAATGATTTATAAACATAGCAGTCAATTTTGTAAAAACTGAATAAATTGAAAAGACTCGGTCGATACCAGTTGAACTGTTTCGCACACCACGCCCTACTCTGTGCGTCATAGACTTTCCTCCCATCAGCTGAATGGCCAGGCTCTTAGATATTATGCGGCCAGTGATCCCGATTACAATTCAGATTGCAATCCGAACCAAAATCATAATACGTGGGGCGGAGTGACTGTTCATCAGATCGCGTCACAAACTGTAGTGCATTAATTTTAAAGTTAGTAATATATATTGTGTTTGTTTTTCAGATAATGAAACCAAAATTTTCATAATTTTAAACTCCGAGATACATATTTTTTTAAAATTTGTGAAGGTTACCATCTTGTAGCTTGTGATATAATTAGATTAGATCAGAGGCAAAAAAGTGACACGTTATTTCATATAATTGAATATATATATTCAACTATATATAACTAGATTTTCTGTTATAGAAGTCACTACAACATGTTCTCTATTATAGAATTGTATTTAGAACAAAATAGATGGATGTTTAAATTTATACAGTATACAATCTCAGGAGTAGAGGAACACTAGGACGTATATCTGATAAAACTAAGCAGATTTTTAATTTTCACTATATTATAGCATCTATCAACAGATATTTCACTAAATTTTTAACTTTCAGATTTAAATTTGAGAGGTCAAGTTCAAAATTTTAATTTTATTATTTAACTTCTTTATATTTATCGTAGAATTTTGGGGTTTAGTAACATTGTAAGTACTTAATTAAAGTCTTCATATTTTTACCAAACTTAATGGTTATAAACCAAATTTTGAAGAAATATTAAGAAATGATCTATTCTAAATGGTGTCTCGATCATGTTTTAAGACTATGCAGAAGTATTAACCGCCATACTGGATTTAAACACGCGCTTGTATGTGTGATACGAGTATAGTCAAGTTTTAAATTTTATTTAGCTCAAGGTAAAATTTCGATTTTGTCACTTATGTAATGAAAATATCAAAATTGTAAAAACTATATCACATTCCTATATCACATTTATAAGGTTCAATTACCTTATAAAAGACGTAAATTAAAATTTTAAAAAAAATATGGTGAAAAATTTACTTTATTATGAAAACATGAAATTTGGATGTATTTGAATAGGAGGGCACGTATCATCTAAGATATTTCGTGGTAGCATCTCCCAAGCCATAAAGGAACGAGAAACGAGACAAAGATATTGCAAAACGTATTTTAAGGTTACTGTGGTAAGAGAGAGGTAAACCACAGTCCAAATAGTGGGAGAGATTTTGTAACAGTAAAATGACACCAAATCGCATTTTTAAAGCAATAAAATGAATTCTGGATATTTTCGAACCAAGATGTCAGTTTTGAACTAATTTAATTGGACTGTTGAATCTTATACACGTTGTGTCTTGTCAGGTTGCTGATCTCAACGACTCGAAGCCATAGTAATGTCTTTTGTGATATATACTTAGATACGTGAAGATTTTTGCTTGTTAACTTTTTATTACAGGTTTTTTTTGGAGTACGTTTTATTCTTAATGTTTTGTTTTTTTTTAATACAAACCTTGTTTGTATATTTTAGTAATCTCTTTTGTGATATATACTTAGATACGTGAAGATTTTTGCTTGTTAACTTTTTATTACAGGTTTTTTTTTGGAGTACGTTTTATTCTTAATGTTTTAATTTTTTTAATTTTTATTATTAGTTTTTTTAATACAAACCTTGTTTGTATATTTTATGCTTGTTGATTTCGTTTTGTATTGGTGTCGGTTATATTATAGTATATATTGTGCTTGTTAATTTTATAGTGTCAAGTATTATGTGCTGTGTTTTATTTTTTCCATGCTTTCAACTATGCGTGTTTTCGTGTTAGGTTTATGTGAGTTAGTTAATACAGAATTCTTGCTTGTTAAAATTAAATATTTATTGCTTTTCAAGTTTACGTAGTTTATTATGCTCGTTAGTTTATATAGTTTATTATTATAGTTACACTATGTAAGACTTTCTAGGTTTAGTTAGACTTAGTAAGATTTTGTAAGACTTTAATTGGACTTAGTGTCTGTTAAAAATATTAATTCTTAAAAAATAATAACTTCTGCTTGATATTGTTTTAAGTATTAGTAATTGAATAAGGAATAAATAGTTTACTTATGTAAACTAATCTACATTTGCCTTTCACAGTTTTGTCATTTAGAATACACTAGTTTCAGCAATCACACATGCATACACACAGACATCAAAATTATAATCATAATAACTAAATAAAAAATTATTAATTTTAGTTTTAAATTTTATTTAATATAGTTTTATAAATTTTAAATGTTTTCAAATTCTTTTAAATGTAATTTTGTGAATTCTAGTTTGATATTAAAATACTCTTTTTTTTAAAGAAAAAGTTAATACCCTCATAAAATGCTGTCTCTCTTTATCATAAAATCCAAACAAGGGTAATATTTTAAGAGAATAATTACTACTCCTTTAAAAATAATAATCCTACTTTCAGAAAATAATGTATTTTTAAAAATTGTGGCTTAGAGTTATTATAATATTATGTATGAGTTTACTTACGAGTTTAATATGTCCTTCTGTTCTTTCCTATAATCATGGCTTTAAAAACCACACTTTAAATACATATTAATATACAGTTTTTGAAAACAGTTATGTTAAATAGATACACCTTTTAAAAACACTTTATTTTAAAAATACACCTTTTTATCACTTTATTTTTAAACTACACTTTTATATATTATTTAATTTTTACTTTATTATTATTACAAACATATACGATTAATTTTAGAGACACGTGTGTTCTTAAATCTTAAGATTTAAAAAAATTATAATTGCGCGTTATTTTGATTTTATTAAATGTAGACTATATTTTATCATTTTAATCTGTATAGTTTAGCCCTGATTGAAATTATTTCCCCCTCTCTTACCAATTTCCCCCTTTCTTCTCTTAGTTTTAGATTTTAATATTTCTTTATTTTTATTCTTTAAAATGGTCACGTGATGTATTTGGTTTTGATGGACAAAAGATTTTATTCTGCTTTTATGCTAACTTATAGTTTACAATTTAGTTTTACTCTAATAATTGCATATCGTATGAAACCGATTTCTTGACATTTGATATTATAGGCCTTGATTTTACCGGAAATGACGTCTGGGAAATATAGTCTTGCTTAATTGTAATTTGTAAGCCTAATGACATTTCCATTGTCTTACAACAAAATAACTTTATATATAACAATATATATATAAAAATTTAGAATAACATACACGATTGAAGAGAGATGGTGACAAGCTCGGAGGAAATAATTGTAAACCCTTGGAAATATCTATGAGGTGTAGTCTTACTTTATTGTACTTTTAAACTCTCATAATCTCAGATGTGAGTATTTCCATGTGAGAGATAGGTAGTATTAGATAAAAATTTTAAATTTGATATTTTGCTTATATACATGTTATACGAAAATATAGAATAACAAATATGATTGGGAACATGGAAGTGAGAAGGTTGACAAACTCGTAATAAATAATTGAAAGAGATTGAAAAAGTCATTTGACTTTTTAACGAACCAACCCATTAGATAAATAAACTGTACAAAAATATTACACTACTTTCTCACAATTGCCATCTAGATCAAAAAAATATTATTTAAAAAAAATTTTTGTTTGCCAACATATTTTTAGTGGTAGATACTCGTACTTATTCTTTCTTCAAAAATATTTATATTTTTAAATAGAACGTAAGTATGTTTTGTTTTTGCCATAAACTCGTAACCAAAACCAAATAAAAACCAACCCGCCACCAAAAATATCAGTTCGGTAGTTATCAGGCGAATGATTTTTTATTAAAATAGATCTTTTAATGACAGTTTTAAAATTCATTAAAATTTTATGCAAATTTTTGCTGAACGCTAAGTTTATTATTTGCGATTTGGCATTATTGTCTGTGACATTAATATTTATATTTCACAATAATTTCAACAAATTTTGTACGGACGATTTTGAGAATTTATGTCTTTTATAACAGCTTCTATGGATGGATTTTTGGTTTTCTCTCGAAATGGCATTTTTGGGAACGGAGATGAGGACCGTTAAATTTTGATGGGGTCTTCAGCAAAATATAATCAAATTGTTAGAGCTATAAATAAACGAGTTAAACAAAATTGTTCGAAACACACAAAAATTAAAAACTTCTGGGGTCCTTTTGAAATTTTTTCGTTAGACTTTTATGAAGTAATGGAATTTCGAACATTATCCTTGAACGATATAATATTATGAGCAGAGCAAAAACTTCAAACTTTCAAACTAGAATTTTTTTCCATGTATTTCTAATGAGGCTTTTAACCACTTTTGGCCCTCTTCTCTTATTGTGCTCCCATCGCAAATTAGAAAATTGACGTATGAGGATTTTTGTGGGTGGTTTCACTCCAAATAAAAAAAAAAAGTTTTATTATTGAGGTTTTATTTTCCACGTATGAGAGGTTAACTTTTTGGTGAAATTTATTTTATTATTATTTTTAATTCGATTGTTGTTTAAAAACAAATTTTCTGGAGATAAAGTTTTTTTGATAGAATAAAACATAAACACAAATTCTTACAAATAGTAGACCTACGTATATTTATTCAAACGTGTTTCAATTACAAATTCGCCATCTTTAGTGATTCAAGTGATTCAAGAGTTACAATAACTAAATTATAACATTGAATTATAGTTTAGTTAATGTATCTTCGTGTATCTATACAGATGGCGACTTTGTCGTTGAAACGCCTTTGAATAATTAAACGTACTATTTGTGAGAATTGTGTTTAATTTAGTTCTATGAACAAGTCAAATTCAATATTTATCTTCAATTTTTATAATTTGAAAGCTTATACTTACAAGGTGATATTTTTATTAGCAATTTGATCATAAACTTATGAAAACCTAAATAAATGTTGAGCTTGACTTGTGAGATAATTAAATAGAATAAAACTCGAACACAAGATCTCACAAAAATTACGTTTACTTAATGAAATGCGTTTCAACGACAAAGTCGCCATCCTCAGTGATACATGAGCTACAATAACTAAACTATAACTTTAAGTTATAAGCTATGAGCTATAAGTTATAATTCAGAAACTTTGTCGTTGAAACGCGTTTGATTAAGTAAACCTAATTTTTGTGAGATCTTGTGTTCGAGTTTTATTCTATCTTATGAAAATTTGTCAAAGATTTTAGCGTCTCAAATAATTCTGGCAAAATTCCTCTTAGTTTTATAAAGGTTTTATGAAATTTTGGGCAAGTTTGTTAACCAGAAAATTTGACTGATACATTTTAAAATGACAGTTGAGCTAAAATGAAAGATTTCAGCGATAATATTTCCTCTATAATTCATCATTAGACAAAAGGCGTGACGATTCTTGTATGATGTGAAGATTTTCGCGTGATGTGACGCTGATGAATTCACTCCACTTGCGAAATCTTGTACCATCTTGTAAGAAGTATTCACTTTAAAAATCCCCATAATTAGGAATGTTCTAAGAAACCTCTGACATTGTCTTGATTAAAGTTTCATAATTATTTTAATCAACTTAATTTATGTCAATTAAATTAGTTTTAAATAATAGAGCTGAAATTAAAAATTTAGTTTATAAAATTTCACGATAAGCTTACAAAAGCTTGAGATTTATTGTAGTAGTCTTAAATAGGACATTCAAAACGTATTTCATGATTTGCAGTTTTATTCAATCTACTTTCATGAAATTTGTAGGCACTGTTATATAGGCAACAACCTCAAAAGTCACACGGTTCTCTCAAGATATATTCTTTAAATATCCACACAATTTTCATGAGGTTTAACAATTTATGGTATCGTGTGCCCAACTTTACAAATGTAGATAATTGACTTTAGGTTTTAACTAAAGAATATCTAATTTAGAGATTGAGAATAACATTTAAATTAAGTTTGTTTGAGATTATGACTTCAGAATTTCATTTTCTATGAAAGTTTAATTTTAAGTAACTTTGATGTATGTTTAAGCGTTTTGTTTTGGTTTTTTATAATAGTTATTTTGAGGATTCACCATTACAGACTGTGGTCTATTTCTAAACTCTCGAAGTGGCATGGTATCCGTCACTAGATGATAGATGTGTAAATTTGGAGCATCTGCTCTCAATGTTAAGGCTTTGATAAATGTTAAGATGAACTCACAATAGTATGTTAACAGCGAAAACTCCAAATAACAGACAATGTTTTTGAGTTTCATTGATACAGCTAGCATTATAAGCTTATCATGTTTTGAATTAGTCTTGATGATCTGACTTAATGATCTGACCACGATAAGTCTAGAAACCCATCGTAGATATGTCATCCAATAGTCACGGGAAGTCTCTGTAGCATATACTTATATAATGTTTGTCCAATCACTATTATTGCTCTTATCCTAAAGTGTTCTGTAAAGTATTTAGATATAAAAGTATCGGCTCTATAGCATAAAACTGCTAGTCATAATTTACTGTTTCCAAATAAAACAAACATGTACAAATTTAAATATTAAATAAACACTTAAGTTTTGCAGATTTCCTCCTAGACTAATGAGAAGAAACGTAATGGAAGGAAAAATGTATCTTCATCAACTAGACTCGAACCTGGCTAACTATTGACAGTTTACTTATTCGAAAGACAGAGATATAAGCGCGATCCTCTACCAACTGAGTTATGTCGCTGTCTTTATTACTAAAATAATGGAATTAAAAATAATAACGAGAAAAAAGTTTAAGTAATTATTAAGTTCTGGTTTTACAGTTATTTGATAATGAAGGATTGTTCATATTATTAACGTGGTTTATCGGAGATTTGTATATATTAAAACTAACATACGACGTTTCGAGAGTATAAGTCAACTCTCGTTACTAAGTGTAAAACTAGAACAAAAAGGAGGAAGACACCAACATAGCCTAGTAATCTAGGGCCTAAAACTAAATCTATAATGTAAGAAGAGAACTGAAGGCTAAAAGTACACCATAGCAGTCAAATCTATAAGAATAGCTGAACAAATTTGGTCAGAAAATCTCAAATTCAATGGAAAGAGGCAAAAATAATACACCAGAAAAAAGTTATATAAATGAAAACTAATTGAAGCTTCATATATAAAGCTATCGGAAAATCCTATTAGCCAAACCGATTTCCATTATGGCTTCCCCTCTTATTCCACAAATGGGAATCATAACGCTATCAAAGACTTAACTCTTGAAAGTGGAGACAAGAAGTAGTTTACCCCGATAAACAGTTAAGAAAACTCTCTCGTGATTCCATCCCTTTACAATCAGTTGCTTGCCGTCCATTGTATAGTGTAGGCCTGTGTGTTGTGATTTTATTAGATTACGTTTGTATTTATCTTAGCTTTGAATGCTCAGGTCTAGTTTTAGGCTCCGTTTCTTGTCTTAGATTATAAATTTAGTTTTAGTTCCCAACATGGCTCTAGGTTAGTTGGTGTTTTTTTCTCTCTTTTATGTTCCAGTTTTACATTTGATAACGAGAGTTGATTTATATACTTGAAAAGTCGAGTTTTAGTTTTCACATACAGAAATGTCCGAATAAACCATATTAATAATTACTAAGTGATACAATTTTTGCAATGAATACATGAATGTATTTAAAAACAAAGTGGAGCACTGTTAACAAGGTTATTCAGAAAGGGTTACCGTTGGCCGGAGTTGATAAATTAATTCCTTAAGAAACACACCAACTAAATTTGTGGTCTGTTACGATTCATTGCAGATATTCTGTGGTAGAACAGTTCAAATACAGAAACCACGTGGATGACAAGTGTCACACGATAGCTTGAATATTTAAAACTAAGAATGTTATGAAACACATTTTGTATGTTGACCGATATAAAACTCATACTACAACTTACTTTCTGAAAGGCTCTTTGTACATGAACTTTTTACTTGTTATTGTTACTTAATGGGAAACTCACTTTAACGTAATTGCTAGGAACATCATGCGTATAATCACATGCTAGGTAAGGGAAGTATAATCAATACATAGAGAACCAATGTGAGTATGATGCATTGGACACGAAATCGTGTTTCTATAATAACGGCGGTCAACTTTACTGTTGATCACGTGATGTTCTTGAAACTTTCTTTAAAGAAATTGATGTCACCTAATTTTGTTAATCGATCAATACTAATAATAAGTTCTAAATTTCTCATTTTTTTTCTTAAACTCCATAAATGAAAAACAATAAATAAATATAGAAAATATTTTGAAGCGATTTTCATTTTTTTATTTTTTCCACAAGGTTTATGAACGGGAAAGGAATTAAAATTTAGGAAACATTCTTGATTATTAACATACTGAACATTTTGATACTAATTTCCTCTATTTAATTTTCACACATGTGTAATAAAGAGAAATTTATGAGATGGTTAAAATTCTCTTTTTTTAAAAATTAATATTTGTTTTGAGTTAAATAAATTTCTTGAATTTGTCTAACTATCTGTCGTTGTACAGTATTCTAGAAATCAAAACAAGTAAACCAATGTTTAATAAATTTTATATGTTTGTATTTTTGACCATATGCCCAGACTTTTTCCCTATTTCTTACATAACTCAAAATGTGGGTGTCGTTTCCATAAAACCGGAAGACAAAATAAATTTTTATCATAATTGTTTCCAAAGATTTTGATCAATTGTTTCTAAAATGTATCATCTAGTCTCTTCCCCTTCCCTTCCCTCGCTATCTCGTAGATATATATATATATATATATATATATATATATAAAATATATAACTCGTACAAAACGGATAATTTTAAAAAGTCAGCTTTACTGATATTGTTAAAATCTTGACCGCCGTTATTTAAACTCGATTTGCTTCGGAAGATTTTATTGCTCGAGCGCAATTATGAATAAATTTCTTTCCAAAATATTTTATAAAACTATGATGGCGACTACGATTAATTTTTACTTTAAAATAACAAAAGTGACATTTTTGAAGTCCAATTTTTTTGTTTGATTAGTATTTGAAATTGTAGATGTGTGTACGATTAAGTTTGTGCAGTTTTTATGAACAGTTTGTTAGTTGCAGTAATAGCAGAATGATATGGATATTTCGTTCCAGCTTTTAAAGTCTGTAGATAACATTTTAAATTAAGAAAAAACTTTTTCCTTTCAGATCTCTGTGCTAAAGTGGAAGACGGTTGGAGGTCCACACTCTAATCCTCGCACACACACAACTCCCAGTCTGGTCAAACAGTTACAGCACTGACTCAGCTACTGGTCACATTTTAATTCAAAGATCACTTTATTCGTTTGTGAGTATTGAAATTTTTTATAAATGTTATTAAATTTCTAGTAAGTTTACATTGAAAATGAATTGAGAAATAAGGTATAACCACGATTTGACGAACTACCAGTTTTATCGGAAAAATTATTTGGAATGAATTTGGATTTTCTACTGTATAAAATATTGTTGTTAATTGTTTTTTATTAATTTTTATCTTTTAAATAAAAAAATGCAAATTTTATACTGCTAAAATTACTAATTGATGTTTATTTGCATACTCTAAGGGCTATAACTATTTTGTATAGAGTTACTTCAATAAGTTAAGCTATACAATACTATTTTTTCTAGAACTTCACCGCGAAGAAATGAAGGATTGTTAAGAACAATCACAAAATAACGAGATATTAAAATACTTATATTTGGTTATACTGTCTCTCATCACTCAACACCAATATGACATATTGGTCAAACCAAATTAATAATTTTAGTTTCTGTTATTCAATACCAACACATTTAAGAAACAATGAGAAATTAACAATGTTTTTAACACTATAAAACATTAGCTTGTAATAAAACGCTAAAACCTATTTTCAAAATGATTAGAAAAGAAAATCTGTAGAGATTTATTAAAAAAATTATCATATTTCCCAGAATTTAAATATAAAACACTTCTAAGCTAAAAACATGAGAATAAAATTGGTGAAATATAAACTTAGCTAGAAAACGTCTTAAAGAAAAGAAAATACAAATATTTATGGAAAAGGTTTTTAAATTTCATCGAGAAACAACTTATTTGTATGTCATTTGTACGGATAATGTTATTTATGTGGTATTTCTTATCATCAAAATTTAATGCAGTCTTTATATAATATTATTTAACATTTTATATGAAAATAAAAAACGTCCCTACTGTAGTGGAGACATCACAATAAGTGACACACCCCTCTATTAAGGGTTAGTCCTAATCCTCTAGGTATGAGTAGACGGCAGGTAAACGCCAGTCCTAATCTATCATCTTTTGCACAAACTATAATTATAATCAAAGACAAATTGCAGGAAGTACGGAAGTCTGGATGAATCGTTGCTACAACTTAAACTGTTGAACTGATTTCTAACTGCGATAACACGAAGCCCAGTTTTTGAATTTCTTTATTCAATCACAAATGTTCACAAAAAGATGGTTAAAAAACGACTCTTTTGTAGCTGTTTTCTTCCCATACGAAATAAATATTCAGCAATAAAACAAAAAAAAGTTGTTGTTCTTTATTTATACTATTAAAGCTCGTTATACAAATTGCTATTAACATCTTGAAGGTGTGCTTAGAACGATGTTTTTTTTTGATTTTGCCATTTTTACTGGAAAACGTAACAAGAGTCAGATATCTTTAAATTACACTTTATCTTGCGTTCGTTTAAGCTTCCTTTTAATATAATAATAATTTTATTAAACGTGAAATGAAATTTTATAACTAATATAGGAAATTGGTTCTACTGATACCTTGTCCAATATGGCGAACCCCCGGTAGAACTACCTTGATGATCAAAAGTTACCATCATCAATATGCGTTGTTCTAGGCCTACTCATTGTCGGAACAGGAATTTACGACTGACCAGAAAAGAATTTGAAGTACAAGGTAGCCACTGGTGGTGTGTTGTTTACTGGTGTATTGTGAACAGGTGGACATCTTCGTCGGTGGTCCTGATATGGGTGACTACAGTCTGATTTTAGAAAAAAATGTCCCTGGCGGAGTGGACCCGATCTAATTATCAGTAAAAATTTCTACTTAAAATATTTTCAAAACGTTACAAAAGCAGAAATAAATTAGCAATTAACTGAAAAAATCCTTGATAAATGCATTTATCTTCTGAAAAATCCAAAATTATCTTTTTTTATTATATGATATTTTGAGAAACATTTTAAGTAGAAACGTTTTACCAAGAATTAAATCGTTGCACGGGAGCTCCGCAAGGAACATTCTTTCAAAAATCAGCCTATAAATTAGACTTTGATTCAGAGGTAAGGTAAAGCATTTCGAGTCTGTCAGGGATTTTTTGTACTCGGTTTCCAGCTGGGTTACGATATGATATTTTTTCTCATTTCGGTTGCTTTTTCTTATTTCTTCTTTCCTTTGAGACTAAGTAATAGTAACACATTTGTGACAAGTAAGCAATCCGACATCCATCCAGTGCATAGATTACAAGAATGCAGTTTTCACGGCATATTATAAAACGTCCAAGATTATTGAGTTACAAATTTTCTAAAGTTTTCATTTCTTTACCGATTTCAACTAGTAATTTGTGAAAAGTAACCTCGTTCCTTGAATGTTCTTTATATTGAATAAATCGTTTTTGTAAGTCCAATGTCGCGACACATAACTATAGTCATAGCTCAAGAAGTAACAGTAAATAGTTCACAGTTTACTGTACATTTAACAAAACAGTTCTAAATTTATTTTACACTTGAAGTTTTTTTTTCTATGAATACTAGTTATACCTTATTCGCACAAATATAGTTGCCATCTCTATACCGACTTCTTTCAAAAAACCATAATTAAAATCGTAAGTTAAAGAAAATTTACTTAATATGAAAAAAATAATAAATACATCTTGAGAATTAAATATATTTAAAATTCAATTTCAATCAAATAACATTTTTGCTTAAGGCTGTGTTATAGTAAACCTAGGCTCTATTTAAATAAATAAATATTTTTAAAAGGTTAATAAGCAGGGCCTCCACTAAACCAACTTATCTCCCATTAACTTATTAATAAAGAAACTATTTTTGTTCGTCTTTTAGATGTAGTATAAGTGGCATTTTTGGGAATAGTGACGAATATTATTTTTAGTTTTGTAGAGGGGAGGTTAAGAAAGTGGAAGCAACGCTCTGTACAGTTAATTTATTAACGCGTTAAGATAATTCTGTAATAGGGGAAACATGGGTCAGGTGTATAATAAAATTTTGTGTTCAAGCGTGTTACAATAATTTTAACAATCTATTTTACAATGATAAAATAGTAGTCTACGAGAGGTTTCGTTTCTATTTATAATTTTTTACGACATGACAGACAAGTAAAACTATAGGCGGCAAAGAAATAACACACCCAAAAATAACTAAACATATTAGTTTTTTGCTTTAGGTGTATTTTATATAATAGACAATAATTGTCGTAACATAAAAGTACCGCTTTACGAAACTGTTATAGGTAGTAATTTAGAATCACTCATTGGACAATAACTTACAACAAGTACACAATTACCTGCATTGAGTTGTTAGTTATATTGCATGTTTCAGTACACGATATAACTCCGGTTACCTGCCTCTAGGCAATATATCTTGTCTATAGAGTTTTACTTGTTAGGTTATATTCTACACAAGATATAATTATTGTCATTTAGTTGTTATAAATCCAATTTACTTTTATGTAGAAATAATTAGTAAATAAATGTTGTGACATTAAATAAATGAATACTGCAAAAACAGTGGACTAACTTTCTCACACCTTTTTATAAATAAAAAGTGATATTCGTAGCTATCACCCCTAGATATATTTTTTTAGACGAAGAAAATTGTAAATTTCTTTAATAGTGATTATTTACGCATATATTCCTTATGAGATTAAATTAAAACTTTATTTAAATAAGTAATTTTCGAAGTTTGGGAAGTTGCCGACATGGCGAAAAATACGTTTTGTTTGTAGCCTTAGAGGTTGGATTTAAGAAAATTTAATTTAAATTGTTATACCCAATTTTAAGAAATTGAAATTACCTAATCTTATTCTTATGATAGCTATCCCCCTAAGTATGAAAAAATAACAAAAGGTCTCAAGTTATGGTGAAAATACGCCCAAATACCAAATTTAATTCAGATTGACCCACTTCTTTAGATTACAGAGAACTGCATAGACGTTGGTTATAATTTCAAAAATGAGTCATTTGGGGTTAGGGGTTCTCTAAACTGATAACATTATCGGACAATTTGATGTTGATGATTTTTGTACTGATAACTTTTTCTACAAGTGTGGGGAAATAATAAATTTTATTTTGTTATACTTAATATACAGAAATTTGTTGGAAGTTGGGTTTCTGAGGATATATTTATTTCCAGAAACCTGAGAAACTACCAAAAAGTAGTTTCTGAAACGATGTCTGCCTGCCGTTTTTTCAGTGATTTACAGTCCAAATTCGGTTTGTGGACAGGTTTTAGCTATAAGTCGACATTTGTATCCTATTTTTCTATAACTCAAAAATTGGGGGCATTTTCCTAAAAAACAAAACAATATTTTAAATAAATAAAAACATAATTTTTATGAGTTTATTAAATTATGCTAAAACGTAGCCTAAATTATCCAAATAAAATGTTTAAAGATAATAAAACACAATTATTTATTTTGTAATATCCACTTTTAATTAGTCTAGCCGACCAATGGTTTCGCCTGCTAAGGCATTGACGAGGCTGTATTAATTAATTAGTCGGCTAGACTAATTAAAAGTGGATATTACAAAATAAATAATTGTGTTTTATTATCTTTAAACATGGAATTCCACCAAGAACCATCGGTCTCAACAGTAATGGAAAAAAAAAAAAAAAATGTATTGTATCTTTTAAAAGTATCTATTAAGGAGTTATCGTGGAATAAAAATTAAAAAACAAATAAATAAAGTGGAAAAAATACTTACAGGCTGTTGTAAAAGACTTAATTTCTCCAAATTTCTTTTATCGGTCTAGTTAAAATATGAAGATTAATGATTCAAATCAGTGTGGGGAAAACAAAAATAAACCTTGACTACTGACATTAAAAACTAGATTTTAATCAAATATAACTTAAAGGAATTTTATAGCAGAAGCAAGCAATTTATCTTTAAAAATAAAAATAATGACAATTTCACAAAAAGTTGATGAGGGAAGTGGTGAGGACTTTCCTGTAGCAACATGCGATAAAACTAACTAATACAGTAAATTGTGCTTTTTCTTTCTTTACTTAATTTTCTTAGAACTACGTAATAAATTTAAGTTTTTTTGAGAAATGGCGGAGAATGTTATTTGTGGTTTTGTAAATGGGTGCGTAGGAAAGTTAATACAGTTAGAAACACAGTTTTTACACATATTTTACATGTTTTTACAGTTACAGTGCAGTTTTTGCACAGTTTATTTAATTTGTCTTACAAATTATATAGATTTTTTTTAATAGATCAAATAATCAATGTAGGGTTTTTAGTGGAAATATATTTAGTGGAAATATATATATATATATATATATATATATATATATATACATATATTAAATATAATTAATATATACATTAATGTTTTCGTTAGTTTAATGTGCTACACACAGATAATTAATAAACTAACGTGATCAAATTTAGTATATGGGCATATTTTGGCTGTTATTTAAATATTTTGTATAGGACTAAATTTGTTAAGTGTACCTGCCACAAGATCAAACAAAAAAAATTCGATTAGCTCAAAATAAGTTTTAACAATTTAGTTAAAATGTAAACTTTGAAATACCCAAACAATCTATAGCTTTATCACAAATGGGCCCTGGATTATGGTGGGCAGAAAACGAATCTTTCCATGAAATGTGCATTCATTTTTAATACAGTAATTACCCCCCCCAAATTGTTTTCATTTCCTCATATAACAATTTGTAAGGTATTTAATTCCGGCGTTTTCCTATTTCGACGTAAATTTTCGACTTACTATTTTGTTAACAGTTGTTCGACGGCAACACGTTTATTTTGCTAAAATGTCTTAAAATTCAAAACACAGTTTCAATTTTACATCTTATCAGCTCATTCCTCCGAAATACCTGAATATATACAGCACATGTGTTCACTCATTGAACCCATTTTTCGAAACATTGAAAATTATTCTTTTTTAGTGACACGATTTTCTCTATAAGATGTATAGTTAGTTTATAAAATAAGATCAACATCAAAACTTATCCTTGGGAAACTCCAAGGCAAAAGCTTCAGAACAATACAATGTTAGGTAGACTTTACTTTTCGTTTGAAATTATATTTAAATGTTGTATTACATTAATAGAAAACATAGTTTCTTATTTCATGTATTTGGCGTCTAACTGTCTTGCCACTCCTCACAACCAATAGACGCCTAGATGCATATGATTACGATGAAACACTTCATTTCAATGACGCCCGATTGTCGGATTAGTTATATTATATTACACGACGTAAATAGTTATGTTATATTAATTGAAAATAACTTCACGACACACTCCTATGAATGTTTAACTAACCTATAACTTGTTTGGAGAATATATTATCTGTGCGGTGCTCTATCAATGGTTGCTTGGCGTATAACCAAAGTCTGCTGGCTTTGTCTCACAAGACACAAAACTGTTGTACATCAAACACTCGATAATGAAAGATGTCTTCGGTGGAATACAGAAATGTTATATTCTTTTATTTTATGTACTGTAGTCGTCTCTAGTCGGTTCTGTAGCTAGAGCTTTCGACTTGTTTGGCCTACTAGAGGTTCTAGGATCCTCGTGGGGGGACTTAAGTTAGTGGCAGTGAATTGCCGACATCCCAAATCGTAGAAAATTAACTTTTCCGTGAACATATATTCACTACCAGTATGTCCAAATTGGATTTATGGTTGTGTTGTGTATCAAAATATATGTTATCGGTTACAATCACGAAGATGGCAGTTACAAGTTGATATCTGTTACTCGTTTTGAATTATGTGTGTGTACGTGTGTGAGTGTATTTAATGAGTTTTTATAGATCTCTCAGGGATTTACTGTTTTTCCAACTAATAAAAACAGATTTTGCAAACGAAATTTTGCTACACGAAAAGATTTTGAAACAAAAAATGTGGTTTTTTCAATAATTTTTTAATCAATTTTTTGATACAAAACCTCATTTTACAACACAAAATTTGATATTGCAACTGAAAAGCTGAAACACCAATAGATTTTGAAACCGAAACCGCGACTATGCAACCGAAAAGTTGAATCATCAACCGAGTTTCCAACCGAAAAGCTGAATCATCAACCGAGTTTCCAACCGAAAAACTAAATCATCAACCGAGTTTCCAACCGAAAAGCTAAATCATCAACCGAGTTTCCAACCGAAAAGCTGAATCATCAACCGAGTTTCCAACCGAAAAGCTAAATCATCAACCGAGTTTCCAATCGAAAAGCTGGGATACCAATCATTTTTCCAACCAAAAGATTGACTTTGTAACGAAAAAGCAGGTACCTCAGCCGATTTTTAACCGAAACATTACCACAACATCTGATTTCTCAACTGCAACGTTGCCTATTATGATACTGATTCGGGCTCCGTAATGTATCTGTACAAAAGAACAATATATCTCAGCATTGTGAGGGAAAGTGGGGGGGGGGGCTATGATTAATAGCGAATCCTGGTAATGAAAGCTAGAATTACAGCATCGAGAACTTGATGTGCTGACAATGTCTAAGCTCACAACGGACTGTTGGGACAAGGATGTATTTATTTTTATTGTGGTCGTTGCCTGTAAAGAAACACCACTTTCACTTATTTTGATTCAACATAGTCGACTTTTCGAGGATCAAAAACTGCAACCAAAAACAATATTTTGTGGTCATTAAAGCACTTTTTCTCATAGGCGGTATTGCAGGAAATAAATTTGTTATTTAATGGAAAATTTTGTCTTGTTATCTTTAAGCTTTCGTATCAGTTTCTAATGCTATTTACTGTATACATTATACCCTTGAGCCAATCTCAACAAACTTTTGAGACTACAGGCGGCTTAATACGTGATTGCCCACTCCATGTGTTTTAACAAAATCATATGGTCTCTTTGGTGCTTTTTGAGGTTTAAAAAGCTTAAAAAAAATAATTTAAAAAATCTAAAAATCGACATTTATATACATTAAAGTAGTAACAAATTTAGTTTGAATTTAATTTTTAAATCTATATCTATTCCATAGTAAAAACTTTCTTTTTCAAATTAAAAAAAAAGAAATGACTATGACTTCTAAGAAAATTTATCGAAATTCTATAAACAATCCTAATTTTTTAATTTAAAATAGATAACCTGATGGGAAATGTCACTGTAGATACGGTAATTAGGCTGTATTTGTTCTTTTAAAATAAACAACTTAGATGATGGAACAGAATACAAATTTTGAGATTTTTCACATTAAAACTTGTACATAACAGTTATTTTCAAATTGTTACTGTTTCAAATTACTGTTACAAAATACAAACAAAATAATTTAAAAAATATGTTATTAAATTGAGTTTTGGAGGTTGTTATGGATTGTTTATTATTTTCGATGGAAATTCTAAAAGTCAGATATTATCGTAGGGCTCTTGTCTATCCGATTAAATTACTAAGAATAATAAGTTCTATTTACCAATATATCGGCCAATTTGTAGGCTACGGAAAACAAAATCCACAAATATGCCATTTTGATTAAAAGAAAAATAAATTCTATCTTGTAAACTTATTATTTTTGAAAATTTTTCCATTAATAAATGGACATAATTTTGAAACAGGTTTTTGAAGTTATTTTTTAACCTCAGTTATTCAAAGCTGGATACAAAATTTGGACTCGATATCTAAAACCATTTCTAGAAATTTTATACTGAATTAAAAACACAAACAGACGGATATTTGCCAAATAAAATAGTTCAAGACTTATTTTTTATGAATAGTTTTGTTTGATTGAAATAATTTTAACATGTATATAATGCTAACACCTTTCAAAACCTTGTTACTTTTTTTACGCAATAAATATCTTTAAGCTACTGATAAACGACCGACAAACTGAAAGGTATGTGAAATTATCAGAGCAGGTTAATAGAATTAAACTCAGATTAAATAAAACTCACATTTTACGAGCAGATTCTTTGGCAAAATATGCGTACACAAATAATGAAGTGAATATTTATGATGTGGAGTTGATTACACTTACATATAACTAGCAATTTATTATACAGAACTATTCAGACCACCCGTATTAGTTGTACGGGAAACAAATTGAGCGAGACAGTTGGTTTTAAAGTATAACAAGCTCAATCTTATATAAAGAATTAGGGGATAATATATATTTCTAAAATAAAGGGGGGTCTGTTTTTCAGACTTTCAAATGAAAACGAGAGTAGTTAGATAATCACGCATGTGGTAATTCCACGGGTATTCGGGGATCACCGTATTAAGATCACGGCATAAGATATCCGATGCGTGCGCACATGTAGTCAAGACGAGACACAGTTGTTCACAGTACGCCGCGCCGAGGTCAGCGGATGTAAGTTGCGCTTTGTTACTATTTAATGTTTTGGTAATAAACCTAAATGGCTACCTAAACCCTTAATCGCGGGGTCTGATCGACCCCCGGGTGTTACGTAGTCAATAGTAGGTCATCCGACTAAAATTGAGAACGAATTATTATGACCTAAAGGGTTAACGTAATTCTCCCATCACGCCTTTCCTTAACCGTAAGTTCTTAACGATAAGTTAAGTAATTATAATAATTAATTAGTTAGTTTAGTAATTAAATTATATCCCATCATAAGCTGGCTGTGAACATAGTGATTTTTTGGGTTGAGACTAAACGTTAATTAATTAACGATGCAATATATTTACTGGGTAAGTCCTAACACGTTTTTCCAAACACTCCTTCCGGAACCTTAAGCGGTTCGAACGTCTGGTCATATCGAATAACGAGGGCTGACGTTCGCCTTAGTCGGTAGCCGACATTTTCGCCGCACGCATATTAGAAATAAATGGTGGAAAAACATTATTCAAATTTTGTTACTCACCCACACAAAAACCAAATAAAAACAAAAAAAGTCAGTAAAAATAAAAATGAACCATAGATGCTAACTTTAAAAAAATGCACTTAAATTGGTAATAAACTTGCTTCGCTTGTGCCATAAATGCGTCCTCAGCATAAATGATATTTGATTAAAATCGAGATTCTAGTGACGGGATCAAGTTTCTTGTTCTTTTTGGAAATTATTCATGAACTGTAATATTATTTTACTAACGATTATACACACAGATTTGGATCATAAACTTTCACATTTTATTAAAATTTGAACGAAATTATTAGTCGATATTAGAAATTGTGTTTTTATATAAGTTCCAATAACCGATTTTTGGGTTTTATACCGATAACTCATGAATCGGCGGTTTTGGAGTTAAGGCGACCAATACTTTT
Source organism: Aphrophora alni (assembly GCA_963513935.1). Lineage (NCBI taxonomy): Eukaryota > Metazoa > Arthropoda > Insecta > Hemiptera > Aphrophoridae > Aphrophora > Aphrophora alni. The sequence goes on from OY740770.1 coordinate 26,220,481, forward strand.
TTTGGGGTCCTTAGAAACTACACTTTTCGTGTCTTTTTCTTGTGACCTTTAAATTTTGTTATAATATAGATCAGATTCACCGTATTATCAATGTAATCGAAAAAGCTCTTGAAGAGAAAAAAATATGTTCAGCTGTTTTTCTTGATGTTGCCAGGCCTTTGATAAGGTTTGGCACGAGGGCCTTGAATATAAACTACACAGGGACCTACCTACTCAGTACTTTGAGTTATTACAATCGTATATTAAAGGAAGGTACTTTCGAGTTCGTCATGGCTGTGACTACTCAGAATTAAAGAGGATAACAGCAGGTGTACCGCAAGGTAGTGTCCTTGGACCTGTGCTCTATTTGTTGTATACGCGTGATATTCCAGATGTTGTTGATTCAATTGTTGCCACATTTGCTGATGACACTGCTATCCTTGCTGTTGATGCTTGTATTGAGAAGGCCACGAGTAGACTACAGGGTGCAATGGATAAGATAAGTACCTGGACAAAGTGCTGGCGAATTAAACTAAATGAGGCAAAATCAACGCACATAAACTTTACGAATAGGAAGATTATCACCCATCCATTGTTTATCAATGCTCAAGCTGTTCCTTACTCCAACAATGCCAAATACTTGGGGATGACCTTAGATACTAAGCTCAAATGGAAAGTCCATGTAAAGAAAAAAGTTGAAGAGCTTAGAATAAAATATAGAAAACTTTACTGGCTGCTTGGACGTAACTCTGGGCTTACAGTGCAGAATAAAATCTTAATATACAATCAAATATTGAAACCAGTATGGACATATGGCATACAACTATGGGGCTGCACAAAGCAGTCTAATATCCAAATAATTCAAAAATTCCAGAACAAGGTATTACGGGGAATAGTCAATGCCCCATGGTATATTAGAAATGGTGATTTACATCGCGACTTGAACATCAGACTTGTTGAGGAGGAAATCAAGAAATGTGCAATAAGTCACAATTTGCGTCTTCTCACTCATGAGAATTTAGAAATGAGAGCAGTGCTTGAAGTGGCCGATAATGTTCGCCGCCTCAAGAGGATTAAGCCTCACGAACTGCTTCAGTAATAATAACGAAGTTATTATTATAATGATTATCCTCTAATGTGATTTAGTATTTAAGAATGAATCATTGGTCGATTTTGTTTATAAATTGGTTATGAATAAATAAAATTTAAAAAAAAAAATAAATAAAAAAACGGCCAAAAAGTACCCAAAGTCAAAATTTGATTAAAATCGTTTGTGTGTAGAGTGCTGCTCAGACAACAGGCGTACATATGTGAGAAAATAAGACACGATACATTTTGTTTCTCGTACATTTTTGTAAAACCAACGACCGTGTCGGATTTTTTACAAAAGAACATCGCAAACAAATAAATATCAAACTTTACGGACATGTGTTTTAGACTTTCTTAATATATAGTATTGAGTTATTAACTGTGTAATAATAATTAACTGATATTTGATTGAAATATCCTGACTAAGATATACGACTTTCATTAATAAAGTCATAGGTTTAATCAATATCAGGATATGTTTACAGTTTAGTTGTAAACATCTGATGACAATGACTCTGTATTATAATAAACACACTGAATGTATTATAATCATTGTATTGATTATTGTTTTTGTGATTAGAGGAATCTTTGTTTTCTTTATTGTGAATATCTTCAGTGTTACTTGGACATTGGAACCCAGGATCTAATATTTAGTCAATTTAAATATTTATTTCTGATTTTCATGAAATCGGACTTTTCGCCATCCTTGTGACATAAAAGAGAATATATTCATATTTGAACTTATAAAAATCTTATAAATATACAACCTTATATACCTACCTTATTGGTACGTTGTATTTATATATTATTACGTACAAAATAAAAATAAATAATAATACATAAATCATATTAATAATAATAATAAAATTATAAAATAAATAGTGCACGATTTTTTTCACTCACTCATAACTAAACCCAATATGAATTAAGCTAAAAATTTAAGGGAAGGAGTGGAGTTTAACCATATTCCAGGACGCTAAATTCTGATTTTTTAGAAATTTCTCTATCGATTTTGATCAAATTTGGCTAAAGTGTAGACTTTAAAAGGCCCTAATAAAACGAATTCTTCGACATGTCCTAAAAAATGCCGAGTCGGCGTCAACTACTAAAAAAAAAAAACTTTAGGCGGTTTAGTAAATGTTCGAATATCTCAAAATTAACATGGTATGTGTTGTCCATATCTCAAAAATGCTTTGAGATAAGGTTAAAATATGTTCACATAACAAATTTGATAAAACTTGGTATAATAGACTTGGTTTGGCTGTAATAGAACTACACTGGCTACATACTGACGAATATAATATAAAAAATGGAGGGGGGGGGGGGGTTCAGTGAACTTCAAAACGATTATTTTCGGGAAAACCTAACATTGATTTTATAAAACCATTTAAATAATTCGAATATATATATATATATATATATATATATATATGATACAGTAAAAAGTAGCTCAGTGAACCCAAAAGGAAAATAAAAAAATAAAAATTTGTATCCTCTAACTTAATACTTTTTGGATACGGACAAACGAAAATATAGCTACACCATTTACTTATGTCGCAGTGGCTTTACCGCCCCTATAAATCTTCCCTAATGAAAACATCACCCTTCTAACTTCGTACCCGTCTGTCATCATCTAATCTGATAAATATAAGACCACCTTCTGTTAAGGGTTGACACCCTGGGGGCTTGGGAGGGTTAGTCTACGGACTATTAGCAATTTCAAAGGTCATGGGGCAGAGCGCAAGGGGTTAAATACCGGGTAGAAGCGGGCAGTTTCGTCATGGGGTATTTCTCACTTCCATTGTTGTTAGATATAATTAAATAGGCTTACAAGTTTCTATTCTTTGTGCGTTGTAGTGGGAAATATTCTTTGGTTTCATCTCCATACAAAACTTCAAAGAATGTTAGGAAATGCGTAGAGAAAGTTTCGGTTGAATTTAACCAAACCCAAACGATATACAGAGTGTGGTTGGTTAATTTTAAACGAATTACAACAACAAAAAAACAATAATATTCTGTTATTCCATTAAAATTACTTACATTTTCTCTCCAATTAATAACAAGTATTTTAGAAAGAAAATTTAAAATATTTTTAAATCTAATTTTGATGTTTTTTTTTTTTTTTTTTTTTAAAAAAAAGGTTGAGTCTGTTTGTTTGTCTGCATGTCATAGAAGTATTTTTTCTCGAAAATTACTCAACCCATTTCAGCAAAACACAGTGCACACCTTACTCTGATTAGAGGTTTACACTATTTTGTAAACCGTAAATATCGTAAATATCCCTTTTAAGATATCGGAGAGTTAATTATTGATTCAAGTCCAATAAGAAAATATAGAACTGATCTTTTCTAAACAGAAAGTGTAAACATACAGCACTCAATGTAAAAAAAATATACTGTATAATATCATAATATAATTGGATGCGTTATATTATTGGCTCTCAATAAACAAAATGGCGACCAAAAGATTTTTTGTTAGAAATTGATTTTAATTTAATTCAGTTTGCCCATGTTTTAGTGTTGGCTGAACCTGAATTTGTTGTTTTAAAATTGCCGGAAGTGAGTTATTGAGCAATACACAATTCATAGTCTAGATAAGTGATAGATTTTCCTTTTTTTTCAGATTAGATTTTATTTAACAGAACCAAAAAATGTGTTTTTAGAATATCATTTACAATGTTAAAAATAAACAACGAACGAAAACATTTCCTACATACAACATTAATTGGAAAATATACTCTAACGATAATTATTTTATTATAATTTCAGAAATATTATATAAATCAAAATTATGAATTAATTAGTCATACTTTGGATTGTCAACACATAAGGAAAGTTATTAATGATGAAGTCCAAATATACTCTTTAACATTAACTCTGAAATATTTAATTTTATTTGAACTTAATTTCCAATTACTTTTGTTTTTTTTTATTTTACACTATTTGCTCAGGGGGAGCTCTTTAATGAACAATTAATACAGTGAGTGAAATTTTTAATAATACAGAGAATTGCAATTTTAACAAGTTAGTTTCCAATTAAAGTCTATAATTAGTACAATAACAAATAAACTTTAGTTATATTCCTATGTAAGTAATCCAGTGCTGATAGTTGAGTAAAGAACTTTCACTTTATTACTTGTTAACGATGTTCACCAATCACTACACTGTACTACGTGATTTATCAATAAAATGATTCACTTTAAATTACCATGAAGATGCACTCAACACTTTGTAGATGTACCTCTTTAGTACTGCAACGAAGATTACTAAAGTGTTAAATACTTTTACTTTGTAAAAACAAACATGGTTAAAACATACGTGTTAAAAAAACAATTATTACTTTACTATTACTAAAACTGGAATTATAACTTATAGGAAATACCAATTTCTACATTAGGAATACTGTTGGCTTTACTTCGCCGACCCCTATGCTGTGAGTTTCTCCCCAAGACTCTCTATATAATTTTTACTTTGTCGATGCTAAAAAATACTTATTCCCTCTCTCTTAATTTACTTTAACCCATGAACGTAAGCAGCTACTTTTTGTCAGCCAATCAAATTTTAATGTTTCAAAATTGTGACCGTTTAGAAAACTGTTGTCCCGTTACATTTTATGAGTTTTGTGTGTGATTGTCCTTAAGTTTCTAATATTATACTTATTTGTGACTTAATTGCCTACAATGATTCTGGGTCTAATTTAAGTGTTTTTCTCTTTTTTTTTTTCTTTAAAGTTGTGAATGGTGTTCTGACTGATTTATAACATATTCCCCTAACGCTTCACCTTTGTCGGCGATCACAAAACGTTTAACATGTGTCCAACAAATGTATCTATTTCTATATTCTTTTTAAAATATTAGACCATTACTGGAAAGCTTATTGATTTCGTTATAATACAGTTACATAAAACTTGAAATACAAACAATTTAATAATAATTAACATGTATTTTTCTGATATTAAAACTGAAACAATTTACTTTAAATAAAATAATAATTGATTCAACAAAAAGGAGTAATAACGTAAAATATTCGTTTAAAACTTCTAAACCTAGGTTTTGGGATAAAATAATTTTGATTTTTTAAGGACGAAAATGGTATTTAGTATTATTTTATACATAAACTCTAGATTTCTGATGAAGTAATTTTACCATTAAAAAATATATATAACTATGTTGGAGGTAGAATATTTAACGATTTAAAAGTTAGAAGAGATGAATTCCGAACTGACCTATAAAAATTTGTAAATTATATATATATATATATATATATATATATATATATTATCAGAGATTGTAAATTTGTATGTTCCTTACATAAAATAATTTCACAATTTAACTGTGCTAGAAAATCAAAGTAAACAGAAAAGAAGACCAAAGAAGAACAGCTTAATCGACAAAATTTCTTTATCATTAATAACAAAGTATTGTTTACAATTTAATGTGCTCTTTCCAAGTAAATGTTACTCAATGGTAACTCCTAAGTAAATATTTCATTATAAGAAACCAGTGTGTTCAAATCTCTTGGCCGCAGTAGTTTTGCATTGTGTAAGAAATAATAGTATATTCCACTTTAGCCATTTCAGTTGTTTTAGGTTCCCACATATCTTTAAAATTTATTTTAAGTGGTTCCTTTTGTAAATGGGAAAAAAGAAAATTGAAGGTAGCTAATTTATATCTCGATCAATAGTCGATTTTAAGTTACCTTGATTAAAAACAAAATGTATTATTACATACAATTTTAAAGGATAAACAAATTGATATTTATGGAAGGAAATTTCTAATGAGCGACATTTTGAAATGGAGTAGCATATAAATATAATTTTTATAAAACTGTTAACCATCATGATTCAAAGCTATACACAAATTATGACTCGATATCTATACCAGTTTCTTAGGAATTGTATATGTAATGTAAAACATAAACAGACAAACGCCAATCGAAGCATTTCCGGGCGTATATTACGTGGAATGTATTGTTTATCAGGATTACCTCAATATATTTCTCCTTGAACCAATTTCCATAATAGAGTTTGTATTCTTATTTTATTCTGCAGATCAGAAATACGTCGGTTACCAATGTTTGTTTATTAAAATTATTGTACACATTAGCCTGGTTATACTTCAATATTTTTGTATATTTACTTAACAAAATGGCTGATAAACATTCTATAAACATTGTATTTAAAGTTGATGTTTATTTACTTTTCTATAAATACTGCAGAAGAATGCTATTAATACCTGTGTTACATGTTACTTTACGATCTGATGTACATAAAGATGTGTTTCTTGTAGAAAACATCCGTTCTCCAACCCTCCACGGATTTTCCTATGATCGTAAAAACGGTAAACATATAATTTTCAATTTATTATGAAAATTCAATATCCTACGTTTACCTCAATATATTTGTAATTAATTAACACAATAAATAACAACAAATCATAGTGGCTAGTTTTCAAACTCTACATTAAGGTATTAACTATCTATCTCTCTCTCTAAATATGACTAGATTTATAAAATTTGAGTTAAGATGACTTACACGAGTTCGGATAATTTAAAAACCGGAAAAGGGTTTTTTAGTTGAGTTATCCTGATTTTCAATTATGAATTTTGTTTTTTGTATTTTTAGTGTAAATATGAAAAATTTTAAGACTTTATACGTTTTTTTAGATTTCGATATAATATGGCTTACACAATTAATTTCGAACCTTCCTATGTATCAGTAATGTATTAGAAGTAAGATAATCACTGTATTTTGCATGTTATAAAAGTTTTTTTGATGTTTTCCTTAAGTTTGATTTTTTAATACAAATGCCCCTTTATCTCAGGAACTACCAAAGGTATCTGCTTGAAATTTTTTGTGCACACTTATAAAACCTATCCAAATTACTGGAAACTCAAATCTAGTTTAAAAATTAAAAATGGCCTATTTAAAAAATATATATATAGGATTTTTTCAAATTCAAAACATGTTTTCTTAAAAAAATTACATTTTTTAAAAATTAGTAAACAACTAATCCACATATGTAAAAAGGCATATATTTTCAGGGGGAAAAAACAGAATTATGACATCTTTATTAGTTGCTGAGAAAAAGAGACATATGTTAACATGGTGGAAGATAAGGCGCAGTGACCCCCTTAAGTAAAAAACAAATAATTTAAAAACAGGAAAATGGTTTTGTAGCAATATTTTCCTGATTTTGATTAACGATAGACAATGTATAAACTTTATAGGTTTTTTAGATTTGGATATATGGCTTACACAAGTTCGTTAAGTAAAAAAACATTATTTGAATTTTACCGATTTTAGATTAACGATGGACAAAGTATTATGATTTTTGTTTTTATATTTTTAGTGATACATATGAAAAATTGTAAACTTACAAGTTTTTTAGTTTTCGATATATTTTTTGAAAATGTTTTGTAGAGGAAGATGATAAAGGAGTAACTCATAATTTTCCACCGGAAAGTGGTTCCAATGATCCCTCGTTTTAAAAGACTCTTTAAAACGAATTATTTTTCAAAACCCTATTTTAATTCGGATGTAGTGTACAATACATCATGGTGACCAACCAAAGAGTGGTATAGTTTTTATTTTAGATGTCTACTATTTTGGACAACAGATAGAATATATTTCTTGATTCATAATTTTGTCAATCTTAAACTTCTAAAGGAGAGGTTATTCAAGTATTTTGACTTTAAACCTATCATAACTTTCATATGACCTGGGTAGGATTGAGAGAGGACGATAATACTCAATATATTCAATATAGCAATATTAAACTTTTTATAGATTCGTGGAATGAGTTCCAGCACGCAGACAGGGAATTCCATAGCATGTTTGTATATTTGTAACAGTAATTGTATTTTCTTTTACGTTTTTGTATTTGGCTATGGAAGGATTACTGTAATTTCACAAGTTAAATTATTACTACCATTTAAAACTATGTATATAACTGTGGAATTTGTATGTAAATTATTATTATTTGGAATAAGAAGTTTGTAATTATTAATACGTATTATTTTTACTTTTTGTTACCTTTCCATCATGACGAAGTACATATTAATTTATAAATAGTTATCTGTTTTGGAATAAAATTAAATGTAAAATTTAATTATAATATATGTATGAAAGTAACATATGGTATAAATGAAAATATATAATGTGGATATATTTATATATGTTTAACTGAAAGAAAAAATATATGTGAATGATCAATATGTTTTGTTTTATTGTTTGGATGTGTATATGTGAACGGCTTATGCATTTGTATATTTAGACGAGTATGTATGTTTATGTTTTTGAACAAATAAACAAGAAAGATATATGTGAAGGTCAAGTGTGGTAAAAAGCAAATGTAGTTTGTTTAGTTTTTCTCCCTTCAACATTTTTTTTTAATTTCTATATTTTGTATTGTAGGGATGTTACTATTTATGAATTTAAATTGGAACAAATTATTTTGTTTAGCTTCTGGCTTTATTTTGTTATGAATTTTACATTTATTGTCGTATTTTATTGCAGTTAATTATATTTGTCTGAAAAGGGAAAATAATTTACTAATATACACATGTCAAAAACAACACTGTTTAACTCAAGTAGGCCTACCCTTAAATTTTATATATAATGCACAATGTGAAAAAATAAAAATAATAGCGTCGAAAATGGACCATAGTTAAACAAAAATTAAATTAAAATCACTTTGGTATTGAAGTGAAATTAGTATAAATATAAAATGAATATCATTTTAAAACATTGGTGTTTGCAGTCGGTATATAAATATATATGTATATATATATATGAGGCACTTTCGCACCATTTTTTCGAATAGTGTCCATAAGTCTCAGAATTCTCAAAACTGATTTAATATAACCTTTCCCTATATAATCATAATTTAGTACCAAACAAAACCAACCCAGTGGAGGGTCCCAGTGTCACCAATGATTCTTTATCCACTTCCAGAGGCTTTTCATTCAAGCAACCAACACTTACGGCTATATATCTCTGACAGGGTTTTTTCCACAAAATTTATATCAAAAACACGGGTTGTTTGAAAGAAGACGTAAAAATAAATACAGCTATTTGTATTCAGACCATGAACAAGTTGAGGAATTATGTGTGTGTTTTGCATAGTCAAGCGCCAGAGTTCTGTAGTCTAGGATCGTAGTTCATTAGAATAGTCTAAGGCCTAGGGAAATTTTAATCATAAATATTCGATTGCTCATCTCATTACATAAACTAAATTTTCTATCTCCAGGTAGTGGTGTTGGGGGGGGGGGGGTTATTATTATTAATTTATACAGAGTCTCCAAAAAATTACTCGACTAAACTATAGGAGCTGATTAGGTAAGACAAAATACACAAGAAATGCCAAGTAAAATATAGTCATATCTTGCTTAGTGTTCCGTCTATCCGCCATTTTGTTTTTTACAAATAAGTTACAATTTTGGATTTAGATAGGTTATTGAGTTCAGATTTGGTATACGCATTTTTTATGTAGGGTTTTACCTGCACCAAAATATATACGAATTTATGTCGTATATTTTCAAAATGGCTGCCGTTTAAAAGTTTTATTTTCGAATATCTCGAAAACCGTTAACTTTATAAAAAATGTACAATAGACAAAAAAGTTTCTCTTTTTAATGACAAACAAAATGGTTTTTATATTTGTGATGTATCTGGAAGGATAATTGAGTTATCGACAAAAAATTGAGAACGTAAATTCTCGGTAATTAGTTTGGTACAACTAAAACCTAATTATTTTTGAATTTTGACAATTTTTAATAACAATAACAATAACAAAATCCATCTAATTTAAATTAAATAAAGTTATTCTTAGTAAAGAAATATCCCACCAAATCAGCTTCCCGATATGTGGATATCGTTTCAGAAGTTGTATTTTTGTATATAAAACAATTTGTATCCGATTTTTTTGTCAGTTATAGAATATTTTTATTCATAATAAAATTAAAGAAACAGTTTTTTTCTTTTTTTTATTATTAACGGCAAGTTGCAACAAAAACTAAGTTAAGACTGTCATAAGGTTAGAGAACTGTTAACGTATGACACGACAAAACGGAAATGAGATTATAAAACTTAAAGACCATTAATACAAACATTACAATTACGAGTCAATGAAACCAATCGTTCTAAATAATAAATAACAATACTTCAGAAACCAAATATTTTCTAAACGTATTTCTTTATTTACTTTATATACTTTATTTACCATGTTATGGAAAGTATTATTTGATAAAATAATTAGTTATCAGAAAACAAAAAGTTTTCTCCTACTACGATAGTTCAGAGTTTAATCTTTGTGCTTTAAAAGTGAGGTTATGTTGGAAGAAGGGGCAAACATTAATCATGGCTCACCTTTGTAATTGGTTTTCCTACTTGACACAACCATTAACGAAAGAGATGTCTTTTATGTTGGGGATGAAAAGACTAGAGGGGTAGGTAGTGGTAACACCTGGATAAGGGATGGTTTTCGGTCAAGCTATCTCTGTATGGGCTTTAGAATCACGTTTAGGATTGTTGTGGTGAAGTTGGAAAGTATATTTTGTAAAACCTCAGTTCTATTCATCGCCAGTTCTATGTTGTGTATATTTGCTTAGTCAGGTTAAGTGTAGCGTGGAATTGTTTCAGATGTTAGTTTTGAATCATTGTTTTAATTTATGAGAAGAACAAAACAAGTGGAGTCTTTATTTAAATGTAAAAATCAAAAGTTAAATATAAACATCAACTATTTAAATATGAACATCAACTATATAAATATAAACTTTACCGATTCACTATGCTGGTGCCCTACACTTGATTTCTTACAGACCTCACAATTTTTCATTTTTAAATTTCGAATCAATGGATTAATTATTGGTAGAGCAGAGCACCTTAAACAATGTCAATTAATTCTTTTCGCACAATGTTTTCATAGTTTATATTTAATAGCTGAAATTATATTTAAACATTTGACGTTCATATTTAAATAGTTGTTGTTTATACATTTAAATAGTTGAACTTTATATTTAAATAGTTGTTTATTATGTCCATACTACCGTTCCAACTACTAATTTAAATTGGTTTACATGTCTTGACAAAAGTAGTACCTACAATTTCTTATTTATTGATACAGCTGATTCGCCTTAGAAGGCATCCTCAGGCGTGGTACACGTAAACACAAAAACACAATCACTACACGGATACACACACACACACACACACACACACACACACACACACACACACACACACACACACACACACACACACACACACACACATAAAATTGCATACCAGGTCGGTATTTGTTAAAATTAAATAAAAATTAGTTCCTTGATGTGGTCACATCCTTCCACTTTTAGTATAATCGGGCTCTGTTGATTTATTCTGAGATTGTCCTGTTTGAAAGTTGGTCTTATTAGTTTGTCAAATGATCCATTGTATATACTGTTGTGTCATAGATACATTTTGAGGCAAATTGTTGTTTATCATTTAAAAACGAATCTGGGTCTTCTATAATAATAAATAACTATATAAATATAAACTTCAACTATTTAAATATGAGCATGAGCTATTCAAATATAAACTTCAGCTATTAAATATAAACAATGAAAACTTTGCGAAAATAATGGACATTGTTTAAGGTCAGTGGCAGTGCTCTGTTCTACCAATAATTAGTCTATTATTTCGAAATTTAAAAATGAACTATTGTGAGGTGTGTAAAAAATCAAGTGTACGGCACCAGCATAGGAGCATCTTTAAAATGTTTTATGTGTGTGTGTGGGGGGGTGTGTATGTATGTGTGTGTGTGTTTGTGTGTGTGTGTGTGTGTGGTGTGTTTGTGTGTGCGTGCGTGCGCGTGTGTGTCTGTTTCTGAGCGGATTTACGAATTAGTTAGTTTGTGGATAATTAATTGTAGCTTGTTTTTCTCCTGAAAATAATATTTCCTTGAAGAAAAATAATAATATAAAAATATTTTCTTATAACTACACGAGAAAGCTCCGATGTTTAATCTAATTCTTACAACAATTTGTAACAACTTGCTATCGAACTTTCATTCTCAATAAAAATAGCTCTAATTTCACACTTCTATATAAAAAAGCTTAAATAAACAAAAAATATTTTAGTTTAAACATAGCCTACAGATTAGTGCCTGTCGGTACGTTGATTAATTCCTTTTTAACTCTCTTGTGGTTATAACTGTTTCGGGATCATTTGAACATAATCAGATCCACAATAATATAAGAAAAATGTTTTTTACTTGCTAATAAAATAAAACAATTTCCCTAATATTTATGTAAATAATTTACTATAAATGGAGGTAGTTGAAAATATTGTCAAACACCCTAGTTGTTCCTGCAGGATCTCGCCACCAGTCACACAACACGACATTAAAAACTCTTGCTTTGCTTCAGGAAACGTTTGGAATTATTTCTCGAGGAATAGAGTTTCCATACTCACCGCGTTCCCCTGATCTCCCACCACCTGACGTATATGTTGGAGGATGACGTAGGAAAGAATTTACTGAGACGATCCATCAAGTACCATCGCCGAACTTCGAGAAGAAAGAACTAGATTTCAGCAACCCTATTTCACTAACGTTTCAAAATCTTCAAGAATGCTACGAATGTTGCCTAAAACTTAGGTGATTGTATATAGAACATGTACTTCTATAAAAGTCTCTGCTAACGTTCACCGTTGTACCTTTGTTACAAAATAAAACATTTTGAACATTTAATTTTGGTACTGTTTGTTTTGGAGTATACTGTAGTTGTAATCGAGATATTATGGTTTTGTCGGAATTAACTAGCGTGTAACCCAAAAAATTAGAGTTATCATAAAAACTAAACAATGTCTGAAAATATAACTAAAGTATGTCCAAATAATAAAAATGTGTAAAATGAATCAAAGTATTGAACTCAATAAATACCGATGAGATGGTAAAAACTACTTATTTGAGACAAGGAAAAGATTATTACACCACGATATTCTTCCTAAATGTGAGACAACAACATAAATAAAAGACAAAATAATGTTCAGAACAAATAGTTTTATTGCCACATGATCATAACTCGTAACTCTCAATTACTCTACATTTAAAATTAGTACACAGACTTTCTATTTAGTAACCTGTTCTGAGAATTGTTTTTTAATAAGCCAGAAAAAATATGTATTTTCCGTGAGATGTCGGGAAATATGGAATGATTTCCGCATTCTTTGAAAACACACAACGTTGGCGACAGCTATTAGTTTCCAAGACGTCTCAAGTTTTGCATACTTCACACTATGTCTCAACTCAATATAGCCTAAAGCTTAGCAGGCAAGAATGACAGCAATTAGTGACCATAAGTTACGTCAAGTCTGGGTATGCAACATGTAAACCTAACCCTACTTGTTTATTAGACCAATTAAGTGTTTGTTTAGCGAATTCCCACATTAACTCCGCTTAAAGGCTTGCCTTTATCTCCTGTGAGGCATTTTATCCGTTCCGGAAGGACCAAAATAACTTATCAATATCAGTGATTAGAAATATTGAACGCTTATTTATATCAAATTTACAATCAATGTGATATCTCGGTATTTATAATGTCTCTTAATCCGTGATCATATTGCTTGATCCATCCATTTAAAATCGGCTGTTATTTAAAGTAATTGGAAAATATACTGTTTTAAAACATTGATATCAAATTATATTAATTCCAGCCATTATGAAACGCTTGGATTAACAATTAAATCTGTTACAGATACATTAATCATAGAGACAAGCTTTCGTAATTCTTTCTTCATGTGTTTAAATACACAAGACTGACAAACAGATAAACAACATTTTTGCAGATGAGTTTTTAAATGACCAGATTCTTGATACTTTATTCACTCACTTTTTTGTTATTGAATAAAAAATTCTGGAGTATTAAATGAACAGTTGAACATAGCCTACTGCAGTGAATTTTGGGATTCCAGAAAAGTGTAATAATACATCGTGTTGGCATTCTGGTTTTTAGGAGTTTTTTCCACAGCATACAACAAATCTCCAGTGGTTACTGATAAATCCTGGTCTGTCCATTTGAACCAGATTTAGGTATCTCGAATGGTAATATGACGATTTAATCCAAGAATTTTTAAATTTTAATTTTTATATTCTTCTTTCTTTGAATAAACAAATTAAATCATAACATAAATCAATCATTATGCTGAAGCAGAACTGAACAACCGGATCCTATCTAAACATGGTTATTACTTAGCACACACTTTTCCTGGTATTAGTGTGGATTTCCCATACTTTATCCTCAGTATTAAGTGAAATGAATATTATAATATCTCACACATAGAGAAAAACACGTGATTTAACGGGTCAAAAAACCGGTGTTAAGTTTTTCGTGGAAATAACCTTTTTGAAGTCCTCTGAGTTTCCCAAACAGTTTTTGGGAATGATGTCTGTGGAGCCCAAACGAGTAGACAAATGTTAATAAAATTAGGAATGTGGGCATATTTTGGCCATATTTCATTACCCTCTTTTCCCCCGAAGATTTGGAGTACTTAGCCTAAAATTCAGATTTTATCAAAATCCACTTTAACGATTATGAACAAATTTTATTAAAATGTAGGCTTTAAGTATCTAAATAAAACTTATTGTTCTCCAAAAAAGCAGTTTTTGAATTATTTATATAAACCATAAACAAAAGGAAAATGACCATGAAGCTCTATATAAGACGTAATTGCTCAAATCGGCACTCCCAATTTATTTATTTATTTTTTTTTAATGTGAATTTAATTATCCAAACCAGTGTACATAATTTCAGTAATAGAAAATTATCGTTAAGAAATAATTTCCAAAAAACGAGGAAATTAACATTGATCGCCGTTATTTAAACTTGATTTCATTAAAAAATTTATGCTTAAGACGAGTTCATGACATGAGTGAAGCAAGTTTTTTAGACCATAATAAATATATAAATATTAATAATAAGGATATTTTCCATCATTTGTGAATATGAAAACAAGTACACGACGTTTCCAGAGTATAAATCAATTCTCGCTATCAAGTGTAAAACTTCTAAAGTTTAATTAGGAAGAGGAAAAAAATTATATTTAATTAAATAGTTAAATATAATAATTGAAAAAAAGATAAAAATCCTTCTACTTAAAATAAAACTGAAATTTTTGCCGCTTATTCCACAAATAAGAATCATAACGCGATCGAAGACTAAATTCTTGAAAGAGGGAACAAAAGATTGTTTACCCAGATAAAAAAGAGGGTGCAAAAGGGTGTCTTATTTACCCCGATAAACAGTTAAGACAACTTTATTGTAGTTCTATGTCTTATAATCAGTTGCTTGCCGACCTTTGTGTAGTGTAGGACTATGTGTTGTAATTTCATATGACCACGTTTGTATTTAGTTTTAGATTTGACTGCTCAGGGCTAGTTTTAGTCTTGAGTTCTTTTCTTAGATTATAGATTTAGTTTTAGGTTCCAACCTATACTATACGGCTATGTTGGTGTTTTTTCTCTTTATATTGTAGTTTTACACTTGATAATGAGAGTTGATTTATCTTTTCAAAACAACGTGTATTAGCTTTCATACACACAAATCATGTCAAACGTCCGACTTAACCATATTGATAACATGAACAGTTCATTATTATCAAATACCTTTAAAACCAGAATAGAAATATTGATTAAAATAACCTATCAAATTTTAGACTGCGTCAGACTCAGCTTTTTACTGACACTACCTGACGTTTTTGGTGACGAATTGTTTGGTCTGGTGAGTATTTCGATTGTGAATTGATGTTTAAGAAAGTTTGTGCAATATTTTCGCACAGTAATTTACAATATACGATTAATTTTTGATATATTCGAAACTGACAGATAGCTAGTTCTTATCTATTCTTTCTTAATCAAAATACTTTTAATATTCCCCTTTTATTATACAAAAATATTTTGTTTTAGCCCATCTCACTATGCAGTCAGAATACTTTTCTGTCAGTCACCATAATTTAAGGCACCAATAGATCGATTTACAGAAAATATGGCAGTTATTTAGGATATGTTACTGAAACAAATGGTATGATAAATATAATCAGAATCAGTGCAAGATTGTACGTCTTCATGAGTTCACTTGTACACAAAGGATGACACACAGATTACTGTACAAACAAAGAATCACGTACAAAGATGTCTCGTGACACCGCCTTCATACTTCTCACTCCTACGATAACAAATGATGCTTGAATTTAACGTTACGACATTTACATTATGACATCAACATTGGTGGAAATCCATTGAAGAAGGAATAGCGTTTTCTTAGATATTCTTCATCATTTTTACTTATTAGAACTCTTTCTTATGTCTTTACCTTAAAAAAGTATGGTGTGAATTTATTTTCTTTCATGAAAATACTGAAGTCCTCACTCCTTTAAATGTAAACCAGTAGTTTGTGTGGTTCTAAAAAGAAATATGAAATATCTCGATTTTACGTGTTCATATCTGGAGTTGTAGGGATTAATATTTGTTTGCAAATAATACAAGAATAAGGAAATTTGTGAACCGTTTATTTAGCTGATAATAGTGTTTTGCAGGTGTCAACGCCTTTGATGATACCTTTGGAATTTATGGTTAAATTCCGTAGACCTATTATTTATAACATTTCCTTAGAAATCAGTAATAAGCTTTAAGACTTCTTAGATTTTGTGATAGGTTTAACAATTTTATTTCAGATATAAGTAGCACATTTGCATATTAACTTAACAAAATTTGTAAAAACCTATTTGGCTAAATCTCATACTTTATTGTTTTTTGGAATTTGCTTATTTTACCTCTAAGTTTATATTTTTTTATCAGGGTAGAGGTTTTTTGCCACGAAACAACAAGAAGAAAAATCAGTAAAGTTCCAGAACCGAGATAATTGTAAATAATCTTTTAAAAAAATGTATATCGCCATTTATTTAGGAATCGCATAAATTATGAAATTTGTTTGCCAAAACTTTGTTGCTAAGCCAACAATTTCATCCAAGTTTCAAAGAAAGCTCTTTATGGGATCTGCAGATATAGAGACTTTTTACAGAAACAAAAGTGACTATACTATAATGATTTATTTGTTTATATTTCTGCTTTCATTCATAATTATGTTGAGTACAATCTGGAATTCAGTATTTAATCATAGAAATATTCCGATAGGCGTCAACTGAAAAATATTTGGACGAAGCCAGAAGTAGTATGGCATTTTATTGAATGTACAAAACATATACTTAGACTTTAAATTTATATGGACTTAAAATTTATTCTAAAAAATGTACATTTTAATAAATCTGATGTCAAAAACGAGACAAATATTCGGGATGTTTAAACTAAGGATAATTAAAATTGCAGGGGAAATAATTTTTAACTGAGTTTACGTTTATAAAATATGAATATTTCCATGGTCTCTTTTCTATCTAGTTACTTGAATGATTTAAATTTAAAAAAAACGTGAAATATTACACAGTTCTGACTTCAAAATAATGTATTATATTCTACAAAATGTATGTAGATTCAGAAAATACAAACTAAGTAAAATTACTTCTCTTGTATAAAACAGTTTGAACATTTCGTGCTATTAAGTTGGCAGCGTATTTTGAAAGCTTGTCAGGTTGAGTAGACACAATTTGTCCCTGATGTGTTAAGTTATAACATCAGAATTGCAAGTTTGGCATCACGCCATCCACTACAATTACTTGCATTATACAAGTTGTTAAACCAATGTAAATTGGATGATTGATCGTCAATATACACATTAAAACACTTTCCGTGGCTAATTGAACATTAAGAGTAGTGGAAGGCTTTCAGAGCAGACTAAATCAGTATCAAACCTAGCAGATTGTGTGTTGATTTCCATATTGGAAAGAGATCGCAAGTACTTTAGAAGACTATTCATTGCACATTTTTACTGAATGTGATACTTTTGCATATCGCTCACTACTATCGGAGGGGAGTGGTGGGTTTCAAAATTGTGAAATGGGACAATGGCCTCCACTCTTTATCCTTGCCCGACGACATTTGATACTGTCGGGTCTTGGAAGGTCAGAGTTAGATATTAAAGCTTTGACAATTGCTTTGTAAAAAGTTAAGATCAGTTTAGATACCGTATTAAAATGTGGAAATTGCGACCAACTTAAAAGATATGGCGAAAAAGCTGTTGAAAATGGCCGTCATTTAAAGGTATTTTGTTGGATTTTTTAAAACTTTTAAATTTCAAGTTTCAATTTAATTTGTATGGCCTCTATCGTCACAATAGTAAACCAAAAAATATTGATTAAAAAAAGAAAAAAATGTCGTTTAAAGGTAAAATACCGCCTTATTAAAAATATAAGAAGAGAACGTAAAATAAAGACCCTAACCCTCAAAATTCTATAACGTCAGGGTTGAAAAAGAACGAGAGTTGATTAAAGGATACCAATTAGGAAAGATGAAAGAGAGGGATCTAACCCAAGCTTCATGAAAAATGTGTAGATCCAGCTAGATCTCTCGGGATTTCTAACCTCGTATTCATTAAAGTGAGCCCTTGAGGGTCAAACGAAATTCACTTTTTAGTTTCAGGCCTTAGGAATATCAGTGAAGAGATTTTTCTCGGTGAACGAGTTAAACACTAAAACACGACATCGAGAATTCGAGAATGTCTGTTGTTAACAGTGATGGGAGACCTGGGCTCTTGAGATCGAGTATAGACTCTGTGTCACAAAAGTTATTAATTAAACGAAATATTGTTGATTGTTAGGAACTGTAGATTCTGGAAACTTAAAATGAAACTTACCATTCACTCCTTATAAGACTTGTACTGAAAATAACACTATGAAAAATCACTTTCATCTTTGAATCCATAAAAAGGCGAAATACCTCTGGATTATCATCGCCCCATAGCTCGCATACTCAAATCGCGTCAAGGTCGGAAAAGAACAAGAGTTCGTCAAGAGAGACCGGATCGAAAAGATGAAAGCGAGGGATCTAACCCAAGACTACATGAAAAGAGGTGTAAATCTAGCTAAGTCTTCTCATGATTATTCGTTCATACTCACTAAAACGAGTTCCTGAGTGTTTCATCTTCGAAAAGCGACATTACTGACTCAACACAATATCAATGCTTACGTGAGACTAATGTATGACAAGACCTTTTCAACGGTTAAGTTCTATCAACCTTGAGTAGAGTAAACCAATCAGTAACAAATTATGGTATACTATACTTCTGCGTGAACTGAAATATCTTGTATACAGGGTTGCGCCCTTATTGAAGCACTTTGTATATTTTATTTATTTAGTTTAGTTGTAGTTTAGCTGAGCCTAAATGGATACAAGGCTCAGCAGAACTGCTGTGGCCGTAAAACAAACAAATATTGACCATAACATTGAATATTAATCTTGTACACCTAATGTACAACTATAATAAACATGATTTATTCTTCGTTTCAACAAATAGCCGTGTATAAATTGGGCAGATGAGATGTTGACAACCTTATTTCCTCTCGCCACAGAACTGATTGATAATGCTCATTAATCCCCATTAATCACTTGGATGCAATAATTTTCCTTTATACAAATATTTTCCTTTTAAATATTATTTATTTTTAAAGTTTACACGTGCCACAAACCAATAAATACTTAATAGGACATTAACTTACTATTCCATACCCACACAAAAAAACGTATAACACAGTGGTACATTTGTTTAATTTCTTTATGTATGCTTGTACCCTCAGGAACTTCCTTAACGTGAATAAGGACGTGGTATTCCGTAGGGAACCTAGTGGGTGACGTCGCCCAACAATTTTCATAGAATAATAACACTTAATACTGTAAAGAGGGACACCATTCACTAGGAGAAATACAAATGTTAAACATTAAAGGCTTGTTATTTTAATTGTGAATGTGGTGGAACGCTAGCAGGATCTAGATCTTTCTTCATGTTTTGCGTTGGATCCTTCTCTTTCATCTTTCCTATTAGGTCTCTTTCTTGACCAACTTTTGTTATCTTCCGACTCTGACACTATTAGACGTATTCGAGAGATAGGAGATTTTATTTCCCTTATTTTTTTTTATCAGGCGATAATGACTGATAGATTATTCAATTTTAAACAACAAGGAAAAAATAGTTATGTATGCTTGTATATAAATATAAATTTATGGTTTTATATAAGAGGGAGATACACCCAAGTTTTGAGTTACGGCGGTTATTTTTTTAATGTATAATTAGAAGCTAAAAGCTAGGTGATAATTTTGAACAAGCTATAAGTACATTGTTGTCGAACTTGCAAAAAATTGTAAAAACATGTTTTTTTAGGTAAGAAGACTCTAAACAAATATCGTTGTATTTTACACAACACATCTATTATCTTTCTTTTTACTTTCTTTTTGTGTTGGAGGAGAGAGGTTATCCTTGTCGTCATCGCCAAATATAGCAATTTCTCTTTTTACATATTTTAGTGTAAAAAATAAATAAATCTGGACATGATGGATGTTTCCACTAATATCTTTGTCGTAGTACTTCTTTTATAAATATTTACACGAGGAAGTAGAAAGTTGGAAGGTTATTAATAATAAAATAATTTGGCAGTTATTTTGTGACGAGTGAAGTTGGCGCCAAGAAACTTCACGAGACGTTGTTGCATACAATTTTGAATTTGTCCTGCATTCCAAAGTTTATTCTAATAGATTTGTAATTCTCATTTACTTTCTCATGTGAACACACTGCATAGAAAGAATTGCAATAATGAAAGAAATAATTTTGAAATATGTCTGGATATCTATAAATGTTTTTTTAAATAAAACTATTGCCAGTCTATATGAATTCCTATTATAAATTCAGAATCGGTTGTAACTATACAAGAAAACAGAATATCGAACACAGAATAACATAGCTAGAATGTTTTTATTTGGTTTGTGCATTCCATTTATTCTATTTTCTCAAAAATAAAAAGTAAATGGAAACAAAATACTTTATGAACTGTAGGCGTAATTATTCAACCAACAACTAACTTGTAAATTTCTACTCACTAAATAAAATGGTAGTAACTGTTTAATTAATTTTAATATGTATACTTTTCAATTTGATCAATAGTTGTAAATCAACAATTTTAGTTAGTGTACACAAACACGTAAACAAATTGGGAGTATTGTTAGTCTATGGATTAACGTATATCTATTTAAAACAGGAAGTGGGAGGTGTGAGGACAGTAGGTGACCAACAAACAACTAGATGTTCAAAACTAAATTCTTAAAATTTATTAGTTTTGGTTTCTTAATAATTAGTGATTTCTGTATTTTATTTTACGGCTCCATTATCCCTACACATACGATCTGTTCTACCATACAGTGTAATTAACATCCTAACCTAACCTTACCTATTTGTTACATCATTTTGCGTAACACCAACTGTATATGTGAAGCCATACTATTTACGTATTCAACACCTGTCGACCCCATAGTTTAATGGACTAATCGCTTAGTAAAACAAAATTTTTTGGCTGGATTTTAAGTTATGACACCAAACTTTCGTAATATTATTGTAAAAGGTCGTAGGAACATTGATGTATGATGATTTTGAAGCTGAATAAAATTATCTATTGTATAATATTGTGTATTGTATTAAAGGTCGTCATTTTGAAATTTATAAACTGGATTTTTCCAAAATCGTAAGAGATCATTCTTTAGACATTTGTATGAACTGTTACAACTTTGGAGTCATTCGCGTTACTCGTTCCTTAGTTATCGCGCTTTCAGAAACAGAGGTTTTTACGTTTTAGTCTTTTTTTCGATCTGACAATTTGGGCGCTCGATATTTTACTCCACTCTCCAATAACAATCTATTTATTTTATTGTTTTTAAATTAAAGTGTTAAAATTATAAAGTGTTAAATCAAATTTGTTTATAAATATTTTTACCAAGAAATAAATTACCAAAGCATTATCAATCCTATTTTCTAAGCTACTATCGCATATTTTTAAACCATATTTAAACCATATTTTCTACTATATTTTTAAATGGTAGAACGATTAAGATAAAATTTTGTTGAATTTTTTAAGTTTCAATATAAATAACAAGATTTGTAAGTAGTATGCCTAGATTATAATAGGAAAGGCTACAACTTTTATTTGCTTACAAAGCTTACAAATCTTACAACAATAATTTATGAAATGAACGTATATATTAAGAACAAAATTTCTGTGGTTCAGCTTTGTAGATTCTTATGCAGAAATTCCCTCTATAATTCGTAGACTTATTGAAACAAAAAATTGTTTGTTTGTTTATATTAATCTATCAATCTGTAGGATGCAAATCTCGTGCCTATGTTAAACATTTTATGTATCTGTTGAAAAACACGTGTAAATTGTTTTTATCTTTTCGTTATTTTAGTCATCCCCTCAACCGATTTTGACAAAAATCTAACCACTCTATTGGGCACGTATTCCAAATTTATCTTAAGTTTTCAATCCTTTGTAACATCCATTATACTGATAATGAGCAACGAAAATGTGAAAGACGATATTCTGAAAATTTACTTTTAGGAGATAAAATTGTCGAGATCCGTTCTTGAGATTTTCACACCTTCACAGTACTTTCTTTTTTGCTTAAATGAAATGTAATAACAAGACATGTATGATAATCCTGTCTTGTGATATTTGTAAACTGTTTTATATTTAGTAACCTCACTTCAACATTTCTCATTTCAGGTTTTCCATAATGTTGATAAATGTAGTACTTTCGATGGTGCCTCTTTAATTTCAAAACTCTGTCACCTACAGTTACACCCAGACTCTTGTACCACGGCCAAGTTTTCTCAGACATCGATGCGTATACTTTACGATCAAGTTTGCGGTTTACCACAACCTTAAAAGTAAATCTTCTAAAACCCCAGAAATTCTCTAAAACATAAGCTGTTGCAGTCGTTATTATGCAACGGAACTCTTCAACGTCCGCTGGTTGTTCCGAACCAACTTTTAAAACTCTTTCTCTTCATGAAGGAGCTTCTCACGTAAGTCTCAAGTTAATCTAACCAATTTAAAAAATATATTTACGACCTCCAGAATAACAATATAGAAGTCGTTCTAATTCGAATATTCTATGACACTACTAAAATAATTTGATATAAACCTAACCTGGCTCTAAAATTGTCCTTTCAACACTATTAAAGTAATGTGCTACTTAATTTAATTGACAGGACTTCATTCAAAATGGCAGTCAAATTTCTTTTAAAAAATGTATAATATTTATGTCATTTTATAGTTGTTACACCATATTACTAACAGTTTTAAAGGAATAGTTTCTCTGCTCAACTTTTTGAAAATATTATTGTATGACTGCTGTTAAAGAAGAGTTATTGATTTTTTTTTATTAACTCCTGAACAGGTATTTTGGAAGACGATAGCGCCCAATACGTATTGCTCAGGACCTTAGTAGAAATTTAATCAAATCAATTAGAGTCGGTTTTAAGAATGTAACAAAAAAATGTCCAAGGTAGAGCTATCAAATTTTAATAAAATTGCTCAAAACATAAATTACCACCTACGGACTTAGAAGTATCCAAAACATGAATATCTTAAAGTTGATTTTACAAATTCAACAACTACTTTCCCCTTCTGTATAAAACAAAAAAGTAAAAATCAATAAAGGAAACTAAATAAAACGCACAGATTGAGAGTTGACTAATCAAAAACCCTCTTAACAAAATATCCTGTATCTGGACCTGATTACGGAACCAATCAAGACGCCATCTCGACCGACATGACGACTGTGACGTCACAATCATGCATTGAGCTACTTATACATCTATCATAGATTACATTCACTGATATGTTCAATGTAATACAAAGACACGACTGTCGACATTGAGTAATGAGTTTGTAACATACATTAACATAAGTTGGAACTATTCATACATTAGAAAAGTAGTTCTGTCTGTCAGGTAGTTACACTAAGACTGGTGTTTATATCCAAGTAACAATAGAAAAAGGTGCATAAATATTGCACAAACTTTCTCACTACTAGGCCTACATAAGCATAATAACAATATTTAATACATTTTTAATACATTGTTTTGTTATTTATTTATTAAATTGTATCTTGTATTGAATTTGAAATCATAGCGGTCAAAGGTGTGGTCATTTGTTTTGTTGCAGCATTTTCTTTTAATCATCGTATATTATTTAATTTAATAATTTATTTACTAAATAGTATATTGCATTGAATTTGAAATCATAAAGTTAAAGGTGCAGTAATTGGTTCTGTTGCAGCATTTTCAACGCATACGGGTAGAATTCTATGTTTCGAGTTTTCTATGTTTGTAGACGATACATCGAAATAAAAAGTTTACAGATAACTTCTTACAGACACTACCTAAGATAAAATCCGTAAAAAAATATAGGATCTCTAAATGTGAGGCTATATCGTGCCGTATATATTTCATTTATATTGGTAAAAACATTGCTATCATTACTTGTTATACAAATATTTAGAACTGAATTTCTTCAAATTTTTTAAAAAACTCCTGATATGTGTTTTGTTTCTTTATTTATTTTAAAATTAATCTTTAACGATATTTTTTTTTAACTTGGTACTTTAGTTTCAGTTAACAATATCCACATTTCGTGAAAATTTCATCGAAATCAGTGAAACCTTTAGTTATAGTTGTTAGTTTTTATTTGATTAATAACTCTTGAATCATAATTTTGGGGGATAACAAACAATATGTTATGTTAGAATTCTTGAAGGCAATATTCGAGTTAATATCGTTTTGGTCTTATAGTAGAAAAAATATACAAAGATTTTATTGTACGCGCATGAGAACCAAACATCTACTATGCATAAAAGCCATAAATATCGAACAAAATCGCTGTAGGGTTTTCTGAAACATCATTGTATACAGACAATTAATTATGCATACAGATATTAGTGTCTGTCACTTTTTTGGACTCAGCTGTTTATACAAGAAAAATATTTAAGAAAGCGTTTACACAATTTATTCCTTTCATATTCAGGAAGATTCGGAACTGCACGCCTGTATTTAAAAAAGATACTACATCTTTGGAAGTAGATAAGAATTTGAATGAAGATCTGGTATTCGTATTACTTTGTAATCTTTTACCAGTATACCAGAAAACCAAGACATTATTTTCTTGATTTTAAAAATGGCCAATGTTTAATCTCGAAAAACGGTTTACCTCTTTAAAAAAACATGTTTTTTAAATTTTTTCCATAGTTCAAAAAATAACCGCGTTATCGACAAAAATCTAAAAATTTAATTTCTTGGTTAATTGTTTACAACACCAAAAAATAGATAAAAACAAAAATTTTTGAATTCCGATAATTTTTATCTTCAAATCTTTTTATTTTAAGCCTTAAGAATCAAATAAGGTTATTTAAAAAAGTTCCTGTTTGCGTCGTATTTGTTTTTGGCTTTATTCACATCAATTAATTCAGAATTAAGTTTTTGAATTGTGTTTTTCGATTACTCTTTTTAAGGCAGTTATACCATAATTTTCTCAAAACTACAAGAGACACGATTCTGGGACCTATTTTTTAATTTCAGATTTTAAAACGTATTGGACCACCAAATTTGCTTCCCGTGAAATTTAATATGGCCGCATATTATTGGTGGATCAGAAATGCTAAGGAAATTATTCGCTAGCTTTAACCCACTACCAAACGTTTTTGTACCTATGTTTATTTTTACATGAACTTTTTATCTTATTTTTAGGTATAGAATCATTTCCCGCTAGATTCCCGTACAGTTTCGAATCAAGATTGAATATTGTGAGAAAGAAATACGGACCCTGAATAGATAATTTTCTGCTGTCTTCTGTTTCTATTTCTACGCCTCTTT
Source organism: Aphrophora alni (assembly GCA_963513935.1). Taxonomy (NCBI): domain Eukaryota; kingdom Metazoa; phylum Arthropoda; class Insecta; order Hemiptera; family Aphrophoridae; genus Aphrophora; species Aphrophora alni. The sequence goes on from OY740770.1 coordinate 26,246,388, forward strand.
CACTCTCCCCCCCTCTCTCTCTGTATACAAATTTACTCCACAGACAACTAGGAAGGGTACTTCTATGTCGATTACAAGGTCGTTCGTGACCGCGTCTGTTGTCCCTGAAGTTGTCTTCCTGTTACTGTTAAACCTATTTACTATTGAAACTGGTGTTGCGTTTAAGAATTCAGAAAATACTGTCGTTTTGTAGGTATACATCTGTTTGAAATGAATTAGCAAAGGGACCTGGACTTACCTTACATAGGTAGTATAGAGAAAAATTTCGAAAGAATAACATCAAAGTTGTCGTTTTCATGGTTCGTTTTGAGACAAAGTGATCTTAAAGATCTTAAAAGGTCTAATGTCACACAAAAAGTTGTTTTCGTAATGATGCTTGTCATCTATTTGTCGTTCGTTCGCTACAGTCCAAATATGTTGACATATTTTGAATGTATGCGTATTTTGGTTATATCTTCAAAAATAGAACACAAATTATAGTACTTATTCAAACGTGTTTCAACGACAAAGTCGCCATCTTCAGTTTAGTTATAGCTCGTGCATCATGAAGATGACGACTTCGTACTGAAGATATGCGTTTGAATAAATAAACGTACAATTTGTGAGAATTTATGCTCTAGTTTTATTCTATTACTTATAGCATCTCACAAGTTAAGCTCAATATTTATTTATCTCCAAAAATATCTGTACATTATTTTATTAACTGCAAATATAAAGTTATCTGCTACGAGGCCAAAATTAAGAAAACTTCTATTTCATAAAATCAGATTTTGATAAATACTGTAACTCTTAAAGAACCTAATCAAAATATATTTGTCGCAATCACCCATAAATTATTGGTTCGGAAGGTATTGGTCTAAAAGTAAACATAAAATGGAGGTCATTTTAAAAGATCGAATAACTTAAAATAAGTCGAAGTGTTTTAGATTAAATGTACGTAAGCGGTGAAGTTTCGTGATTCAAATCGATATCATGTGCAGCAATAACTATTTATACTATAGAATACAACGGTACATTTTCACTTTTTTACAATAATTTCGTTTTTAATGTTTTTATTTGTTTACATTAAAGTAAAATGAATTTGTTTTGTAAAATATTTTAATAATATTAAAATTCTTTTTTACGATAAAAAAAAATTAATGATAATAAAAAAAGAATGTTATTACAAAAAACAAATTCGTGGAAAATATAACCTCAAAATTAATAAAAAATGCTGCATAACAGCTGTAATAAATTTTTTAGTTAGATTTATGGTGCAAATTAGGCTTTAATATTCCCTGTTTGTTATTCAACATAAATGATCGGGAAATTTCAGAATGGCGGCTGAGAGTTACTCTAAATTCAGGTGATGTATATGCCTATTTAAGCTCATTTTATGTACAGTATATCAAATTAAAAGTTACAAAAAATAGATGTACAAACAATTTGAAGGTTCCATCATTATACTTACATCATAGAAAGTAATACAAGCAGATTCTCTAAATGTAATGTAAGTTAAATTGTATGGGTAGATTAAAGTACATAGTACAAGGGTAGGTTTGTTTAAAACAGTTGTTCCATAAGTTTTATGAATTTCGTAATTGTCACAACTTTCTTGACGCCCTATTAAATTCGCTTCGTTTCTGTCCTGGCGAGTCTCGGCGAATATGTGAGTAAACCTCAATTCGTGTCAGTGACTCGGCCCTGCTGGAGGTTGTAACTTGGGATCTCGAACATCAGCTGTGACTCGGCCCTGCTGGAGGTTGTAACTTGGGATCTCGAACATCAGCTGTGACTCGGCCCTGCTGGAGCTTGTAACTTGGGATCTCGAACATCAGCTGTGACTCGGCCCTGCTGGAGCTTGTAACTTGGGATCTCGAACATCAGCTGTGACTCGGCCCTGCTGGAGCTTGTAACTTACGATCTCGAACATCAGCTGTGACTCGGCCCTGCTGGAGGTTGTGACTTAGGATCTCGAACATCAGCTGTGACTCGGCCCTGCTGGAGGTTGTGACTTAGGATCTCGAACATCAGCTGTGACTTGGCCCTGCTGGAGCTTGTAACTTGGGATCTCGAACATCAGCTGTGACTCGGCCCTGCTGGAGCTTGTAACTTACGATCTTGAACATCAGCTGTGACTCGGCCCTGCTGGAGGTTGTAACTTAGGATCTCGAACATCAGCTGTGACTCGGCCCTGCTGGAGCTTGTAACTTGGGATCTCGAACATCAGCTGTGACTCGGCCCTGCTGGAGCTTGTAACTTGGGATCTCGAACATCTTTTTTTCGGGGGAGGTCAGTTCGAAATTACAGTTTTGACAATAAATTCTCTAGTTGTTTATTTAAAGTTGTGAGGTTGGTACCACTACATGTAGAATTGAAATCTGTAAATTTTTATTTAGTGCGTTAAGTTTAATATGATCGAAAAGTTTTAAAATGGCCGGCATTTTGACATTTTAAATTATAATTTTCTGAATTTCATTAGAATTCTATATGCTCACATTATACTCTATACCAAATTTCATGTTCCAATCTTAATTATTGTGGTCGCTATCGTGCTTACGTACAAACGACAACGACTACAAAGGAAAGGTATGTCAACACATCAGTTTTTCTGAGGCAGTGAAATGTTAAGATCAGTTAAATATCGGAAGTCGAAATTTTTTGCGATTAACAAACTTACACTATCCTGGATAAATAAAATCACAAATAGAAACTTGCCTGCATCCCAAGTATTTTTAACTTATCACTTAAATTTAAAAAAAAACCCTTGTCGGAATATTCACTTTGTAAATGAAAGTAATACAATAAGATGGCTGTCAATAGTGCATTATTATTAAATTTTGTGCCTGCATTCATCTCCATACCAAAACTAATATTTGGTTTGGGAGGATCACAGGTTGGCAACATAACAACGTGTAAACAATCAAGTATGGGCTCAGTGCCAACATACCAGTAATAAAACATAAGCAATGGGTTGAAAGCAGGACAGGTTTTGTGTCCATTTGATCATTATCTAAAGGTGACTGACGAGACGCTTCCCCAAAATACTTTACACACAGCTTGTCAGTGCGCAGGCGTATAACATGCCAAGTAAGATGTGATATTCTTTTGTTGTGTTTTGTATAAACCCTTGTTGATATTGCAGATCAAAAGTGATACTAAATTAGTTATAACAGAATTATGAATTTCTCTGATAAGACTGTCGAAAACTGATTGAAACTTCCACCATTTAAATATTTACGACCGTTTAAAAAATTATATTCAAATAATAATGAGACATACTAAATGCTCAATTTGACCAAAATGCAATTTCGACCACTAAAGCTAAAATTTATGACTATAATTTTTGAGGGTATGTTTTCAATTAGAGTTTTCAGTAATAATTATCGTATTTTTATAGCGTAGAAAACATGTATGTACATAATTGATGCAGATTGAAAAGCTAAACAAAATGTGGTATTGTTGAACATTGTAAAAGAACGGTAGGAGTAAATTTGTAAATTCTTTGTAATTTGTATTTGTAAATATATATATATATATATATATATATATATATATATAAACGTTGATTAATTTGACTTATTTAAATCAATTTTACAAAAATTAATACACGTATAACATAATTACAAAACATACATATTTATAAACTCTTTACAGAATGTTAAAAACAATAGGATTAGGCAATTATTTTAATTGGTTTAAAATAAATACATATTTAGTGAATTTCCATGTAGATCAGGATAATTTACAAATAATTTACGATTAATGGTGTTTAACTGGGTTTGATTAAATGATAAGTGACAGTAATATTTTATCTCAACTATCAGTAAATCTAATTTTCTTCAATTTTTTGTTTGTTTTCGATATTGGATAATTTATTGAAGAAAAGTCATTTATCAAATCATAGCTATTATAATCTGACAAGTATATAATAATATTTATGAATAACATGAATAAAAAATGTAAATATATATATATATATATATATATATATTAGTTTTTAGTATTTTACTAATGTAAAAATGAATTAAACAATTAAATATAAATGCAAACAAAAGACAATTAAGACAAATGGAACACTTTTATTAGGGCCTCAATGAAATATAATTATGGAAATTACAAAAAAAGAAGCGTTTTATTTACAATAACGTTCCACCATCAAAGTACGTAGGCATATGTCCGTTTAATATAAGTAACAAAGTTAATTTTAATATATTTAAAATAATTTTCGAATAATAGATAAGTTGTTTTACAAAATACAATTTTCTATTTCTTGTTTCTAGGAATAGTAGAAAATATTTATTTAACAAATTTCCTGTTACAAATTTCTTGGTATGCGGAAAAACCAATGGAAAATTAGACTTTCTAATAGTATCCTTTAATAAAAAAAACACATTTCCGATCCTTTATATCCTTACCATTAAAAAATAAGGGAGAAAAATAATATACATGCAATTTTACCAAAAAATAAGAAAACAAGACTTTATATATTTATTTAAATGTTTACCATGGTGAGGGGAGTCATTTAAAAACAAATTGTATTCCCCACCCACAAATGATTTTATTTTATTTTTGTCCATTATTCTGAGGTAGCAGGAAAAATGACTTATTGGAGCAAACCCTTCTGTAAGCCTTAAAACGCGATAGTGCAAAATTTCAATCGATCCTGTTCGAAAATATTATCATTGGTTTGGGAACATTTGTACCGTACTCCAGAGGTAGCTTAGATACTTTTATAATTTTTGATTACATTTGTTATATAGATTGATTTTAACGTGTTATTGGACGTTTATTGATATTTTCCCTTTTACAATAAATTAATCCCAAATTACCCATTTTATCAAATTGTGTACATAATGTACATCGATGTTCTGAATTTATTAATATCAACCCCAACTTTTAGGCCAAGAAATAATAAAATTATTACCAAAATTTAAATTTATTACCTTGAAATGCTAATTATTACCTCACGTCATTGCTATTTAGCTGAATTTCGAAATCATTTACAGTTTTGAGAAATAATTAAACTCGAATTAATTAATTTTGAGTATTTCAGTTTTCACAGCTATATAAATCTCTTATTTTGGATTTCCAACATCTTGGAGACTTAATTTAACGCTCATAATTAATGAGAACTATTTTTTAAAATTAAGTCTAGAATATGGAATTCCGAAACGCGTCAACAAATATAAATAATAAGAAAATGTTAGGATTGACAGAAGATTGTACTTAAATTAATTACGTAGATCCTAGCAGATATAATTATTAAATAATTTCCAATCTTTTATTCACTTATCAATTAACTAGAATATTTGGCAACATTAACGTCGATGTTTTAATGGAAATGCGTCGATAACGAATTGTTACTAACTTTCCATCTCGCAATCCATTTGACAAACAATTTACGTAATTAGATCTTGATAATTTGTCAGCAGGATTTTTGAACTTTGAGTTGAATCTAAAGTTCTGATTGAATAAATCGTAAGGAACGTCTGCTGAAAATCATTGCAACACAATTTAAGTTCGTTCTACATAGGAGCAAGTTTAAATTACATTTTACACCAATACCAGTCAATTTATTTACTTAGATTGTTGCTCTACTCCACTCACACAATAAATGTATTTGGTTTCTTTTATTATTAATGCACGGAATATTTTTAACGGCAATGAAGCACTTGAAAGGTCTACAGTATTATGACGAAACTATATGGCTGACTGCAACTTAAAATTTGCTGTTAAATGAAAAATAAACCGATGTAATTTTTTCAAAAACATCCAAATGATCATTTATTAAAAAACCAAATTTTAAATTGTCAGAATTACCTAATGACATAACCGGAGGGAAAATACTATTTCACTGTTGGCTATGATTCTCTGATTTCTATAGATTATATATTGGAGATATCTGCAAAATTAAAAATATAAACTATGTTTTTGGTACTATTTTCATTTTGAACCTTCCAGGGTGAAATTATGAACCATGAGTATATTCTGAACCCGAAAAACATACAAGGGAATTAATTTTCATATCTATTAGTAGACACAAATTTTAACCACTGCTAGTTTGCTTAACTCCTTCTTCTGCTTTAAATCAGAAATGCCTATCTATCCCTCACTTAAACTACGGCGCAAATTCCTCCTACAGTAAATTTTATACCCCCCCTCCCCAGTAACGTATTCTAACCACCCCCATTCCAAACACTTGGAGTATTATTAAATAGTAATGTAAACGTATTCCATGTTTAGATTTAGAATTATATTAAAACGTCTCTTTGGAAATGAACTTAGTATTACTATATCTTTGAGTAGGCTACGAAAAGCACAATGGGCTACTTTCATTCATTGTATGTCCCTATCCTCTAATCTGTCTATTATATGTTAAAACAGGAAAAGTAAAGATATTAAAAAAATATTTTAATTTTTGGTTTTTCAATTAGTTAGAAAGATTTCATCAATGAAACACTCTTCAACATTTAAATATATGGATAGGTAAGAAATGTAAGTTGTACAAATAATCTTCCATTTAAAAATGGGTTTATAAAACAAATTCTAAAAATTAAAATATAATGCAACATAAAAAATTTAAAACAAGAAAATAAATTATTCTAATTAGACAAATTATTTTACATCAATTTTATTTTTATTACAATTCTTTTAAAAATAATCAACACGTGCTGACTAAAAATTACAAACGTTTTTACTCTTTCAACTTTTGTACTTAAAAATTATTTTGTGAGAAATCTTTTTTAACTACCTGTAAACTCTCTACTCTCTAAAATGTGATAAAGGCCTTGTATCAAACACCCTCACCCCTGTTTAAATGTAGAATTTAAATACAGAACAGATTTTTTTAAAGTTTTGTGTTCCACATCTTAATACTTATAACTTTATCTACATTTTGTTAATTACAATTAAATAGATTATTTCTCAACATTTGAGTAATAAAAACGAGATACACAAGGTTTCGATAAAAAGAGTCTACCTTTGTTAGTAAGTAAACTGAAGTCCACAATAAGATATATAAGTTTTACATGAATTACTACATTATCTTCGATTTTTTTTAGTACCTTTTGATTGGTTTTAAATTATAATTAGTTTGGTTAATAAAATCAAAAACTAGTTATAATTATACAGGATGTCCTAAAAATATGGAATACATTTTTAATTACTGCCAGATTTTGCAAACCCTTACGTGGGCCAGTGTTTATTTCAAAAAATAATTCAAAATTAACTTTTATTTATTTTATTTTTTTGTAGTTTCTTAAAAAATCATATTTTTGGATGATTTATTTTATGGTGAATTTTTCTAATAAGTAATTTTAAGAGATAAAGGTTTTCAAGTTTCCAGTTGTATATTTTTCAGCCCTACAACCATAACTAAGCTTTTAATCGTAAGATTTGAATTAATAACATGACATTAGATAACATCCGTCTGGTTTGAAATGTATAAAATAACAATGGTTTATAAAATCGGGCCCTAACCCACAGAAATACAAAAGTTCATTTAACAAAATGCAGTTATATCAATAGATGTCCGATTTGTTTTAGTCCGATTTTATTATTTTAATTTGTTTCATTAGAAGCTAAGTTTTGGTTGTAGTATTTAAAATTGTATAACACAACATTCTTGAGAGTCATTATGTTCTAAATTCTTGTATAAATGCTTTAAAAAAGTTGGAACAATAAAATTATTTTATAATATTATTGTATAATCGTGTAAAATATATGTCCACTTTATTTTTAGAAAATTTTGACTTAATGAGATTTCGAAATTGGGCTGTATACAAAAAGAATCAATAGATGTCAATTAATCAATAGCTGTAACCTAATTCTAATTTTGTTGTTGCAATAAGTGGAAAGTTATCAGATCATTTCCATACATTCCTTGCACTCTGTATAACCCAATTAAATGCATATTGTTGTTTAATCCAAAATCAATTTTTTACATCTAATTAAAAACAACTTGTTGCTATTGTTACGCAAATGACCACTTCATTAGACTTATTTTATGTTGTGCATAAATACAGGTAATCAAACCTAATTATAGTGGGCGGTTAATGTACAGGTTTATAACAAGAGAGACCAATTTATAACATAGTTAAAAACCACTGCAGGGTTTGCGTGGTTTCATTGCGTTTTGTTTGATGTCTTCGAATTCTGAACAACAAAAGATTTAGATTCTATGTTGCGGTGAATTTTACTTGCAACTGTGACCACAGTTTATAGGTTATATTTAAATATAGTTTTACCTATTTTCCAGCTATTTAAAACCCTTAACTATATTATATTGATGATCTTAACAATTAATATCACTAAAAAAATTTACACCACCTTTTGCAGTTAATTTAAATTTTTTTATAAAATTTGATCATTTTATTTCAGTTGACTGTTTTACTATAAGGATACCAAAAAGGGAAACTCTATTAAAAAAAGTAGATAGAACTAAATTTATTGTTATTTTTTTATAATCATGTAGCCTAAGAGGAAAAAAAAGATATTCTTGGAACAATGTTAAAATCTTTATTTCCAATTTATAACATAGAATACATTTTATTTAATCTACTCTATGAATTCACTATAGCTTGTAGTAAAGAATTAGCCTACGTATACATAAAAACCATTACAGAATAATTTAAATGTACTTATAATTATATATTTTTACAGGTCAATTTTTTTGAATGAAAATTTAAAATAATACAAAACCAACTTTAAAAGTGAGATCAATTTTTTAATGTTGGAATTCAATAATATTATTTTTATTACATATATTTTTTAGGGTTTGTAGTATAAACTCCTTATATAAGGTTAGGTAGCATAACACATTTAGTTTTAAACTATAAAAAAAAAACCTAGGTTTCATTTAAATTGTTTTAAATTATCTAAAGGAATAAGATTGTTAACGTAAATTTGTGCTGTTTCTGTCACTTTCATTCATACTTAAAATGATCCCACAGTCAAATTTAACAATTACTTATTATATTTTTAAAAATTTACGTCTTTATTTCAAACGTTAAACAAAAATAAAAATTGACAAATATAAATAAGCAAATTTTCGTAATTCACTTTGAAAACGATTTTAGAATACCAATAATAAAAATAAAAAACAGTACAGAAGTACAAACAATATTATTTTGAGCGCATATTCCAAAAATGTACTTCTTAAAATATTTGTTTACAAATATAAATAAATAGTTTGATCACGTGACTCACCTAATAGAAGAAGAAGAAGTACAGCGAAGATGCTTAACCTCAAACACATCGCGGCAGACTGAATCTGAAGCGTATTGTAACTTCCACACATTGAACAAAAGTAGGGGGGGGGGGAGGGAGCTTGGAGGCTGTCCAATCAGTCACTTGACAAATCTCTGATACATCATCAATGGGGAGGATAGAGGCCTTGCAGTAGTAATTGTACTATAACCTAACTAAGGGTGGTGGAGAAATGGATATTGTTATCGGGATTACAAAATGAAAGGTATACACAAAACTATGAACTAATTGACACTTTACACTGTATATGAAACATATTATTCCACACTACGAGAGGGTAAGGAAGTTAATGGAACGCAGTACCAGAACTTATAACTTTCTTGTCGAAATGTAAAGACCTCAAGATTCATTTCAAGATTGAAATGTAAAGACTTCAAGATTCAAATGAAAACACTGCTTTAATCATGAAGTGGTGTAAAACCAAGATTTTCTGTTTTCATGAATTATAAATTGGATTTTACTTCAAAATTTGCCATTGCATACACGTGCCTAAAAATAAAGTAAGGTTGGACGGAAGAAGGTTCCTAGATTTTCAAATAATTGTTAACTTGGAGCGGGACGTCATCGATCTGACGTTGTAATGAGTGTTTTATTAAATATTTAACTTTAAGCGATATTACTTAATGAAAGCATTTTAAAGTAAAAAAAAAGTTTCAATTTTTTAAGATTTTTCCATTTTATGTTTTCTTAGGGGATGGTTTTTACATCTATGTTTATTATCACTTATTTTTTACAAACGTTTTTGAACTGATTTTGTTCGAACATTTTTGGGGTTCTAATTATGATTGTCGTGTCCCTAAAATATAATTGCCAAAGTTTACAATTTAGGTCTACAGACAAAAAGCTAAAACAAAATTTTGGATTTTATAAAAATTGACATTAACGATTTTGATCACTCCAAGTCCTGATTTTGAAGTTATTGGTAAAAAATACAAAAAGTCCCGATAATAATTGTGAGAAATCGAATCTTAATATTTTTATTGAAACTTTGACGTTTTAATAAAAATACTGGATGGACAGTCTGTCGTAGTGGCTAGGTGACTTACTGAATTTAAAAGTTTTTATTGTTAGACCTATGTAAAACTGTGTACCGGTATATTCGATTATCCGGCAATATCGTCTTTACTTCCAAAACTTCTAGACCGATTTGAACTTTTGGAATTTTTTACTCCCCCCCCCCGATCTAAAACCTTGAAACATTATCTTGTAAGTTTATAGGAAGCGAAGGGGTCTTACTGTATATCTATCTATTTCTATCACATAATAAATACAAAAGAATAAAAAGTGAAAAAGCAAACAAGTAGGAAAAGCTAATTTTTTACTTAATCAGTAATTTTGACTTGCTTTACAGTCTGGTTTTAAATTGGTTTCCTTGATTGCTCTAATACTAAACTGAATCAGCGACAGAAGTGAATTGTTTGAATATAATTCGTTAAGGAGTACATTTTTTTAGTAATTGTAGATTATCTTTTATGTAGAGATTTTGGAGGAGGAATTTTTTTATATGTTTTAGTTTTTGGCAATCTCAAAAACCAAAATAAATAGAAAAACATCAATCGGAATGTCAAGAGGTTCATTATATTAATCATAAGTGTTTAAGTACTTTTAAACTGCGTTGACGGGATGTTTTTTTTTTTTGATTTTTGCATGGCCCCATCACAGCCATTGTTTTCCGATGAATATTATCAGAAGTTAACTAATTTTAATGTTGTTATTCAAAATGTGCGTTGTGAGACACTGTATGACGTTTGAGTTAAAGATTATCTTTAAAATGTAGTTTAAACAAATTTTAAATATCCACCATTTTGAAATTTTTGCGATTTTTCTGGTTAAAGAAGTTGTCCAATGTTTTGTAAAACCGAATTTACTAATGAATTCATTAAAAATCGGATTACAATCGTGTTTTTTAAATTGTTTACTAAATATATACAGTATGCCATAAATTTGTATGGGTTGGAACGATGGACATTTTACAGTATCGGGTGTCTCTTTTCCACGTGAGAAATCGTAATATCCAGAATTTCTATTTTAAAATTCACTAATACGCATTATGTGTACACGCTGTCGTTATGACTTTAATTCTATTGTTACTCATATAAATACCAAGAAGTTAACACTAATTGTACTGCATATCTCGGTAATTAAGGAGCCATAAAGCTGTGCAAAGCCTCAAGCTAGTCGGTCTTATATCCGTCTTCGTTAAAGCAAAAATACATAGTTTGTAAACTCAAATAAAAATTTCAAATCATTTAGTATCTAGATTGTTTTGTAATATTCCAATAAAATCAATATTTAATTGTTCATGAAAAAGTATCCTATTTGAAACCACTTGATTTCGAACACTTGGTCTGTCGTTTATTAAATCTCAAACGGATGGATCAATTTTGATTGAATTTGATAGGTGGAAGTATTTTAGCTGCATATTAAGGCGTTATGAAACAACCTGAATTGTAGTGTACCTTCCATAAGACTAAACCAAAAAATTTCTTAAATTCGGCTTTAACGAAGTATTTCTTTAAATAAAGATCCTAAGTAGCCAAATCAGTTCGCTTTTCCTCTCTTTTAAACTCAAGAATATCATCCTATTTAAATTTTTTTAGTAAGCCCTCACTTATTTGCCCATTGAGAGTTTAGCTTCTTGAGAAGATAGATAGTCCCACAACTACTGCCCATGTCTCAATTAAAACAAAACATAAAGAAAGGGTTATTTTCTTTTGGAGGATCATCATATTCAATTTCTAAATAGCGCCATTTTGTATAGGTGTAATATATATAGAGTCTTTTTTTATCACTTTTCTTCTCTAAATGTGACATTTAAAATAACGTGTTTCAAGACATTCATTTTATTAGAGTCGTTTAAATTACCCTCTCTTCCGAGATGAATCTTTAGGTTGTAAATATGAACAAAATTACGTCCGAGTTAGCTCGATAAGATATGTATTCCCCCGCAAACTACAGATTTATATTAGGATTAGAACCAAAGTTCAAAGGGTTTCAAGTCACCTGGTAAATATAAGCTGATTGAGTTGTTTGGACATAAGAATAATTGTAAATAAATAAAGAATTAAAAAGATGTGCCCAGAAGTGGTTTCTAATGTGTCTAAATGGTTTTTACTCAAAATATTTTCCTACAACTGTGTCTAAAGTATTCATTTACGACCTAAGGACAGGTTCTAAAACAGCTGATTGTACTAATAATTGTCCAAACAAAATTTTATTGCACGGAAATTAACATCGATTAAATGTAAGTCTTTATTGCACGCTGAATAAACCAGCTGATTCAGGTTTATTATTGTCACGCCGCCTGCTCACTGAACAATAAATATTCAGCTAACCTCAAATGCATTTATAGGCCTAGTACAATGTCGGAATACGGTTTTGAAATGGATGTGGACGATTTTTAGTCGTCAAACCGAATATAGCTGCTTTAGCTAAAAATGTAGCTTTAGACTTACTTGTTCCTTAGAAAATCAAGAGATATATGAATAGAAATATGAAGAACTAATGTTGTGGTGTACTGTCAACCTTCATTTTGTATAGGTTTGACATAATCTGAAAATAATAAAAATAGTTAAAAGTATAATATATATTGCAATTGTTGGAAAAATATTATATGTAATTCAAGTGTAAAGTGTATTTATCGTTCTCGAGAAATTACCGTGATCGATACGGGTCGCGTTTTAACCTTTTCTCTCGTGCGATAAATGCATAATCAATTATTATTCTGAGGATGGATTTAAATAATCGAATCTTCATTTTATACAACGATCAAAGCACATTTCATGGTTTTATCCTTATTTTTGTGTGTACAAATAAGGTGTTATCTATAGCATAGGCCTATAGCCTATCTTTAACAAATTAAATCAGTCTTTCAGCCGCTTACTCATTTTCACCTTTAAACAACAAGAAAAGTCGAGCGTGACGCCCAGAATCCGATTTACCCTCTGCAGAATTTGTGCGCGGTGCGCCTATAGAAGTTTACACTACAAAAATACACAGGGGAATGTTTTGTAGTGTAAACACATCTTTATGTACATCAGATGGTAAAGTAACACGTGACTCAGTTATTAATAGCATTCTTCTATTTATAGAACAATAAATAAACATCGTCTTTAAATACAGTGTTTAGGCAGCGATTTTGTTAAGTAAATATACAAAAAATATTGAAGTATAACCAGGCTAATGCTTACAATAAATTTAGCCAACAAACATTGGTAACCGGTGTATTTCTGATCTGCAGAATAAAATACAAACACATCTATTATACAGAGTGATTCAATAGTTCAGGTGGTCTTCATAATCAATACATTTCAAAGAACATGTGTCCGGAAATGCTTCTTTTGGTTTTTGTTTGTATGTTTATGTTTTTGTTTAAAATGCAAATTCCTAAGATCAGATTTAGCTGTGATGTCATAATTTGTATACAGATCGCATCAGAATTGTTAACAAATAACTACAATTTAAAGTGGTTTGATGTCTATTACCTAGAAAACGGTCAGATTTAAAAAGTAATGCAAAAGACAAATTTTGTTTGCCCTTTAAATACTGAACGGGATGATAACACTTATTTTTTTATAATAACCTATAAGGCTGTTGGGTAGCGGAGATTTCGAAAAAAATTGATATTGGCAATTTTTTTTTAGAGCGATAAAAACATACAAGCGCTTTCCCATGGCTTCTAACACTTCAAAAAATAGCACAAAGTATAATTAAAACAGCCTCAAATATTCAAAACTGCTAAATCTGTTTTTTACTGTAGTGATATTTGTAACAACATTGTTGTGTTTATGCACAGTGATAAAGTTTGTACAAAATTTATTTAACTATAACACATACCATGTGGCCCAGCCAAGGAGCCCACCAAATAAAAACTATAATAAGAATAAATTAGGATGTAATGGGGAGGGATTCTAAATAATAAAATATCAAGTGGCACTTGCAATTTTGTTGAGCAGTGCAAGATTACGTAGAAGGGGGAGAGACGAGGAGTGGAGGGCTTGAACCAGCGAGCCGGGAGGGAGTCTGTTCCGAGAGCCGCGAGAAGGAAATTGTAAGGCAGACCGCTACGGGACGAGGTCAGTCCATTTTCGGCCACGTGCTATCTAAATTAGTCGGTATGCTTTTCGTCCACTATTAAGGCCTTTTATCTAGTCGTTATGTCTTTTTTTATAAATTATAATTATTTCTGTAATCTTCTAATTTGTTGCTAAAATAAAAGATAACATTTAATTTAACTTGCGGTGCGTGCGTTCATTAGCGTCCTAACCCGACTCCTTGGCCCATCCTGACTAGATTCGGCTAAAGTGTACGCGGTCTCCAGCCAGCCGGAGCTTCCAGCTGGTCAAAAGAAGTGGAGACGGTCACATACAGTTTCATTCTGATAATATTGTTACTATTTATTGTCCTGCGTGTTCAAGGTTCTAGATAATTTATAGCTCTGTGACTTTACTTCGCGGATGTCTTAATACATTCAATAAATCGGCTTTGTAATCTCAAAGTGACTACTGCATAAAACTAAGAAGTAACAGTTAATAATATCACCACTACTCTACATTTGAACAAAACACCACTAACAAGGTAGAATAAAAGTTAAATTCGATATGGGGAATTTCCTCCTTGATTTGTTATTGACCATTCATTGAGATCGAATTGGTAGTAAATATTACCTTGTACTTATGGATAAATCCTAGAATGCTGGGTGTCGTACCAATCATTACCTCCATCACTGGTGGGCCTCGATGGCTGGTTTCCAAATTGTTGGAAACTTAAAGGATTCACCTATTGTTTACATTTTACTCTAATTTACATTGATACATAATTTACATGGTAGTTTTATAGGAAATACAGGGCAAACAAAATTATTATTTAATTTTATTTTTCTAACTTTATAAAACTAAAATGGTTTTTAAAACATAGTAAAACTAGTTAATTTTCACAGATTGAGTCCCATCTACGGTATAAACTGGGGTAACTCATCTGCTATAAATAGACAACAGGTTCTTCAAAAGAAAGCAGTAAGAACACTGACAGACCTGAATCCTCTGGTCTCCTGCTGAGCAGCGTTTAGAAACCTTAAAATCATGACTGTTACATCTCTCTTTGTCCGTCAAGTGGTACCATACGCTATCACTAAAGAATGTCCACGCGCTGGAAAGTCACACCCCTATAACAGAAGAAACGCCAGGAATTTCTCAACCCATCACTATCTAACCCTCTCCGAGAAGCCAGGCTATGTGGGTTTAAAACTGTTCAATCTCTTTCCAGAATATTTCAAGAGATTGAGCAACGAAAAAGGCTTTCCCAGAAAACTAACTCAATGGCTACTGGATATGACTCTCTTACAGACATCATCAACTAGAGACAAAACCATCCTGTCGCCATCACATGAACACATGAAATTTTTGTCATAAAAGTAACATTTTTATATCTTCTGACGCCTATTCTGTTTTCGAAACTCATGAGAGAAAGTTATTTGTATCTTGTATCTTGAGTTAAGTAGTTTTTGATTTTTTGTTCAGTTAAACACTTCTAGTTAGAATGTTTTAGAAAACCATTCAAATTTATTTTATCATATAACTTTTTGTGCAACAACAGCTCTTTTATATGATTGTAATAAATTAATACTTCGAAGCAATTAAATGCTATTTATAAGCCTTATCAAAGAACCCGCTTCTATGACTTTGAAACCGTGCAAAACCTCTTTTGTATCCCAGCAATTTTAAACCGGAAAGTAATATAAATACTTGTAAGTAAATTGTTTAATCTAATTGCAAAGAAAGTTCTAAATTTCGTAACAACATTTCGTATCATATTCATTTGTTCTCTTGTTAATTTCGTTATTGAGATATATGGCTGGCATCCATGTAAGCGATATTCTGAAATGTAATTACATCATGTTATAATTTCGTGTGTGGGTGTTAATTATAGTGTTTCAAACAAGTATACTACAATTAATTTACAAAAATTTAAATCCATTTCTTCGAAAATGAACTTATAAATAAAACCAGATAGACATGCGACAAATATATATTACGAAAACATTGGCCTACTATTTGGAATTTTGTTGTTGTTTATTCCACATGAATATATTCTATCGATTGTTGACACTTCTTACCGAAACGCCAGTGTTCGAAAATTAAAACTAACCAGTAAAATATATTCTAAGAGCAAGAGCATTGTCAATGGATTTTTCACAATTTATAGTTTGTGAAAATTAACTGTAATGAAATAGCCCAATAAATACCGATAACAAAATATGCGTAAATATAAAGTGACTAAAAACCATAAATTACCTTATTGCCTGATAACAAAACCCCACCAGCTGATAACATTCCTAATGCAATCCTACTGAAATGAGGAAGTAATTATACTCAGCAAGCAATTAATGTAAACTGATGTAAAACACAGTTTCCATATTATAGTTTACACAGAATCTGAACAGTTATATTAAATCTTATTTTATATGACATCTTAAAGATTATAGATTATTAAGCTTTGTATGGAATCGTATGGTTTATAGAGATCAATAAAGTTTAAATGAAATGTTAATGTCCGTATGTAATTTTGTAGCTCATAAGGAATCAAGGAATATATGGAACCATTAGGGTTACATTGGATCTTACATATGAAATAATTAGTTTTATATAGAATCATTCGGGCTATATAAGGCTCTTACGGCTTATATGGAGTCTAGAGGCTTATTCGAAGTCTTGAGGTTTATATGGGATCTGAAGTTATTTATGACCCAGTTATGCTGGGTCCTAGAATCACTTTAAAGATATTAAGGCTTAAATGGAATTTAGGTATTATACAAGATCTTAAGATGTTATTAGAATCTTAAGGCTTTTAGAAAATCTTAATGCTTATTGGACGAATATATCGTACACTTTAACATATATTTATACGGTATGCACCAAAACAAACAGTACTGAAATTCTACCAGCTGTGGTGAATTTTACGATCAGCTGATTTAATTGTTGATTGTAGGTTACATTAATTTCTAGTTTGAGGTTACTTTACGCTATAATGGTTTTTACAACCCAAGAAAAAGTTTTAGTTGTAGAGGAATCTTTCCGATCATACGGAACAAGTCGTTTGGTTGGTCCAAGTTTGAAACTATCTATTATTGATTTTTAAGAACAATTTCACAACCAGCCACCAAGTAATGCTTATAATGTGTTTAGTTGGAATTAATGTCGTTTGGGTAGTGTTTTGACACAGCGGAAAGTGTGAATTGACCGTCCAACTTCTGTGACTACAAATGAAAACCACGGTAGACTTCAAGCAGCATGTCTACAGCCTCCAAAAAGAAACCTCCTTTGGACATCTTCGAAAATGAATACAAATGGTA
This sequence comes from Aphrophora alni, assembly GCA_963513935.1. NCBI lineage: Eukaryota > Metazoa > Arthropoda > Insecta > Hemiptera > Aphrophoridae > Aphrophora > Aphrophora alni. The sequence continues at coordinate 26,263,987 of OY740770.1, forward strand.
ATCTTTGAGAAGAATATTGGTGGATTTGAGTATAAATTCAAGCTGGTCAACATTTAAATTGTAGTGACGAACAATCCAAAGTTGTTTATTCTTAGCTTATTCTTTCTCACTGACCCATCTCCAAACATAATGAAAACTAACAATTCTCCAGCAAATGTGAGTTCGGTAGTTTCAGTAAAAAATGGTAATAAAAGATGGGTGTAGTTTTTTAACAAAATATTTCTAATCTTCGTTCGCCTGTGCCATAAACATAAAATTGTATTGGATTAAAATTAGTCTTTAAAGGACTGCGGTCAATATTGACTTTTGTTTTTTGCCAGTATTCTTAAACTGTAATATATTTCTACTTGCAAATTTGCGAAAGGGTTTTGGGTTATTAATCTTCACATTTTACTAGTTTTAAATCGGTAGTGACGATGTTGAAAAAATACGTATTTTTTAACAACCTATGACCTATGTTTTTGTTTTATACCGATAACTAATGAACCGGCATTTTTGGAGAAATGGCCACCAATATGTTTTGTTTGTGTCCTTAGGAGCTACGCTTGATTTCATCAAAATCATTAGAATTATATAATTATATAAAATATATATATAATAATAGTTCTGAGTTATGGCCAATATATGCCCACAAATCGAATTTGATTAAAATCGGTTCACGCATTTGGGCTGTAGAGCGCTGCACAGTCGACAGGAAGTCATTATTCCAAAAATTAATTTTTGGACACGGGGGACTTTAAAAGGATACATTCACAAAAAAACTGACATCGATTTTTATTGTTTACCCACCACATAACTTTTTCTTTTAACTGTCACAAAAGCTCGATTTTAATCAAATACGGTATAACTCTGAGAATGTATTTAGCGAAGTAAGTTTAGGCCGTTATATAAATATTATTTAAAAAGACCCCGACCATGGTTCATTTTCACTTTTTGATTGACAACTACCAAAATGACATTTTTGGCGACGTTAAGTTTTGTACTGTTTATTACTTATAATTCTTGCACATTCAGATTTTGTTCAATTTCTTTCTACGGATCTTATATAATATAATTGAAAATAGTAATAATGAATAAGAGAAACAAATACACATAAGCCAACTAAAAATTTATTGAAGTACTCATCACAAATTATAATAAATTAGTCTTTTTGCTGTTGAAGGCCCTTTAGTCTATTTGCTGTTGGAGGCCCTTTAGTCTATTTGCTGTTAGAGGCTATTAGTCTTTTCTAGTTGGAGGCCCTTTAGTCTTTTTACAGTTGGAGGTCCTTTAGTCTATTTGCTGTTGTAGGTCCCTTAGTCTGTTTGTTGTTGGAGGCCCTTTAGTCTCTTTGCTGTTAGAGGCTATTAGTCTTTTCTAGTTGGAGGCCCTTTAGTCTATTTACCGTTGGAGGTCCTTTAGTCTATTTACTGTTGGAGGTCCTTTAGTCTATTTGTTGTTGGAGGCCCTTTAGTCTCTTTGCTGTTAGAGGCTATTAGTCTTTTCTAGTTGGAGGCCCTTTAGTCTATTTACCGTTGGAGGTCCTTTAGTCTATTTACTGTTGGAGGTCCCTTAGTCTATTTGCTGTTGGAGGTCCTTTAGTCTATTTGCTGTTGGAGGTCCTTTAGTCTATTTGCTGTTGGAGGCCCTTTGGTCTCTTTGCTCTTGGTGACTATCAGTCATTTCTAGCTGGAGGCCCTTTTTAGGTTATTTGCTGTGAGAGGCTCCAGAAATTTAGGCCCTTATTGATTTAATTGGAAGGTCCTTAATTTAATTTTCAAGGCTAACTGGTAGTTTTTGATTGCAGATTAATTTGCACACACATTATATTTAATTGTAAATACATGCTGCGAGAGGCTCCAGTGATTTAAGCTCTTATTCTTATAATTTTAAAGTCCTTAATTTAATTTTCAAGGATAACTGGTAGTTTTTGATTGCAGATTAATTTGCACACACATTATATTTAATTGTAAATACATGCTGCGAGAGGCTCCAGTGATTTAAGCTCTTATTCTTATAATTTTAAAGTCCTTAATTTAATTTTCAAGGATAACTGGTAGTTTTTGATTGCAGATTAATTTGCACACACATTATATTTAATTGCAAATACATGCTGCGAGAGGCTCCAGTGATTTAAGCTCTTATTCTTATAATTTTAAAATCCTTATTTTATTTTCAAGGATAACTGGTAGTTTTTGATTGCAGATTAATTTGCACACACATTAGATTTAATTACAAATACATGATGCGAGAGGCTCCAGTGATTTAAGCTCTTATTCTTATAATTTTAAAGTCCTTAATTTAATTTTCAAGGATAACTGGTAGTTTTTGATTGCAGATTAATTTGCACACACATTAGATTTAATTACAAATACATGCTGCGAGAGGCTCCAGTGATTTAAGCTCTTATTCTTATAATTTTAAAGTCCTTAATTTAATTTTCAAGGATAACTGGTAGTTTTTGATTGCAGATTAATTTGCACACACATTAGATTTAATTACAAATACATGCTGCGAGAGGCTCCAGTGATTTAAGCTCTTATTCTTATAATTTTAAAGTCCTTAATTTAATTTTCAAGGATAACTGGTAGTTTTTGATTGCAGATTAATTTGCACACACATTATATTTAATTGCAAATACATGCTGCGAGAGGCTCCAGTGATTTAAGCTCTTATTCTTATAATTTTAAAGTCCTTATTTTATTTTCAAGGATAACTGGTAGTTTTTGATTGCAGATTAATTTGCACACACATTAGATTTAATTGCAAATACATGCTGCGAGAGGCTCCAGTGATTTAAGCTCTTATTCTTATAATTTTAAAGTCCTTAATTTAATTACAAGAATAACTGGTAGTTTTTGATTGCAGATTAATTTGCACACACATTAGATTTAATTGCAAATACGTATAATTTAATTTAGACACAAGAGTAGCAGATTTAAACTGACTCGGACAAACTGGTTTAAATTTTGATTTTAATCTTTATAATATTAAGTTACTTCCATGGATACGACAATTATTAATTTTTTAACATGATTTCATTGTTGAAGTGGTCAAATTAAAAGCTCATCAAGGAGAGATTATTTCACCGACTAAAAGTTTAAATGGTCCAAAAACATTGCACAAACTTTCTTACTATCCTCCCAAAACTATTCGTTACCAAAAATGTGAGTTCGGTAATTGTCAGGAAAAAAATGAAAATGTACCATGTACACGATTTTTGAAAAAAGTATCATTATTATATTTAAATAAGGCCTAAATTTACTTCGATGTGCTATAAAAGCATACACGTCGTAAATCGTATTTGATTAATGGCGCCGGTTAAGGTTCATATTTTTTTAAACATTTTTTTCTGTATCGTGATCTGACTTGCGATTTTGCATACGGGTTTCGGGTTTGATAATTAATTTTCATATTTCATTAAAATTGGAAAGAAAAGAAATCACTAGAGCCGGTTTTGAGAAATTACTTATTGTATAACAACTTCATGACTGACATTTTATTTTTCTACGATAATTCACGAACCATCATTTTTGAAGAGGTGACGACAAATACGTTTTGCTTGTGCCCTTAGAGGCTACGCTTGAGGATGTATGATTCGGACACCCCTTGGCCTGTGTTAGGAATATAAAAAGTTATGAACAGTTCTTGTAAGCTTGCAGTGCTCACTGTGGTTTATTATAGTTTGAATCATTTTAAGGTAAGGTGAGAGGGTAGACATGTTGTGTTTTATTTGGACAACGCTGAATTTTATTACATAAAATAATTTAAAAACTCAAATTCGAGATGTAACAAGCTAGAAGGTAATCTTGTGTTCTTCGAGTATAGGACTGTCAAAAACAGTAGGGGCGTTATAAATAAATGTTCCAACTATTTAAGTAGATATCCAATTGATAAGTATATAGTAGAGGAACGCAAGCCATGGCATCAACCCAACACGAAAATTCAGGTGAAACTTCCTCTTTTACAGACTCAGGACTTGAATTTCTAAGGAATATTTTAGATGACGTGAAGTGTGCACCCCGAGAATTCTCAAGAAAATGTGAATTAAGGGATGGTATTCTATACTACAGGAAAGAAAAGAGGATGATACGAAGAATCATTTGGCAGTTACAAAAAAAAACTTTTTTAGAATTCTTGAATATTTTCAAAATGGATTTTGCATGAAGATTAAATACATCAAGAGATTAGTCTTATAATTTAGTTATAACTGACAAATGTATCCGATGTTACTGTACAAGTGTGAAGACAGTAGCCAGCTTACTGATGAAAAATTTGGAAAATTTGGTTACGGAAGAAGAATAAGAACAGACCAAGGTCACTTTTGTAACAGGTTGATGGGAGAATTAACAACTTGCCTCAATATAGATCACCATCCGTGCTTACCCTATGTACAATACAAGGACAATGTAAATGGTTTAATGCAACAATAATATTCCATGATCAACATTTCTCCCACGTGTACTATTTACTTACAACACCATACGACCGGGAAGATTCAGTTCTTTTTATGTTTGGACGTGAAACGAATTTACCACCTGATACTGATCACAAAGGAGATAACTATATGAAATGATTTAAGAGACCTTTAAAGGACATAAAGGGAAGTCAAAAAATCGTAGAATAGACACAGGAAAGACAGAAGAAATACTATGACAATAAAAATACAAGACATGTAATAAAAGAGCTTATAATGGAATCTTTCGTTCGGTTTATAGGGATTCTTAAGGGTTTTATAGAGTCTTAAGGCTTATGTGAAGTCTTAACTCTTTATTACATCATTTGGCTTTTATGAAATCTTAAACCTTATATGAGATCTGTTTCGTATATGGAGTTTTAAAGCTTGTACGGAATTTTGAGACATATGAGTCTTTACGAATTTAAAATTAGTATGGAATCGATATTGGTTCATAAGACTTTTAGGTAGAATAATTATCATTATATAGATCACACATCGGCCCATATTGTTGGTGCTTGAACCGATAATACAGTAAATAAATATTCTACATAGCTTTGCTTACAGATGGTTGAATGTAAGCTTTTGTACATAGACACAATTTTTTATTTTTTTATTTTGTAATATCCACTTTTTATTAGTCTAGCCGACCAATGGTTTCGCCTGCTAAGGAATTGACGAGGCTGTATTGGTCGGCCAGACCAATACTAGACCATTGGTCGGCTAGACTAATAAAAAGTGGATATTACAAAATAAAAAATTGTGTTTTATTATCTTTAAATATGGAATTCCACCAAGAACCATCGGTCTCAACAGTAATGAAAATTTTGTACATAGATTACAGGTAGTTGATATAGGGCCTAATGTTATAATCAATAGTATTATGATCTCTACCTACTTTTAGTAAAGTTGAGGTGATAAACATTACAAAATGCATATCACCAAAAATGTTTATGTCACAGTAGCATAATGGAGCAAATTGTTATATTTTTGTTTGTTATATTAACATAAGAGCTTTGTACTGTTTATTTTTTATGAACACGATATAATTAAATGAGGTGAAGAGTATTTACGTAAATGTTTAAGTAACAACGACATTGATTACATTTTTTTAAATGATAATTTCCGTGTAGAAAACCCACAAACTCATGCAATAAATGATAAGCTTTAGCAAATAAAACATCAAAGTGCAACAAAATTATTTAAAAATTTCAAAGGTAACATAACTAGCTTGATAATCACATGACATTTCTGAGTAAAAGTTAGTAACACTTCTTCAGGTGACAGGAATGTTGCTGGAGGTTGATTGTAATCTGTTCTTGCATCCTACTCTGATTACACAAAGTGATAATAAAAAGTCCATATGCATCTGATGATTCCAGTAGTGAAAACGTACAATAACAGTAGAAATAGCTTTTTATGATTACATGTTGAGTGTATTCCCAGTCTCTAGACATTTCTGTCACGCTGGATTGGGTTTGTTCCATATTCCGAATAAATTCTATGAGAGTCATCTTCAAATCCTAAATTATGTGTTGATTTGTCAAATACAGTGAACTTTCCCCCCCCCTCCGCGGATAAAGATCCAGTGACCTTGAAGTCTAAGTAGTTTTAGAAATTATTATGTCCATCAATACGTCGCCCAAGACATAGCGTTTCAATTGGCCTCAGAATATTGTCACAGTCCAGTTGAGAACTGAATCTCAGAGAAAAATTGGGTTCGACTCTACGCCTACGGCACATTCCAACCCAAACTAATCTTTTCATCGTGAGCAGTTTTGATGGATCACTCAGAGAATTCAGATATCTTAGTTTCCACTGTTGACATCCTCCTAAAAATTTAATGCAGCCTCGCTTGTGAAGAATTGGCGTAAAAAATTATCTCTCCTTTATTGTTTAACAAGTCTAAAAATCAGCAGCAGTATGGTACCCGCTGTAGCCAGGTTTTAATGTACGCGTAACTGTAATTTTGTAAAAATGTAGGCCTAGATTTAAAAAAAAATAATTCTTAAATGAAACAACAACCAGTTATGACAATTCCACCACACAGACTTCTTCAAACTTGGATATCCAGTACATTCTCATCTGACAGTATTGATGACTTTTCAGATCTGGTGCCGCCATATACGGAATTGGTTTTCTAGAATTTCTAAATCAACTGCCGCACTGCACTACGATGTGGCACCTTGGTCTTCGGAAACTGTGAGTAGTTGGAACACCGTGCGGACCACACCGATGTTCCATTAGAGACTCACGTTTCTCAGATAATATTACTATCACAACGCACGTTTTTATTTCTTATTAATCGGCTGAGCAAGTGAGCTTGCCAGGGTAGATTGACATTAACTAATATCGTAACATATGTATGTCATCTTTAAATCTGATTAGGTGGTGGGTAGTATTTGCCTGAAACTAGTGTTTAAAATATTTTTGTTTGGTTCTTGTACTGTAACATTAGGTGCCTTGTAAACCAAAAGGCTTTTTAATAATTACAATTTATTTAAATTTCATTATCAATGGTATACTATAACTTGATTATGTCAATGGTTGCGATAAAATATTTTGCTTATAATCTGTATTTTCTGTATGTTAAATCACCATGAGGACTTACTGTGTTCATTTCATTTTAAGCTATATTATTGTATAAGAAAGTTTGTATAATGTTTCATAATAATTCATTTTAGCATCTCCAAAATGTTTAAGAGTGTATATCAAAGCATAAACTGTAGGCGTTTAATGGACCTACAATCTGTAGGTTGAAGCTACCAAGGTAGCCATTTAGTCAACTACCTAGAGATATTATCTAACTACATTATAATCAAAGTGTATTTATCATTCAATTTAAATAATACTGTATCTATATTAACATAATCCGATAATAATAATTTTTTTATAACAAAAACAGCACTCATCTTAAAAAGCTGACGTAAAGGCACAAGTATTTAATGGAAACCCCTGATTTTCAGATAATTGTATAGACATTGAAACTGAAACTACAGCTGATTAGGTGACGGTAAATTTGGGTGTATACATTATAATATAGCATTAATTTATTGTACAAATATTTGTAACAAGGAATGTTAATATTGGTGACTGCGTAATTTAGTAATATTTTACAAATTTCCGATTTTTGTTCGTGAATAACCGGAGGTAAAGACAAATATACACATACCTATTTGTGGCAGTGAACACAGCGTTTAAAAAATGTTTAGTCACCTATCATAAATTACCAAGTTATATATTCTAAAAAAGTTATTCAAATTTATGTTAGCAACTAAAATTTTAAACATCATAAAACGTTGTATGATGGATCAAATAAAAATCATTTGTTTCCTAATAGATATGCGAAACAAAATTAGAACGGGCAGTTTTAGCTAGTTTTTATTTCAAAATGTCTTAATAAATATGTATTTGGATCTAATTTAGTGTTTTGTAAGTTGCGTTAAAAAAACCTTTGTAAACAAAACCATTTAAAACATCCACTGTTTTGAAATGGCTAGAAAAATCATGATATGTAACTAACTTGTTCAAGATGTTAATTCAACATGGTTACCAAATTTAAAAAAATAGACAACAAAGGTTGTACGCAGAACGTGTCAGCATTGAGACTTATTGCAATGTATTTATAAAGAGTGATTCGGCATCTCTCGGAAAATAATTTTATAGCTAAAAATACAATAAAAAGTTCATATAAACATAGGTATGGAAACGCTTTCCTGACTGTCGGCTATTTGTGTTTAAATAAAAGACACCTAAATCTTTGGAAGTAGATAAAGATTAAGTAGATAAAGTAGTATCTTCATATACTACATGAAGATTTGGTAATCGATATATTTATGTAACCTTAAACCAGAAAACAATTACTTTAGTTTCGACATTTTCAAAATGGCGGACGTTTAAAATGTTTAATGTTGAAGATAACGGTTTTTTCTCTTTAACGAAAAAAAGAATACTTTTTTCATTTTTCCTGTAGTACAAAAGATAACAGAGTTATCGACAAAAACCTAAGATTTTAATAATTTCTTGGTAATTGTCTACTACACCTAAGAATAGACTAAACATATTTTTGAATTCCGATATCTTTTATATCTCCATTTTTTAAAAATATATTTTAGGCTTTTTGTATCAAATAAGGCTATTTCAAAAAGTACCAATTAGCACGATATTTCTTTTTTATTGGTTTTATTCAATCAATTAACTCAGGATTTTATTTTCTGAATTTTGTTTTTAGACAACAATTTTAGGGGTTGCATAATAATTTTCTAAAAAACTACAAGTGATACTGTTATATGACCTATTGTATACAAATTTTCAGGTTAGAAACCGTATAGTACCACCAAATTTGCGTCGTAATATACGCCCCATGAAATTCAGTATGACCTTATATTACCGGTGGCTCAGAAATCCAGTTGAAATTTTTCGTTAGCCGTAACTCGCTAACGAAGAGTTTGGATCTATCTTATATTAATTGTTTATCTTATTTTCAGCTATACAATCATTTCCCAAGAGATTGCCGTGGACTTCCGAATCACCCTGTATATATTATACAAAACATAATCTCTAAGGCAAAGTATTTCAAACGATAGAATCGGCCCGCACATATGAGTTAGGAATGATTCCAGTTTTCAGCATACAAACATCTGCATTACCATATTTCCCAACGCGCTCCACAAGATAGAAATACACCCTGCATTACCATTAAATCCTAACAAATAGTCAACAACCAATAAAATTCATCTAAGTGGTATTTTATGTTTTTCTCATAAAAATGTCTAATTTATGTTGGGTTATTAAAATGTTTGAATACAAATGAATTGGCTAAGATTCGGCTCAACTAAACCGACATCGAGCAAACAATATTTTCAGAATGTTCTTAAATTTTATGATAATTGACATGAAGGAATTTCGCACAATTGCTTAAAGGAGCTGAAAAGTTTGTTTGATATTCATGGACCCTTCGGTTGTAAAGTAACAGAAAGATGGCTTTTAGAGATGACAGCTATTTTGTTTGCTTATTGCTACCTTAAATTTGAAAAATACTCGGAATGCAGCAGATACGCGGGCAAGATAGAGGGAGAATTTATTTGACTGTTTTTTTTTTTTTTTTTGTTTCCCTCGTTTTCCAACCGCGGCCATGGCATAATATATGTAAATCGTTGAGTTATTACATTCCCGTGAGTTCTATATAAGAAGAAATTAACGTTAAGTTGTTTCAATAGATCGCCATTTTGAAATTTTAGTACCACTTTTTATTTATAATTTATAATTAAGGATAAGTCAAACCAAGTTGAAATGCGCAAATTTGACTAATATTCAACTATATTTCTATTTACTAGAGTTATTATTCCTGTTTTTTAGGATATATAACAATTTATTTTAACAAGTTGTTGATAAATAAGTTTAGATTGGTGATACAAACTGGGTGATTAGTTCATTATTTTTAATCATGGATCTCATGAAAAATACCTAATTCCCACAAAACTATTTATGATGTGTTTGGATACTACATATCCATGTCAAATTTCAACTTCGTAGTTCTTACAGTTTATTTCGTTTTAACATTTCAATACATCTCTTTAAAAAAAAAATGAATGAAGCGAGTTTTACCTCTAGACACATGAATTTCCCAGTGTAATAGACGGAATACGCTTATCAGTGACAGACATGAGTGGAAGTGAAGTTTAAAGAAGCCAAGGGTTGTATCGCTAATGGGTTAGGTAAGGGTAACAGACGGACTACAAATCAGCAGTTTCTTTTTCTCCGGTATTTTATTTCAGACTTTAGAAGTAAGTGTTCTGTAGTTTCCGTGAGTTTAATGTTTCGTAAATGTTCCACGTCCATTAACAAAGCTCAAGACTTTGTTCAGTTTAAGTATGCTCAATGAGACTACGTATCCAGAGAAGGTTTGGTTGTGATGGAACATTGACCCATCTTCTTAAAGTAGTTCTTGCTACAGATTAATTTATAATGCAAGTAGGTTCTAGACCTGCTTCGGTGGAATCCGAACCCCTTTCTTTACCAGTTCATCATTCTTTTCGATACCCTCAAGATCTTTATACCAGGCATCCAACACAATTCTACCTGATTCAGGGTTAAAAGTTTTAACAAGTTCTGGTAACATTACTACACAAGTAAAGATGTGTGAGTTCGTGTGAAACCACCGCTTTATTGATAATTTGACTGCTTAACCTGTGCACATTCATATACGTTACATGATTTCCTAACATCAATCTTAGTTCATTTACCGCAGACCCCAGCTTCAGCTTTATTGGTGGATAGGGACTCAGCACTTTAAAACTTTATAGCTATATTTTCTTCTACTTCTCAGTACATGTCAACCCTACTACCAAATATAAATATTTAATATTACTTTAAATATTAATAATATTTTTTAATTTTATTTTTTATTTATTTTTTTATATTTTAATATTAAATATTTAATATATATATAATTTATCTGAAATTGAAAATTTTAATAAATAAAATAATTGCAATAATGGTACGCAATAAGTGTAAATCAACTTTATAGCAACATTTGTTCATTTGTTGATTTCGAATATTCATCTGTTGTGAAGAATCTTCCCAAGAGTCAATATTGAAGATTTTTTTAAACTGTGCAGGAGTTCGTTTTAAAATATTAGGAATAATATTTTACAGTTAAATATAGTGCGTTGGCTAACCTTTGAGTACGAGTTTAGTAGTGTATACTCATGAATAAATGAACATTATTATTATATTATGTTTTCATAAATTCTTTATTTTTTTTTAAATTTTATAGTAGGCCTAACCTACTTTCTATGTTAAGTAATTTCAAAGTATATTATTATTTGTTAATTTAGTTTTGTTGCATACATTTATTGTTACACTTATATTGCTTATTATGTAACTTATAATTTATTCAGAATAAAGTACTATATAAACAAATAAAAATGGCTGCTTGCTTCACTGCTAACATGACTTCTTTTATTCAACAATATTAAAACATTAAATTAATATTAAAATATTAAAACAACTATGATGTGATAGGAATTAACTGAAAATTTGAATTAAAATTAGTGAGTTTCTCAAAGAAATAGTCCTTTTAAAGTTCCTCGAGCGGTGGGTTTCGATGTGATTTCAATATATCTATCTACCTATATATTGTCCGCGCAGTGTGATACAATATTTAATGATGAATTTATATTTTAAGTACAATATCTCCGGACTTTTAATTTTTTTTATAATGTAACACAAACTTTAAAAATTAATAAGAATGAAAACAAAATTACAATTTTCTCAAAATCAGCAACTCACTAAATATTTGTGTAAGGTGAAAAAAGGAAAAACAAATTCGACTCCGTCTTGCTAGATCTTAGACCTAACCCAAATGATTTCTAACAAATTATAATTTTTCATTTTACTCTGAAGAGTTTATTTTATTTCCCCTGTACAATGGGGTAGATTTTGAAACACAGCTTCATATTTCACCTTCAACATTTCATCGCTTTGACTGATGTCAGAACCTGCAGTTTATTGGAGACATTGCTGGGAATAATTTTTGTTGTCTAAGAAAGTTGTGCACTGTTTACTTTGTTGTTGTTTTCTTAGTATGGGAATAAACTAAACTGTCAGTCTTAAAATGTTTTATTGTCTGTTAACTAGTATTGCTGTGAAAATATTTTTAATGAATCCAAACTTTTTCGCCCACATTACAGAGTTCTTAGACTATGTTCACCTGGATACGTGCCTGGTAGTTAGCAAATCTCGACGGAAGTCTCCGCCCCTAAAGATAGAATCTCCTTGAAAGTCACAGACTTGTTCAAATTTAATGATAATTTTGAAGATCAAATCTCACCCCAATGTGGGCAGTCATTCGTAAAAGCTTCTTATAGATTGAGACCGGAAGTATGGATGTGCAATGAACTGGTTTTCCGGTTTGGGGATTGTCTCAATCAAGTAGGGATTATATCTACCCTGATCTAGTAATTATAATGGAGGTTAATTTCAATTTACGATTGGGTAGTACGCATAATAATAGCGAGCAGAGAATTTCTATAAGGAGTTAATAGTGAGGTCATAAGGAAAATTAATTAAGATAACTAAGGCTCTATGATGGCGGTGTTCACCAGTCAGATAAAACATGTTTAAAAAATGTTGTTTGTGCACTTTCTAGATTGGGCTGTGATGAGCACCTTTTTTTTCTCCTTTTCTGGAAATATAGTATTTTTAATAGAAACTTAATATTTGTTCGTTTACGACTATTCTTAAAATAAATCAGTACAAAATTGATAGGAATTTTGAACTTTCGAATCTACAAAAAAAACGACTTAACCTATTTTCAGACCGTTTCCTTTTCACTGATCACTTCCTTCTGAGGTCTACTTGTATAGACGAACCTCTATCTTGAATTAGGACTCCGAAAGGTTTATTTTTAAAGTGTTGTTAGTAAAACACGTGCTAGCATCCATAGCCCAGCAGACGGGTTAATAATTATCATGTGATTTTAAAATAAATATTCTCAAAATCTAATTTAGTTGTCTGCTACGAAACATAGTTTATTTTTTAGTTTTACTTATTTATATTAATTTTTTTACATAAATTATTATTGATAATTAACATTATAATTTAAAATGGTTATCATTCTTTAAATGTTTTAACAAGTTAAAAGTTTTAGTTGGATAAAATGAAAATAGCTTCGAAATATGACCTGGATATAACCATATACAATTATGATAAGAATCAATTTTTTCACTGTACAGGTCATAAAACATAACCTAACATAATTTCAAAAAATATTACAGCTTTTTTTGGCTCAGAGTTTTCAAAAAAGAAATTTGAGCTATGGCATAAGTTTCTCCAAACAAGGTATGAGTATATGTGAGAGTGTAAAACCGACATCAAATTAAAACTTAGTGCTTTAAAATATAAAGCATTGTGCATTTAAATGCCCATTTTAAAATTTGTAGGTTTGTTTAGTATTTGGGGGGATTTAAGGACCTCAAACCCATGTAGAAACTGAATAAATTCGAACTTAATTCCCAACACATTCACATACAAATATGTTTAATGAAACTGTTAATACGTATATTATGAATTTCATTAAACTCGACTAGTTTTACAAATTTGCATAAATTTTACATAGCCTATACTCTTATTTTTTATCCTATCTATAAAATGATATTAATCAAATTCGAATCACTTCGCGAGTTGTCCACACTGCTTCAAACTGGAAGGTTTTGAGTCAATACGAAATACGTATGAAAAATATTCGTGAAAATTACCACACACAATCAATATTCTAAAAATGGTTTGATTGTGTTTACTTTTGATCAAAAGGTTGACAAACATTGAAAAATAAGAAATTTTCAGCCTACGTAGAATAAAGCACGTGTTACATAGGTGTACTATGAGCGGCTTACTTGCGCCTAAACAATATACTGGTAAATTGATGACACAATTAAATACTGGCATGCTAAAACTTAACGTAATAGGTCACGAATTTCTTTGGTATTTTTTATGAAAATTCCTATCGTACGATAATCAAAGAAGAAAAACTTTTATCCAGATAATTCGTGAAAAATACCACACAATCAAAATTCTGCAAATGGTTTAATTGTTTTTTTTTTTTTTTTTTTTGCCTATCATAAGGTCTAGAACGATCGAAAAATAAGATATGGAAATTTTCGGCCTACATAAGTATAAAGCACGTGTTACAGCGGTGTATTATGGGTTGCCTACTTGCGCCTACACAATAGACTGACAAGTTGATGGTACAATTAAATACTGGCATGCTAATACCTAACGTAATTGGTCACAAATTTCTTTGGTATTTTAGGAACTTATTAAACAATTCGTAAAGTACTACCTTCATACCAAATTATACGAAATTACAATAATTATGAAACTCTTAAAAAGACATTCATACCATCGGATGTTACGAACTTCCAAGAAGGACATAGTCAGAAATTTGCTCTTGTTGTACTATATTTTGTAGTAGATATGCGGACAGTTATGTACTAAATATTATTAAAGCAAGCAAGTATGTAGTCAGTGTTTTGGTGTGTGTGTAAAACTGATGTAAAATGGTGCTTAAATGTTTGGACAACAATTACCCAAATCTCAGGATCAATATTGACTCTTGGCTTCGCCTAGGTATTTCTGTTTGTCTAAATAATTTAAAGGCACACCTATTTGGTAAAATACGGATAGGACTATCTGTTAGATTCTTTCAGTAGAGAGAATGTCCTGTTTCATTTTGAACTCCTCTCTTTCACACATCACGTACGACTAACTTCTTCAGTTTGACCTGACATAAATCTTTGTTTTTACATGTTTTTGGATTTCCAGTACAAAATTATAGTAGTCGTTCTAATTCACGTTGTACACTATAAATAAATAATATAGTCTATATAGTTTTTTTTACTCCAGAATGTTTTTATCGGAGCTGAATCTGGTTCAATAATTAATTATCTTAACCGTTCCATTGTATAAATAAACTAGTTAAATCGATAGACAAAAACATTCAAAATGTTGTGTTAATTAAAAAACAAATCAGGGCATAATTTTATTATTTTTGTTAAAATTGATATATATTTTATTTAATAAACTGATTGAGGTATAACCAAACTTTCGTCGACAAATATTTTCTTAAGATATTAAAAACGCACAGTTTCCTGCCTTTTATTATAATGAAATTTTCAATTAATATTTTTTTAAGGCACTGAGTTCAAATTGACTTAGGTTTTTATGTAATTTGTTTAGAAATCTTAATTTTCAAATAAATTAAAAATTTAGAAATGTAAAGTCACTGTTATTAAAATGGATGCAAACTAAATTAAAGACTTTAACGGACCTGGTGGATTTATTTTTGGTTCATTAAGAAATCCTGAAGTCACTGACTAATTTCTGATGGTAAAATCAACCGAACATCAAGATCAATGAACCTGTTGAAAGTTCGATTGATCCGCGGTTTTTACTCTTAATATATTCATTCCAGTAGTCATTGCACAACTTCTCCGACTAGCGCCCTATGAAATAGTTTCAATTAAGTTGTTTAAACAAATTCCTGCTTAAAGCTCCATTAATTAAATCAACAGAAATTAGTTAGTGGGGGCGAAATGAAGTTTGACATTTGGAGTGTAAATTTAGAAGCAACAGATTTACCCAGATGAAACATTTTGAGTAAGAATAGAGCTGACAAAAACACATTCTGTAAATTCTCTTTGAAGTAATTTAGGCTATTTGTGTTCATTTACACTTATAATGTGTTGTATAAACAAGGACCTGTTATGATGAAACACATATGAACGAGAAATAATATGTTAATTTTTCTTAGAGTTCGTTAGTTTATTACAATTGGCAGGAGACTCGTGTGTTGTGTCTTGTTACAGAGGACCATAAATTGTGCACCGATGTATCATTTGAACATTTTGCCATAAGATTGAATAAATATTAGTCGTTTATTTGTTGTAAATCAAAGAGAAAAAATTTGTAAAAGAATCTTAAAAATCGTCTTTAAAAAGATCTCTTTGTTGAATGAAAAACAAAAACTTTTTTGACCTAGCCAAGCAAGGCGGAGACCATCTGGAGTTTTGCCTATAAGTGTGTTAGGTATTCAAAGCCAAACGCCTTCACCAATCTTTGTGTAATATAGATTGAACGTTTATTTACACTTAGATTGATGAACAAACATTTTTATTTTCAGTTTAAAACTGGTGGTAGCACAATAATAATATATTAATGTTCAGATCTAAGGTATATCAGTAAACGGGGGTGATCTGACTATAAAAACTGCCCGTTTGCTCTAAGTATTAAATAGAATGGTGAATACGAGCAATAGTTAAAAATAATAATAAACCCAATAAACCGTTTTTTCTACGGAAGTTTCCAAATATACCTGTGTAGGAAAACCCCGGCATGACTAAATGTCAGTACTAGCTCTAAAGACGATTTTTGCTTTTATGTTTTGTTTGGGTCCTGGGGGGCTACATTCAAACTTTGAGAAAATCGTAATTATGTTTTTTGGTTTTATGGTACTTACTCCAAATATTGAGTTTTCAAGAAAAAAATTTTTTAAACTTAAATAGAGTAAAAAATTGTAAATATTTATTAGAAAACTGAAAGAGACAGAGGGTTAGAGAGTATGAATGAATGAATTGTCTTTGAATGAATGAATAATTGTCTTTATTTAGGGGCGAAGTTAGGACTCTATAGATTTAGGGGCGAGGTTAGGATTGAATAGATTTAGGGGCGAGGTTATGACTAGAGAGAGAGAGCGAGAGAGAGGGATAGAGAGAGAGAGAGAGAGAGAGAGAGAGAGAGAGAGAGAGAGAGAGAGAGAGAGAGAGAGAGAGAGAGAGAGAGAGAGAGAGAGAGAGAGAGAGAGAGAGAGAGAGAGAGAGAGAGAGAGAGAGAGAGAGAGAGAGAGAGAGAGAGAGAGAGAGAGAGAGAGAGAGAGAGACTTATTTTCCAATCTTCTTTAGTTATGAAAGATTAAAAGGTAAACATGTAATGTACACAAGTCAGATACTTTTTTATTTAAAAAAAAGTTAAATTCTTACTTAAAGCGTTCAAAAATATTAATTTATACACTTCATCAAATTCAGTCAATAATAAGGTTTTTTCTTTCTTGAGTATGTGATGAGGCTTGATCGATGTCAAATTTGAACTCAGTATTTAAAAAAAACATGTTCATTGTAAGGTTCATTAAAAGCGGTCAATTAAAACTTTCAAAAAATGTAATTTCATTATAATTTTTTTTAAATGCGGCAGGATTTGGTGAGTTTAAACCGGTGACTCAACACCCCAAAGTACATAAATAATATAAGTTACATAAAAACCTGACCGTAATTAAAAATGTAAACACGTTTGAAGCCTCTAACTCGTAAAGAAATGTACACCTAAATCTAATCTTATGTATGATACCTACTCCACACCAAATTTAAAAGTATTACGTCAGTCTGACATAATGTATGACAATCACTTTTCACCTCACCAAATATTGTCACATGTAAACTTTTACATAGGTGGACCAAAATGTAATTATTCCATGGGTTGGTTACATACTCTACAATAAATTTAAAAAATTTTAAATCATTTTGATTTATTCACCTTCTAAATATTTTGTGAGAAAAAAGACTTTTGTAGACGGTCTTATAGTTTCTCTAGTATAATCTAATTTGTGATCTTAGTAAAGTAACGCAATTAGAATTTTCAGGTTTTTTATCTTCAAAATCTATTTCAGACAGTTTTTTTTTCCTTCCTTGGACACTCAGAGCTACGGGTAGCCTTTCTCCAATACTAAACTGTGTTTGATCTATTGTGAAACTTTATGAGCCAATCATAATTTCTCCCAGGAACTTCTAGGGCCCTTTATGATACCCTTTGTGCTTAGCACATCTAACGACTTTAGGCCCTTTCAAGTAATCTGATTGGCCAAGTAAAAACATTAATTGCACAAATGGTGATCTGCTGTCTCCATTCCATCTCGTTCTACTAACTCCACTACTTCTAGGTAGCATCTCACTGAACAGTTAAACCGACCTGTTAGTCTACCTGTTGAGTGAGAGATATTTTATTGCTCCAAATAGAACAATCTGAAATTATTTTTATGGGGAACTCCGCCTTTATTAATTTTCTCTGTTAACCCTGTAGGTCGCTTCAACTAACGTTGGTGATCCACCGTTCATTTACTTAGAGTCCCTCATTTTGGATTGCAACAAATCCCATAATCTTTCCATCAGAGTCCTCTTAACAGTTAGGGACATGAGTAACTACAATTTGTGCTATAGACATGTCTTTTACTCCAACAACTTTCAAGTTAGGCTTCCTGTCTGGACAGACCCATTGATCGGTGGCTTCAACAGCATTGTTAATGATATTGTTAACGTATCTTAGACGAAAACTTCAAACGTTAAATTACTTTTATATAGATATACTGATATAATAAGTCAAGAATAATTCTAAAATATTCCTATGTTTATGATCAGTGAAGATTGAATACTTTCGGGTAAATTCATAACAAAGAACGTAATTGGTACATTTTTTTATATATTATAAACACCTTAAAACGTAAAGGTTTTTTTTTAACGAAAGTCTATACTTTGTTTTGTTAAGTAGTTTAATTCGTGTCCGTTTGGATTTCTTAAAGTGTTTTTATTCTGAGATGCTTTTAAGACGCGCAAAACTATAAAGATGCACTTAATTGCATTCTTGTAATCTGAAACTTGTTGCACATTTTGACTGTAATTTCGGACTTGGCAAATATTGCTTGTTGTCTTTGAAAATTAATTCCAACTGAGAAAACAGAGTTCATTAATTTTATGGCAGAATGTTGGCAATATATCTTGCATTTGTGGCATGACGTTCCCATTCTGGGTGAATTTTAAATTAAGTAATTGGCAGTGTGAGCATTCAAATTTTTCTAACACATTGTCAGCAGTTCCGTATTTTTTTTTTGTATACTGTCTAAAAACCCTTATTGGTTAGAAATTGTAGTTTTTCTCTAATTGACTGAGGTTAGTAATTGTAAATACACCTTTTGCCCTAAAGACTCAAAATGTCGTATTCATTGACAGTTCCATGGATACTGAAAAAAATCAGAGAATTAAAAAATGCGATTTCCTCAAATACTCGCATAATATTTGTTTTTAAAAGTTGAAAACTCTTGGTAAATATACATTGATTACATTATATTTTTAAAATTAATTAATAATAATTTTAAGGTATTTGATATTAGTTGTTTAATAGACGCGCTTACAAATGACCGAAAATAGTATATTATTGTGATTACAACTTTTTATTTTTACTCGAATTTCAAAATGTAGATTTCCAAAAAAATCCAAAATCAATTATGACTGATTTTATACCTACGATTACAAACTTACGATTTATAAACTACCTAGGATATTTTTGCATCAACTTAGCCTGAACGAATGCAAAAAAGTGTATGAGAGTTTCTCATGTTATTCTTAACAATTACTTTCATTTAACGCACACATCTCTTGACATCGCTCGTTTTCTATTTTGTTTGTAAAATAAAAACCACCATGTCTTTGATTTGTTTCTTAGGCTTCATGGAACGGAGATTGGATGAAGTTAGCTCGAGCCTTTCACAATATCCTAGTTCCGAATGCCTTTTAACAATGCATGTGAATTACTCTGGAGCTATTCGGTTCATATCAACAGCCCATATAAATGCACTATTTCTGATGGATAACAAACAAGTTTCCCTACTTTGGACTTTGTAAAATTTTAAAATGACGGAAAGCGTAAGACACAACATGGATCAATAAAGTGAGTTGAATTAAAAATTATAAAATTGTTTGAGCTTAAGTTACAAAATATAACATAATATGAGATAACATAATAATAGAGATATCATTTAGATGTAACATGATATGTAGAGAAGCCGGTAGTTACATACTTCTACTTAGGCTGTGAACATGAATCCTAACTGTGAACGAAGAAAATAAACTTTGTATTTACATCAAGGGAATTTTGTTGGAAATTTTTGGTGATATCGCAAATTAAGATGACGTTATAAGAACTAAAAGAATCCAATTAATTAATTAGAATATATTACATCTGTAAAGTCTGAGTGCAGTGACAGCTATAGAATGTTTCATAATATAGTTTATATATTTTTTCCATATCCTGAAAACAAAATGGTTATATACAGGGTTATTCAAAAAGAAGTTTACACTTTTATTTGACTAGAGTCTCCAAGATGTAATTAACATAATAACAAGATTTACACAAAAAGTTTTGTTTAATATATTATAGATGTTCTTTACGTGTCACTCGGGAGATATCAATGAGATAATAGATTTCCGTCTAAACTTTGTAGTTTGTCCACATCAACACTTCGTACTCTAACTTAGAAGGTTTGAGCGCAGAAGAGGAACGAACGCTTTATCCTTTACACATCCCCACAAAATAAATCACAAAGGATTAAATTGGGACTTTAAACAGACCAACACAAAAGTGAAAGGTTTTCATAAACTTCGCGGAAGATGTTCACCCAGATAATCTCTCACGTCGCCTAGCCGGTGTGGTGGTGCTCCATTTTGAACCCAAATTCAGTTGTCACTATCTTCATTTAGTTTAGGCATCAGCCACTCGCTCAACATAATTATACAAGTAAGCTACTCCTTTGACCTTTGTTCTTGAAAAGTGACCTAAGTAACTGATATAGCACAAAAATCGTTCAGCTTAGAAGAATCTCTCTCATGCTGTAAGACTCATCTAGGATTTTCAGTTCCCCAAATACGGACATTGTGTTTGACTTTTCCACTAATATGGAAAGTTGACTCATCACCAAAACGAGTAGTTCAAAAAATCCCTTTCTTCACTAAGTCCCTAAACTTCATTACAGAACTCAAACTTTAACTTTGTTGTCACCCTTTAAATTTTGCAATAGTTGAAGCTTATAGGGGATCATCTTAAACCTTTTTCTCATAATTC
Source organism: Aphrophora alni (assembly GCA_963513935.1). Taxonomy (NCBI): domain Eukaryota; kingdom Metazoa; phylum Arthropoda; class Insecta; order Hemiptera; family Aphrophoridae; genus Aphrophora; species Aphrophora alni. Next base: position 26,284,865 of record OY740770.1, read on the forward strand.
TCCAAACTGTGGGCTGCTGTATTTGAAGTTCCAAACTTACCTTGGTCGTAAATTTGTATGAACTAGGTAATTGAGATAATCGAATCTGTACAATTTGATCTCCAGACGTTACTGGCCTACCTGTGCTTTTCTCTTTGGACAAACATCCTGTATTCTTGAACTTCTTGTACCAGTCGTAAATTGACTTCCTAGTTGGAGGATCTTTATGACGACTAGTCCTAAAATGACGTTGCACGACAGTAATAGATTGAGGGTTTTCAAATTCAAGCACATAGACTTCTCTGTTGGAGTATTGGCCATTTTGTAAGTAAAAGAATAGGAACAGTTGACTACAATTTTATTAGCTGTTGGAATTTTAAACTTGAAGTCACTTACTACCCATTGATACCAAATATGACGAAAGTAAATAACGTATAATGTTTTATAGACATATGAGAGCGTATAGTTTTTTTTAATAAGCTTTTATATTGAATTGAAAACACTGTATAGCACTGTAGACCTTATTCAATTCAACTTGTAAGGAGATGGAACTTTTAGTTATACTAAACAGAAAAAATAGTAGTAGTTGTGGAATCACCTGTTTAAATGTTATTGTACATTTTTTAAATAATTTTATAACACCCATTTTTGTTGTTTAATGGTTGTACACTAATTTTAATGCAATTTCGTACACAAAAGGATTTTATTATTATTTTTTTTACTGGGCTGTGATTAGGTTTGCTTGAATTTTTAGGTTATGGTACCAACTTTTTAGCCATAATTTTATTAATATTTTATAGAAAGTTAACGTTGGATGGGGATTTCAAAGCTGCTTTAAACTGAAATATTTCACGACCTTATATAGTATATAGAAGAAAAGAGTTATCGAGAATACAACTTGAAATGGTCACCTTTTGAAACTTCCCTACCGATTTTCTTCAACATCTTATTAGATAATCCTTTGGACATTACAGTATAATAACTAATACAGATTTCGATTTAATCGGATTCTCCTTCTTTAGTTATTGTGTTTACAGGAAATAAATTGTTTATTGTATAATCTGCTTTCGTCCAGACAACCTAATCATAGATATTTTCAAGTTTCTGAGGGATAAAAATTCAAGCAATATGTGTGAACTATTTATAAAATTAAAGAAATTAAAAAATTACTGTCGGCCTAAAATTATAATTCTGAAAGTTACAAAGTGAAGTTTACAGGTTCTGTTATGATTTGAAATAATCCTTGTGAACTTTGCATGGAGTGAACGTAGGCTCCGGCAGCGCAGGATTTTCTATATATCCTTCTCTCGCTTTTCTAAGGAACTTCTCAGTCTCCTGGAGTTTCTTCTTCATATTGCGAGTCTGTACTTTCTTATGGTGTTTCTCTCCAGACTTCAGGGAGTCTTGTGGTATATCCTGTAGTATCTGCTGAGACCTTGCGTTACCGCTAGGCACACACTCTGGTGCTGGGTAAGCTAGACACGCAGCACGCCCTTGACATTCAGACCTGGGACAGTCTTGCTGCAGACCATCACGTTTGGTACACTGACATCCGCTGTAAAGTATTCCACTTCGGAGCTCAACGCTAGCCGCAGGTCGTGGATACGGGATCTACAACAATAATGTATACAAATATTATTAAATTGCAAATGAACAAAATTCCGATCTGTTATTCCGACAAGGCTTATGTCTGAATTTCAAATTTCGTGAGCTAGTGTTTTACCATTAAGCCATTTTATTATATTTCTATATAACGTTTAACATTAAGATTTTTCTATATACTGTACTATTCTTTTCTTTAAGATATTTTGTACTAATTGTTTACATATTTTTTTCTTAATGTGTAACAAAGAGTTCTGACGATTTATCCTCGAATATTAACACATATAAAGAGGTTTTTGGAGACAGAATATCTGTAGGATACGACTTTGAACAAATAATTTGACAATAGTGAAAACCCAAGGAAATTCTTCAGGACTTCAATAAATTATACTTCCTTAAGAACACTTTCTGCACGCCAATTAAGTCTTAAAAGAATTTTAGCCTTTGAAACGTTCGGCTTAAAGTCCTTCATAAAAATACTGAAATGAACTTTAAGAAATGTCTCTGAATACTTAGGCTATCTAGTCAATACAAACTAAACATAGCTTACAGGAAACCTGTAAAATCATTTGCAATTAGGTTGTGTACAAAACTGCTATTAGTTTTGTTTAAATGATCAAAGGTGGACCATACTGTTTTAAGATAAATTATTTACTTTTACTTAAAGAATAAAAATAAAAATGGAAAAATTAAGTACCAAAAAAGGAAATTGTCATTATTTATAAGATAATTTAAATTTTGAAAATACTGCAGTTCCACCCGTATTTTCGAAGAGAACTGAAGGCCTCATTTCAACCTTAATTCGTTGAAAAGTCTGTAAAATTGTAATAAAAATTTCTTAAATAAGATAGCAAAAAATATTTTGTGGTTAATTTGTAGTTAGCAATTTTAATGATATATATTAGTGGAATTTTTTGCTAAATTAAGGTTTTAATGTCTTCCCCCATAACAAAAACTAGGACTACCATATATATGTGTTTCAACTTTATGTTTCTTGATTACTTCAAAATATTATCTCTTGTATTACTGTAGAGTTTCAAAAAGCGATGAATATTTTTTATAGAGTTGTATATCAATTCTGTGTACTAAGTAAAATACTATACGCACTTAGATGTAACAACCATGGTCGCCTATCCATCTCTTCTACACCTTTTAAGACCCTTTTGATTAGATTGTTATTTAAAACGATTTTGAAATGTTACGGAGATAAAATATTTTTATAAATAAAAGGATCAAGCATGTTCTAAAACTACAGGACTTAGTGTTAACGACTTAGCCATACAGGATCAGTTATTTTTATAAAACGAAGACATGTGAGAACATACAAAGAATATAAATATAAAATTTGAGATATATAAAATTTAACTACTTGTCTGTGTAGACAATGACTGTATTGTCTTGTCTGTAGTGGTTGTGACTTACAAACCCGCGCTTGAAATTACAAAGGTCCTTGGTCCAAGTGAGCTAATGAAGAGAAATCAAGGAAAATGCAACTCTTCTCCTAATGGCTATTGAATTGTTTGTCGCACATCTCACGAAAACTACTTTCCAAACTTATATGCTACTATTTTCTCGTTGTGTGGTTAAATTAAGTTGTATTCGTCATAAAAAAAAAACTGTAATATATAATTTCAAGCTAAAATTTAATTTCAAATCTAAATAACATTTTTTCAGATTTGTAAGTGACGCCGTGTTCAAATTTAAGGGAGGGGGACATGATATATGACACTTTAAATTTGGCCTAGTGCCAAAAAAATTTTTTGTAAATAAACATATTTATTCGTAATCAGAATAACTTCTAATAATAGTTTTATTTAACACACAACAAATAATATTTTTTTAAAAAGAAATTTGCAACATTGTTTTTACTCCATAACTACTCCAAGGTCATTTTTTTGTTACTACTATATTTTCTCATATGTGGGAAAAAACAAAAAATATAAATATAACTTTAGAAATGTAGGATTTATCGTCTTGTCTGTGTAGACCGGTTATGACTTAAACCTACAGACGAACAGATACGCGCGTGAAATTACAATGGTTCTTGGTTTTTTTATCTACGGACTATAAAAAATGTAATAAATTATTAGAGGATTAATAACAAAGAAGAAGACATAAATATAACAGAATGTTTTTAAAAGAGCTCTAAAAATTTAATATTTGATAACATGTAGCAAATTTGATAATTTTAATGACAATTGTACTGTTCCTATGAATTCAGTTATAACTCATAAAATGAAAATGAACCATGAAAAACATATAAGACGTATTTACTTGAAATCGATCAAACAATTTAGAAACTAAATTATTGTGTCTTGGAAGATTTGCAAAAAGACTACTTAACATATGTTAATAAACTGTTTTAGTAGTTATAAAAATATAGGAGAAAGATGGATGAATTTAAACCTAGACAACACAACTTATTTTTAAACTGTTATATTTAGACTTAAATTGGAAATTGTTGTTTAATGTAAATAAACAGAAATTGTATTTTAAATCTTTAAAATTGAAATAACTTTCTCTCAAAAAATAGTAAACATGTATTTTAATTCCTTATTGAAAACTATGAAAAACAAAAACCAAATGTTTACAAAGTTTGGGGAACATTTCTGGAATATTAATCTACTAATATGCGTTTTTTAGACCACTTGCAAGAGACACACTGTATATTTACACAAATACATAATTTTGAAAGAATGTTATTTTATGAGTGCTGAGACATATATATGCATATATAGTGTCGTATTTTCTGTCATGAAAGACATTTTCTATTTGAAAATTCGCTGAAAATATATTTCTGTATAGAAAAATATTACATTTTCTCTCAGTACAAATAATTGCAATGTACAAATAGGGTTTAAATCGTTTTAAAACAGAAAACCTTTGTAATTTACGTAATTAAAATAGAAATTATCATATTCAGATGACAAAATTAAATCTTCATGAACTGGTGAATTTCGTACTGAAATCGTTTTTCAATTTTTTTTTTTAAGTTGGTCTTAAATCTGCAAATTTTATGAAGTTGGGAACTTTGAAAATGAATGAAATCAGGTTAAAAACTATCGCAATTTTCAACTATTAGAGCAAAAAATCGAAAACATTTGTTAAAAAAAAAAACATAGTCCTACAGTTTGCGACTTTTCCTAAAGTCTTATAGCTAACAAATACTACAGATTTCACGAAGATAACTTAATAAATTTCATCAATATCAGAAAAGTAGTTCATGCAATAAATGTTATTGAAAAAAATAATAAAGATTTTAATATTATACCTTACTTTTCGCATTTATTTGCATCAAAATATGGGTAAATCATGTTTTTCATTCGAAAAGGACAAAGTGTAACTTTGTTTTTTGAATAATGACAAAACAAATTAAATGATGTTTCATACAAAAAAAAAAAATTTACATTTTGTTCTCGAACATTTTTTATAATCATGCTGAAAATATAAATAATTTTAAAGAACGTTGTTAAAATATAAATTTGTTATAATGGATTATTCAAAACAAGGTGTAACAACATTATATAATATATATAATTCTGCGTGACAAATTGTCCGCATTTAAAATTTATTTAAAGTGTAATTTTTATTCAAAATTAATTTTGATTATTATAAATTTACAAACCTAATGTATAACATTTTTTTACATTGGGCTTTTAAAAATAGTTGTACTATAACGAAAATGTAGGTAGGCTTACTTTTAAAATGTAATTTAAAGATTACTCGATAGCTTCCTCTTTCATGAAAATAAGGCAAATGTTCAAGATAAACATTTGTTTCAAAAATTTATACCATTAAACGTTATATAAAATATTGTGTCCTTAAAAAAATTTAAAATTAAAAGACCGAACAAAGTTATACTTCCCTCGTGTTCGAGGCAAACCATTGTTTATCTATATTTTGATGTCAAATTGTGGAGTGATCAAGCTTTGTGAGACACACAGCGTACGCGATAATTAACGTACTCTGGAGTCAGAATCGGTGCACACTAAATGGTCTCGATACAATAGCAAATTACTATACATTGAGCCACTAAACTAAACACTAACCCAAACTTTCGGAACTAGAGCCATACTGTTGTACTACATTACTTGTTGCAGAGTAAAAGACAAATCAATTCCCGGTGACTCTGCAGTCCTAGTACTAGTAAGTAGTGTGTCAGTGTCACAGAGACGATCTCTTGTCCTTGAGTCACGCTAAGTCTAGATATATCCTTCCCTAACGTGTTCTAATAAACAAGAATATGACATGCATTTCAACTTTTGCGATACTAAGAAAAGACTCTTGTATACATCGTATGCCAACCCCTCATACTCAACATTGTCTTCAAAAACACCTCCTTAGTTAAGAGGTTCAACCTTCGGTTTAATTTATAACAAGACAGGATTAGTGACGTGAACATATTTTCCACAAATATTTCTAATGGGAGAAAAGTAAGTATACAAGTTTTTAGGAAATATTTCCCTGCCAAAATTTTACGAAATTTAATGTTATTTTTTATTTAAATTTTGTTGGAGGTTTAAAAACAAAACTTTAAAAATCGGTCTAATGTTTGTTGCACAACTATACCAATCATGGAAAGTAATGTTCGAATATTCTCAGATTTGTTACGGTTTTTGTCTGAGGTCTGAAGGTCACCAGACGTAAAACTTGGTCGAGTAATGGCACCTTTTAAAACAGAAACTCAATGGTGGAAACTTTATTAAACTGTTCAGACAATGAATCGGCTAACAGATTGCTGCTTCTTCGAATTCCATAGGTAATGAAACGTGAAAATAACCAAAAATAGTACGTTATCACTATTATACATATGGCCAATGAACACTCCTGACTTCTACGATGTAGTAATTCATACCGAGTTTGTAAAGTTAGAGTTTCTTGTATTGTTTCCTCTCACTACTTCTCATATAGAGGTAAATATATACAATTTTATTATAGATTGTTGAGTAAAGATTAATAAATGAAAAAGTCATATTGTGTAATGTTTTTCACAATTCTTATTTAATATTTTTAAAACATCAATTTCAAAACTATTGAAAGATGTGAAAATCATTCAAAAGCAAAATAACAATTAACACCATACAGGATAACAAACAAACAGAACACAATTCTCACAAAAAATACGCCTAAGTATCAGACGCGTTTCAACGACAAGGTCGTCCTCTTCAGTGATACACGAGTTACACCAGTAGTATCAAACGCGTCTGATACTTAGGCGTATTTTTTGTGAGAATTGTGTTCTGTTTGTTTGTTATCCTGTATAATGTTTTTCATAAGTCAAGCGCAACATTTAATATAATTAACAACACAATTTCCTCTAGCTAGATTCTAAAATTAGAAAAACACAGAGCATATTCACTTTTTCTCGATGTGTTTTAGAAAAATCTCGAATTTCGGACTTTACGTTAGCTGATAAAGTTGTACAACTCTGCTGCGTAAAAGAATTGTTCAATTTAAAACGATGGTGAGCGATATTTTCAATCATAACAGAACATAACATAATGACTTTACCATTCATGTTTGATAAGATATAGCTTTATTTTTACAATTTTACTTTGTACTTTTGACTCTCAAGTACTTTTTTATTGTAGAAAACTGTGTTTATCCTGACACACTGAATTGAAAACTGTATATAAGTGGACGGGACATTTAACTTACCCCTAACGTGTTAGGAGCCTCCATCAGTAAGCCCACAGAGACTAAAATGAATTAATTTACCATCACCAAAATTTATACAAACCGTAGAATCATTGTAACCACGGTTTCCTTGGAAATAGATATTGTATTTATTAATTACACTATTCTAAAAAATGTAATTTAGTTATTTTACCTCACCTACTACGCATTAAAATTACAAAAATTGGTGTTAATAATTATTGTTACACTGTTTGTTTAGTGTATTTTGTTTGGTGAAAAGTATCACACTGGAGTGCCGTATAAAGTATAAAAGAAAATAATATTATTGTATTTACTAAATGGTTTTGTTTTGTCCTAAAATATCTGATTGTGAAAAGTGCAGTAAAATTTATCAAAATTGTTAAAATTTGTAATTATACAAATAAACACTTTCTTCTAATTATCAGAAATATTTATTTCTTTTAAATATGAAAATTCATCAGAATTGTATTAATATACTAAGAAAAAACAAAAACAAAAACAAACAAATAATTAATTTGACGACACATTAAAAACTTGTGGTGTTGTTAGATTCAATTAAACATAATCGCAAATAAATGAAATGGATAATAATAATGGTTAAATTCAAAATAGAGTTATTCAAAATATTTAAGTCTTTGAAAGTCTTATACACTCTTGAGGAGGAAAGAAGAAAACCACAATTATTGTCATTATCTTTAATAATGAGTTTATTTTCTCTTATTAGGTCTCTCATATAACATGTTATCTAACACAATCAAAATAGGCCAAATGTCATAATGTTCCTGTATATCCCTTAGTTACTATTAACATTTCAAATGCATTAAAGGTGGATCTGCACACATATACAAAGAAAAATAATTGTCTTTATTAGCCTTTGGCTGTTCTGAAATTGTTAAGAGATTGTCTATTTCAAATTATTAGCACAGAATCTCAAAACAGGGGTAGGGATGTTGCCGAATTTTCCCAAGTTGGGAGATGGGCAAAAAACATATATATATATAAAGAAATATTATTATTAAGATTAAATTCAATTACCAAATTAAATAAGTTTTCAATGGTTCCTTCGATATGGGATGAAATGTAAGGCTGAATCATGAGTGAAATTACAAATTTGATTTTCAAAGTAATTAGCTGGTTTTAAGAGTTTAATTAGCCAGCAAATTGTGTTAACTTTACTTAGTCTTTGTGAGTTATAGAGCTTTAGTGGAACAAAATGTCAAATAGAAAGTACATGTAACAAAATAGAAGTATCTCACAAAAATTAGCAATTTTAATTTTACTAAAATACTGTATCTTCTTCAGTGTTTATATCGACCTTAAAAAAAATCACCACTTTTTTGAAACCGCACTGTTTGTAGTTTCTTGGCGTTGACTAGTATGTTGAATGTTGAGAATTAGTTAGCTGGTTTTTGGATTTTTGTTTCTCCTTTTCAAAAACATCTGTTCGCTTGTGGACCTTCCTCAACAATGCTGAATTGGATGCACTCAAATTTGCGTTTTCAAATTTCGAAACTCGCGCCTTCTGAATTTTTTCTTGTAAGCGTAGTCTACACTTAAGTTCTTGTAGATTTGAGGTGAAATTTATGAAATGATTATTCTTCTATGAAAATGAATTGATGATATATTTGGGAACATACAACTTTTAAAATGGAAAATTAAATTATAATAAAGATATGACAGCGTTAAATAACTTCTCTTAACAGTTATTTACATAATTATCTAATTTATGTAACAGTCATAAAATAATTTAGCAATGTTTCATCATCATCAAAGAAATATTACAACCAATCGGAGGGCTCGCTCCCGAAGTAGCCATGAACTCGTATTCTGAAATGACGTATTGCTCAACCGCCATTGATATTTATAAAGAAGAGTTGGTTTTTGTCTTTTATTTAAAAGGAAAGCAAACCAATAATAAAACCGTACTTCCGACCATGCTAGCTTAGGTAAATCTCAGACACTATTTAAGGTAAAGTCTAGATATTTGACACACTTTAAGAGTGGTGATTCTTATACTCTTAGACTAGGGAATTTTCTTCCTATCTTATTTCATTTTTTTTCCTGTGATTTTTTGTTTTTCAATGTTTTATAAAATTTCATAATTTTCGATTTGATTATTGCACAGCTCTATTGCAGCTAATAAATAAATAAAGTTTAATGTCGTCTATTTTAATTTTTTTAATTTTATTATTGTTAACGCGTTGCAGAGCCCTTTTACAACCCTGTAATATTTGTTTTTAGTTGATATTAATTATTATATTCCTCATAGTAAATCATTTTTTTACGTGTTGCAGGGTCTCTTTACAGACTTGTAACATGCTATACAACTTGTTGGTAATTACAATTTTTAACTAGTTTTTTATTCGTAAAGTTGTTCGTATTGATGTTATTTTCCTTGAGATATTTTTATTAACTACTTTTTTTTTATTATGGAACATTTTAAGCTCATTTTGTGTAGGTGATGATGACCGAAATGGTTATTAGCTTAAAAAATCAATATTAACACATAGATAAATTTAAAATCTATTACTGTCCATTCTCAGTGTGGTTTTCTTCTTGTCTTTCAGAATTAATTCGTTATAGTCGTATTAAATCTGAGTATCTTCTAATAGCTATTCTCTATTCATTATATCCATGTTTTCTTACATGTTATATTACTCTTATAACAATTCCCGACTTCCAAACATTTACTATTTTTTTAAATTTATAAAACGAAACCGATGTTAGGGATCCTGATTTCCCTACAGGTTAAACTTTAACACTCATGTCAAGTAAATAATAGGTAGAGCGAGATACACTCGCTCCAAGCTTTTTCCAATCATCAGTGTCAGAAGCTTACTAGTAATCAAGACTAGACTGACTATGTACAAAACCTACATTCGGCCCATAACTGCTTAAGCAGCACCAGCTTGGTACTCTATAACAAAAGCCTCAAGAAATAAACGGCTGGATTCTTTCCAAAAATCAGTGCTCAAAAGCATAACCAACTCTCCATGATATCTCAGAAATGCTACCATCTCCCATGGTTTGGAAGTCCCCACATTCGAGGAGTTCGTCCTCAAGCTGACAAGAACTCTTACATTGAGAGCAGAAAACTCCACGCATGCGCACCTGTCATCAATCGTGACAGATCGTGCTCCACCACAAGAAAGAAGAAAAGACCCCTATGTCTGGTGGTTGATTCCCCATAACATAAATGAAATCCAAGCTCGATTACAATACATATATATAAATCTTAAACATTTTTCAATTTCAAAGACAGTATAAGAAATGAAGTCCTATCTTCGTTTCCTCTTTTAAAAAAAAAAAATAATAATAATAAAAACTTAATCTAATCTCATTAACTTCAATCCCAACTAGTCAAAATTCATTAATATCATGTTTTATATTCAGTTGCAGCAATTTTTTTTTTTTACAGAAGCTGTTAATCATCTTCAAGTCCTCTCTACTCTTGCCTTGCCACCGAAGAGGACGGCAAAAGAGTGATGTAAGAATGGGAGGGTATTCTAGCCTATTTCTAGTAGTTGCTACAAGCACAGAGACGAGGATACATTCTCTTGTTTATGCTACTTGCACAATATATATTTTTGTAATTTGCAGTTATTTCTTATTCCACTCCTTGGTAACGCAATTGTCTAATACTTCAGACTATTCAATTGTAGCATATTGGTGCCCATCCCACAATAACTATACAGTAACTTTTTGTGTCTACTTTGAATGATTTATTGTTGGGACCAGTTGCAAAGAACCTGATTCATAAATTCCATAAATACTAATAGAAGCGTTTAGCCGTAACTACGTGGTTACAACATACAGAGGAAATGCCAAATAATAGAGTCAAAACAGAACTTCGCTTCGTCTTAGTGGCACTGAGGTAGGGTCATCTGCTGGTTTGAAAGTCACCTCACTGTCTAAGGTTCCTTCTGTGTAACTAATATTTTTAGAATAATGGTAAAAAAATGAAGTATAAAATAATGGAAACAGCAAGAAGCATGCCTTCAACTAGTTCAAACTACTTACTTCAACGTCTATCAGGTCTGTTGTTTAGCCAATCCCTTTCTGGACAATGATCAAAGCAGTCGGCCAAACAGTAATGTGGATAGACACACTGTCCTGGAGGGTCTGCTGTCCAGGTATCAGTTTCAAGAGGTGGAGGTGGGACGAAACTAGGATCCGTGCAATAGTCATTCGTGTGTCCAAGTCCTCCAACCCTATTATAACAAGCCGCAGATGAACCTCCTTGTCTGGCTGCTTTTGTAGAACCGTAGCAACTGAACTGAAACAATAATAATTTTTGTAAGAGTAGGCCTACGCAAAAACTACAAGCTATTATTATTAATCCCTTTAAATCTCCTCAATGTTCATCAAAGACTGTGAAAATAGTTTATATTGACCTTTTAGCAAAATCACTAAATTGTCACATGATTCACGCATTTATACATGCATTTAGGATTTATACCCCTCCCCCTCAAATTAGTATGCATTATCGTTTTAATATCTTAATATTTGTTTTTTACTCTGCTCTAGTATTTATAAAAAAGTATTTGCTATGAAAAGTTTTTAAACCCCTTCAGATGTTATCTATTTCATCCATTGTTGTTTGCTCCTTAAACAATTTAATTGAATTTAAAACTATTAGCGTGAAGAAATCCTATTAAATTTGACAAAGCATAGAGAAATTAACAAACGACTTATCTAGACAACTTGTTGTGATTTGTTTTATATTTTAGAGATTTTCTTTATTCTTAGTGTTTCATATTTCCTAACATGACACAAGCTCGTAAAAATCTAAATAAATGATCCATTTTTATTTAAATCAAGGATATTGAAATAAATTAAATTTGAGAAAGGGTTAAGGACAAACGACACATCCATACAACCCACAATATTTTATTTATTTTTATTCATTTTAGAGTTCTCATACTTTTAATATTATTTATTTTCTAGCATGGTACTAGCTAATAACACTTTAAACAAATAATTCATATATTTAATAAAAAAGTATTCAATAATATTATATAATTATACTTATTTCATTTGTTTTAAATTATATGTCAAACTATTGATTTAATTTGAACCAAACAAATATATTGATTTGTTTGTCACTCAGCCATCTAAAATCTTATCGAAACGTGAGGTTATAATTTATGTCATTTAACAGACGGAAATTTGTTCATAAATATTTCAATTATTTTAATAAAATACACATTTATAATTGTTTGTAAATATTATGTAATGATATTTGTATATTATTATATGTATAGGTATAGGATGGGAATATATTATTTTTTAAATTTAAAGTGGTTAAAAACGGGTAAAAGTCGTAATAATTATCTTTTTTTTCTTTTTTTTTTAACTACATTGACTATGGGTGTTAAAAGTAATTATGTCAGAAGTGCAACACACAATTGTCCAGACACTACAAAATGCAGTCCCACATTGTTTGTCGTTGTAGCCAATATTGTCAAACATTATTGTTCTTTAAGTCAAGTAAAATCAATTGATATAGTTGTATACTTTCCAGTAGTAATTTCTCTCATTAAGGTACTTCTTTTTACAGTCATACCTCTGATCATTAAAACCAAATTTCGAATCACGTTCACTGGATTTACCTAATTGTTTTAGTGTAACTTTATTCTTTATTCCTTTGTATAGAAATTTAGTTTTTGATCTAAAGCTGAAATTTTATAATTTCATCAACTTTAAGAGCCACACATCTCCTTAACGGTTGTCTATTTTGAGAAAAGTGTCAACAAATCATCTTAAACTATGGTGTCACGGAATTATATATAAAAGTATAGATATGAATTTCCTTCTTGGGTGAGTAGAATTGAGTTCTTATAATCCAGGCGAGATCTGCAAAAAAAAACAGCCTACCGTGGACTTTTTCCAGAGGTCTATTTTTTTACTGGAATGCCTTTGGGAATGCCTTTGATAATTTTGATATGCGCCGGCCTGAAAACACGTGTTTCCTTTTTATTTAACAAAATCTAGAAAAAATAGAAAAAAAAAATCAGTTTTTTTTCTTTTTTGTGTGTGTATAATTCTGAATGTGTTGTTCCTAGAGAAAAGTAAAATAGAGATAAAGGTTTCGTTTTTCAATTTCACACAAGATGCATCCCCCTAAATCGCATGCACAGAATCCATTTAAAGTAGTTTCATTTAATTTTATGTACAGGTGTGCCAAAACTGGAGTTCTCGGGTTCAAATCTCAAAATTCTCAAATCTGAATGTAGGTCGTCTGATACCTCATTTCAAAGGTCTTTAAATCCTCATCATTGTTTTGTAAATATTTTTACAATAGTGTAATCCTTATGTACAAGATCGCCAAAATGTTTTAAATTTTGGTTTTTACAGATTATTTTATTGTAGTTAGTTACCCTGTAAATACGAGAAAAAATAGATGTATCAAAGGGTAACTAACATACCATTGCAGAAAATATGAGCTAAGGGCACTTTCCCTCCCTTTTTTAAATTTAAAAAATCATCAAATATTAGAGAATTGTAAATAGTTCAAAGTTATTAAATATCAACCTATGCACATGTAGCACATCAGTTTAAAGGTCTTTAAAAAAAATCTGTGCAAAGATTTGTAACATCTCTGACGATTTCAAAATGGCGGGAGAAAAATAGTTTTTAAAGCTATTTATTTTTTGACAATAACTTTAGAATGTCAGAATATGGTGTATGATACCTAATTTTAGAGGTCTTGTAAAACTAATCAATGAAGTTTAAAAAAATTATTAAATTGTTTCAAAATGGCGGACCAAAACAAAAATAAGAAGTTTTTACAAAACACCTACAATTTTACAATTTAAATAATGAAACTGACCTATTATTAATCTGTGGTGAATTTGCTTTAAAATGACCCTAATTTATACAATTTCCCTGCCTCAAAAATCAATATTTTGAAACAATCAAAGTGGCCGTAACTTAAAAATGTTTAATAGAGAAGTATGTTATGTTGTACTTTATTTTTAACGACTTTGAAAAATAAATGTATATATTAGCAAAATATATATTACTATTTTCAACTACTTATAAAACAATTTTGAGCTCTCACTCAAAAAATCTTAGAAATAGACATATTTTATGGTTTTAATGTAAAAATAGATTTATTTTTCAAAGACGTTTAAAATATCGTACAACATAACACACCTCTCTATTAAACATTTTTGAGTTACGGCCATTTTCTTATTATACATTGTGGACACCTTATAAGACCCATTCTATATATTTAAGTGCAGTGAGAAACAAATGATGCCAAGATTCCTCCATTGTGAAGGATAGTAGATATTTCATGATCTCAGATGTCACCATATCTATTACACAGATAAAATAACTAGAATTTTTATATCAGAAATTCACCAATGTAGTATTAATTTTAGAAACTTTCATCTGATACCAGTTTCGTACAAGCCGCAATTATACAATCTTTTCTCATATATTTCATTTATTACTATTTAGACTATTAAACCAACAATCAATTGAAATTTACTCTGGTTTCGATTCTCTACTTACCGAAGCATCCATATCCTGAAGATAATCTGGACTCGGAGGGATATAAATGTATTTATCTGTCCGTGCTGGTGTCTCCGCAGGTCTACCAACCTGCCCATCCAGACACACTGTGCTCACCAAAGCTGTTTTATTCTTCCCACACCCTGGCCGACAGCCACAAGGATTCTTTTTATCCATTCTGAAAAGGTAATATATTATTAGATATAATTCTCATTTTAATTTGTATATTGCAAGCCTTCAATTTTCATACGGGTCTCAAATATTCTGTTGTTTTTTTTTTTAACAACGTTTTTGTTTCTAAAAAAAAGGTGAAGATACAACACTTTAAAAATATTTAAATTTAAGCAAAAACTCATAATTTTTATCATAAATTTTAGTCATGTTCATTTTTAACAGAATTTCACTTTTTCGTTAACACAAAATTATTAACGTACATATCAACATATTGTTATTCTATTTTTTTTCTGTTTTATTCTAACTACAGTATAAAATCCAAAAAAAAAAATCCTGCTATTGCATTTTTCCTTTCATGTATAAAATAAATAAGTGTTTTTGTTGGATTATAATTGGTTAAATATACCGTAATAAATTTGTATTACTCATATAATTATTAGTAACGAAAATTAGATACTTTCATTTTATTTTTATAAATGTAGACTACGCCTAAACGTCAGAATCGAGACTTAGCCTATATTTATACATTATATTTTTAAGTGCATTTTGGTAGTTGAGTTGCGTTTACTGAACACAAGGCATTATAGATAAAATGATGTTCAAATTCAAACAAAAAAACAAGTGTAGTAGTTTAGTTTCATCAAAAATGTAATTTTAGTAATAATGTTTAAAACTACTTTATTGTCGTTTCGTTACATCGAAACTAACGACAAAATCGTGTTTGTCTGAAAAAACAAACAAAAAACAGATCAAACTGAGATTTATCAAAATCAGTAAGTAGGCATAATAATAACAAAAATGAACACGACCCCAATTAATTTTTTTAGAGATGCAAGACTAGTAATTCTGAACTAAGCCTACTCATTACATTACTGTATTGAAATGACAAAGTTGTTACATTTAACGTCATGTTAAACTATACCACCCTCATTGAAACATGTTAATTAATTATGCAATTATTGTGGTTATTAAATTACCACTACATATAGTCTACAAAAATCAGGCTTCGTAGTGCACTTGATTACTTTTAAAAGCGAAAGCTAATGTCCGGGCTGTCGTAATTGAATAGAACACGACACTTTTGGCTACTGGCCTAGTTTATTTAAAATGATCAACCAATACATATTTTCGCCTAATTTATTCTCTTCCTATCTTGTTCATCTGCGTAACACATTATATTTAAATCTATATGAAATATTAACTAAACCCATAACAGAAGGCCTACACAATTAATTTAACCTAACTTTATTTTAGTACTTACTTTAATTTTGGTGAAAGAAAATTTCTTCCAAGATGATTCAAAATCTGCAGTTCTTGTTATTAGTGTGACTTTTTAGTTATGTATAAATGATAATATATGTATTTGTGTATGTGTCTGTGTGTATGTATGTGTGTGTTATATGTAGATGTATTGTGTTGTGTGTGTGTTTGTGTCT
Organism: Aphrophora alni; assembly: GCA_963513935.1. Taxonomy (NCBI): domain Eukaryota; kingdom Metazoa; phylum Arthropoda; class Insecta; order Hemiptera; family Aphrophoridae; genus Aphrophora; species Aphrophora alni. The sequence continues at coordinate 26,301,235 of OY740770.1, forward strand.
AAATGTGTTATGACATTTTGTTCATCAACAATGGTACACATCTTTTGCTTTATTTCTTCTTCTCTATAAAAAAGTCATCTATACATTTAAAAGAAAAACTGCTCCGTTCTCCTAATTCGCCAACAACACGTGACCCACAATGATATTTTTGTTGTTTAAATTCAAGATTTCTGTTCATAGTTGTAATTTCACTCACGAGTTAAAAAAATTTGAATAACTAAATAATTTTTTTTTTAAATTAATGGCAGTTTACATACAAATTTAGTTACCATAGTAACCAATAGAAATAAAATCACTTATAACAGCTGATTGAGTTCATCGGATTAATAAGATAGAATAGGCTCATTCCAAACCAGTATGACACGATGGGGCGTTAGACATGATTTTTACAAATTCAAATTTCATTTGAATGAGTCATTGAGAACGTCACTCACTGATTATCTACAGAACTCTTGAGTGTTGAATTTCGAGACATATTGCTAGAGAGTGGTTAAAAGCAAAGAAAATCTAAAAGTGTTAGATTTACCAAGGTTCAGTCAAATCCGTCACTATAAAAGCTGATTGTCGACCAAGAGCTAAGCTAAGCTAACTGAAGATAATACAGCTAACCTAAGCTAAAGTTGGATGCCCACCAAAAACTAAGTGAATGTTAATCAGTTGTTGGTTGTTTGTTGAACTGGACAGAAGTTTCAACGAAAATGATTGAAAAAGAAAGTTCTGATAATGATTTCAACACTCAACATAATTAAAAATTGTTATTATGTTATGCAATTAAGTTATGTTATGTTAAATTGTGTAAATATTATTATTGGTTGGGTCATTTAACTCCTCCACTATCCTATTCCACATCGCATCATTTATATAAGAATCGCGTTAATCTTTTATCTATCTAAAAATAGCATTTTTTTTTTTATTTTTTTTTAAATGGTGTTATTAAACTAAAATACCAACAAAAATTTTAATATTTCATTTATTAACTATTTATTATTATTTAACTTTACGTGTGTGTTCCACAAGATTGGGCTTTTTTTTTTTTTTTCATTTGAATACACTGCTTCAAAGTGTCCATTCGTCTCAACTGCATCAACATTAAACAATACTGGAGGAGATGGCAAAAAATGTCTTTTAGAAAGGAAAGCTTAGCTTAGCTTACCTAGCGACGGGCAGCTAACCCAGTTGACAGCTCACTTAGTTTCCTTAGCTTAGCTCTGGATAGTTTTCGGTCGGCACAACTACATATGCGCAGCTCTCTTGGTCGACAACCCACATAATACGGTAGTAGTAATATTAATATTTCTTGTATGTATAGTAGAGGGAAATTAGTCCAAAAAAATTGATGAGAAGTGATGTAACTGGGAAGTTGAAAGTTTTTTTTTTCTTTTTGTACATCAAATTGGGTGGGATATCGAAAAAATAGCAAATCGGACTGGATCTTCGCTAGAAAAGTGAATTTTTGATGCATTTGAGTGCATTAATGGATATATACTATTTTTTAAATATATACGGTTCTAAGGGTAGTAGAAAAATTACAAAAAAATTCGGAAATGAAGGGACTATCGAAATGGTTGGATGTAGTAATATTAAGAGTAGGCTACTTCATAACCTCGAAAAATTCGAATTTCTGGATTTAAGTTGTTTTTTTTCACTAATAATGCAACGAATAGGATAAAAATCATCAGATCTTCACGATTGGACAAAATATGTTTCTGTACATTTAAAATCGGTGGTCAAATTTGCAAAAAAATTAAAATATATTAACTATTAAATATAAATTATATACCTGGTAAACTTACGGAAGAAGGGTTGGGAAACTGTGGGCCTTGAACCCAATTTTGTCATCTCTCGAGGATATGACAAGAAGTCAAAGAGAAAATATTCAGTGTGAACGCTCTCCCAGAAGGAAGGTGATAGTGAGAGATCAGATGTAAGCACATCATTTCGGAATATAACTGCTGATTCTTGTCAGAATAGAAGTGAGGTTTTAACCGGAGAAACTCCCCTATAAAGGATTTTTAATCAAACATAAATTGCACGATTTGAAGGGGATTTAAAGAGGATAGATATTCCACTTCTAATTGGGATCTTCCCAAATACCTTGCTCTTTTAATAGCCACGACCTCGCAGTTCTCACCGTACTTCCAGTACCTACAGGTCGTATACCAAGTTTTCTGAGATTCCCCCCCCCCACCATAAGAATAATGTATGTTTGTATGGCATAGCCCGTAAGGAAGCCGTTAGTAATCTTCGCCTATTCCTCCATTGACTAGTCCTGATCTCTTAAAGTTGTAATTCCCGAGGAACTCCTTAGCTTTCCTCAGTCTAAACTTTCAATCTACTGGATTTTTCGCCTCTTTTGAGCCTCACCTTGAAGACAAGTAGTTTCCTCCACGCCTACAGAATGATTCTGGTCCTACAAATGGGGTGGATGCTTCCTAAGTCTTTTGGTTAAAAAAATGTCGGTTAGTAAGTGATCAGTAAAATACAAAATATCGGATTTGATTCTTTTTATAAAAAAAAACACCATTTCTCAAAATCGCCTCAACCGAATACATTCAAATTTTGGTAAAATGTGAAGATTTAATGACTGAAAACCTGTGAGTTAAATTATAAATAGTAGAACATAGCCGGTAAGGAATAATTTACAAAATTTTAAAACGAAACTAGACCGCTCCATTTACACTTTATTTGATGTTATAACATTTATGGTTAGTTATGACATAAGTGAAACAAATTTAAACCGTATATAAATAATTTTTTAAATACAAAATTTAATAAGACATTTTATTTTCAAATTAATGACATTAAATTTATATTTTAAACCATCAATTATTTTTATCAGCTGTAAACAAAGACTAAAATGTACGTTTATAAGAGGAAAGTGGAGTGGTAATTGCAAGTAGAGTGTAATTTGTAATATGTAGGCCCTACCGTTAAAGAGATGTATTATAAGTGGGTACCTTATGAACTTTTTGTCAATTAATTTTTTTTTTAAGTATACAGTATACTTGCTTTTGACCAAACCCGCAGTGAGGGTCTGAGTTGTAAATCAAAACTTAGTAATTTCCTCACATTAAATTTTATGACACACTTATTGGACATTTAGAATAATTAAATGTGGTCGGTTTACTGGCACACCCAACTGCCATAACCTTGTCAAATTTGATGACTCTAGCTGTCATATAAGTATGTCATAAGATTAAATAATGTGTGGGAAATGTACAAAATTTATCTGAATTCAAAAATATTATATTTATCAAGGTATAACTGATGGAAATAAGAAAAAGTTATAGAAACAAACTTTTAGATCTTGCCAAAATCCGTATCTGCTGGTGCAAACATTTCTTGGTAGGTCTTACCGTTTATCCAAAATAGAAATTCAAAAAAGGTCTACATTGAATTTTTGAATTTTGTTGGGATTGAATACTAAGAAATTTAAACTTTTTGGGATTTAGTTACAAACTAAAATTATATCAATCACTCGTTATATGGAAAATGATTCAAACAAAACATATGTTGTGTAAAAAAATAGTTTTAATTAAGTAAAAAGAAATAAATTATGCAAATTCATCAGGATTCTTGTAAGGAATGTACACCCCCAATCTAGGGGAAAATCTGGAATTGTCACACATAGCTTCAGGCTTGGTGTCACAGATTGGTCGTCCTCCACACTCCCAACGTGGGCAGTCATCTTGAAGACCGTTCTTCTTATAGCAGTCACACCCTGTATAATGGACACCTCCTCTTAGTTCCCGACTGTTCAAACGTGGTCTCACCCATGGCGGTGGAGGCTGTAACAACAGTAAGAAGTAGAATATACATAGATGTGATAATGAGTCCAATTTGATGTAACCTTTCACCAGTATATTAAGAACTAAAATTTTCTCTTGTACATTTTCAAAATGGCGACCGGTTAAATTAGTTAAAATATCGAATATTTCGTATTCATTCAATAATAAAAATACAGAATAAAGGGTATTAAAAACCTGTGACTATTGTTGTTAATTACCAAGAAATTATATATACATAACTTTATCAATAAAATGGTTTTTCTTTGGCCTATACTAAAATACAGATATCTTCCTATTTGTCATCGAAAGAGGAAAATGGTCTTATCCTGTAGTAATTGTATATATCATTACTTTCTTGACATCGGCTATGCACTTGCAAGGCAAAAGTTAGAGATTGGACTGGTTCGTGGATCTTTTAGTTAAACCGCCATTTTGTGCACTCTCACACAGTCAATCTAATCATATACTACAACTCACACCTGGCTAGCCATTTTATAACGAATCTAATTTACTACTACTACTACATTTAAACTAATTTAGAATATTTTTTATACATTAATATTAGTAATTTAACAATAAAGGGGGAACAGGATAATGTTAAGACTTGCACTGACCAAATGTGACCGGCAAAACACACGTAATTTTAGTTAAACGAAACCCAAATTAAGGAATGGGAGCGACGATCCCCTGGTCCTTCAGAGCCATCAAAAAAGGTACTTAGCGGATCATTTGGGGGGGGGGAGGGGGTATTAACTTGGAAACTTACACTTGTTGCCACTGTAACTTGCCGTCACACACTGACTTTGCATGGTTCCCTACTAAGGTTGGAAGGGAATCTACTATTCGTCCTAGCCGCCTGCGATCAGTGAGATAGACAATGTGGAGCCTATCCAATGTGGTACCTATCCAATGTGGAGCCTATCCAATGTGGTACTCTATGCCAAACCAGGATTCTATTGCGATTGGGTGTGTGAAAAAGTTTGTGCATTGTTTGTGTACAGAGTTCTACAGGTACTTCATTGAAACAACTTGTCTGTCTTGTATGTGCGCATAAAATGCTTCTATAAATTTTTAATTGTAAAATAAATATTTGTCAATAACGCATAATATTTACTACTTACGTATTCAGGAAAGGTCTGTTCCTCTTCGTACTCCACCACACTAGGCGCAAGTTTACCATCCAGAGTGACTTTAACAGGCCCTTTAGGTTTTCGTTTAGGTGCAACTCTCGGTCGTTCTTGTCTCGAATAATTTCGGCCACAAACCTCAATACAAGGATTAGGAGCATTCCGTTTTGCAAGTTCTTGTTCCATTAACTGGTGGGATTCATCGCAACACCTGAAACAGTTAGTAGCTAATTTAAACGATGTGTTCTTATAAATTTGATGGTAAATACCAATCTTCGGAAGTATAGTTCCATAGATTTAAAATTAACGGTTCTCAAACATTGCACTAACTACTGCAGTAAACAAAAACAAAATGTATATTAGTTACCCCCCCCCCCCCTCCCCTATTACTATATACTTATACATGGAAAGAAACCACTGTGATTTTCTTTGTTTTTTTTCGAAATATATTTTTCGAAAAAGATAATTTTGTATAAAACGATCACATTTTTGTAAAAATTCGCAAAAAAAATATGCATTTAAAAAGAACATATCTCGTAAGATTGCTTCCCTTATGTCATTAATTTGAAGTTTCTACCTAAATATCCAAACTGAAAATTCTTTATCAAATAGACTAAGTATTTTTGTCGTTTAAAACAATAATGCCGATTCTGGAGTTGTGACATGTGTCTTAAAAGTTGGAATATCTCCAAACGGGCTCAAACAATATTGATTAAATTTTGTTGAAACGTGAAAATGCATGACCCAAGCATATACGTGTTAAATTTCAATTGGTAGAAAAATTATGGTTTGCGATTAAAATGGATTGCAAAAATGAAACCTCACCGCTCCTGGAATTTTAAGTTTTAGTTTGAAATAATTTTTAACTTTTTGTGTTTAGGAATTTGAGAAAGTTATTGCAATATTTGGTTACTATTTATTTAGAATTACATATCCTCAAAATATGCACACATAGAGGTGTAAATATAATCTTTTTAATCAATATTTTTATGGGCTACTACTTATTTGTTAAAAAATAAAAACCATTTTGACCATTAAAAACGTAATATTTAGTGCAATACACATCAGTATTAGTTATTTTTTTCTTATTCTTTATAATTTATATAAAAATCATCAGTTCAACGATATTTCGGGAATGCCTCAAAAACGTAATAATCTAAGCTAGAGTAATAAAGTAGTCTTCTTGTGGTTACCATGACAAAGAATGGCGCATCCACTCCACTCGTAGCAGTAGAACCATTCTGTGCTTTTAGAGAAAACTACTTTAAGACGAGACGCAAAAGATGTGAAGAAGCCAGTTGATCGAAAAGCAGGAAAGAAACAAAAGGACGTAGGCAAGCTAAGGAAATTCTCTGGAATTACGACAACAAAAGACCCTGTGTTTGCATTACTATAGACTAAGACTACTAACGTGTTTCCGTACAGGGCCCGGCACACTCAAAGGACATCTCGGGAAACTTGGCCTAACAGATGATATTGTCTGTAGGTATCTAGGAAGGCGAAGAAACGCTTCGTCACTCACTAATAGACTGCGAGGCAGTAGCCGTGTACGTAGCAACAACTTTAGGAAGATCTGCCCTCTCTAAATCCACTTTAAATCATACAATTTATGGTAGGTACAGGATTAGAAAGGATGGCGTAACTGAGTAACCTCAGGAATAATAACACAATAGATCTATAAAGGTTGCAGTGCAGTTGTAACTCCTAATACAATACAATTAGCCTACAATAAACAAAATTAAATAAAACATTAGAGTGAGCCTAACTGTATCCGATAAAGCCAAAAGGATCTACTAGTCCAGAAAAACACGGAACTTAAGTTCGAACAACTGTAATTTAGATGTTTACCAAATCTAATCTAACCTATTACATTTATTTTAAAACGTACAAGAAATAAATGTAGGAATTTTACGGAATTCAGATTCAAATATTGAGTTCAGTGAAATAACCGTATTTCAGTGTGCCGTTCATGATTACTATGATATGTTGCCAGATAAAGTAAAACGACTGATTTTATACCACACGGTTACTATAGAAATAATTGATAGGCCTAATCAATTAGGCCACTACTGAGCTGGCAGTGTTTCTGCAGAGAAACTAGTTTCATAGGAAAAGGTAATTTTGTACTATATAAAGTAGGCCTTCACATTTACTAAAATAAACCAATACCATTATAACTTATAAAAATTTTGTAGAACCTAAATGAAAATTGAAGTAGCCTAATTTAGTTTTAAATTCTTTTTTACGTGTTTTTCTTGACGATTTTCCAGACGGTGAAATAAAACTTCAAAAATTTAATTATTAAAAATGGTGACTAAAATCAACATTATATTATCACATATTTTGTCGATTTCTTTGGTATACATAAATTATTATGTACATTTTTTAAAACCAATTTCATACCAAATTTCGTATTAACTAACTTACAACGGTAAAAATTGGTTAAAATAAAATTTATAATATTTTTTTGTTATAACTAAATTAGTAAAACCTACGATTTTACAAAGAGTGTACAAAATAAACATAGCCTTCGGCGCATATCCTTAAAGAACTCTTTAACGCTAAAAATGATTTGATAATGTAATAATAATTAACTGGTTTTTTTATTTACACATCAAGTTTTATAATTTGTCTGTGTGTATGGTATGAAAGATAAGTGACTTAATTAAATTTTAATTTATGAGTATGACATTCATATTGTCATTCATTTATCAACCCAGTTATGGTTCAGAAGGTATTAAAGCTTAACCTTAGCCTAGAAACTAAAATAACATACAAATTGTTGACTTCTTACCCACACTTTCGGCCTTTAGGTACTCCACAACAAGACATTTCTGTGACTTTTGTTTTTTACTTGAAATTTAGACTGAAAAATGTTTAATTTATCACTAAAATTTTGATGGTGTAGGTGTGTGTAAAAATTTTGATGGACTGAAACGGTAACTAATTTGTTGTCATGCCATTGTAGGACCAATGCCGACTGTATCTTAGTAAATTTTTATCGTTAGCCTATATGTTGAAAACATTTCTGTTTTTAATTGTTGACTTGCTTTTTATTCATCGATAATGCAGACATCTACTCTTAGAATGTCGTATCTTTTAATTAGATGTTTAATGTTGTATAAAATAAATTGAAAATTTGGTGGTAGCTACCAAAACCCAAAACTAACTTCGACGAGGTCATTAAAAACTCAAATTCATACAATCAAAATATTTGCAATAGCTTGGTTAATAAGATAGTGAACTCGCTATATCTGTGCTTCATGAGATTATTAAAAAATTAGAAATTGGACCAGCTGTTAGAAGAAAGGGTACATTTTATAATCTCAGTTAGGCGTTGTTTTTCAATATTATGTGCATTTCTAATTGTTTTACAGTTATATTATAAAATTATTTCATCCAGGGAGCATAGTATATTTTACAAATAAATTATAAGTAATTTGGTTGTTTTAGTAGAGATGTAACTGAAACACTCTCATTGAAACAATATTTAGAGGTTAAAATTGAGTACGGGTGTGGGATCTCGATATTTGATAGTTGGATCTTCACCTTTCTTGTAGGCTACATCTTGTGTTGGCCCTCTCTCTCTTTCCTATCGAGTAGGCCTATCAGGTTTCTTTTGATCAACTCTTGTTTTCTTCCGAACCTGATGCTATTAGAGTATTCTAGGACTAAAGGTCTTTATTTTATGCTCTTTTATTCTTTTTATTAAAGCGACAATGACCGCGAGGTTTTTCCTCTTAGAAAGTATAAACAACATTAAATAGATCAGCGGTACATCTGTCACCAGGTCAAAAATCCATGTAAATTTTAAAACGTTTTGAATAATTTCGAAGACAATACAAGAACATGTCGTTAATTTTGGTAATGCTAGGTTTTTTTTTTTACAAATTTAAAATGCAAGTACTAAATTTGAGACTTTGTTTACAATGAACAGGTTTCTTTTATGTTGGGAAGAACATAACCCTTATCATACCGAAGAGTCTGACCCGAAAAACGTAATAGGTAATATAAAAAATATGAAATGGAACAGAAGAATGCTATTTTTTAAGAATATCAAGTTGTATGCGAAATACCGCGTAATATGCAGTTTATATAACGCCTTCTAATATTAGGTTAGTCGTGTTTCATATTTTGATAAGTAGGCCTACAATAACAGCTTTGAAAAGAAATAAATAAATAACATTTCATTAGAAAGATCGTCATACTTCGTAATGTGCAGTAAAATTATTATTCTTATAACCTTAGTAAAGAATCAAAATTGTTAGTTTCAATTTTTAACGAAGAAACAAACGTAAAAATTATAAAAAATGTTCATAGTATTATCGATGGATTCCTTCTTTTTGTAATGAAATCAGGATGAGGTGATCGGTCGATTTTTTATTGACGAAATCTGGTTTCATCTAGATTGCTGGCAAGTCAGATCAACCAAAAACATGAAGCAGGGAAAATCTTTACGAACGATCATTACTCTAAAATAAAATTGAAGTAAAATAAAGAAACGAAGAGTAAATAGGACATTATTGTCTGTATAATAACAACAGTTTATTACATTGTTAAACGTGAACGAACGAGAATGTATGTCACCGTGAAAACCTTAGCAAAACTAACAAAATAAGTCATCAGGGGTATTGAGGAGAATGAAGAAGCATAGGTGTACAAAAAAGGAACTGAATGCCCCTTCATTGGCCTAGAACCTACTTGCGGAGTATCCTATACCTTATCACGCAGGTGTTCTGTTTTGAAGGAACACTGGAAGTTTTGAGAGAGAATTAAGGGGTAATGTACAGTCTAAGAGGATGCTCAAGGGTCCGTTAAGACTCTTCACAGAGGAGTTACTTAGATCGAACAGGCCTGATTTGGGGAGAGTGACTGCATTCCTGATTGGTAGCTGGATTTTCCGTATCAATCTACACACATGGGATTACGCACACCAAACCTTTTGTGTAGGATATATAACGCAGCTGTAGAAAAGGCTCAGTACGTAGTTGTTGACGGTCCAGATTTGGGGACAGGAAACGATTTTAGTCCTGGGCACTCTATGGAGTTGAGGATAGATAGCGAAACAAGACATCATCTGAAGCGTCTTATGGTTTTACAAAAACCTCAAGCCTCTCATACAAATGAAACGATAGCAATGTTGCAGGAACAATAATCATTGTTTGAACTCAAAATTGTTATATCTGACTCAATTTGGCCTGTATTATACCACTAACTTTCTTTCTTTTATGATATATGAATGAATAGTTTTTAGAAAGAATCCTCATTACAAAAACTGACTGCAAAAAATAAGTTATATCTTGAATTTGGTGCGAATCTGTATCTAGGTGAAAAATTTTTTTTTAACATCTATTACGTCTACATAAACTTATTAAATTTATCTGTGATTTTAGTCGTCATTTGAGTTGATTCTAATTTGTTTATTTTTTCAAAGTAACTAGTACCAATATGTACAATAAAAACAATGTTGCCTCCTGGTTGAAAAAGTCAATAGTGTGGGACACTATAACAAAACTCATCTATTCTTTTTTATAACGATACAAATTGATTTACTGAGGAAGGAATTCAAATTGTATAAAATTTGATATTGTACGTCATAAAATGTAAACATGTTGAAAAACAAACAAATGAAGATTTTTCTTCTGTTGTCAACTAAATCACCGATAGCCTAATGGATTACCAATTGGGAATCCTGAAGTTGTTAAACTACCTGAGAATTTCTTTGGATAAATAAGACAATATTGGATTTCATTCATAATTTTAATACAAACAAAATTTTCTTGTAGGCCATCAACACAAATATAAGACGTTAATACAAATATTTATTTAAACTAAAAGCCAATCGTATTTTAGAAAATATTAAGTTTCAAAAAAATTAATAAATTATCAAGGACTAGTATTTTCATTTATTATATAGCTTATAATACTTACATTTTACAAAACTAAAATAGCCTACACACCAGAAAACATAATAATCATTAATTCTGAAAATAACTTACTGCCAATAAAATACGGAAAAAACATGACCGAAACGCTATCTCTTAGCGTTACATCAAACTTATAAAAGTTCTAAGTATTTCCACTAGGTTTCGCCTTGGAGATACAAATGATCACCTTACGTTACTCGTTAATAAATAAAATTTAGTTTTTATTTTGCTGTCTACACTATTAGTATCTTATTTTAATATGTAATCGTTGACAATTAATGAATACAAAGTTCGTGCAAAATGTATAGTTCAATTTAAATACTTATTAAACTTGCAATATTTCCGACTATTCATAAAATTATCTGTCTATTTTAAAAGCCCTCCGTTTTATAAAAACTCTTTAGATCTAAAAATGAATTTCTGATCCAAAAAAATATGTAACTCTAGTATGACTCCTCATTTCTGTCATTTGAGGAAAACTTATCCTTGCGACGCCTTGTATCTTTAAGTAAATAAACATATTGGTGATTTATAGAAATTCACAAATGTTTTAGCGCCTTCCATTAAATAAATAAATTACAAAATTACAAATCGGTTCCTTTGATTTTAATTAACGTAACCCAAAAGAAGGAAAACATAATGGTTACTATCTGTCCATTATTTTGAAGAGAGAGAACGCTATCTGTAGAATTTCTATATTAGAGATTTGTTAATAAGAACAGAAATTACAAAAACAATTGTGTGGCTCTAACGTCTTCCATTAAAAATAATATATCCTACACAAATATCAATCGACATATTATATTGCATAGGTTCGAATGATAACTTACATACAAATATCAATCCAAATATTATATTGTATAATTTTGAAGAATATCCTACGCTCAAATATTAATCCAAATATTATATTACACAATTTGGAAGGATAACCTACACACAAATATCAATCGACATATTATATTGCATAGGTTCGAATGATAACTTAAATACAAATATCAATCCAAATATTATATTGTATAATTTTGAAGAATATCCTACGCACAGATATTAATCCAAATATTATAGCTACACAATTTGGAAGGATAACCTACACACAAATATCAATAGACATATTATATTGCATAATTTTGAAAAATATCCTGCACACAAATATCAATAGACATATTATATTGCATAATTTCAATGGATATCCTACACACAAATATATTGATTGTATGTGTCATATCACAATGGTCACTACGAAAGGGTTTTCAAAAATTCTGATTATAAAAGCCCTTTATTTGGACTGTGGTCCTAAACCCATTTATCAATTTATTCCCAGGGTAACAGGACATAAAGCGCTGCAATTTCGCTTAACGGTATATTTCATGTCAGTGTTCACTATGAGAGGGTTTTCAAAAATTTCTGATTCTAAATGGCCTAAACTCATTTAACAGTTTATTTACAACGTGTAGAGTGTTGAAATTTCGCATGGCATTATGCCTCATATGTTCGATTTAGATGAAATTTTGCTCATTTGCTCACTGATAGATGAGGCCCTATGGACCATTTTAGTGTGAGCTTTGTGGTTTTTTAAACCAAATTTACCCTTCCGAATAAGACCCCTTGGTCTACAATACATTTTAATAAGTCCTACATGACCCAAGAAACCACTTTCAGAGGATTACATTAATTATGGGGCAGGATAAGTAATTTAACTTGTATTTCTATAAGAAAGTGATAACATTACAACCTTACCTTCTGACGACCTAACCATACATACTGCTGTTACTGACGGACATTTATTTTAAGTTTTTGTTTAACCCTAGTTTGCCGACCAAAGTGACAATTTTGGTAACGGATAGTTTTGGTTGGTTGTGGGGCGTGTGAGTGAGAAAGTTTGTGCAATGATTTTGCACAGTTTATTTTAATCAAGTTTAAAGACGACTACAGTTCCGACTATCATTGCTGAATTCTTTATTAATTTGAGTATCGGTGGATGAACATTTACAACTGAACTAATTTACCTATTGTGGAATGTTGAAGTAAAAACATTCACCCAAAAATGAAGGTATGAGTACTGTCGGTTAAAAATGAAAATAAACCAAGGACACCGTTTTACCACATTGGTCATAGAATTATGATAAAATTTTATTAAATTATAGAGGACTAGCTGATGGCCCTAGTTTCACCAGGGGAGAGTTGAATAGTTTTATAAAGAAATAGTTTTTAAACACAACCCTAATGGTGGTGCTATGGAAATAAATTATGCCCAAACAATTATTAAGAAACACGACAATTTTGATCAAAATCGACCCATAAATAACAAAGATAAGATACTTGTTTTAGGGGTAAAATCACCCTTGGAGTGGAACATTTTCAAAACCCTTTCTTAGTACGTGTCTACAGACCTACCACAAACCATGTTAAAATTTCATAGCTCTAGGCTTCTTGGATCCAGAGATATGCTTTAGGGGTAAAAAACACCCTTGGAGTGGAACATTTTCAACATTCTTTCTTAATATGCGTTTACAGACCTTTATGAAATGTTAAAATTTCATAGCTCTATGCTTCTTGGATTCAGAGATTTCTTGATCAGTCAGTGGGTTTTGGCTTTTATATATAGTTTAGGGGTAAAAATCATCCTTGGAGTGAAACATTTTCAAACCCCTTTCTTAGTTCGCGCCTACAGACTTACTCCAAACCATGTTTAAAAAATGCATAGCTCTATGCTTCTTGGATCCAGAGATTTCTTGATCAGTCAGTGGGTTTTGGCTTTTATATATAGTTTAGGGGTAAAAATCATCCTTGGAGTGAAACATTTTCAAACCCCTTTCTTAGTTCGCGCCTACAGACTTACTCCAAACCATGTTTAAAAAATTCATAGCTCTAGCTTCTTGGATCCAGAGATTTCTTGATCAGTCAGTGGGTTTTGGCTTTTATATATAGTTTAGGGGTAAAAATCATCCTTGGAGTGAAACATTTTCAAACCCCTTTCTTAGTTCGCGCCTACAGACTTACTCCAAACCATGTTTAAAAAATGCATAGCTCTATGCTTCTTGGATCCAGAGATTTCTTGATCAGTCAGTGGGTTTTGGCTTTTATATATAGTTTAGGGGTAAAAATCATCCTTGGAGTGAAACATTTTCAAACCCCTTTCTTAGTTCGCGCCTACAGACTTACTCCAAACCATGTTTAAAAAATGCATAGCTCTATGCTTCTTGGATCCAGAGATTTCTTGATCAGTCAGTGGGTTTTGGCTTTTATATATAGTTTAGGGGTAAAAATCATCCTTGGAGTGAAACATTTTCAAACCCCTTTCTTAGTTCGCGCCTACAGACTTACTCCAAACCATGTTTAAAAAATTCATAGCTCTAGCTTCTTGGATCCAGAGATTTCTTGATCAGTCAGTGGGTTTTGGCTTTTATATATAGTTTAGGGGTAAAAATCATCCTTGGAGTGAAACATTTTCAAACCCCTTTCTTAGTTCGCGCCTACAGACTTACTCCAAACCATGTTTAAAAAATGCATAGCTCTATGCTTCTTGGATCCAGAGATTTCTTGATCAGTCAGTGGGTTTTGGCTTTTATATATAGTTTAGGGGTAAAAATCATCCTTGGAGTGAAACATTTTCAAACCCCTTTCTTAGTTCGCGCCTACAGACTTACTCCAAACCATGTTTAAAAAATGCATAGCTCTATGCTTCTTGGATCCAGAGATTTCTTGATCAGTCAGTGGGTTTTGGCTTTTATATATAGTTTAGGGGTAAAAATCATCCTTGGAGTGAAACATTTTCAAACCCCTTTCTTAGTTCGCGCCTACAGACTTACTCCAAACCATGTTTAAAAAATGCATAGCTCTATGCTTCTTGGATCCAGAGATTTCTTGATCAGTCAGTGGGTTTTGGCTTTTATATATAGTTTAGGGGTAAAAATCATCCTTGGAGTGAAACATTTTCAAACCCCTTTCTTAGTTCGCGCCTACAGACTTACTCCAAACCACGTTTAAAAAATGCATAGCTCTAGACTTCTTGGATCCAGAGATTTCTTGATCAGTCAGTGGGTTTTGGCTTTTATATATAGTTTAGGGGTAAAAATCATCCTTGGAGTGAAACATTTTCAAACCCATTTCTTAGTTCGCGCCTACAGACTTACTCCAAACCACGTTTAAAAAATGCATAGCTCTAGACTTCTTGGATCCAGAGATTTCTTGATCAGTCAGTGGGTTTTGGCTTTTATATATAGTTTAGGGGTAAAAATCATCCTTGGAGTGAAACATTTTCAAACCCCTTTCTTAGTTCGCGCCTACAGACTTACTCCAAACCATGTTTAAAAAATGCATAGCTCTATGCTTCTTGGATCTAGAGATTTCTTGATCAGTCAGTGGGTTTTGGCTTTTATATATAGTTTAGGGGTAAAAATCATCCTTGGAGTGAAACATTTTCAAACCCATTTCTTAGTTCGCGCCTACAGACTTACTCCAAACCATGTTTAAAAAATGCATAGCTCTAGACTTCTTGGATCCAGAGATTTCTTGATCAGTCAGTGGGTTTTGGCTTTTATATATAGTTTAGGGGTAAAAATCATCCTTGGAGTGAAACATTTTCAAACCCATTTCTTAGTTCGCGCCTACAGACTTACTCCAAACCACGTTTAAAAAATGCATAGCTCTAGACTTCTTGGATCCAGAGATTTCTTGATCAGTCAGTGGGTTTTGGCTTTTATATATAGTTTAGGGGTAAAAATCATCCTTGGAGTGAAACATTTTCAAACCCATTTCTTAGTTCGCGCCTACAGACTTACTCCAAACCACGTTTAAAAAATGCATAGCTCTAGACTTCTTGGATCCAGAGATTTCTTGATCAGTCAGTGGGTTTTGGCTTTTATATATAGTTTAGGGGTAAAAATCATCCTTGGAGTGAAACATTTTCAAACCCCTTTCTTAGTTCGCGCCTACAGACTTACTCCAAACCACGTTTAAAAAATGCATAGCTCTAGACTTCTTGGATCCAGAGATTTCTTGATCAGTCAGTGGGTTTTGGCTTTTATATATAGTTTAGGGGTAAAAATCATCCTTGGAGTGAAACATTTTCAAACCCATTTCTTAGTTCGCGCCTACAGACTTACTCCAAACCACGTTTAAAAAATGCATAGCTCTAGACTTCTTGGATCCAGAGATTTCTTGATCAGTCAGTGGGTTTTGGCTTTTATATATAGTTTAGGGGTAAAAATCATCCTTGGAGTGAAACATTTTCAAACCCATTTCTTAGTTCGCGCCTACAGACTTACTCCAAACCACGTTTAAAAAATGCATAGCTCTAGACTTCTTGGATCCAGAGATTTCTTGATCAGTCAGTGGGTTTTGGCTTTTATATATAGTTTAGGGGTAAAAATCATCCTTGGAGTGAAACATTTTCAAACCCATTTCTTAGTTCGCGCCTACAGACTTACTCCAAACCACGTTTAAAAAATGCATAGCTCTAGACTTCTTGGATCCAGAGATTTCTTGATCAGTCAGTGGGTTTTGGCTTTTATATATAGTTTAGGGGTAAAAATCATCCTTGGAGTGAAACATTTTCAAACCCATTTCTTAGTTCGCGCCTACAGACTTACTCCAAACCATGTTTAAAAAATGCATAGCTCTATGCTTCTTGGATCTAGAGATTTCTTGATCAGTCAGTGGGTTTTGGCTTTTATATATAGTTTAGGGGTAAAAATCATCCTTGGAGTGAAACATTTTCAAACCCATTTCTTAGTTCGCGCCTACAGACTTACTCCAAACCATGTTTAAAAAATGCATAGCTCTAGACTTCTTGGATCCAGAGATTTCTTGATCAGTCAGTGGGTTTTGGCTTTTATATATAGTTTAGGGGTAAAAATCATCCTTGGAGTGAAACATTTTCAAACCCATTTCTTAGTTCGCGCCTACAGACTTACTCCAAACCACGTTTAAAAAATGCATAGCTCTAGACTTCTTGGATCCAGAGATTTCTTGATCAGTCAGTGGGTTTTGGCTTTTATATATAGTTTAGGGGTAAAAATCATCCTTGGAGTGAAACATTTTCAAACCCATTTCTTAGTTCGCGCCTACAGACTTACTCCAAACCACGTTTAAAAAATGCATAGCTCTATGCTTCTTGGATCTAGAGATTTCTTGATCAGTCAGTGGGTTTTGGCTTTTATATATAGTTTAGGGGTAAAAATCATCCTTGGAGTGAAACATTTTCAAACCCATTTCTTAGTTCGCGCCTACAGACTTACTCCAAACCATGTTTAAAAAATGCATAGCTCTAGACTTCTTGGATCCAGAGATTTCTTGATCAGTCAGTGGGTTTTGGCTTTTATATATAGTTTAGGGGTAAAAATCATCCTTGGAGTGAAACATTTTCAAACCCATTTCTTAGTTCGCGCCTACAGACTTACTCCAAACCACGTTTAAAAAATGCATAGCTCTAGACTTCTTGGATCCAGAGATTTCTTGATCAGTCAGTGGGTTTTGGCTTTTATATATAGTTTAGGGGTAAAAATCATCCTTGGAGTGAAACATTTTCAAACCCATTTCTTAGTTCGCGCCTACAGACTTACTCCAAACCACGTTTAAAAAATGCATAGCTCTAGACTTCTTGGATCCAGAGATTTCTTGATCAGTCAGTGGGTTTTGGCTTTTATATATAGTTTAGGGGTAAAAATCATCCTTGGAGTGAAACATTTTCAAACCCATTTCTTAGTTCGCGCCTACAGACTTACTCCAAACCACGTTTAAAAAATGCATAGCTCTATGCTTCTTGGATCCAGAGATTTCTTGATCAGTCAGTGGGTTTTGGCTTTTATATATAGTTTAGGGGTAAAAATCATCCTTGGAGTGAAACATTTTCAAACCCATTTCTTAGTTCGCGCCTACAGACTTACTCCAAACCACGTTTAAAAAATGCATAGCTCTAGACTTCTTGGATCCAGAGATTTCTTGATCAGTCAGTGGGTTTTGGCTTTTATATATAGTTTAGGGGTAAAAATCATCCTTGGAGTGAAACATTTTCAAACCCATTTCTTAGTTCGCGCCTACAGACTTACTCCAAACCACGTTTAAAAAATGCATAGCTCTAGACTTCTTGGATCCAGAGATTTCTTGATCAGTCAGTGGGTTTTGGCTTTTATATATAGTTTAGGGGTAAAAATCATCCTTGGAGTGAAACATTTTCAAACCCCTTTCTTAGTTCGCGCCTACAGACTTACTCCAAACCATGTTTAAAAAATGCATAGCTCTATGCTTCTTGGATCTAGAGATTTCTTGATCAGTCAGTGGGTTTTGGCTTTTATATATAGTTTAGGGGTAAAAATCATCCTTGGAGTGAAACATTTTCAAACCCATTTCTTAGTTCGCGCCTACAGACTTACTCCAAACCATGTTTAAAAAATGCATAGCTCTAGACTTCTTGGATCCAGAGATTTCTTGATCAGTCAGTGGGTTTTGGCTTTTATATATAGTTTAGGGGTAAAAATCATCCTTGGAGTGAAACATTTTCAAACCCATTTCTTAGTTCGCGCCTACAGACTTACTCCAAACCACGTTTAAAAAATGCATAGCTCTAGACTTCTTGGATCCAGAGATTTCTTGATCAGTCAGTGGGTTTTGGCTTTTATATATAGTTTAGGGGTAAAAATCATCCTTGGAGTGAAACATTTTCAAACCCCTTTCTTAGTTCGCGCCTACAGACTTACTCCAAACCATGTTTAAAAAATGCATAGCTCTATGCTTCTTGGATCTAGAGATTTCTTGATCAGTCAGTGGGTTTTGGCTTTTATATATAGTTTAGGGGTAAAAATCATCCTTGGAGTGAAACATTTTCAAACCCATTTCTTAGTTCGCGCCTACAGACTTACTCCAAACCATGTTTAAAAAATGCATAGCTCTAGACTTCTTGGATCCAGAGATTTCTTGATCAGTCAGTGGGTTTTGGCTTTTATATATAGTTTAGGGGTAAAAATCATCCTTGGAGTGAAACATTTTCAAACCCATTTCTTAGTTCGCGCCTACAGACTTACTCCAAACCACGTTTAAAAAATGCATAGCTCTAGACTTCTTGGATCCAGAGATTTCTTGATCAGTCAGTGGGTTTTGGCTTTTATATATAGTTTAGGGGTAAAAATCATCCTTGGAGTGAAACATTTTCAAACCCATTTCTTAGTTCGCGCCTACAGACTTACTCCAAACCACGTTTAAAAAATGCATAGCTCTAGACTTCTTGGATCCAGAGATTTCTTGATCAGTCAGTGGGTTTTGGCTTTTATATATAGTTTAGGGGTAAAAATCATCCTTGGAGTGAAACATTTTCAAACCCATTTCTTAGTTCGCGCCTACAGACTTACTCCAAACCACGTTTAAAAAATGCATAGCTCTATGCTTCTTGGATCCAGAGATTTCTTGATCAGTCAGTGGGTTTTGGCTTTTATATATAGTTTAGGGGTAAAAATCATCCTTGGAGTGAAACATTTTCAAACCCATTTCTTAGTTCGCGCCTACAGACTTACTCCAAACCACGTTTAAAAAATGCATAGCTCTAGACTTCTTGGATCCAGAGATTTCTTGATCAGTCAGTGGGTTTTGGCTTTTATATATAGTTTAGGGGTAAAAATCATCCTTGGAGTGAAACATTTTCAAACCCATTTCTTAGTTCGCGCCTACAGACTTACTCCAAACCACGTTTAAAAAATGCATAGCTCTATGCTTCTTGGATCCAGAGATTTCTTGATCAGTCAGTGGGTTTTGGCTTTTATATATAGTTTAGGGGTAAAAATCATCCTTGGAGTGAAACATTTTCAAACCCATTTCTTAGTTCGCGCCTACAGACTTACTCCAAACCACGTTTAAAAAATGCATAGCTCTAGACTTCTTGGATCCAGAGATTTCTTGATCAGTCAGTGGGTTTTGGCTTTTATATATAGTTTAGGGGTAAAAATCATCCTTGGAGTGAAACATTTTCAAACCCATTTCTTAGTTCGCGCCTACAGACTTACTCCAAACCACGTTTAAAAAATGCATAGCTCTAGACTTCTTGGATCCAGAGATTTCTTGATCAGTCAGTGGGTTTTGGCTTTTATATATAGTTTAGGGGTAAAAATCATCCTTGGAGTGAAACATTTTCAAACCCCTTTCTTAGTTCGCGCCTACAGACTTACTCCAAACCATGTTTAAAAAATGCATAGCTCTATGCTTCTTGGATCTAGAGATTTCTTGATCAGTCAGTGGGTTTTGGCTTTTATATATAGTTTAGGGGTAAAAATCATCCTTGGAGTGAAACATTTTCAAACCCATTTCTTAGTTCGCGCCTACAGACTTACTCCAAACCATGTTTAAAAAATGCATAGCTCTAGACTTCTTGGATCCAGAGATTTCTTGATCAGTCAGTGGGTTTTGGCTTTTATATATAGTTTAGGGGTAAAAATCATCCTTGGAGTGAAACATTTTCAAACCCATTTCTTAGTTCGCGCCTACAGACTTACTCCAAACCACGTTTAAAAAATGCATAGCTCTAGACTTCTTGGATCCAGAGATTTCTTGATCAGTCAGTGGGTTTTGGCTTTTATATATAGTTTAGGGGTAAAAATCATCCTTGGAGTGAAACATTTTCAAACCCCTTTCTTAGTTCGCGCCTACAGACTTACTCCAAACCATGTTTAAAAAATGCATAGCTCTATGCTTCTTGGATCTAGAGATTTCTTGATCAGTCAGTGGGTTTTGGCTTTTATATATAGTTTAGGGGTAAAAATCATCCTTGGAGTGAAACATTTTCAAACCCATTTCTTAGTTCGCGCCTACAGACTTACTCCAAACCATGTTTAAAAAATGCATAGCTCTAGACTTCTTGGATCCAGAGATTTCTTGATCAGTCAGTGGGTTTTGGCTTTTATATATAGTTTAGGGGTAAAAATCATCCTTGGAGTGAAACATTTTCAAACCCATTTCTTAGTTCGCGCCTACAGACTTACTCCAAACCACGTTTAAAAAATGCATAGCTCTAGACTTCTTGGATCCAGAGATTTCTTGATCAGTCAGTGGGTTTTGGCTTTTATATATAGTTTAGGGGTAAAAATCATCCTTGGAGTGAAACATTTTCAAACCCATTTCTTAGTTCGCGCCTACAGACTTACTCCAAACCACGTTTAAAAAATGCATAGCTCTAGACTTCTTGGATCCAGAGATTTCTTGATCAGTCAGTGGGTTTTGGCTTTTATATATAGTTTAGGGGTAAAAATCATCCTTGGAGTGAAACATTTTCAAACCCATTTCTTAGTTCGCGCCTACAGACTTACTCCAAACCACGTTTAAAAAATGCATAGCTCTATGCTTCTTGGATCCAGAGATTTCTTGATCAGTCAGTGGGTTTTGGCTTTTATATATAGTTTAGGGGTAAAAATCATCCTTGGAGTGAAACATTTTCAAACCCATTTCTTAGTTCGCGCCTACAGACTTACTCCAAACCACGTTTAAAAAATGCATAGCTCTAGACTTCTTGGATCCAGAGATTTCTTGATCAGTCAGTGGGTTTTGGCTTTTATATATAGTTTAGGGGTAAAAATCATCCTTGGAGTGAAACATTTTCAAACCCCTTTCTTAGTTCGCGCCTACAGACTTACTCCAAACCATGTTTAAAAAATGCATAGCTCTATGCTTCTTGGATCCAGAGATTTCTTGATCAGTCAGTGGGTTTTGGCTTTTATATATAGTTTAGGGGTAAAAATCATCCTTGGAGTGAAACATTTTCAAACCCCTTTCTTAGTTCGCGCCTACAGACTTACTCCAAACCATGTTTAAAAAATGCATAGCTCTAGACTTCTTGGATCCAGAGATTTCTTGATCAGTCAGTGGGTTTTGGCTTTTATATATAGTTTAGGGGTAAAAATCATCCTTGGAGTGAAACATTTTCAAACCCCTTTCTTAGTTCGCGCCTACAGACTTACTCCAAACCATGTTTAAAAAATGCATAGCTCTAGACTTTTGGATCCAGAGATTTCTTGATCAGTCAGTGGGTTTTGGCTTTTATATATAGTTTAGGGGTAAAAATCATCCTTGGAGTGAAACATTTTCAAACCCCTTTCTTAGTTCGCGCCTACAGACTTACTCCAAACCATGTTTAAAAAATGCATAGCTCTAGACTTTTTGGATCCAGAGATTTCTTGATCAGTCAGTGGGTTTTGGCTTTTATATATAGTTTAGGGGTAAAAATCATCCTTGGAGTGAAACATTTTCAAACCCCTTTCTTAGTTCGCGCCTACAGACTTACTCCAAACCATGTTTAAAAAATGCAAAGCTCTAGACTTCTTGGATCCAGAGATTTCTTGATCAGTCAGTGGGTTTTGGCTTTTATATATAGTTTAGGGGTAAAAATCATCCTTGGAGTGAAACATTTTCAAACCCCTTTCTTAGTTCGCGCCTACAGACTTACTCCAAACCATGTTTAAAAAATGCATAGCTCTAGACTTTTTGGATCCAGAGATTTCTTGATCAGTCAGTGGGTTTTGGCTTTTATATATAGTTTAGGGGTAAAAATCATCCTTGGAGTGAAACATTTTCAAACCCCTTTCTTAGTTCGCGCCTACAGACTTACTCCAAACCATGTTTAAAAAATGCATAGCTCTAGACTTCTTGGATCCAGAGATTTCTTGATCAGTCAGTGGGTTTTGGCTTTTATATATAGTTTAGGGGTAAAAATCATCCTTGGAGTGAAACATTTTCAAACCCCTTTCTTAGTTCGCGCCTACAGACTTACTCCAAACCATGTTTAAAAAATGCATAGCTCTAGACTTCTTGGATCCAGAGATTTCTTGATCAGTCAGTGGGTTTTGGCTTTTATATATAGTTTAGGGGTAAAAATCATCCTTGGAGTGAAACATTTTCAAACCCCTTTCTTAGTTCGCGCCTACAGACTTACTCCAAACCATGTTTAAAAAATGCATAGCTCTAGACTTCTTGGATCCAGAGATTTCTTGATCAGTCAGTGGGTTTTGGCTTTTATATATAGTTTAGGGGTAAATATCATCCTTGGAGTGAAACATTTTCAAACCCCTTTCTTAGTTCGCGCCTACAGACTTACTCCAAACCATGTTTAAAAAATGCATAGCTCTAGACTTCTTGGATCCAGAGATTTCTTGATCAGTCAGTGGGTTTTGGCTTTTATATATAGTTTAGGGGTAAAAATCATCCTTGGAGTGAAACATTTTCAAACCCCTTTCTTAGTTCGCGCCTACAGACTTACTCCAAACCATGTTTAAAAAATGCATAGCTCTAGACTTCTTGGATCCAGAGATTTCTTGATCAGTCAGTGGGTTTTGGCTTTTATATATAGTTTAGGGGTAAAAATCATCCTTGGAGTGAAACATTTTCAAACCCCTTTCTTAGTTCGCGCCTACAGACTTACTCCAAACCACGTTTAAAAAATGCATAGCTCTAGACTTTTTGGATCCAGAGATTTCTTGATCAGTCAGTGGGTTTTGGCTTTTATATATAGTTTAGGGGTAAAAATCATCCTTGGAGTGAAACATTTTCAAACCCCTTTCTTAGTTCGCGCCTACAGACTTACTCCAAACCATGTTTAAAAAATGCATAGCTCTAGACTTCTTGGATCCAGAGATTTCTTGATCAGTCAGTGGGTTTTGGCTTTTATATATAGTTTAGGGGTAAAAATCATCCTTGGAGTGAAACATTTTCAAACCCCTTTCTTAGTTCGCGCCTACAGACTTACTCCAAACCACGTTTAAAAAATGCATAGCTATAGACTTCTTGGATCCAGAGATTTCTTGATCAGTCAGTGGGTTTTGGCTTTTATATATAGTTTAGGGGTAAAAATCATCCTTGGAGTGAAACATTTTCAAACCCCTTTCTTAGTTCGCGCCTACAGACTTACTCCAAACCACGTTTAAAAAATGCATAGCTCTAGACTTTTTGGATCCAGAGATTTCTTGATCAGTCAGTGGGTTTTGGCTTTTATATATAGTTTAGGGGTAAAAATCATCCTTGGAGTGAAACATTTTCAAACCCCTTTCTTAGTTCGCGCCTACAGACTTACTCCAAACCACGTTTAAAAAATGCATAGCTCTAGACTTTTTGGATCCAGAGATTTCTTGATCAGTCAGTGGGTTTTGGCTTTTATATATAGTTTAGGGGTAAAAATCATCCTTGGAGTGAAACATTTTCAAACCCATTTCTTAGTTCGCGCCTACAGACTTACTCCAAACCACGTTTAAAAAATGCATAGCTCTAGACTTCTTGGATCCAGAGATTTCTTGATCAGTCAGTGGGTTTTGGCTTTTATATATAGTTTAGGGGTAAAAATCATCCTTGGAGTGAAACATTTTCAAACCCCTTTCTTAGTTCGCGCCTACAGACTTACTCCAAACCATGTTTAAAAAATGCATAGCTCTATGCTTCTTGGATCTAGAGATTTCTTGATCAGTCAGTGGGTTTTGGCTTTTATATATAGTTTAGGGGTAAAAATCATCCTTGGAGTGAAACATTTTCAAACCCATTTCTTAGTTCGCGCCTACAGACTTACTCCAAACCATGTTTAAAAAATGCATAGCTCTAGACTTCTTGGATCCAGAGATTTCTTGATCAGTCAGTGGGTTTTGGCTTTTATATATAGTTTAGGGGTAAAAATCATCCTTGGAGTGAAACATTTTCAAACCCATTTCTTAGTTCGCGCCTACAGACTTACTCCAAACCACGTTTAAAAAATGCATAGCTCTAGACTTCTTGGATCCAGAGATTTCTTGATCAGTCAGTGGGTTTTGGCTTTTATATATAGTTTAGGGGTAAAAATCATCCTTGGAGTGAAACATTTTCAAACCCCTTTCTTAGTTCGCGCCTACAGACTTACTCCAAACCATGTTTAAAAAATGCATAGCTCTATGCTTCTTGGATCTAGAGATTTCTTGATCAGTCAGTGGGTTTTGGCTTTTATATATAGTTTAGGGGTAAAAATCATCCTTGGAGTGAAACATTTTCAAACCCATTTCTTAGTTCGCGCCTACAGACTTACTCCAAACCATGTTTAAAAAATGCATAGCTCTAGACTTCTTGGATCCAGAGATTTCTTGATCAGTCAGTGGGTTTTGGCTTTTATATATAGTTTAGGGGTAAAAATCATCCTTGGAGTGAAACATTTTCAAACCCATTTCTTAGTTCGCGCCTACAGACTTACTCCAAACCACGTTTAAAAAATGCATAGCTCTAGACTTCTTGGATCCAGAGATTTCTTGATCAGTCAGTGGGTTTTGGCTTTTATATATAGTTTAGGGGTAAAAATCATCCTTGGAGTGAAACATTTTCAAACCCATTTCTTAGTTCGCGCCTACAGACTTACTCCAAACCACGTTTAAAAAATGCATAGCTCTAGACTTCTTGGATCCAGAGATTTCTTGATCAGTCAGTGGGTTTTGGCTTTTATATATAGTTTAGGGGTAAAAATCATCCTTGGAGTGAAACATTTTCAAACCCATTTCTTAGTTCGCGCCTACAGACTTACTCCAAACCACGTTTAAAAAATGCATAGCTCTATGCTTCTTGGATCCAGAGATTTCTTGATCAGTCAGTGGGTTTTGGCTTTTATATATAGTTTAGGGGTAAAAATCATCCTTGGAGTGAAACATTTTCAAACCCATTTCTTAGTTCGCGCCTACAGACTTACTCCAAACCACGTTTAAAAAATGCATAGCTCTAGACTTCTTGGATCCAGAGATTTCTTGATCAGTCAGTGGGTTTTGGCTTTTATATATAGTTTAGGGGTAAAAATCATCCTTGGAGTGAAACATTTTCAAACCCCTTTCTTAGTTCGCGCCTACAGACTTACTCCAAACCATGTTTAAAAAATGCATAGCTCTATGCTTCTTGGATCCAGAGATTTCTTGATCAGTCAGTGGGTTTTGGCTTTTATATATAGTTTAGGGGTAAAAATCATCCTTGGAGTGAAACATTTTCAAACCCCTTTCTTAGTTCGCGCCTACAGACTTACTCCAAACCATGTTTAAAAAATGCATAGCTCTAGACTTCTTGGATCCAGAGATTTCTTGATCAGTCAGTGGGTTTTGGCTTTTATATATAGTTTAGGGGTAAAAATCATCCTTGGAGTGAAACATTTTCAAACCCCTTTCTTAGTTCGCGCCTACAGACTTACTCCAAACCATGTTTAAAAAATGCATAGCTCTAGACTTTTGGATCCAGAGATTTCTTGATCAGTCAGTGGGTTTTGGCTTTTATATATAGTTTAGGGGTAAAAATCATCCTTGGAGTGAAACATTTTCAAACCCCTTTCTTAGTTCGCGCCTACAGACTTACTCCAAACCATGTTTAAAAAATGCATAGCTCTAGACTTTTTGGATCCAGAGATTTCTTGATCAGTCAGTGGGTTTTGGCTTTTATATATAGTTTAGGGGTAAAAATCATCCTTGGAGTGAAACATTTTCAAACCCCTTTCTTAGTTCGCGCCTACAGACTTACTCCAAACCATGTTTAAAAAATGCAAAGCTCTAGACTTCTTGGATCCAGAGATTTCTTGATCAGTCAGTGGGTTTTGGCTTTTATATATAGTTTAGGGGTAAAAATCATCCTTGGAGTGAAACATTTTCAAACCCCTTTCTTAGTTCGCGCCTACAGACTTACTCCAAACCATGTTTAAAAAATGCATAGCTCTAGACTTTTTGGATCCAGAGATTTCTTGATCAGTCAGTGGGTTTTGGCTTTTATATATAGTTTAGGGGTAAAAATCATCCTTGGAGTGAAACATTTTCAAACCCCTTTCTTAGTTCGCGCCTACAGACTTACTCCAAACCATGTTTAAAAAATGCATAGCTCTAGACTTCTTGGATCCAGAGATTTCTTGATCAGTCAGTGGGTTTTGGCTTTTATATATAGTTTAGGGGTAAAAATCATCCTTGGAGTGAAACATTTTCAAACCCCTTTCTTAGTTCGCGCCTACAGACTTACTCCAAACCATGTTTAAAAAATGCATAGCTCTAGACTTCTTGGATCCAGAGATTTCTTGATCAGTCAGTGGGTTTTGGCTTTTATATATAGTTTAGGGGTAAAAATCATCCTTGGAGTGAAACATTTTCAAACCCCTTTCTTAGTTCGCGCCTACAGACTTACTCCAAACCATGTTTAAAAAATGCATAGCTCTAGACTTCTTGGATCCAGAGATTTCTTGATCAGTCAGTGGGTTTTGGCTTTTATATATAGTTTAGGGGTAAATATCATCCTTGGAGTGAAACATTTTCAAACCCCTTTCTTAGTTCGCGCCTACAGACTTACTCCAAACCATGTTTAAAAAATGCATAGCTCTAGACTTCTTGGATCCAGAGATTTCTTGATCAGTCAGTGGGTTTTGGCTTTTATATATAGTTTAGGGGTAAAAATCATCCTTGGAGTGAAACATTTTCAAACCCCTTTCTTAGTTCGCGCCTACAGACTTACTCCAAACCATGTTTAAAAAATGCATAGCTCTAGACTTCTTGGATCCAGAGATTTCTTGATCAGTCAGTGGGTTTTGGCTTTTATATATAGTTTAGGGGTAAAAATCATCCTTGGAGTGAAACATTTTCAAACCCCTTTCTTAGTTCGCGCCTACAGACTTACTCCAAACCACGTTTAAAAAATGCATAGCTCTAGACTTTTTGGATCCAGAGATTTCTTGATCAGTCAGTGGGTTTTGGCTTTTATATATAGTTTAGGGGTAAAAATCATCCTTGGAGTGAAACATTTTCAAACCCCTTTCTTAGTTCGCGCCTACAGACTTACTCCAAACCATGTTTAAAAAATGCATAGCTCTAGACTTCTTGGATCCAGAGATTTCTTGATCAGTCAGTGGGTTTTGGCTTTTATATATAGTTTAGGGGTAAAAATCATCCTTGGAGTGAAACATTTTCAAACCCCTTTCTTAGTTCGCGCCTACAGACTTACTCCAAACCACGTTTAAAAAATGCATAGCTATAGACTTCTTGGATCCAGAGATTTCTTGATCAGTCAGTGGGTTTTGGCTTTTATATATAGTTTAGGGGTAAAAATCATCCTTGGAGTGAAACATTTTCAAACCCCTTTCTTAGTTCGCGCCTACAGACTTACTCCAAACCATGTTTAAAAAATGCATAGCTCTAGACTTCTTGGATCCAGAGATTTCTTGATCAGTCAGTGGGTTTTGGCTTTTATATATAGTTTAGGGGTAAAAATCATCCTTGGAGTGAAACATTTTCAAACCCATTTCTTAGTTCGCGCCTACAGACTTACTCCAAACCATGTTTAAAAAATGCATAGCTCTAGGCTTTTTGGATCCAGAGATTTCTTGATCAGTCAGTGGGTTTTGGCTTTTATATATAGTTTAGGGGTAAAAATCATCCTTGGAGTGAAACATTTTCAAACCCATTTCTTAGTTCGCGCATACAGACTTACTCCAAACCACGTTTAAAAAATGCATAGCTCTAGACTTCTTGGATCCAGAGATTTCTTGATCAGTCAGTGGGTTTTGGCTTTTATATATAGTTTAGGGGTAAAAATCATCCTTGGAGTGAAACATTTTCAAACCCCTTTCTTAGTTCGCGCCTACAGACTTACTCCAAACCATGTTTAAAAAATGCATAGCTCTAGACTTCTTGGATCCAGAGATTTCTTGATCAGTCAGTGGGTTTTGGCTTTTATATATAGTTTAGGGGTAAAAATCATCCTTGGAGTGAAACATTTTCAAACCCCTTTCTTAGTTCGCGCCTACAGACTTACTCCAAACCACGTTTAAAAAATGCATAGCTCTAGACTTTTTGGATCCAGAGATTTCTTGATCAGTCAGTGGGTTTTGGCTTTTATATATAGTTTAGGGGTAAAAATCATCCTTGGAGTGAAACATTTTCAAACCCCTTTCTTAGTTCGCGCCTACAGACTTACTCCAAACCATGTTTAAAAAATGCATAGCTCTAGACTTCTTGGATCCAGAGATTTCTTGATCAGTCAGTGGGTTTTGGCTTTTATATATAGTTTAGGGGTAAAAATCATCCTTGGAGTGAAACATTTTCAAACCCCTTTCTTAGTTCGCGCCTACAGACTTACTCCAAACCACGTTTAAAAAATGCATAGCTATAGACTTCTTGGATCCAGAGATTTCTTGATCAGTCAGTGGGTTTTGGCTTTTATATATAGTTTAGGGGTAAAAATCATCCTTGGAGTGAAACATTTTCAAACCCCTTTCTTAGTTCGCGCCTACAGACTTACTCCAAACCACGTTTAAAAAATGCATAGCTCTAGACTTTTTGGATCCAGAGATTTCTTGATCAGTCAGTGGGTTTTGGCTTTTATATATAGTTTAGGGGTAAAAATCATCCTTGGAGTGAAACATTTTCAAACCCCTTTCTTAGTTCGCGCCTACAGACTTACTCCAAACCACGTTTAAAAAATGCATAGCTCTAGACTTTTTGGATCCAGAGATTTCTTGATCAGTCAGTGGGTTTTGGCTTTTATATATAGTTTAGGGGTAAAAATCATCCTTGGAGTGAAACATTTTCAAACCCATTTCTTAGTTCGCGCCTACAGACTTACTCCAAACCACGTTTAAAAAATGCATAGCTCTAGACTTCTTGGATCCAGAGATTTCTTGATCAGTCAGTGGGTTTTGGCTTTTATATATAGTTTAGGGGTAAAAATCATCCTTGGAGTGAAACATTTTCAAACCCCTTTCTTAGTTCGCGCCTACAGACTTACTCCAAACCATGTTTAAAAAATGCATAGCTCTATGCTTCTTGGATCTAGAGATTTCTTGATCAGTCAGTGGGTTTTGGCTTTTATATATAGTTTAGTGGTAAAAATCATCCTTGGAGTGAAACATTTTCAAACCCATTTCTTAGTTCGCGCCTACAGACTTACTCCAAACCATGTTTAAAAAATGCATAGCTCTGAACTTCTTGGATCCAGAGATTTCTTGATCAGTCAGTGGGTTTTGGCTTTTATATATAGTTTAGGGGTAAAAATCATCCTTGGAGTGAAACATTTTCAAACCCATTTCTTAGTTCGCGCCTACAGACTTACTCCAAACCACGTTTAAAAAATGCATAGCTCTAGACTTCTTGGATCCAGAGATTTCTTGATCAGTCAGTGGGTTTTGGCTTTTATATATAGTTTAGGGGTAAAAATCATCCTTGGAGTGAAACATTTTCAAACCCCTTTCTTAGTTCGCGCCTACAGACTTACTCCAAACCATGTTTAAAAAATGCATAGCTCTATGCTTCTTGGATCTAGAGATTTCTTGATCAGTCAGTGGGTTTTGGCTTTTATATATAGTTTAGGGGTAAAAATCATCCTTGGAGTGAAACATTTTCAAACCCATTTCTTAGTTCGCGCCTACAGACTTACTCCAAACCATGTTTAAAAAATGCATAGCTCTAGACTTCTTGGATCCAGAGATTTCTTGATCAGTCAGTGGGTTTTGGCTTTTATATATAGTTTAGGGGTAAAAATCATCCTTGGAGTGAAACATTTTCAAACCCATTTCTTAGTTCGCGCCTACAGACTTACTCCAAACCACGTTTAAAAAATGCATAGCTCTAGACTTCTTGGATCCAGAGATTTCTTGATCAGTCAGTGGGTTTTGGCTTTTATATATAGTTTAGGGGTAAAAATCATCCTTGGAGTGAAACATTTTCAAACCCATTTCTTAGTTCGCGCCTACAGACTTACTCCAAACCACGTTTAAAAAATGCATAGCTCTAGACTTCTTGGATCCAGAGATTTCTTGATCAGTCAGTGGGTTTTGGCTTTTATATATAGTTTAGGGGTAAAAATCATCCTTGGAGTGAAACATTTTCAAACCCATTTCTTAGTTCGCGCCTACAGACTTACTCCAAACCACGTTTAAAAAATGCATAGCTCTATGCTTCTTGGATCCAGAGATTTCTTGATCAGTCAGTGGGTTTTGGCTTTTATATATAGTTTAGGGGTAAAAATCATCCTTGGAGTGAAACATTTTCAAACCCATTTCTTAGTTCGCGCCTACAGACTTACTCCAAACCACGTTTAAAAAATGCATAGCTCTAGACTTCTTGGATCCAGAGATTTCTTGATCAGTCAGTGGGTTTTGGCTTTTATATATAGTTTAGGGGTAAAAATCATCCTTGGAGTGAAACATTTTCAAACCCCTTTCTTAGTTCGCGCCTACAGACTTACTCCAAACCATGTTTAAAAAATGCATAGCTCTATGCTTCTTGGATCCAGAGATTTCTTGATCAGTCAGTGGGTTTTGGCTTTTATATATAGTTTAGGGGTAAAAATCATCCTTGGAGTGAAACATTTTCAAACCCCTTTCTTAGTTCGCGCCTACAGACTTACTCCAAACCATGTTTAAAAAATGCATAGCTCTAGACTTCTTGGATCCAGAGATTTCTTGATCAGTCAGTGGGTTTTGGCTTTTATATATAGTTTAGGGGTAAAAATCATCCTTGGAGTGAAACATTTTCAAACCCCTTTCTTAGTTCGCGCCTACAGACTTACTCCAAACCATGTTTAAAAAATGCATAGCTCTAGACTTTTGGATCCAGAGATTTCTTGATCAGTCAGTGGGTTTTGGCTTTTATATATAGTTTAGGGGTAAAAATCATCCTTGGAGTGAAACATTTTCAAACCCCTTTCTTAGTTCGCGCCTACAGACTTACTCCAAACCATGTTTAAAAAATGCATAGCTCTAGACTTTTTGGATCCAGAGATTTCTTGATCAGTCAGTGGGTTTTGGCTTTTATATATAGTTTAGGGGTAAAAATCATCCTTGGAGTGAAACATTTTCAAACCCCTTTCTTAGTTCGCGCCTACAGACTTACTCCAAACCATGTTTAAAAAATGCAAAGCTCTAGACTTCTTGGATCCAGAGATTTCTTGATCAGTCAGTGGGTTTTGGCTTTTATATATAGTTTAGGGGTAAAAATCATCCTTGGAGTGAAACATTTTCAAACCCCTTTCTTAGTTCGCGCCTACAGACTTACTCCAAACCATGTTTAAAAAATGCATAGCTCTAGACTTTTTGGATCCAGAGATTTCTTGATCAGTCAGTGGGTTTTGGCTTTTATATATAGTTTAGGGGTAAAAATCATCCTTGGAGTGAAACATTTTCAAACCCCTTTCTTAGTTCGCGCCTACAGACTTACTCCAAACCATGTTTAAAAAATGCATAGCTCTAGACTTCTTGGATCCAGAGATTTCTTGATCAGTCAGTGGGTTTTGGCTTTTATATATAGTTTAGGGGTAAAAATCATCCTTGGAGTGAAACATTTTCAAACCCCTTTCTTAGTTCGCGCCTACAGACTTACTCCAAACCATGTTTAAAAAATGCATAGCTCTAGACTTCTTGGATCCAGAGATTTCTTGATCAGTCAGTGGGTTTTGGCTTTTATATATAGTTTAGGGGTAAAAATCATCCTTGGAGTGAAACATTTTCAAACCCCTTTCTTAGTTCGCGCCTACAGACTTACTCCAAACCATGTTTAAAAAATGCATAGCTCTAGACTTCTTGGATCCAGAGATTTCTTGATCAGTCAGTGGGTTTTGGCTTTTATATATAGTTTAGGGGTAAATATCATCCTTGGAGTGAAACATTTTCAAACCCCTTTCTTAGTTCGCGCCTACAGACTTACTCCAAACCATGTTTAAAAAATGCATAGCTCTAGACTTCTTGGATCCAGAGATTTCTTGATCAGTCAGTGGGTTTTGGCTTTTATATATAGTTTAGGGGTAAAAATCATCCTTGGAGTGAAACATTTTCAAACCCCTTTCTTAGTTCGCGCCTACAGACTTACTCCAAACCATGTTTAAAAAATGCATAGCTCTAGACTTCTTGGATCCAGAGATTTCTTGATCAGTCAGTGGGTTTTGGCTTTTATATATAGTTTAGGGGTAAAAATCATCCTTGGAGTGAAACATTTTCAAACCCCTTTCTTAGTTCGCGCCTACAGACTTACTCCAAACCACGTTTAAAAAATGCATAGCTCTAGACTTTTTGGATCCAGAGATTTCTTGATCAGTCAGTGGGTTTTGGCTTTTATATATAGTTTAGGGGTAAAAATCATCCTTGGAGTGAAACATTTTCAAACCCCTTTCTTAGTTCGCGCCTACAGACTTACTCCAAACCATGTTTAAAAAATGCATAGCTCTAGACTTCTTGGATCCAGAGATTTCTTGATCAGTCAGTGGGTTTTGGCTTTTATATATAGTTTAGGGGTAAAAATCATCCTTGGAGTGAAACATTTTCAAACCCCTTTCTTAGTTCGCGCCTACAGACTTACTCCAAACCACGTTTAAAAAATGCATAGCTATAGACTTCTTGGATCCAGAGATTTCTTGATCAGTCAGTGGGTTTTGGCTTTTATATATAGTTTAGGGGTAAAAATCATCCTTGGAGTGAAACATTTTCAAACCCCTTTCTTAGTTCGCGCCTACAGACTTACTCCAAACCATGTTTAAAAAATGCATAGCTCTAGACTTCTTGGATCCAGAGATTTCTTGATCAGTCAGTGGGTTTTGGCTTTTATATATAGTTTAGGGGTAAAAATCATCCTTGGAGTGAAACATTTTCAAACCCATTTCTTAGTTCGCGCCTACAGACTTACTCCAAACCATGTTTAAAAAATGCATAGCTCTAGGCTTTTTGGATCCAGAGATTTCTTGATCAGTCAGTGGGTTTTGGCTTTTATATATAGTTTAGGGGTAAAAATCATCCTTGGAGTGAAACATTTTCAAACCCATTTCTTAGTTCGCGCATACAGACTTACTCCAAACCACGTTTAAAAAATGCATAGCTCTAGACTTCTTGGATCCAGAGATTTCTTGATCAGTCAGTGGGTTTTGGCTTTTATATATAGTTTAGGGGTAAAAATCATCCTTGGAGTGAAACATTTTCAAACCCATTTCTTAGTTCGCGCCTACAGACTTACTCCAAACCATGTTTAAAAAATGCATAGCTCTAGGCTTTTTGGATCCAGAGATTTCTTGATCAGTCAGTGGGTTTTGGCTTTTATATATAGTTTAGGGGTAAAAATCATCCTTGGAGTGAAACATTTTCAAACCCATTTCTTAGTTCGCGCCTACAGACTTACTCCAAACCATGTTTAAAAAATGCATAGCTCTAGACTTCTTGGATCCAGAGATTTCTTGATCAGTCAGTGGGTTTTGGCTTTTATATATAGTTTAGGGGTAAAAATCATCCTTGGAGTGAAACATTTTCAAACCCATTTCTTAGTTCGCGCCTACAGACTTACTCCAAACCATGTTTAAAAAATGCATAGCTCTAGGCTTTTTGGATCCAGAGATTTCTTGATCAGTCAGTGGGTTTTGGCTTTTATATATAGTTTAGGGGTAAAAATCATCCTTGGAGTGAAACATTTTCAAACCCATTTCTTAGTTCGCGCCTACAGACTTACTCCAAACCACGTTTAAAAAATGCATAGCTCTAGACTTCTTGGATCCAGAGATTTCTTGATCAGTCAGTGGGTTTTGGCT
This sequence comes from Aphrophora alni, assembly GCA_963513935.1. Taxonomy (NCBI): domain Eukaryota; kingdom Metazoa; phylum Arthropoda; class Insecta; order Hemiptera; family Aphrophoridae; genus Aphrophora; species Aphrophora alni. Next base: position 26,335,564 of record OY740770.1, read on the forward strand.
TTTATATATAGTTTAGGGGTAAAAATCATCCTTGGAGTGAAACATTTTCAAACCCCTTTCTTAGTTCGCGCCTACAGACTTACTCCAAACCATGTTTAAAAAATGCATAGCTCTAGGCTTTTTGGATCCAGAGATTTCTTGATCAGTCAGTGGGTTTTGGCTTTTATATATAGTTTAGGGGTAAAAATCATCCTTGGAGTGAAACATTTTCAAACCCATTTCTTAGTTCGCGCCTACAGACTTACTCCAAACCACGTTTAAAAAATGCATAGCTCTAGACTTCTTGGATCCAGAGATTTCTTGATCAGTCAGTGGGTTTTGGCTTTTATATATAGTTTAGGGGTAAAAATCATCCTTGGAGTGAAACATTTTCAAACCTATTTCTTAGTTCGCGCCTACAGACTTACTCCAAACCATGTTTAAAAAATGCATAGCTCTAGGCTTCTTGGATCCAGAGATTTCTTGATCAGTCAGTGGGTTTTGGCTTTTATATATAGTTTAGGGGTAAAAATCATCCTTGGAGTGAAACATTTTCAAACCCCTTTCTTAGTTCGCGCCTACAGACTTACTCCAAACCACGTTTAAAAAATGCATAGCTCTAGACTTTTTGGATCCAGAGATTTCTTGATCAGTCAGTGGGTTTTGGCTTTTATATATAGTTTAGGGGTAAAAATCATCCTTGGAGTGAAACATTTTCAAACCCCTTTCTTAGTTCGCGCCTACAGACTTACTCCAAACCACGTTTAAAAAATGCATAGCTCTAGACTTTTTGGATCCAGAGATTTCTTGATCAGTCAGTGGGTTTTGGCTTTTATATATAGTTTAGGGGTAAAAATCATCCTTGGAGTGAAACATTTTCAAACCCCTTTCTTAGTTCGCGCCTACAGACTTACTCCAAACCACGTTTAAAAAATGCATAGCTCTAGACTTCTTGGATCCAGAGATTTCTTGATCAGTCAGTGGGTTTTGGCTTTTATATATAGTTTAGGGGTAAAAATCATCCTTGGAGTGAAACATTTTCAAACCCCTTTCTTAGTTCGCGCCTACAGACTTACTCCAAACCATGTTTAAAAAATGCATAGCTCTAGGCTTTTTGGATCCAGAGATTTCTTGATCAGTCAGTGGGTTTTGGCTTTTATATATAGTTTAGGGGTAAAAATCATCCTTGGAGTGAAACATTTTCAAACCCCTTTCTTAGTTCGCGCCTACAGACTTACTCCAAACCACGTTTAAAAAATGCATAGCTCTAGACTTCTTGGATCCAGAGATTTCTTGATCAGTCAGTGGGTTTTGGCTTTTATATATAGTTTAGGGGTAAAAATCATCCTTGGAGTGAAACATTTTCAAACCCCTTTCTTAGTTCGCGCCTACAGACTTACTCCAAACCATGTTTAAAAAATGCATAGCTCTAGGCTTTTTGGATCCAGAGATTTCTTGATCAGTCAGTGGGTTTTGGCTTTTATATATAGTTTAGGGGTAAAAATCATCCTTGGAGTGAAACATTTTCAAACCCCTTTCTTAGTTCGCGCCTACAGACTTACTCCAAACCATGTTTAAAAAATGCATAGCTCTAGGCTTTTTGGATCCAGAGATTTCTTGATCAGTCAGTGGGTTTTGGCTTTTATATATAGTTTAGGGGTAAAAATCATCCTTGGAGTGAAACATTTTCAAACCCATTTCTTAGTTCGCGCCTACAGACTTACTCCAAACCACGTTTAAAAAATGCATAGCTCTAGACTTCTTGGATCCAGAGATTTCTTGATCAGTCAGTGGGTTTTGGCTTTTATATATAGTTTAGGGGTAAAAATCATCCTTGGAGTGAAACATTTTCAAACCCATTTCTTAGTTCGCGCCTACAGACTTACTCCAAACCACGTTTAAAAAATGCATAGCTCTAGGCTTCTTGGATCCAGAGATTTCTTGATCAGTCAGTGGGTTTTGGCTTTTATATATAGTTTAGGGGTAAAAATCATCCTTGGAGTGAAACATTTTCAAACCCATTTCTTAGTTCGCGCCTACAGACTTACTCCAAACCACGTTTAAAAAATGCATAGCTCTAGACTTCTTGGATCCAGAGATTTCTTGATCAGTCAGTGGGTTTTGGCTTTTATATATAGTTTAGGGGTAAAAATCATCCTTGGAGTGAAACATTTTCAAACCCCTTTCTTAGTTCGCGCCTACAGACTTACTCCAAACCACGTTTAAAAAATGCATAGCTCTAGGCTTTTTGGATCCAGAGATTTCTTGATCAGTCAGTGGGTTTTGGCTTTTATATATAGTTTAGGGGTAAAAATCATCCTTGGAGTGAAACATTTTCAAACCCCTTTCTTAGTTCGCGCCTACAGACTTACTCCAAACCACGTTTAAAAAATGCATAGCTCTAGACTTCTTGGATCCAGAGATTTCTTGATCAGTCAGTGGGTTTTGGCTTTTATATATAGTTTAGGGGTAAAAATCATCCTTGGAGTGAAACATTTTCAAACCCATTTCTTAGTTCGCGCCTACAGACTTACTCCAAACCACGTTTAAAAAATGCATAGCTCTAGACTTCTTGGATCCAGAGATTTCTTGATCAGTCAGTGGGTTTTGGCTTTTATATATAGTTTAGGGGTAAAAATCATCCTTGGAGTGAAACATTTTCAAACCCATTTCTTAGTTCGCGCCTACAGACTTACTCCAAACCACGTTTAAAAAATGCATAGCTCTAGACTTCTTGGATCCAGAGATTTCTTGATCAGTCAGTGGGTTTTGGCTTTTATATATAGTTTAGGGGTAAAAATCATCCTTGGAGTGAAACATTTTCAAACCCCTTTCTTAGTTCGCGCCTACAGACTTACTCCAAACCACGTTTAAAAAATGCATAGCTCTAGACTTCTTGGATCCAGAGATTTCTTGATCAGTCAGTGGGTTTTGGCTTTTATATATAGTTTAGGGGTAAAAATCATCCTTGGAGTGAAACATTTTCAAACCCCTTTCTTAGTTCGCGCCTACAGACTTACTCCAAACCACGTTTAAAAAATGCATAGCTCTAGACTTCTTGGATCCAGAGATTTCTTGATCAGTCAGTGGGTTTTGGCTTTTATATATAGTTTAGGGGTAAAAATCATCCTTGGAGTGAAACATTTTCAAACCCATTTCTTAGTTCGCGCCTACAGACTTACTCCAAACCACGTTTAAAAAATGCATAGCTCTAGACTTCTTGGATCCAGAGATTTCTTGATCAGTCAGTGGGTTTTGGCTTTTATATATAGTTTAGGGGTAAAAATCATCCTTGGAGTGAAACATTTTCAAACCCATTTCTTAGTTCGAGCCTACAGACTTACTCCAAACCACGTTTAAAAAATGCATAGCTCTAGACTTCTTGGATCCAGAGATTTCTTGATCAGTCAGTGGGTTTTGGCTTTTATATATAGTTTAGGGGTAAAAATCATCCTTGGAGTGAAACATTTTCAAACCCCTTTCTTAGTTCGCGCCTACAGACTTACTCCAAACCACGTTTAAAAAATGCATAGCTCTAGACTTCTTGGATCCAGAGATTTCTTGATCAGTCAGTGGGTTTTGGCTTTTATATATAGTTTAGGGGTAAAAATCATCCTTGGAGTGAAACATTTTCAAACCCATTTCTTAGTTCGCGCCTACAGACTTACTCCAAACCAAGTTTAAAAAAATGCATAGCTCTAGGCTTCTTGGATCTAGAGATTTCTTGATCAGTCAGTGGGTTTTGGCTTTTATATATAGTTTAGGGGTAAAAATCATCCTTGGAGTGAAACATTTTCAAACCCATTTCTTAGTTCGCGCCTACAGACTTACTCCAAACCAAGTTTAAAAAAATGCATAGCTCTAGGCTTCTTGGATCTAGAGATTTCTTGATCAGTCAGTGGGTTTTGGCTTTTATATATAGTTTAGGGGTAAAAATCATCCTTGGAGTGAAACATTTTCAAACCCATTTCTTAGTTCGCGCCTACAGACTTACTCCAAACCAAGTTTAAAAAAATGCATAGCTCTAGGCTTCTTGGATCTAGAGATTTCTTGATCAGTCAAATTACAAAAGAAAATTCCAGATAGGGCCTAAATTGGAAACTATTAACATATGAATCTGACCTTCGATCTTTTAAGGATTCCATTCTTCACTTTCAGTATTTGACAGATAACTTCATGAACTGTAAATTTTAGTCAGAAGGTGACAAATAATGTTTTCATTAGGTTTACTGTATTCATGTGTGGTAAACAGACGTTTACTAAGAAACATATTTTGAAATTACACAATTTATGACCGCTATCAAGATAGAAAATATCTGTGGTATATTAAGTAATAAAACACATTCTCAAATTTGGTAGGACTGTAATGTACAATATAATAAAATGTGTGATTCAATAACAATTATTGTAGTATTGTTGGGGCATCTGCTTCTCACCACGGGTAGGCTTGGGCGACAAAGAAGGCATACAACAAGGACCTGGATCTTTAGCAACACATTCTGGACTTCCGGCACATTCCCATCTTTGGCAATCATCCTGAAGACCATTCTTACGTGTGCAGTCACAACCTACTTGCAATACTCCTCCACGTAATTCCTGGGACTTAGTCCTGGGTATGTGCCATGGTGGAGACATCTGTAAACCAAAATATCTACTTCTAACTGTCCCTTTCATTACATAAAATTATATATATTAAATTAAAATACAATATAGAGGTAAAATTATTAGCCTATTACAGATGACCCAACATCTGGTTTCCCTAGGTATGGGATCTTTAATCTGATTTTCAAAGTTTAGTGAGAGAAAAACCAGTATGAGATAAATAACAGAGGTGTTGGTAAGTTAAACTCCAGTTTTACCTGTTCCTATAGATAATTGCTTGTGAATAATAGATCATATTTGTAGCATTTTTAAATTTAAGGACATAAAAACTTCTTTTTTATTATATACCAAAGAAAAGATAGGAAATATGTTCGAAAAGCAGCATTCACTTTTATGTTTGCTAAAAAAAACTTGTTTGAGCAGTTAAAAATATAAATTTTTATTAAAATTGGAATAATGTGTAATCAGTTAAAGTGGATTTTCAGATTTTGGGAATAACAAACTTATTAACATCATTTATAAAATATATATAGATAACGTCCTATAAATTTAGCAATTTATTTTAGGCTAAATAAGAAAACCGTAAAAATCTGTTATAAAAGTTCCAAATTGAAAAAACCACCTAAAATAAAAGTGTCGTATTATTTTTGAAAGATCACTTCAATGACGTGTAAGAGTTCAGTTGGATTGCGTTTTTATTACACCTGTGACGGCTGATCCCAGAAAAATGTGGGTTTGCAATTCGAAGGTAAGTATTCTTTTTTGTTCTTTTAAAAACAAAATATCATTAAGCTTTAGCGACTTAATTATAAAGTTAGCTATTTTCAAGATATCAAAAAATCAAAAATCATAAAGGCTTAATAAAAATAAAAGTTTTGTTTAAAACTGTAAAACTGTCCAAAATTTAATATTTCAGTTCTTTTTTTATATAAAACTAATTAATTTAATATATAAATTTTTACCCTTTCATTTTATGTAGACAAATTATTTTTTGAAAGATAGTTATTCTTACTATAAGTTAATTTTATTATAATAACCCTTATTTGGAAAGAAAATCTTCTCACGTCCCTTCAATTTCTTTTGTTCATATTAAATATTTACTTCCTATTTTATGACTTAAATATAATTTTAAATTATTACTTAACTTATGTGACTCGAGTAAAAATCGTGGGGCTATGTGACTAAAGTACCAATAAAATCATAGGCCTGCTTTTAAATTTGTCTTCCAAATTGGTACTTAAAGTGTGGTATTGTCTAAGCTGATTTTACCAACTAATAGCATTCCTGTGCTGTTGTTTAAAGGCAAAAAACCTTTCAGTTATCATCGCCTTATATTAAAAAAAAAAAATTTTTTTTTAAAGAAAGGTCCCTAGCCCTATAATACAAAGTCGGAAAAGAGAGACCGGATAGAAAAGGTGAAAGAAAGGGATTTAACCCAAGACTACGTAAAAAAGGTGAAGATCCAGCTAGGTTCCCTGGAGATTGCCAAGCCGGTACTCACAAAGTAGCATTCGAAGAAGAGTTTGTAAACCCTAATTACACCAGAAGCCCAAATTGATGTAATAGTAACAGTCGAGCCTGCAGATACATTCATTTAAGTTGGCCTATAACATATCTCCATAACATAAGCAAGGCGCTTCATAGAATATGCATATAGCCTATTTTCCAGTAGAAATGGAAAACAAATTAAGAGATAGGAATTGTGGTTAAAATCTAAAATTAACAAAAGGGTTTTATGTACAACTAGATAATCCAAGAAAGTGAAAAAGACATGAAAATTAAAACAAAAAGTTTTAAGTGTCGGTAATTTAGAAAAGAGCAGACATAATATGACAGTACCAAATGCTACACCTAAAAACCGTTTCATTTTTCCATAATTAATTACAAATATTTAGAATTTAATCAAGATTGTGCAACCAAACCTAGACTAAGTATTAGTGGCCATTAGTGCACAAGTTTGAGGACGAGAGCTTGGAAGGACACATGTATAGGCTAATTAATTGTCATTTATCTGCCCTAACTTAAACTGTCCTAGACGCCAATAGAGTGACATTTCCAAAAAATATCCATAATTAATTGTAATAAAAAATTTAATACAATTCTAAAAGTGAAAAAGAAATCATTGTTCATATTCTATCTCCACTTCACAGTGTACAAAATGCATAGTGTAAATCTAATTGAAGGTTCGATACTCCTAACCATAATGAAAACTTACATTCACTTTTAAGAAGGTTTCTAGTTGGTTTTATTTTATTAAATTGATTTTAGCGGATTAAATGTATTTTTATATCTTTAAAAGTCACTCCATTAAATCCACACTGCCTCATAGTATAGAGTTCTCTGATAAGTTTGGCAAATTATTTATTGTAATAGACATAGATACTCACCCTGGCGGGAGTAGGAGGACAGGCGTCTTTGTAAGTCATGACTCGTGTATTTTCGGATTTCATTTTCTCGTACTCACTCGTAAGCCTGGTCTCGTGTACTTGGATGTTTGTAATAAGCGGCCGTTCAACACTATAAGGCGACGGTGTAATAGGATATTTCTTTTCTATGTAGCCTATGTACTTCCTCAGAGGACGTCCTTCCGCTACTCCTACAGGTATTGGCTTCGTTTTGGTCGTATTGGTGGGTTTGCTGTGAAAGAAGAATATTTGTAGAATGCTAGTTTAATAAAAGCCACATTGCAAGTAGTCTAACCATAAAACTCCAAATTAAGCTAATAATACTTGATAGGTTAAGCTTCTAAATATTTATCCTTTGAAAGTGCATTAATATAATGAAACCAAAACAAGAAACTTTTAAAATGTGGTGAAGAAAAATACCATATTACTGACTACGGAAAAATCAGCTAAAAAAAACATCAGCCTGAAAAATGGCAGAGATCGGTTTTAGTACTTAAAAATCAAAAAAGTCATTCTTCCATCACTTTCCTCACTCACAGGGGTGGGGGTGGGGCGGGTTAAAAGTGTGAATAAAGACTTTTCGTAATTATAACTTGAAATCGGTGAGTTTGTAGGGAATAAAAAGATTTTTAATTTGGTTGTTTACACATTTCAATAAAATAAAAATTAGCCATTTTATGGTAATTTAAAACACAAAAATAATAAATACACCCTGAAAATACTTCAGTTAGCCTACTCTATTTGAAAATACTCCAGATTTTCCTAAAATTAATTTTCATCCCTGAAATAAAAGAAAAAACGAACTAGATATTTTTAAAATCTTAATGTTATTTGTTTTTGAAAAACAAGTTTCCGATGTTAATTCATCCAATTTTAATTGTATCAAAACCCAAATAGTAGTTGTTATTTAAAACTACAAATTTTGTAGTCTGTCTTAATATTTTTTTCACTAGACTTGCATTGTTTTAGTTATTTGAGCGATATACGACAAAAAACATTGACATTGTGTCAATTCACCAGAAAAAAAACTCGATACCAACGACAATCATACCAACGACAATTATTATAGTTTTTTAGTTATTGTAGCTCATGTAACACTGAGGATGGCGACTTTGTCATTGAAACGCTTATGATTAAGTAAACGTAATTTTTGTGATATCTTGTTTTCGAGTTTTATTCTGTCTAATATTATCTCACAAATCAAGCTCAATACAGTATTTATTTATTAACTTTAAAGTTAATAACAAATATGAAATTTACTGTAAAGTAAAATCAATTGGTCATTTAGTTATGGTGAATAGGCCTAAGACACAATATGTCATTTTAAAAATTAATTGTATACTTAGTTGTAGTTAATCTAACCACTTTTTCATTTTAAAAGAAAGTACAGACTATCATGTTTGTATTTACAATTATAAAAATTGTCCCTGTCAAACTCCAGTTGTCAAGTTTTCTCAAATGTGAATTTTCTACATGTTATTTCTTATGGAGAAAATTGTAAATTATAATTAATAAAAATATAATATATCATTGAAATTTCACATTTTGAAAACAAAAATACATCGTCAATACTGCAATATAAAAAAAAACATTAAACAATATACCAAAGTTTTTTTAATATGTAAAAAGTTAACATATTTCTATTAGATAAAGTTAATTTTTATTGTAAACAATTGCCTATTTTAAAAAATGCGTAATTTCTTTGACAATGAATTGCCTAAACTACACAATTCCCAAACCGGTGGTTATACTGTTATGGTTAGGTTAAAAGTAGAAAACTTACCTATCTTCCATTTGTTTTATGAGTGCCTTCAAATCGCCCATGGTTTTTTGTCTTACTTCTCCAGTAGCGTGGCAAATAAGATCGTCGTGACCCATGATTGTGTAGTTGTTTTGTTACAAAAATTTGGAAAAAAAAGTGTGAGTGAAATGTAGATGTGTGTTATCTACTCGAATGTTAATTTGGAAATGGAAGAACTGTAACTATGGAAACATAATGTAAACAATAACAATCAGAAAACAGCAAAAGCTGTTACAGCTGTTTTCAAAATTGGGAAGAATTTTGGACTAGGAACAAGATTAACCAGTAAATTTTTTTTAAACTTATTTTTAATTGTCATTAAGAAAGGTGTGATAAAGTATATTACAATATCTAATTCTAAGCTATTATGTGGACCAAGTTAAGTGTTTTTAACCTAAGTTTTGTTTCGGTTAATAGTGTTGATTGATAAAGCTCTTGTATAAACATGATTAGTTGGTAGGCAACCTACAGTCAACTGTTACATTGAATATAACCAAACGAATTTTCACTTAGTTTGTTGCAGAAATTGCACAAATCAATTCTTATTGGCTGTTTAATCTCTACAATGGGGCCCACGCACACCCAACATCAACACTAATTTATTTATTAGGAAGATACGACAAAACATTTGATAAACACAGACGGTCACTAACCTTAATCAAATGACTGACCTTGATCTCCCTTGTGTGCCCATAAACACTACTTGTACATAGCTTAATACATACTCAAATCTAACCTCTTTGCTTTATAGCTCTGTTTCAGACCAAAGGGTGCACCGCAGCGGTATGAGCCAAGCTGTCGCCAGCAAGACGCAGTCTAACATTGTCCACGTTTATTGCAGTATCGAGTAGGCAACAGTCTAGTTTGTTGTACCTCCTCCAATAAATTCACAAGAAGGTATTTTTAAGGTTCACCCATCCTTCGGCTTGGACACGACGTCCACCAAACTTGGGCTCCTGCATGATCTGTCGCGATGTTTTATCTAACTGGACTCTAAGACCTAATTATTACAAACTAATATTTATTATTATCTTTACCTCGCCCTTGGCGCGGATACATAACGTTCTGCTATTTTAACATTTACAATTTCTATATGTCCATGGAAAGAGCTTCTGAGTTTAGTACATGAAAACCATTCCCGTTTCCTTGTCCTATGCGATAGGGGTACTAACACGAAGGTAGTTGGTTTTTAGTGAGTAAGAATCTCACACTATTGGGAAGATCGGATGTCTCAATTGTCTTTTGAAGATTTTCCACCTATCCTACTAAATTTAAAAAGAAAAAACAGAAACCAGAGGTATCTTGGGTTTCAACTTGAACACTTGCTAGTTCGCCTGTTTGGATTGCCCCTACTTCTTAACCAAGTTGATTTTCTTTATGATAATTTCCTTCAGCCCCTTGTCCTTTCTGTGTGAAAACCCTTCAATGCCTGATCGTGTTATGGTGTTTTTCCCTCCAGCACTATAGATTACCAGCCTTAGCTGTGGTCTGTAGGTTGTCCCATTATCATGCCATTCCTTCATTATCACTTCCTATTACCATCCTTCCTGAAATCCACATCTCATTCATTCTTAATTCAGATTAATTCAGTGTTTGCAGGGGTAACTTCGCAAAAATTAGGTACCTTCTGATAGCAGAGTAGCGTAATACCGCAACAGAAAAATAACTTGACAGGTATTTCACCTTTAAACAACAAGAAAAAAATTATTAAATAATTGCCCGTGAAAAAAATCTGTTAACTGCGCAGTGCTCTCAAGCCAAAATGAGACAAACAATTTTTTATCTGCAAAATTAATCTTCCATTAAGAAATACTTTTGTTTAGGCAGTTGGAGTAAATTTTTATTGAAATTATTACAGTACATTTTGAATACAAAATTATAATTTGAATTTGAAGGGGTGTTTTCTCCCCATCCCCATGCAATGTTTACACTGATTAGTATTTAGTTGTTTTTTTGTTTTTTTTATGGTTGTGAACAAATTTGTACAATATTTTTGAACCGTATATTTCTAATTTTAACTTCATAATATAAATACTCCACAAACATTGAGAAAAGTTACCACTGCGTGCCTATATTGTGTACCACATAAAATACAGGGTGATTGAAATAGGCGTGACTGCCGTTTCATTTGATAGGTACAAAAAACTTTAAGAGGTAACCTCCAGAATGTTTGAGTTAAAACTAGAGGTATTAACAAATTAGTCATATCACCCGCCATTTTTCGAATATGGTGGCCAGCTCTAAATATTCTTTTATGCAGCCCTATTTTTTGATAAAAATTATTATTTGAAGACTTTCTTATTCTTGGATATTTTCGATACCTCCGTTTAGGAACTTCAGGCTGCAGATGTTTCAAAATTCGTAAATTCAACCTATTTCCAAATACGATTTTTCTTATTTTTCAAAATCAAATTTATGAATATTAAACTAGAGCTAGTGTAAAGGATATAATAACACGACTGTTATTTTTATTTGTTCTGCACGGTGAGGAATAATAGAGTTATCAATAAATAACAAAAATCATAATTTTCTGGTAATTGTCTAGAACATCCATTGACTAACACGAGCTTTTTATTATTACTTAATGATTTTACACCTTTTGAAATAAGGAAAAATTGTATTATTTAATCACTGATTATATTTGGGTGTAATATCGTACAAGGCTTAATACATCCAGTAAGAATTACAAACTGGTGGCAGGCCTGTAGGTGTTTTAGACAATTGCCAGAAACGTTCAATAAAAGGACGACAGTAAAATAGGAAAATAATTTTTCTAAACTGTTTTACATTATAAAATTTGAATAATAAATGTTGTGGAGAATATAGAGTATCAATTTAAAAAAGCCAACACTATTTTTATCCAGAAAAATAATTATTTCAAAAATGTTGCCTTTTTTAGTCTTCCCACGTTGTAAAACAACAAAAACAAATGTCACTTTTAATATTTTTTATACATTTACAGTCTATCCATGTTTATTTTAAATTCGATTCAACTGTTAGGTACGGAAATGAACCTCTAAATCTAAAAGCCTTAAATCTTGTATTTTCACAATTTGAGCACTTGTAGCTCATAAACGGTTAAATGTATCGAAAAAAAACCCAAGTATAAAATAGTCTTAAAATAATGAGTTTATCAAAGGGGTTTGTAAAAGAAAACTAGAACTGACCACTAAATTGGAAAAATAGTGGGTAATATAAAAAATTGGTAATATGTTTAGTTTAACTCAAAAAATCCTGAGGAGTTACCTTTGAAAGTTTTTTGTAACTTTCGTATAAATAAAACAGCGGTCACTCCTGTTACAATCACACTTTATACAATTTAAAACACAAACCAGGTTTTGTAAAACTTACAGACTTTATCTATTTATGGTATTGTATTACTAATATTATTTCTAATTTCTTCTCAATCGGATTAATGTTTCTTTTTTTTCTTCTCTTTAAGAGCAGACAAGCTTCTATGTATCTCAATTTCATCTTTCTATACATGTACTGAATAAAAATCTTAAGGAAATGGTGATTAAACTTGACAAGTAGTTCAAGTTTAGAATATTTTTTATCAAGTTAAATAGAAAAAAACACGATTTTCATAAGTATAAAAATCAGTTAACAACAACATGGCGTTACGTTATATAGCGTACTTTACAAACGTTCTGTTGTTGTGAAATTACTTTAACTAAATTATTTAATTTATTGTTGAAGATGTGAAAATAATTTCATAAATAAGAAATAAATCAAAAATTATAAAATTAAAACAAATGTTGTTATTTAATCTGGAATTATAATATGTGTATAAATGAGCATGCCAAATGCCAACTCTACAAAATTATGTTTGAAATGTTGTAGCTTCTGGCAACAATTTTGGAAACCCTTGTTTGGTGTAGACGTACTCTGTTTCAGCTACGGAATCGCTAAGGCTCTGGATCTGGATATATGTTGACTGGAGTCTCCTAGTAGTTTCTTGTTTCTGGTCTGATACACAATAAGTCTATGTAAAACTAGGATAACATAATGGTTCAGGTTTGGACAGACAGGGAGGTCGACCACGACACTCGAGTCTCTGACAATCGTGCTGTAGACCGTTACGTTTGTTACAGTCACACCCGATCCTAAGATCTCCTGCCAAGAGCTCTCTGCTTGCTACGCGTGGTAACACCCATGGAGGAGTTTTCTAAACAAAAACAGTACAATTTATAGAATACATACAATATAGTTGTAATACATAAATAAGAGATACTTCCTAATCCAGATAGAGACCTGATGTTTAAATTAAGGCTATATGATTTGCATAAAAACATTAGACACAAATTTGTATATCAATACTCTTCATTTCATAGTCGATGAGAACAAATAAATATCTTTTGAATTTTCTAATACTAAATTATTAGTAGAATATTTTATCTTGGAATAGGTCTATTGGACCTGTTGTAACACCGTAGGCCTTCGGATAAGTGTTCAAGGAATCTCAAAACAAAGAAGATCTGTACAGTATTCGATACTCCCGGACCGTTTGTTGGTTAACGTAGCTGATTGATTTATTACGGCTTTTACTGTTTTATTATCTCAAATTTCAGCCAATATACATCCCATGAAATCTTACTATGTGCACTTTTTGTATGTATATAGGTTTAACATTTCAAACTTTAGGAAGTACCATAACCTAAGATTTTGGTTAGTATAACTTTATTGCTTTATAAATTAGGCCTACTATTATTGTTTATTTATTAGTTTAACTTTTCACACTTTAGGCAGTATATAACCTAAGAATTTTCATAGTATAACTTAATTGCTTAATTCCTTTATAAATTATTTGTTATTTAATTTGTAGGTTTAATGTATACAATCTTCAGGTACGATATTGTACTGTATGAATTTGAATTATATACATTCACAGCTTGATACATTAGACCTAGTTTTGATTCGTTATTAGCCTTGTTTAATTTATACAAACTTCAGGTACTATATTGTACTGTATGAATTTGAAGTATATACATTCACAGCTTGATACATTAGACCTAGTTTTGATTCGTTATTAGCCTTGTTTAATTTATACAAACTTCAGGTACTATATTGTACTGTATGAATTTGAAGTATATACATTCACAGCTTGATACATTAGACCTAGTTTTGATTCGTTATTAGGCCTAGTTTAATTTTTGCAAACTTCAGGTAATATATTGTACTGTATGAATTTGAATTATATACATTCACAGCTTTAAATTTCAAAATAAACAATCAAGTCAGTCAGGTAATCTAATCAGGGTACGGAGTTCAGTACAATGCAGGACTCTGAAATGTTGAAGATAAACAAAACATCTGATTGGTCATGTGACTACATCGCATTGTCTACCCCCAGAGATACTAAGTGTGGATTGTTTATTTCTAAGTTCTGCACTTTTGCATGAGTAGATAACCTAATGGAATTTTGCATTTTACTAAACTTATAAATTACACGGCAATAATGGCAGAAAGAGTTGATAACTCAATGACATTTTCAGTACTTTTCAGTAGTGGCTAGTAAATATTGTTTTGAAAGTAGGCCTATAATGTCCATTGGTGCATTTGCTGAAATTTATTTTGGAGTTGATCAAACAAGTGGGAAAAAAGTAGCTATTAAAATAGAGTCTATTAATACTTCTCTACCTTTGCTACAGCTTGAAAATGAAATTTATAAATGTTGGTGAAGGATTTCCTCAAACACATTGGTATGGGCAAGAGAATGGGTACAATATGCTTGTGATGGATCAATTAGGCCCTTCTCTAAATGAATTGCTCTGTAAATGTTCTGGAAAATTATCTCTAAAAACCGTTACAATGTTGGCACTTCAGATGATTAAACGCATCAAATATCTTCATAAGAAGAATTTTATACATAGAGAAATCAAACCTGTAAAGGTAGGTCGAGTGATGCCTCATTTTAAAGGTCTCTGTTCACTTATCATTTTGGAAAAAAAGTTTTAACTTATCTTACTGCGTATGTACAGGGTGTTCTAAAACGTCAAAAAAGTAGTGTATTACAGTTAGTTTTATTGTTACTATGTAACATAGCCTACATACACCAAATTTTTATCCTAGATTCATGAGAAGATACCCTTCAACAAATGTGATCAAGTTGTTCCTTACTCAAAAATTTACATATTTTAAAAATACAATTTTGGAGGAAAAACAGGTAATGCTCAAAAACTCTACATAGCAACGTTAGTCGTGAAGCACATCTTTGAAAAGGTCTTTCAAAAAACAAACATTTCAAAATGTCTCGTGAGTCTGGTGTACCACACTTACGACGTTAAATGTTTGAATCTATGCACAGTTCTCATCTAAAATCGTTCGTCAATTCTGTCCGGAAATGTTAGCTCCAATAGGAAAAGATGAACCTTCCAGGATAAAGTTATTTTTATCGACGAGTCAGAATTTTACATCAGTGACTGAATTCCCACAACTGATGAATCTGGGGTAACGAAAATACATCTGCAGCTACAGAGCATATTCGCGATAGACATAAATTGTATGTTTCGTACCCTCGCCAATTTAAAATGTTTTGCCTGTTCTTTTTCATGGACAAACATAAATAGTATCACATACTTAATATTAAGACGAACTTCTTCACCACCAGCAAGATGGGACTCCACTTCACTTTCGCACAGAAGTCTTGGAATACCATAACAAGTGATTCACAGGTCGTTGGATTGGTGGTGCAGGGTCGATTAACTCACCAAATTTGACCCCTCTCGATTTTTTCTTTTGGCGTCTCAATAAAGATCATGCGTATGTTCCAATTTTACAGCCAATCTACTTGAAATTGAATTTACGACACCTCTAAAAGTGACGCGTGATAATATAATGGTTCGATTTTGGGAGACATTGACTTTTGACAAATTACAAATTTGGCAGTCACATCGAATCAAAATGACGGGTTATAGAAAAACATTAAAGTGATTTGCTTTAAAATGAGATCTCTACCTATTAAGTATGTTAACTGAAACATTCTTTTAAAGTTGTAAAGTCATTTCCTAAATATCTTGTATAATATCACTACTTGATTTATTAAGGTATTGTTAAATTATTATTTTAATATATTAACCTCAAAACTTTAATTATTAGGCCTAATTATTGTGAATTATTAACCAACTCTTTATAATCATTTAACCAAAAGGCTATAACCTAATCGTTATAACAACCTTTAACACTACACAACTTCAATTATAGGGATACTACCTCAGGTAATGGCATATAATAACTCTGTCGTGGAGGATAATCGGGGTATGTGATGATAGGGAGTTTCCGTTGATTATGTCGAACTCCCCTAGGCCCTCCTGATTCTGCCTCCTGCATTCGGTCGCATCTGAAAAAAAAAGAAATTTTGTAGTACAAAAATTAGAATATATATTTTTTAAAGAATTGTGTTCACTGTATAAATGAAAAGCCTCCTTAAATATTTAAAAAATGTAAATAAGAAAAATGTTTCGAATTTTAGTTACGGTTTGAAATTTTATTTGCTTTAAATAGTGGTCAGTTTATAATATCCTTCCTCAAATCCCTTTTCTTCATAACAATTTCTTAAAGTACTTTAGAAACAATTATCGTTACGCGTTTTACAGTCTCGAATCTAGATTACGCCTTCACAACGACTGCAATAAGTATATTTCCAAATTGTAAAAGTTTCAACAGTATTCGACACTCTGATTTGCCGGGTAATTTTTCTGAAATGAATTAGCCTACAATATTTTCAGATTTTGAATCAAAATTTAGTACAGTACTTTTAATTGAGTTGTTTTATAGAATTATAAAAATACACAGTAGGCTATCTCAAATATCCTTTTCGTTTCGGACATATTTAAAAACAAATTGATATAAAAGGCTGAACCAAGTATTATAATATTCACTAATTCTTACATGCCCGTAGCTTCTCGTCTTGTTGATTTGCTTGTTTAAGAAAACGAGTTAATTTTTTTAACAAGAAAACCATCTCATACCGTTAGGTATCTTTAAAATATGTGAAATGAAATGTTAAGATTTAGTAGTAAAACATTCTGTTTTTGAATTTTTGTTTTTAATATTCCTAGAAAACTGAGTGTTCTAAAAGTTAAAACTGAAGTGGTGAGCTGCGTTTTCAGTAAATCTTTGTCCACAGGAAATCACAGGTGATAATTTTTCCTTAAGAAAACTGTTTTTTTAAGTTTGTCGCCATTTCAAAACTTGAAAACCTATTTTTTAGGTTAACGAACGTGTCAATGAAACAACGGGTAAGTTTCTAAATTCACAGTTTTACTGGAAGCGCTAGATCCAACAAATTTCAACTTGAAGAAACTGTTAACAATGGAAATGTTGAGTGTTGAAGTTAGAAACGCAATGCTGAATCAGCGATAACGGAAACTAACTAAAATTTTAGGTTAGGCAAGGTTTTGCTAAATTTCGTAGCTTATAATACTTGTAGTTATTCTTGTCATATTTTAATTTCTTGTATGACATTATTAACTACTATCGTTTATATATATATATATATATATATATATATATATATATTATGTGTTTTTTTCCTAAATGGAAGTACTACGTTAATTGTCTTTTATGCAATATAAACTTTCCACGAATTTTTCCATATATTCAAATACTATAGACTTTAAAACTTACATCTTCCAGCATGCCATAGTGAAATGTATTTGTAATATTTTTAAACTATGCTAAATTATGAGGACTAAATGAAATTATTATATTTCTAAGCAGAAGAAAAACAGACTTTAATAAATAGAAATATAGTCAAATGCAATCCATCTTTTAGCGGCTATTGAATTGTTTGTTTCACATCTCACGAAAACTATTTTACAAACTAAGACCCTATACATTTCTCATTGTGTTGTTAAATTAAGTTTTAGTCGTCATAAAAAAAACTATAATATACGGTTTCGCACTGGAATTGAATTTCAAATCCAAATAACTTATTTCAATATTTGTAGGTCACGACATTTTCAAACTAAAAGGGTGGAATGATGCCTGACACTTAATTTGGCCTAGCGCCAACTTATTAATATTTTCGTCAGAAACAAAATACATAGGCTATTCGTAATCAAAATAACTTCTAGTTTTATTTCAATTTTGTTTACAACTCAATAGTTTTTGCCCCTATATGTCAGTGTAGATGGGTTGTGACTTATAGACGGACAGATAAGAGCGTGAAATTATAAGGGTTCTTGGTTTTACCTAAAGATCTTAAAAAGGTTGTTGGATGTTTCATGACCTCGGGTTTCCAAGAGGGAGATTTATATTCCAAAAGGTATAATTTCTAATATCCATATTAGAAATTAACAAAACATTTGGGATCCATGTTTTATCAATCGAAATTTTTGAATAATCTGTCTAATATGTGATTAGCGAATTTAAACTGAAATTCTAGTTATTAATAACTCACTCTCGTTCGGAAACCTGGAACACCGGACTATGAAATGTAGATCTTTTCTAGCTGTATTTTGGCACCAATTGTAGTTGTTCACTGTAGAAATTTGAATTAATTTGATCTATATCTGAGGACTATGATCGGTGCACAATTAGTTAACCTAGAGGTTTGAAGGTGGTTGCAAAATCTACAAGTAACAAAAAAGTAAGCTACTTACACGTCTAAAGAATGCAAACAATTGTAAATTTCTCCAAGTAATTGTTTACGGTTTTGTGTAGCTTGACGACAGCATCTAGGGTCGTGATTTGGTGTTATGGTAGTCATTGTGTGTGTGTGTGTAGACGGAAAATTTAGTGAGAAACAAAAAAAATATGTCTGATGTGTGTGGTTATTTGTTTGTCCGTTGCTAGGAGAATGTCTAGTGCCATCTCGATTATTGATCTATAGAATATTTCTATTCTAGTAAACAGGCTAAATATTTTATACCTATGAATAGCCTAGATTATTAGCTTCTATTCTTCTACGATGTTTCGTAGGAATATAATTATATATATATATATATATATATATATATATATATATATATATATATATATATATATATGAATTGGCATTCGCTCCTTTTTATAATTTTAAATTGTCTCATAATTTTACAATAAAATGGAGCAAAAGTCAAAAGTTATATAATCCTGTAACTTCTAAATCTCGACAACTAGAAGATTTTTCATCTTGCTTGACTTAACAAATTAAATCGTGTGTACTGTAAAATCATTAAAATATTAAGATACAATCTTGTTGAGTTTCTAGTAGATTGTGGTTAGGGGCAAATTCGAATTATTATCATTAAAATATTGTTGTATATTTATTTGTATATTGATTATTTTTTTATTAATCAGTTTAAAATTCCAGAAAATATTCCGTTTATATATTCCAAGTCGTTATCAAATTCTCCTTATAACACGATTATCAGACTGTATAACAGCTGTTTTTATTACACATTCTTAAAATCACCATAATATAATAGACATTTTCAGCCACACTCATCAATTACGTAAATTCCACAACTGGCAACATATCGTTGAATGCAAAAGGTGAGAGATTTGACTTCCCGTAAGCAATAGCCATTTTCCAGAAGAAAAAAAATCATCGCTGTGTCTTTCACTCAACCGTTGTGTAAACAAACCATAAATTACAACGATGGCGGGAAAATAAAAATAATTAGCTTGTCTCCCTAAATCCTGTCTAATCGATGTATTAAATTTAAATTAGGGTTATTATCGTCAAATCTTTCAAATTATGACTTAAAACAGCGCGAGAAAGCGTGTTTTACAACAAAGATGATTTAAAACAGCTGTTTTAAATTCTCAAATACGTTTTATTTGGTTGTTTTGTTTGAGAATGTATAACTATCTAATCTTATTTATGTATAAAGTTTGTGCAATTTTTGTGAACAGTTTGTTAATTTAATTTGAGTGTAACATTTATGATCAGGATAATCTACACAATTGCGAAACTAAACAAGTCTACCGCATACCGCCTAGAGACGTAATAATTATATATACTTTCACCGACATTTTCCAGCTGACTAGAAATAATAAATATAATTAAACTAAAGGACACGGTCGTGAATCAGATGAAGTCGTGATTCTCCTTCCCAGGTTAATTAAAGAAATAAAGTACATACTACATCTATCTCCTCCCATACATGTGCCGCAACTAAGTTTAAGTTATATTGTTTAATAGTAGGGCTATAGATTTTGTGTAGTTTATAGGTTTAACCGTTTCTACAGCGTTACCATAGCCTTATTCGATTACGTGTTGTAAACGTCATGAATCGCAAGATTTGTACGTCCGATTCTAGTTGGTGCTGCGGTTTTTCCTTGCAGCGGATTGTTTTCCATTTATTTTAAGCCTTACTTACCATAGTCGTTTAAGAGTAAATTATTAAAAAAATATATAAGCGTGTGATTAATAATTGTGTGAATTTTTCCTTATAGTAATCATACATACTTCCTCCACCAAGTTTATCGTCCTAATCGTAAGTCAATAATGTTACATTGGACGGTCCATTATTGCTGCATAGATCATGTGTAGCGCTTTAGACAGGTTACGACCGATGGATTTCAGAGGGTATCTCCGATGCAAGTCCTGAAATAAAACATGAAACGGGTTGCCAAACTTCATGAGGGATATGCCAAACGATAAGGAGGCGTATCGTACCAAACTCCGTGTGGTTTGTCAAGTTAACCGAACAACAAAAATGGATGCTCTCTAATTTGGGTTTGTTTTGCTATAGGATAATACAACTCTGTCTTCCTTTCTTTCCTATTCTTTCTTTCTCCGTCTGTTCTGGAGGTACAAAACACCTATTATAACTGTGTTACATTTGGACAATCGGACTTCCGTTTATCTAAATACACCCAAATAAAGTTGTTACTGAACTCAGCAAAAATAAGTATGAAAATTTCAAATGAAATCGTATTTCCCATTTCGTATTTTAAAAGAACCAATTTAAACAGTTTTATCCATCACATTTGCGTCCATCAACTTATAAAGCAATAAAAAATAAATCAATATTTACCTAATTTGCCTTAGTTGTATAAATGTTTTCTTACACAGAAATTAATATTTCAGCAAATAATAAGCAAGAAGAACAAGTAGGTAGGTTTGAAAATATATAATGATAGACTCCCTGGCCAATTTCCAATATATTGGCAGCATTGTATAATTCAGAGGTACAAAAGAAGACGACATAGAAGTGAAAAATATAGTTATCTAGTATACAGTATGTGCTAGAAAAAAAATTGCTCAAATGAAATATATATGGGAAATACAAAAATTTCCAAATAATGTTTTTTTCGTCTAATTTATTTGGACTGTATGAGATTCTAATGAAACCGTTTCCACCCTATTAAAGTAAAAAATTATCATAATATGTATAATATATGAAAATCAAAACAACCATGAAAGATAACCAAATGTTGTCTCTCAAGAGCAAAGCACTTTCTGTTTTATTAAACTTTATCACCAAAAAACCAAAAGTAGTCTTCAACTGTTTTAGAAAATTCTATGACCAGAAAATATAAAATGAAAAAGTGTAACAAAAATATGTCTAAAAACCTATTAACGAGATAATTAAGAAAATGAAGTATGATATATTATGATAAGACATATATTTAAACAACATCAGCAGAGATATTTTAAAACGGAATCATCATTGAAACCGCGAGAGAAAAAGAAAACTTCAGCAGAAAAGTTTTAGAATGTAAGATTTCAAAGAAAAAGTAGATGAGAAAGGCTGAGTTTCAATTGGATAAGAACAATATGACAGAGTTAAGTAGGAAGAAAGAGGGACATTGGGAAGAAGATAAATAAATCTTGGGTTTATTTTTAAAATGTAAATGTTTGGAAGGCAGCGACTACAACTGTAGCAGGTCTCAAGATGTGTATCAATGCCTCAAACGAGGAAATTAAACAGATAAAATTGGTTTTCGTCATACTGCTTCAAAAACAGCTGTTTTCAATACATGCATTGAGATGCTAATGTTGTTCTTTTTAGTCCTAGGACCTAAACACATCAGCTGAGGTCGAGGTCATGGAATATACAACAACTCAACAACATGGAATATATACATTCCCAACAATCAAAATTACACAATAAACATTACATTTTAATAGAATCACAAATTACTATTTTAGGTAGTCTTGAAAAACCTAAAGTTATGTTAGAAGTTATTTTTTAATTTTTGTTATAATCTTTAAAAAAATATTAAGAGAGTTGGTTTTAATGATAATGTTAGTTAATTCTTGATAACCTAGTTACGTTGACTTCTATTGTTTGTTGCTGTTATTTGTATAGTTTAATGTCTTAATAAAAAAATTAGTAAACATTTTAATGTTTATATTTTGTAATATGTTGAATTTTGTATAGTCTAATGTTTTATTAAGTCTGAAAGTAGAATTGGTTGCCGAAAATTTCGAAATATCGATCTGGCAATCGTTATAGTTAGTGTACAACTAACCCAAACTAAACAGCTGTAATAGCTGCAAAACTTCTGTAACTTGTGCAAACTTTTGAAGGTAAATATATTATAACATTTTTAATTTTGTGAAATTGTTTTCTTATTTTGTTTACAGTATAACGAAAAATATAGTTCATCACTAGGACCATCCTCGCTTATTTTCCGACTTTGGCTCCGCCTCGGCCGTTAAACTTGAGCTTGTATCGAATAGCTTCACTTTTGGTCCTAATGATGAAATTTACTATTATTACAACAATTTCTGTTTTCCTAGAGCACTTAAAACAAATAGACTGTACACATATTCCAATTAATCTCATAAATGACTAACTAGTTGGTTGTACAAAAGGTATGCCTTGTAAGCACAATACCTCTGTGTTTATCTGATAAGTTTAGACATTGTTAACTAAAAAAAATAGTGTTGATAAAACACTAAAATGTTGACCAACGATTAAATATTTTGACTTTGGTTAAATTAAACATGGTTATGCGAAATATAACAAACCTTGATGAAACCAACCGATAATCATAAAACGGATGCACTATGCCACTATTAGTTCAGGCCTCAATACAACAATGTTTTAGTTTTGCTCTGTTTAACACGACTATTCAATTATATGATTAAACAGTTTACAGTAGCAAATGCTAAAGTAATGTGACATAAATAGTTAATAAAACGAAGAGTCGGAGATGTCCGGAATGAGTTCGTGGTCCTAATTTATAACCTTGCCTTGCTCAGTGACTTGTATACACTCAATGAGTTAGCAAGTCATTTTTTATTCTTATTATACATAACGTTATCTGATTTTGATGAATT
Source organism: Aphrophora alni (assembly GCA_963513935.1). Taxonomy (NCBI): domain Eukaryota; kingdom Metazoa; phylum Arthropoda; class Insecta; order Hemiptera; family Aphrophoridae; genus Aphrophora; species Aphrophora alni. Next base: position 26,358,575 of record OY740770.1, read on the forward strand.
TCGGCATACACACACGTTGTCTAGTTGTAAATTTTTGGTTTCCTTAGTGAGAGAAATTAAAAAATTAAAAGTAATTTAGCCGTTTCACTGTGAAACAACTATCAGACGTTTCTTCTCCCCACAAATTACCTATTTACTGTAATTTTTAATTAGTTTCTGTTTGTCTTGTAGCTTAAGTTATACAATATTTAAATTTTATCAAAATTTGATTGAAATTGATTCCACTGATTTTGAGAAAATAAAACGTTTAACGACAATAGTTTATTTCTCGTTTTGAGAAAAAGGTCAAAATGGAATTTTGAGGAGATGACAGCCAGTACGTTTTTTAGGACCCTTAGTGTCTAAAACTAAAAAATTATATTAAAATATTTATAATTTGATATTTTGGTCTTATGGCAACTTCATCCTAAATTATGAGCTTGAATGGTATCTACTTTTGGAAGGATGTGTGAAATGTTTATGCACCATTGATTTTGTCATTGTTTAAACAAAAAATCGAAAATAAATCCGCAAAGTATTATAGGAATGGGCCTAAATGAAAGTTATAAAGCTGTATATCTTAAAATTGTAAACGACCTAATTGAACTTATATTCCGTAAAGACGAATAGGCCTAAATGGAGCTTATAAACTATATAATATTAAAACCCATAAATAGCTTCTACAATTTACCCTGTATCTTCTGTAAAACAAAATTTGAATAACCAATATGTTCAAGTGTACATATTTACCGTGTTTATTGTTAAAAAAGTTTTTTGGGGCTGACCCCAAAAGGTATAAAACAATTTTGGTAAACAAAATCAGTGTTAAAACAATACAGTGAATATATTACTTCTCTATTTCCCGAAATTGGGGGAACCCCCAACATATCAAAATAGGTCTTGTTCAAGAAAAGGAAGATCTACGTCTTCTAGCTCTGTCGGTGTGTAATATTCTTTGTAGTTCTATAAACTATATATATGACATATTATAGGCTATAATCTTAATAAATATACTACCACAGACAGATGGAGTATGATTGGTTTCATCGCAAATTCCAACCACAATCAGCCCACGGTTAATATTGGTCCCCGGTTTAGTGATGGTTTCTTTGCAAATTCCAAAGATAATCGAAAATAATCAACAGATGATTTTGTTAACTTTGATTATCCGATTTTACAATCTGTGTACGTGCTAATCTACCATTTCGCTAAACACGTATTAGATACAGTCCTTCTCCGATATGTTGTGTTTTTAACAAACGCAAACACCTGTGTTCAAGCTTGCAGTAGTTTAATATTAGATTTAATATACTTAAGATTTAAGTCGACTGTTTAGATTAAGCTTTGCTAAACTCTGTTTTATTTTGTGACAGTAGAACATGGTGCAATAACGTACAACTTCAAAAAAGTAACAATTCCTACGGTTTAGACCGTATTGTACGGTCAAGTGCTTTTTCTTCAACGATATACGGTTTATTAAAACATGTAAATGTCGGTATATATTACATTACTCTAGTGCATTCTTTGTTCGAGTATACAGTAAATTAAGAGTTGAGTGAACTTAAGGTTTATCAAGATTTTTGTCTGAATGTAAAACATGTTACAAACTCGATTAAAATGAAAAACCCAGCTGTACAGTTCCACTTTGTAATTAAACTTATCTACAGTAGTTGAAACTACATTGTTAAAGTACGGGGGATGATAAAATACGACAAAATACGGGGGATGATAAAGTAAAATATAATATTCTTTCTCAACTTTTGGAGAGTTTTGGAACTTTAAAACAATCCTAATCCTAACTTTTGGAACCTTGGATCACAAATCGCCTAAATTCAACATTATATGTACTAATATATTAGTAAAGAGTTTTAAAATTAAAGACTTCCTAGAATAATGAAATAAAATTAAAGGTTTGAAATTCGACATTACATTTATCATTTTGAAACTGAGCCGTTGTACAACATATCAGACAGTGAAAAGGTGCCGTCGAACGTTTATAGAGAAAACCATATCATAACAAGTTTAAATAATTTTTTTTATGTTGTTTTGAGTGCTTGACCTAATCGCAGTTGGAAGTTGTGCGTCAGCATATGTATTGGGTTTATACAATGTTAAAATTCAAATTGTGGACTTATTTAACATTTAAAAAATATTTTACGAGAGACAATAATTGTTGAGTCATCTTATTTCATTCTGTAGAACGAATTAAAAATTGTAAATTACAAAGTTGTTGGTATTTAGAGGTTAAATTTTAAGTAAAAATACCACTTCAAAGAATAAAATCAAGAGCTCGCTGCGGTTTTAAGACTCGTCTTGGATGAATCAAGATTTCACTTGTTTTTCCAGTGTTATTCTTACTGTGTCATGAATAAAAATAAGACAAAGCTTTAGATCTCACTACCCCTTCAAGAGTTCTCTTTTTTACGAATAAACGTTTGCTAAATCTTGTAAAGAAGTCTGGAAAAAGGTAAGAGTCTGATATTATCAAAATAAAAATGATATATTAAGTATTAAGTAACATATCAAGATATTGTGTATCTTGGTAAAAAACAAAGTTATGTAAATTTTATCTTTAAAAACTTTAATTGTCTTTTTAATCTAAGAAAAATATTAAATGTTTATTATGAATACTTTTGTCTAATGTATTATGATTTTTAAATAACAGTTAAATATCCAATTATGCAATTTGAAGATATAAAGTAATAATTTTTAATGTTTATGTTATTTTTTTTAGGAGGGCTAAAAACATTTCTTAGATTATCATCGCTCGACTTAATAAAAAATTACATTTTACTTTACATATATTTAACCCCCCCCCCCCAATATACTAGTAAATACTTAAAACTAGAATTTTACGTGTGATAGTACAAAAATTAATTATACACAAAACTCATTTTTTAATTAATTAATTATAGTTTTTGTGGATACTTGTTAGGAAATAATAAATTATTTCTGTAATCTTGGCAGTAAATCTGTTTCTCCTACAGCAGCTGTTTCATTATCATTTTCGTCTTTAATTTTTTCATAAAAGACTTTTCGGCACAATCAATTTGTTCTTCATTGATATGAACTGGAAATATTTTGCTATATTGTGTAAAACTCCAGATAAATTGATTAATATGAGATAACATGTATACATGGTTCATTGTGTCTTAATTTGTTTGTATTTTATAAAAGTTCTATCTTGTGTATTTGTTGTATTGTATATTGTGTTTTTGTATTGTGTGTTGTGAGTGATTTTTGTATAGTATGACAACTCAAATGCATACAGCACTATGTATGCCATAAATGATGCAAATAAATAAATAATAAAATAGCCAACAATAATGTTTGGGACTTGCGTAGGCCTTCCATTTGATATCCAAAAAACTATGAGGATTTTTTGGCTTTTCAATTTCACCAAACCAATTGGAGTGCAATCAACTACAGCAATAACAGTTGGAATTTTAAATTGATCTGCCCATTTCGCTTGTGCGCTAATTATTTTCAGAACAGTCGATGGAAACTTATTCCAGTCATTGGATTGTTCATCGACTTTTTCCAGGACTTTGTTCACTACCTTTTACACTGTGGTTTGATATACACTGAAATCTTCTACCACTCCGCTCTGAAATCCTACTTAAACAAGGAAATGTAACACTAACTCAAAGTGAATTATCCTTGTTGTGTTCAGGATGTTCATAAATACATCGATGTCTCATTAAACAACGCAGCACGATTGAAATGTGAAGTGAAAGAAACCCCGCTCTTAAAAACATGTAAGACATCTATTAGAATATTAAGATAATACTTAACATTATTCATTAATTTTTATACTTTGTATTGGGTTTTTTAAGAATTATATGGCAACACTGGTAAAACAAGTAAATGTTGACCCATCCAAGACAAGTCTTAAAGCTGCAGAGAACTCTTTGATTTAATTCATTCAAGTGTAAGTGTTGTCATCGTCTATATTAAGAGTAGTCTTATACATACGACACAAGTATGTTTGTTTTACCAACTAACATACTTTGAAAACAAACAGTCATTTTAACAAGATTATAATTCTCAATGGCTGTCTAAATTAACAACAACTACCAAAGGTTTCCTAACTATAGTATGTCAACTTCTTAACGTTCAACCTAGGCCTAACTCTGGCGTCACATGTTGCTTAAGCCTGAATCCTTAGAGTCCTTTGATCCTGTTAACAACACGTGACCTCATACCTGAACTTTCTACTGGTCCCTCAGTCGGGGCTTGTCCTTCTACATTACACTTTCTTATACGTAAGTACATTTTAATGTAACCTGTATTTACAATGTCAATTGAAATTAAAAGTAGTATTTGAGAATTCATAAGAAATGGGGGAAGAAAATTAAGATCATTTTGTGTTTTTAATTGTTTTTTTCTTCTTCTTTAGTTGGGACATAACAGAGCAATCGGAGAAAATAATGACCCATCTATATTCAAAATTGTATAAAATTATAAATGTTCTACTTTTCAAATTCGAAAATTTAAACTTTTTAAAAAGGTATTTAGATTAGAAAATTATTTGTTAGAGTGCTTTGGTAATTTTATTTTTCGAAAAGTTGGATAAAAATAGTCAAAAACCAACCCCCCTTCTTAACAGTGACGGGTTATTTGGGACGGAGTATCTTTTCCGACGGTTTCCAAGTAGAAAGGGTTGACCAGGGTTATACCCGACTATATATTCCAAACATAATAAACATGACTCATATCTATTATTACAAGCGATATACCCTGTCAACAGCTTGTCACTATAAACAGAAACGATACAATAAGTAAACCTATGTCTATGCCATCTATAGTAGTCTATAAATATATAATATTTCAGATTTTATATCATTGAGTTAAGTATTGTGTTCGTGTCAAGTTTCTTAGGTTAGGTTAGGTTAGATATATAATAAACTGGACTACTTGTTGATCAAATATTACGGGGAACTAAAACCGTCGGAAATGATACGTAACCTTCTTACTGGCCAAAAATAAATTAATTGTAACGTCTCGGTTCTTAGAATTCTAAAACGAAAACTTTGTTCGTGACATTTTACTTTATAATTCTTTAGAAACGAGTTAATCTACAAATAATTTTTTTCTATTTCAAAATAAAGTTGCCTCAAAAATTGGGTGGACATTCGCCCATATACATAACTTTTGGTTACCAAAATTCTTAAGCTAAAATATTGTTGTTAATACGAAACAAAACCTTTTACCACTGGCCTATAAATATCAGCAATTTCTGTTCTGTGTTTGTTATCAAAAATATCTATTTATGTTTTAAAAAGAGCAATACCATTTTCATATCTCTATATATTTATCTGACTATCTCTATATTATAGGATTTTCTTTAGATATATGTTTTTACAACCGCCATTGTGGTAAAGTTGAAATCTAAAACCATCAAAACGTGGAGTTCCAGATATATTAATGACTTCTTTCACTGGCAAGAGAGGGTATATGTACTCTCTAGTTTGTGCTTTCAGTCATGATCTTCGATTCTTAGATCATGACTTCCAATATATGTTCTGAATGTCGTTTAATTGTTTTATACCGAGTGAAATTTTTGTTCAATTTTCTTTTCTTTGTCATAAATAACTTTTTCATAATTACCTTTTTTTGCTATAGTTTGAACAAGTTTGTTGAACAACATAACAAGTAGAAGTAACTAGGGGTTCTGTAAGAAGCAGGTCTTGCAATCTTAAACGGTAGAGACCATTGTTTATATTTTAATCTAATTACAAGTTAAATGAAAATTTTATAAGAAATCATAACGATAAAATATTGTCTAACTTTTAGGTACTTTTGTAACCCAATGAATTTCGAAAATATTTGAACTCCTATAAATGAAAACGTAAAAAGTAGTAAATATAAAAATTATATATCAAACAACGTGTATAAGATTATTATTTAACATTGTTATTTTAGAATTATTCAATTACAAAATATAAAAAATGAGTTCCCTACTTTTAATCTCGGAGTTTAAAAGTTCTATAGTCTGTAATTTTCACCTTGGCTATACTTCACAAGATAAATTAGAACTATAAAACTTAGTCTAAACAGTTAATTAGGATATTTGATATCTTAAAAATTAATGAAAGGTGTGTGATGGAAGTAGATAAGTGATGGGTGAATATACAAAATTTATGTGTGGATTGTGTTTAAAAAATGTATTTATTTTAGTTAGGCTATGTTAATAAAAGTTCTTTAGTTAAGATTTTTGAGTTTGTTCTTATGAATTTTAAAATTTTCGCTAGTTAAATTTGGCTGAATATAATCTGGATGAAAGGTGAATTTATAATGTTGAATCATTTCCATTGAGGGATAAACAAGGTTATATATTCCATTCACCAATATTTCTAAGCTCGAATAGTATACCTGTATCTATCTTTTTTTATTTACTGAGATAATTATTTAAAACTTTTAATCTTCCTGGATCTATAACAATGATCTCTTTGAACATTTTGAATAGAATGTTCCGAACACTCTGTATACATCATTGTGCCTTGGATTGGACCTTATTAATATATTTTAATGATTTGTAGACGAATTTGAATTAGATTATTAAAAACAGGTAATATATAAAGAAAATACCAAATGGTCAATTTAAAATATGATCTTGTTTAAAAATGGGAGACGTTTTAAAAATAACATCTCACTCATAGCTTCCTCAGTATCTTATAATATGTTACGACTATTGTAACTGAAATTGACATTTGGTTTGTTAATAAAAATATCAGTTTTAAGGTTCCTTCTCCCCTGAGTCAATTTTCTGTTTTATTGCCCAAAAATACATTTAGCACTCACATTTTTGGGCCCATAAGTATTCAATTTGAAAAAGGGTAAGTACTCATTTGTTTCCTTTTACCCTGTCCTAATTGTGCTACAATTTGAAAACCCAACATTCGTATATCTCAAACTATATTTTCAAATAACGATGTACTTTAACTCATCTACGCATGCCTGACTTCTTGATGTAGCAAGCCATTCAATATGATTTTACTTGCATGTTTTATGGAGCGTCCGAAAAGAAATAAAACTTTTTACTTAATTCAATCACATTTCCAAGTAATTAAATCTAAGTATCCAAGTCTCAGCCTTCATTGTTCTTTGTGAGAAACCGCTTCCACATCTTGTTTCAAGTTTAATTAATTAGGTTTCAGAATAAAATATGTTTCTCCATCCACATGTGTACACAACTTCCGGTATCTGAACTTCTCAGTTGTTGAATATTTGACGGGATTCTGCTTATAGTTTAGATTTTACGATTGTAAAAAACAACCTAGTGGTGTAATCGCGTAAAAGTTGGTTACATTTATTTACTTAATAAACTGTGCAAAACTGACTGCACAAACTATCTGATACATGCGTACACAAAATTTAATACTAACTAAAAATAATGTTCGTCGCATAACCTCAAAAATGTCTAGGAAAAAAATGTAAATTATTACATGTAAAATGTACTTATTATTATGTATTTATTTGAGTTTTCTCCCATTTCTTGTGGAAGATAAGTTGGTAGGTGTATATATACAAAGAGCCTTTTCAACGTTTGTAATTTTACTTTAACACATATACGTCGTATAGGCTAGAAAAAGTTATGTATGAGTGAAAAACATTATGTAGATATCCCTAAGTTTTTTTGTTTGTTTTGAAGTCCAAATTCCAAAAAATATTCTGTCTGTCTCTCTAGAACTTAAACACGTGCAGCAATTTTAATATGTATTTTAACAATATCTAATTACTTTTTAAAATTATTTTGATAGCTCAAAGTTTGGGGGTTGTTAACATATGAAAACAAAACACAAAATGACGATTTTCTCAGAGTTTACTTTAAATATTTCCATGATATTTTGCTCGAATGTAGCCTCTTACTGTAGGACCCAAACAAAACGATCTCTTAAAAAATGTCAGTTCATGAATTATCGGTAAAAAACTAAAAATCTACTAAAGGACTGACTTAATTTCTCAACATCGGATCTACTGATTTTGTTCAAATTTTAGTGAAATATGAAGACTTATGATTGAAATCTGTGTAAATAACAAATCCAAAATATCGGCTCCAACTATTTTGCTCAAGTGTATTAGCTCATATGATTCCCAACGTATTGCTCGCCATCGTCCCGGTTCTCGAGTTATAGGTATAAAAAATCGACAATATGACAATCAGTATAAATAGGTAATTTCTCGAAATCGGCTCTACCAATATCGTATAAATTTTAGTGAAATGTGAAGATTAAAGGAAATTAAATGTGAGTAAGAATATGTTTTGAATCATTTTCCTGGAACACCCTGTATATACAATTAGCCTACGTGGTTATTTACAGTATAAGATATGTGCTCATTTGATAATCGGTGAAAGTGTAAGACATTCATTCTCACTAATAAAACATGTTAATTTATAATATTACAAAACCACTGAATTATGGTTTCGTAAATAAATTATCGCAGGAATAAACAGGAAGTATAATATAATTGGGGGAGGGGGAAGGAGGGTTTTACATAAGTTCTAGTCTCGGTAGTTGAACGCGACGTTAAGCTCTATTAATTAATTAACAAAACCACAGATTGAACGATTCTGTTCAGATTTCTCTTTCAAATTAATTTTGTCTGACAAATCCTGATAGTTTTGGTTGCTTCCAGTAGTAACAAATCAACTTCCGAAATACAAGTAACAAATATAATTACTCAAAATAACACAGCTACTACAAATAACAATAGTGTTATTTCTAGTCGGTATGAGATATGAAGAGTAATTAAGATATTAAATACAGTTTGTTTCTAAGTGGAAATTTAAAACAAAATTATATTTATGACTGATTTCTAAGCTTCCAAAATAAACACTGACGGAATAAAATAACCGACAACGAATGCCGATAGTTTATTTTAAACTATACACTATCAAAAACTCTCCATTGTCACCACAATTCTTACATTGATAATAATTTCTTACAAAGTACACAATGCTCTCAACATCGAGTTATTTGCCACCCGACTTAATTCTATTGATTTCTTAATCAAGACACATTTATTAGTTGACTCTACACTATGGACCCCTATCTTTGAGTCGTACCGTTATGGAACGGTTTTCGGGAATAAAATTGTCGATTGTAAACTGATTGGGAATATACAACTTAGGTCGGAACACTTGACCTATTTAATACTCTTATAGAATGATTCAACTTCTTCTCAAAAAAAATAGATTTACAGTATCTTTGATTTATAAAAATGTTACTGCTGTATTTTCCTTTACATTGACTCATTTTCTCGCGGACGGCTGGAACGGTTTTGGTGAAGTTAGGCAACAAAATTTCTTCTGAATGGTATGAAATCTTCTTGAATTATGCACATCTTTTTTTAAATAAAATAATGTAATTCTTTTTCATACAACAATTTATTTCCTTAATTATCCTTATTCTTCCTTAATATTTCTTTAAGTGATTTGTATATTATTAAAAACTGATAATTTGATTTACAGTGTCTTAATGTTTAAATCAAGGTGAATAATCACGGTTTCAATATATTCAAAGAATTGATTTTAATGTTACTTTTAATTTTAAGTGACTTTAAGTGTTCTTAATCATTTTAAAAAACAAAAGCTGAATCCAATACCGTTTACTAGATTCTCACCAAGAGCAGGCAAATAATTTTTTTTTATGATGTTTGTAAGAGTTACCATCAACTTTTAGAATTTATAACAATTATTAAAATTCTACAAAATCTGAGATTTCATTTTGTCAACCTTGGATTAGTTGACGAGGACGGAAAAGCATTGCTCTCTCGGTGGATGTTCTGGAAGTCCGTGAGGATGGTTGTTCCCTCTGTATGTTGTTCCCTCTGTATGCTGTTCCCTCTGTATGCTGTTCCCGCTGTATGTTCCAGCTCTGCTCAAGTTGATTTCCGATGTACGCACACACACACCCACCCACACACACAAACACACACACGCACACACACACACACACATACATTCATGCATAGGCCTATACATCAATTCATGTTCAAAAACAAGCTCAGATATATGGAAATAGTTACTAAATTCCACCCAAATACGTATAAACCCATCAAAAACTCCATTTACCAAAAAAATATATATATAAATACACAATTTAAAAGAATTAAAATCAAACTTAAATTAACCAAAAAGTGTAAAGAAACAAAAAACTTTTAAGTAGCTAGAACTGACTATGTTCAGGTATTTTCACTGTACATAAAGTTTTTGCCATTTAGGCTACACAATGAAGCTCTTCGAAATAAAGGCAAATACCAGAAAACGTCTACTATCTGTGCGACCATATTATATAGAGCAACTGATGACGAAGCATCTGCTCTAATACTCTCTTGATACAAGAAGAGCCTTGTAATTCTTCAACCATAAGAAATATACCACTATATTTGGCTTAACGAACATCTATCATGCTACTTATAAATCCTTTGAAAAAGAATAAACATAATAAATTTCGTCTAACTGCCAACGAATCCATTAAAAAAAAATAAATAAATAAAAAATTTAAAAAAATAAATAAAAACTAATATATCCACAAAAACTCAACATAGATTTCTTGACCCATCAATTAATTTCCTCTATACGTAGTTATGAGAAAGTAAAACAAAATCGTTAAATTCATAACCTCAAAATTAGAAAAAAATATATCCAATAATAAACAGAATTAAAGTTAAATTTAAATTTAGCATGAATAATTTTTACTAAGCGTTGATTATGATTTTTAAAATTGTCAATCATACTGCTTGATTTTTTTTTTTTAATGGCAACAGTTTTCCGTAAATTCCTTCTTAAGATCTTCATGAGCTGGTAATTGATCATTCCATATAATTGGCGATCTGCACCCAAATCAATGGATAGCGTATACCAAAACAAGAGAAATTTGCGCCAATAAGTTATATAAAATCTTGTTTATTAATATCCAAAAATTGTAACATTTAAATAAATATAATTAAGTAAAACTTAAAATCGCCGGTAAAAGTTGTCAGTAAAGGGACATCACTTTCTTAATAATAACAGAAAGCTATGAACCATGTGGCTTATTATACTTTATCGGCAAGGATACGCTATTCTAGACATGTGCCGGAGAAAATTTAATGCGGGTAATAGTAGAGTATAGCTTTCATCTGGACATTATCCAATCTGTCGTTCCAATATCTGCCGTATTCACGCCTACTGTTCCACTTTCTCCGTAGGGCTAGTTTCAAATAGTTTATAAAGTTTTGGTCTATGCTCTTGTTTACTTTCCTGTTTGGGAACGTCTTTCTTGGTGTTTGTGTATTTCAAATTCTGATATTTTTTAGGTTAGGCTATTTAAGTGAATATATGCATCAGAGTTTGGTGAAAATTTTGCTCTTCCAATATTCCCGTGGATTCAAAAACTGGTCTTTAAAGAGTTGGTAGGTTAGACAACAAATCTTTTATTTCCAGAATTCTTTGGATTTGAAAACTGTTCGTAAAAAGAACGGATTTAATTAATTGCAGTTGTCTCTAGACCACTTACTTACAACGAAATGAAAAATACTTAAATATTTTATACAGCTATCAAGAGATACCATAGCTTAAGAAGTTTCCAAAAGGAGGGAAATGTACGAAATTTATTTTACGCTACCGGTAATCGATCAACAGGATTTTACCTTATCGTAGTCTATAGAAACCAACCGAACTCCACCCGAATATGCCCTGCAACCAAAGATTAATTTAACCCAGAGAAGTGAATCATCAGTTTTTAAGATAAAGAAAGTTCACGGGTCTATTTGTATAAATTAAAAAGGTATCAGATTCAATTACATGTACAAAAAAATATATTTCTTAAACCCCAACAGTGACACCTGTAATTCTTGTTGTATTTTTTAAATATTCGGAAAAGAAATTTTATTTTTCGAACGATTTTTTGTACATAAAAAATGTTTTATAAAATTTGATTGCAATATTTTGATAAAAATTTTAAATACTTCATCTTCTACAACAAATATATAGAGAGTGATTGAAATTGTTGATTATGGAAATCTTTCCATAAAAAGATTTCCATTTAGATTTTATGGAATAAATCTTTCTGTTTTATTCCATAAGTACAAAAAGAAACTTTAAACGGTAACGCATCAGGATTTTTAGTTAAAACTGGAGATACTACCAAATTTGTTACATCATCCACCATTTTTTCAATATGGTGACCAGTTTGTAATCTTCTAACAAAAACCCCCATTTTTTTATGCTGATTTTGCATATAATGGCATAAAAGGGTATTTTTTCTATATCTAAAACCATTTAGGAGCTACAGGCACTTAAATGTTTCAAAATTCAAGGATTTTTAAGTGACGATTTTTCTTATTTTTCAAAAGCAAAAGTCAAATAATTGAGGTGAGATTTTAGTTAGAGCGAGAGTAAAAGGTGTAATATCACAACTGTTATTTTTATTTGTTCTGTATTTGTTCTGAGAAATAACACAGCTATAGAAAATAAAAATCATAATTTTCTGATAATTGTCTAGAACATCCAATGGCTTACACCAGCTCTTTATTATTACTAAATGTATACACCTAGTGATACATTTAATGCATTTAAAAACAAATTGTATTATTAAGTACATTATCAGCACAATTTTTATCTATACTATCTTATTCACAAGGTCTAATACATTCAGTAAAATAATTAAGACCTCGTAAAAGCTAGTAGGTGTTTCAGACAATGACCAGAAATGTTATAATTTTGTTTTCCTTCAATTACTCTCTTATTCCTCAGCCTACATACAAGTAAAAATAACAGTAGTGTTATTACACTTTGTCCCTAGTTCTAGTTGAAATTTCAACAAAATTAACTTTGAAAGATAGAGAAAAATGCTTCAATTTGCGAAATTTTGAAACATTTCAGCAGTCACGCCTGTTTTTAAACACCCTGTTAATTCCCGATCTGGCATTTCTATTCAATGGTGATTAATAATTTTGTAGCTTTAATTGTTTTATGGGTGTGAAATAATATTTGTAGGACGTTTTTTCACAGTTTATTCTATTCATCCTAATAAACTAAAACTACTCTACATTGTGTCTAGATAAAGTAAAAAATTACCACTCTGAGACATAACATAACTACAAATATTGTTTATTTCTCTAGTAATTAATTAGTCAAGAACTAGGCCTAGACCATTAGTTGTGGATACCTGCAGAGTATACAACTACCTAACAAGCTCAAAGCTATCATCATCTTTGATTGCATTATATTTAATTATAACTTACCTAGTTAACTATTAGGTAGATAATCTATTAAAGCTATTGTTAGCCATTAGTAAGTCTAGACTGTTTATTTCCCTAAGTGTTTGTACAATTATAACGTGCAGTCTGCCAATTAGAACGTCATAAACCAAATAAGCCTAATCTTTTGAAATCAGTGAAACCTATGCCGTGTGCTTTACATCCAATTTGTGCCCAAATTATTATTTTTTGCTGTTAATATGTTGTTACTTAGGGTTTAATTGTTGTATATATACCTTTTTCTTTAATTTTCACATCTTTAGTTAAGAAATTATGTGAACTCAACAAACGTGGACAGTGAGAATGAATGGGGGTCAGTTAGTTTATGTCGACAAATGACTATAGTGAGCCAAAACGGGATCATTAGGTTTGTTCTAAATATTATTGTAATACCGTATAAACGAAGTAAATAAAAGTTGAAGGCACTCACTCGAATACATTCTACAGAGGTTTTTTTTAATGCAATACAACTTACAAAACTAATGTTCCCATAGAATTTACTTGTTGGATACAATTTTTTTTTACTTTTGTTTTATATATATATATATATATATATATATATATTTATATATATATATTATATATATATATATATATATTATATATATTTATATATATGAATGTATAATTTTTAATACAATAAATAATATATATTTCGATTTTTATTCTGTTGTTATAATAATTAAACATTTTTGTTGTATTAAAAATGACAGACTAATATGAAAATAATATCTTCACTACTGTATTATGTATTAAATTTTTCGAAAATTCTATTAACAAACTTTGCTATAATAATATTTTATTAAACAATGTAACAGCGAATAAACTGTCATTATACATTGTATAAAGTTTTCACAAAACTAAACTAAAAATTCGACACTATTTGTCATAAGCCAAAAACTAAAAATAAAATGTCTGCCATATGTGCAATATTAAATACACAAAGATTTTGATACAAATTGGTATGTAGGGACATTTTGGGTTTATCTCAAGGGTTATATTTATTTTTAATCTTTTCCACTCAATATAAAGAAGTACTAACAATAAGAATAAGAAAAATTTGTAATTTTCTCAAAATATGCTCTAACGATTTTTATGTTACGTCAAAATATTTTATAACGATCTATAAAATATGCTTATAGATTGGGTAAAAAATTGCTTTTACCCAATCTATAAGTCTCTAAGTATGCTTACTTTGGGCTATAGAAGTAATATTCTGAAACAAAACGTTCTGATCTCTGCAAACATTGTCTCGAAAGTCATCGGTAAAAATCAAAAATCAACCATTAATTTTTATATGAAAAAAGACGTAATTTCGCAAAATCGGCTGTATCATATGGATTCACGTCTTCAAATGTAAAGATTGATTACACAAACTAGAGCCCCAATTCAAGTTTAGTTTGCGTCTACTATGCTACAAGTAAAGCAAGCTTATCCTTTATTTAAATATATAAATATCTTTTATAAATTTGTTAAATACATTTTCAACAGTTGATAAAAGGGAGGAGACCAACTGAAACCAACTTTTTCCATAAGAAATACTTGCTAAACAAATTGAATAATAAAGAAATAAAAAATTTAAAAAATAGCTATATTTTCGAGTAAATATTACTGTATTTTTGTTTTTGTGAATAGGTATCTGAAAAGTTAAGCCAATGCTTTCACACACACACACACTCTCTCTCTCTCTCTCACACGCACACACACACACACACACACACACATATATATATATATATATATATATATATATATATATATATATTTGTGACATTATTATTGTAAAATGAAGGAAGAAATAATAATTCAAATCATATTAATAACAATGTATTTCTCTCCTACCAATAAGAAATGTTTTGAAATCACTTCCAAAGCATTCCAACCGGATGCATAACGAGTTGTCCTTATCTTTGATACAAACATCTGTTTCAGAAATAATAACGAGTTATGTGTATGAACGTTGTGCACGCAACTTTCTTTTCCTTTCGTAGCCAAGGTAAATAATTATGTAGCTTTACAAGTTTTGAGATTTAATTGTAAAAATTCAATAGTAGAGCGATTTCACTATAATATCGAACGTCAATGAGTTCCGATAATATTTATAATGTTCAGCAAGAGTAGTTAACAATGTGATTTTTTTTTTATTCCTTGTTGTTTAAAAAAGGCGAAAAACCTCTTTGTCATCACCTTACAAAAAAAGGAAGAAGGGAACACAAAATGACATCTAGCCTCAAATACTCTAATAGCCTCAGGGTTGGAAGAGAACAAGAGTTGGTCAAGAAAGAGAGACCAGATAGAAAATATGAAAGAGATTGAACCGAAGACTACATGATAAAAGGGAATTTTCTCAATATTTTTTAATGTACCTCTGTTATTAATGTTCTAATGTAATGTTATTAGATATTCTAAACTTAAGATGTTTTACAAGCCATACAGCTGACTTACAAAATTGAATATATATATATATATATATATATATATATATATATATATATATCGTATTTTTAATTAAAATGGTGTATAAACCAGTAACCCAGTAAAATAATAACACTATTCAACCAATAAAAGTTATTTTCGTTTTATTAGAACCTAAAACTAATCCTAAACTTCAAGTTCTTGAAAAAATCAGCCTAACAACAAAATAAGACATATTTTCAACCAAAATAACATCAATAAATTTTCCAATTTTGTGTTTTTAATTATTTTTTACCTTTGATTATTGTAATTTAGGATTTATTTTTACACTAAAATTAATTAATTAACTTTTTATTACGTTTACTTTCACTGATATAAGACGTATCAGTGAGATAGGAAAAAGAAACTGAAAACAAATCTATTTTAAAGTGATTTCAATATCTCAACACAGTTTTATAGCTTCCAATTGATAATAAATACACACAGATTAACCCTGAAGTCATTAAATGTCTGACTAATCTATGACTCAACACTACTCGACGTATGCTAAGTTAATCAATCTCCTAGTGGGTAACCTCTTAATTAATTTTAACTACTGCGGTTGACCTGTTGATCTACGTGACGTCATAAACAGCTGATCCCTAGGCAAGATCAAGTGCTTGTGATAACACTCCTTCATCTGGATTTGTCCGTCCCTGAACACGAAGAGAAGACAAATTTCATGGAGTAATACGCTACTGTTATAGGAAGCGTGTTTTGTTTAGAGAGATTAGTGGATGTTATACTTGATTTCAAGCTATCGCCATAGTTAAATTTGCCGACCTTTATGTTGTTGTAACAAATGAATGTTAAAGTAATAGTCAGAGTCTTCGTGTCACATTTTATTGAAATCTATTACTAGAAAAATTACTGATTTTAGTTGTTTGTTATAGTTTTTTAATTTTTTTAAATGTTTAAACTCCTATTTTTTCCCCGCCATACTGCTTCAAAAACAGCTCTTTTCAATACATGCATTGAGATGGTAAAGTTGTTCTTTTTAGTCCTAGGACCTAAAAACATCAACAAAGTTCGAGGTTATCAGCTGTTACTTCGCTTGTACGAATTAATTAACGATTGCAAAGAATCTATAAAAACAACCGATACTCTCGATTGTATATATAACCGTTAAAACAGCTGTTATCACCGATTTAAATGTAAATAGGTTATAACATTTTAATTTTTGTGAAATTGTTTTCTTATATTATTTGCAGTATAACGAAAAAATAGTTCATCACTTGGACCAAAAGAAGCTTTTCGATCCTCGCTCATTGTCCTCGCTCGTTAAACTTGAGCTTGTATTGAAAAGCTTCACTTTTGGTCCTAGTGATGAAATATACTATTTTCACCCAGTAACAATATTAATTGCTTTTAGCAGAAAACATATACGAATATCTGCGTACATCTATTGAAATTGACCAACAGAGTTTTACGATATACAAATAATTATGTTTGTTCTTACCATCTGTATATTTGCTTTCTTATACCTACGTACATATGACGCGTTTCGTGTTTTATAACATCTTCAGACAATCGATTCTAGGAAGTCGTTATCACATTAAAAATAATAAACACACTAACAAAACTTACACAAGTAAAATTTAAAAAAACAGAAAATTTAAATTTGAATCTGTTCCGAGATTCCATGGTGCGCACTTGATATATTAAAATTTAGTTAAAGAAGACAATATTCACGATTAATGTACGGCGTATATTGGATACGTTAACCGTTCAGGGTCTCACTGATAGTATGGGGGGGGCGGGTGACAATTCCGAACTATTTAGCTGAATTCATCTAGTCTTCGATTAGATTCCTCTCTTTCATTTATCTATCAAGTCTCTATTGATCAACTCTTATTTTCTTCCGACCCTGACACTAATAGAGTATTCGAGTGCTAGAGCATCTATGTTAGCCACTTTTCTTTTCATTTTTTTAATAATGACTACAAGGTTTATCGTCTTTAAACTACTACAATAATAAAAGGTGAAGACACACTGCACAAAATTTCTCACGATCGAAATACTAACGTCTAAAATAGGGCTTAAAATGCTTCACTTGTACCATAAACGCGTCCTCGTCAGCGTAAATAGTATTGGATTAAAATGAATACGTTTCATTTTTTATTTTATAATTATTCCTGAACTGTTTTATTTGCGACAATGCATACGGGTTTGGGTTATTAAACTACGCGTTTCACACAAATTTTATCAGAATCGGTAGAGTCTATTTTAAGAAATCCCTGTTTTTTAACAGCTTCATCTCTAAATTGTTATTTTTCTAGTAACAGATACGCTTAAAGTTTGTGTTATCGATAAGAAATTGTAGTGAGGTATGACCAAATGTGCTCACAATAAATTTGATTAAAATCGGTCCATACTTTTGTGCTGTAGAGCACTTTACAGACGACAGGCTACAAACAGACAGACATCATTCCAAAAACCACCTCAAGGAAATTCAAAACAGATACTTATAGGAGCAAAAAATATGATATATATTTTTTTAACTTTTACATAAAAACAGAAAACTCTTCTTAATCTTCTGGACATAAAATATAAGATGCCACTATTCAGCAATTACACAATATGGTGTTACAAACATACAATTTATTTTCCGGTGATTAAAATAGAACAACACTGTAAAAACTATTATAAGGTTAATTAAAAAATTAAGTTCCCGAGCGCTTCATTGCAGTCTCGGAGAAAATTACGTCTAAATTATTTTCCAACACGACGCAAATAATCTTAATTGAGCCAAGACATGTTTCATTACGTCTTACTCTAATTAAAATGTTTACACTGTCTTCAGATTGTTTAGCGGTGCGTTGCTAACCTCTGTATATTACAGTTAACGTGAAAAGCAGTAAAGCAATATATTTTGTTCCTCTACTATTTTTATTCTCGTTTTTATATCTCTTTTCCGATGTATGCTGTTATTGTTGTTTATTATGCACATATGACGGAAAGATTGTATTTTAAATTCAGAAATCAGTTATAGAAATAATTTTTAGACTAGGAGCTTTTTTAACGGTTCGAAAGAAGAATTTTTACTGTGACGAAAGACTGATTTTTTTGTAAATAGAAAACCTCGCAGTCATCATCATTGCCTCGAATACTCTTATAGTGTCAGGGTTGGTCAGTAGAGACCTGAGAGAAAAGATGAAAGAGAGGGATGTAACCCAAGTGATCCAGGGATGGAGAAAGTGTAGATCACTGTTAAGAGAGTATACTTGTCTGTAGTTTAGACCCGCTATGGTACCTCGGGATTACGACCCCTGTACTTACCATAAGTGTGATTCGGAGGTGTGTTCCTTTTGGAATTAATAGTGGGAAAATATTTAAAGAATAAGAAAGTGCTTCGATTAAAAACTCATTAAAGGGCTTGTTTCGTGATTGGAGTCTAGCTTGGGAGTAATTTGGGGAGAGGGGAGGAGTTGAGATTTAGTGTGTTGTTTTTCTTTTTTATTGTTATTATAAAAATGATTAGATGCACTGCTTCTATAGGCATCTTATGAGTTTGTTTTTAAAAGTTTGTAGATAACATTTAGATATTAAAAAAAAAATAAAAAAAATCAATACCTTTTCTTTTTATACTCATCTTAGCCCAACTCCTCACTAGATCTGGTTAGACAAAACTAGCAATACTACAAAAAATACAGAGCCTTCACGTTTACATTATGGTAGAACATGTGATGCTGAAAACATTAAATTTTGAACTATTTGAACATGGCTTCACCAGTTTTGATGCCGTTTTCGCTAATCTCTGTCTCAGTAATCTAGGTGTAAATATTTAGTATATAAACATATTTTATTTTAATCAAAACTTGGGTTTTTTTTATATCGATAATATCAAAAGTGAAAATTTCTCTTTTCTGGAACGATGAAAACAAATCGTAATGGTCTCCATTCTTCCAATAATGCCGATTTTTTTGTTATCGATTAAAAAGTTGTCGACACTAACATTTTTGATATAATTAACTAAAAGTAAAAATGTAGAACTCAAATCAATGTGCTGACCTCTTGAGTAATTTTAAAAATAGAGAAATAAATTCTGACCACACAAACTATGAGAAGATCGAAATTTTACGTTTGGTCAATTAAAACCTTTCCCTCCAATTTTGAGGTTGATCATGTTTTTAGTTGTGTGAACACTTTTGTGTAAGAAATACAAATTTGGTATAGGGCCTACAGAGCTCTTATTGAACACTTAATTAAAATTCAAATAAATCTTAAAATGTTGACTATATCTTTCTTAATCTAAACACTAAATTATATCAAAATGTGGATATATTAATTTTACGTGTAATAGTGATTCTCTTTAATAAAAAGTAAGTATCAAAAAAGTTAATTTCTAATAAGGCTCTTTCTTATTTATAGGCCTAGGTTATGTTTTTAACAATTTTCATTTTAATCGTCTGTCTAATTTCTTTCAAATTTTAATGATGCACAAATAGAGATATTTTGGGGCATAAAAGCACTTTAAGGTTAAAAATTGTTGAAAAAATCGATTTTTATAAATTTGAAAAATCGATGGTAATTTAGAAATTTTTTGATGAACTTATCCAACTTTGAGGGTCTTCTAACACACAAACATTTTGTTTATAAATAGAGTGAACTAAAAGTGGTAGCAAATTATTTCTACATATGGGTACGATCGATACATTTCATAGTCTACAGTGCCGGTGTTTTCAAGAAGGATATGATACTACTGGGTGGTTCAAAATACTTTCTTTTAAGAAATTTGTTAACTACTGTTTAAAGCGGTAAAAATCAATGAATGGAAGAACTATAAATAACGGTAATTCAAGAATAAAAGAAACTTTATTAGTGGGGTGAACGCTTGGACAACCTAGGTTACTTTCCAATCCCATGAGCGATACAGGTGGACTTGAAGTCGTTGTGAAGAAGCCAAACATTTCAATTAGATTTAACGACATGGAACACGCATCTCGCATTTGTACTGATTCCAACGGCTCGTTGATCTGCTCATTGTCATTTGGATTCGAAGTCGTTTTATAGGTTTGTTGAGGTCGATAAGTTTTTAAGGCGGGTAGTTAACGATGCACAGAACTTCTCACGTACACGCACTCGCTCTCTCTCTCTCTCTCTCTCTCTCTCTCTCTCTCTCTCTCTCTCTCTCTCTCTCTCTCTCTCTCTCTCTCTCTCTCTCTCTCTCTCTCTCTCTCTCTCTCTGTCTGTCTCTCTCGCGCGCGCGCACACACACACACACACACACACAAACATACAACCAACGTTGTCGCGGCCTACACTTAACTTTCCAATTATCTATGTGACAAGGCAGGAATCTAATTTCAGAATCACCAGTGCGGTCATTGAATTAAGAATGAATGTTATTCTAAAATTTTAGTTTCAATATAAATTAACGACAAAATCACGTTAAACTTCCAAAATAAAACAATGGGTAGTTAGGAGTACTTAAAAACGAATACTGGTACCAATGCGAGAAAAGACAACTCTAGAATAAAGAAGAATTGGAGATATTCAGATTATGGAAAGAAACCACCACTATCAAAGTATATAAAAATTAAGAAATTTCAATGGGGAGGGCACGTAATAACAGATATCAAAAACGAAAAATATGAGTGAACAGTGTAAGATAAGACGCTGGGGGAATGTTGGGCGTGAGGGGCTGGAGATAAACCGCCCTTGATAATTTAGCGCTATAATATGGAAGAAGATATTGAAGGGGAGTTGAAGAGCCATTGTAGTACTGAGTTGCTAGGTTTTTCTTTTCTTGTTGTTTAGAAAAAAAACCTCTCGATCATCATTGACTTATAAACCACGGAAGAAAAGAACATAAAATTAAACCTCTAACCCTCGAGTACTCTAATATCTTATTTCTTTTTTGTTTAAAAGCGAATAACTTTTCTGTCATCATCGCCTTATAAACAACGAAGAAAAGGGCATGAAATAAAGACCCCCAGCCCTCGAATACTTTAATAACTTCAGAGTCGGAAAAGAACAAGAGTTGGTCAAGAGAGACCTGATAGGAAAGATGAAAGAGAGGGATCTAACCCAAGACTACATGAAGAAAGGTGTAGATCCAGCTGGATTCTACGGGTCAGCTACAACCGCACTCACTATGAGTGGAGTCCCTGAGGATTAGGTACTCTAATAGCGTCAGGGTCGGAGAGATCCCATTTTAAAAATTAAATCTAACTGGAAAACTAATAACATAAACAGTGCACTAACTTTCTCGCACATCCCTATCAATAACTAATAAGCCTCAATATTTGGAGGAAAGCTGCCATAAGACCTAAAACACAAAGTTCCGATCGTCTCCAAATTGCTATGTTCATGGATTCTTTTCGATATTTGAAAAATTGTGAAACTTAATTTGCTTTAGTTCCTTTTTATACATGGGTTGGTTATTATATCTTCAGATCTAATCAAAGTTTTATGGAAGTAATTTGTACTTTTACTACATCGCCCAAGGATCATTACACATTTTGAATCGCTAACTCAAATCGTCGTTCAACTAGATCACCTTAGTAAGAGTTATGAAAACTACATAAAAACGATTTAACTATTTGGGCTGAAGACTTTTTTTAACGGTGAGAAATCTCGGTCAATACCACGTTAAAAGTGGAAAAGAGTTAAAATAAAGATCACCTTGTCCTTGACTACTCCATCAGTAGTCCTACAAAGGATTCACCAAAATATATGAAACAATTTATTTATATCTTGGTCCATGAATGTCTTAATTTCATGTTCATTTTTGTTAGTATAATTGACTCATTATAAATCAATTGTTAATTGTTGTCTTAATTAAATGATCCTCCGACATTGTTCAAATTATTCAACCACCATTCCAAAAACACATTAAAAATTGACATCGAATTTTTAACCCATCACATAGCGAATGTGAGAAAGTAAAACGAGAAATATGAAAATAGTAAGCTTAGGTCTTTTGGTAGTTTCTATAAAAAACTACCATGTATTCATAAGCTTTGTAGATTACCGTTTACAAATTGTACATATAACTAATTTTGCCTAGTGACAATTTATGAAAGACCATCCATTTTACCTTTTACTCCTAAATTTAAACCTATTATAATCAAAACTAACTCGAACTTGGTTTTTTGACTCCAAATAGAAAACATCAGATTACCAACTCGGATTATAGTAGTTTTAAATTAACTACAACTAAAATTCTTCCTTTGTTAAGATACTCCTGATCATATATTTATGAATTCAACAGCATTTTATTCATACATTTATCACCCAAAGTTTAACTTTGACAAGTCCATTTTTGAAGTTTTAGGTGGTTAAGAAATGTTATATTTATTTGTATTGTAATTTGTTAAATTAAAGGTGATTTGAATTATTCTTAACTGTAACGAAGGTCAAGAAAATAGAAATAATATTTAACAAATCATTGCGTACTTTAACAAGTGCTTAAAAAAGTGTTGATTTGCATGTCAGTTCTGGGTAGGCACTCTAAACTTTTATTACCTTGATTATAAAAATTCTCTTACTGCGATGAATGTGAGGAAGCGTGTTTTTCTTTTAACGACCCACACATTAGAAAGTGTCAAGGCGGCGGACCTTCAAAACCAATAAATCCAAAAACAACCAGACCCTGACCTCCAGACCTCAGAACCGAAACACTACCATGTTTATCTTCATCATAATCTTTGCGGAGACATTGTTGTTTTGCTGTAGGCCTAATTAACATCATGCTGGTTCATTGTAACGGAATATAGGCCTAACATTAATTGTTGGAGAAAGTCTGACGTACTCTTTGTTTCGTTCAAATTGTCGCAGAAAACATGTCAAAATAAACTTGGTGCGTTTTTTCTTTGTCTGAGATATAGCGAATTTCTAGTATACAAATTTTTGTTATTACGCTCTCTCTTATGATAATTCTGTTCTAATTGAGACTTCCAAACCTTATTTATAAGCAAACGTGTTTAGAAAGAAATATCTTACATCAAATTTCTTGTTGTAACGCCTAGAAAATAATGAAACTCTAATGAGAATAAACTACATAATTTAACGTGTTAGGGTGTTACTACAGTATTCTTTGTAATTTTACACGCGTTCTTTAGTCTTAAATAGTAAGGATAGAACAGTTTTTTTAAAATATAATTTTATCTTTTATGTAAAACACTCATTTAAACATTTTTGTATAAAACATAGAAGTGCACTTTCTTTAAATTGTTATCTAAGACTGAGAATTCTCTCTCTCTCTCTCTCTCTCTCTCTCTCTCTCTCTCTCTCTCTCTCTCTCTCTCTCTCTCTCTCTCTCTCTCTCTCTCTCTCTCTCTCTCTCTCTCTCTCTCTCTCTCTCTCTCTCTCTCTCTCTCTCTCTCTCTCTCTCTCTCTCTCTCTCTCTCTCTCTCTCTCTCTCTCTCTCTCTCTCTCTCTCTCTCTCTCTCTCTCTCTCTCTCTCTCTCTCTCTCTCTCTCTCTCTCTCTCTCTCTCTCTCTCTCTCTCTCTCTCTCTCTCTCTCTCTATCTCTATCTATCTATTATCTATCTATCTATCTATCTTTTAATAACTTTTATTTGTAAATTTGTAATATTCAGTCAGTTATAATTCACTTTCAAGCACTGTGCTTAAATTTTAATAGCCTACAATATTTATAGTGTGAATATAATATCTAGTAATTGCACAGTTGTATAAGCATTATCAAACTATTTTCTTATTGGGATACATTTTTTAATAAAATGACTTTTCTTTATAAATACTACATACAAAACGGAATTTATAGTTATGGAAAATATACATATTTCGTAATAAGTAATTTTTCACCTTAATTATAAATTGTTAATTCATTTTTGTTTGTAAACATCAAAATATAATCAAAATACTTATTACTACAGTATCCTCAAGGTAGGAATGTGTCTGGGGTCGAGAAGAAAAGATGGGAACCCACAATTCGTTTGTTGCGTTTACTTTCAGCGGTACAACCGCAATAAAAAATATACACCTCAAATGCTTATGTGTAAACGCCCACCCTACTTTCGTTTTTTTAACGATATAAATAAGAATAAAACTTTTACAAAATTAAACTTATAAGAATTAATTTGTATTTAAACTTTAAGAATTAAATGTAGCTAAGCAGTAATTTGAGTACCTAGTTTTCTTGGAATTGGTTGTACCGTCAAGTTAGATAAGGAAAACACGCCCATTACACCAGACACACTCCTAGTCTGAGGGTACTGTGTATAATACACTTTTACTCTCAGGAGGTCAATTTAGGTAGTACGGGTTTAGCAATCCCGATAGGACTTAGCTGGATCTACACCTTTTTTCATGTAGTCTTGGGTAAGATACCTCTCTTTCCTGTCCGGTCTCTCTTGACCACCTCTTGTTCTTTTCTTTATAAGGCTGTGATGACCGAGAGGTTTTTTGACTTTAAACAACAATATATGGATATAATAAAATTTGTATGAAGAACAAATTAGACACTGTTGAACCGACCGGGTTGTGTCTGGCTGGTTGTAAATGTGCGTGAGAGAACAAGGCTCTCCTAATAACTCATGTGTTATGCGGCTTGAAACAGCCTGTAAAGGTCTAAACAACAAACAAAATCTAATGTTCATTTGACGCGAACCCTTTCTTCGATATGCTTATCAGTTTATTTCAAGGCTATGTTTTGTTTACTTTGTGTGAGAAATAGTGCATTGTTGTAGCACTATTTATTTACATTGTGAACTAATTAGACCGATGCTTTCTCCACATATGATGGATCAAGCCTCGCACAGCCTCCGGGCAGGAGCAGGACCACCGATGTTGCTAATGAGCGTTCATCATTAATTATTTACCCTGTAATTAAATCTTCTATAAACGGTATCCCTACATACTTTCACTCATGTGTGAAACCACTTTCTTTTCTTTGCCTGACGTTTATAGACCAATAACAGCTATTTTGGCTAATAACAATGAATTGGACGTAATTTGTGTTCTGTGTCTGTTCCTCTGTCATTCTACGCGCTTTCTTTCTCTAGTTTCATTTTGACTTTTTCTTCTCACATAGTATAGAGAAAGTTATGTGATGGGTTAAAAATCAACGATGAGTTTATCGCAGATATATACGTTATGAGATCTTTTGAGGGACTTCCAATCCAGTCTGGCTATCGTCTGTGTAATGCTCACACCCTAAACAAGTGATCAAATTCGGTACTTGGGCATATTTTGACCATATCTCGAGTACTACAAAATATTTGTCTTATTTTTATAACTTAAAATGTGCATGTTACAATGACCAAAGTTCGATTTTGATCAAATTTTGAACGGCCCAAACAAAATATGTCGAATAGGAATCAATAGAGAAACCCCCAAAATCATCCATAAAGCTGTTATAAAAACTTAATGTATCAAAATTTTGGTGAAGTATGAAGAATAATGTTCTCTAGTACAGAGCCACGGATGGTCTAGTAGTTAGCACTCGGCTTCACGAGAGAGAATTTTCGTGTTCAATCATCTGGGGGTTCAGACTTTACGGAGTTAACCCAACTTCGTGAGGAAAATTGGGAAGCTACAATTAGTAGCGAACTCTTGTTGAGAACGATAAAACAACGGCGAAGGGAATTTCAATGTGCTAACCACACATTACCCGACTGAAACGCCGCCTACCAGGCCTAGGCACTTCACGGACTGTTGTGCCGTGGATTTAGGTTGTTAGGTTTACTGTCACACTCCAGTCTACCATATCGCAAGTCAAAGAAAATTACTAATCAGGAACAATTAGGAAAATATGAAAATGAAGTTTGACCTTGGTCTTTAAAAGGTAAGGTACAATTTACGTTTTTTTCGAGGTTTTAGCGCAAATGACAAAACCTAGGCTATATTTAAATGTCTTTCAAAATATTGTTAAAATAAAATTTGCAAAAAGTTTATAAAAGGGGACACTAAAGAAATACAGAAAAGTTTATCTTCCAAAAGGAAAAAGTTTATCTAAAGAAAAAGGGTTTATCTTCCAAAATAAAAATACAATGGTAAAAAACCAATAATAAAAATTCGTCATCTTTTTTTGCGTATAAATAGAACAGAAACGTTTTTTAAGGAAGATGGAGATGAATATTATTATTGTGAATGGGTGTGTGAGAAAGTTAGTTTTACAATCTTTAACACGAATACATTCCAAAATCACGAAAAAAGTGAAAGGCTTTATATTGTTTAGTTATTAATTAAAACTTTGATGTTAATAAAAACTTATTTTTTGCTTAAATACTAGTAGTCATTAATCTTCACATTTAACCTAAAAATGAATCAGATTAAGAGGATTTTGAGAACTTTGGTATTTTATAATAACTTTATAATAAATTTAAAAAAAGAAGTTTACCAAAAATACTCGAACAGGCGTTTTCGAAGAGATCACGACAATTACGGGTTGTTTATATCCTTAAAGGATATTTTTTTCGAAAAAGACGAGAAAATCGTGACATCAGAGTTTTGAGTTGTAGTCTTTCATAACAGTAATTCCAAATTATGAGTTATTGAAAAACTGAAAGAAATGTTTCAAGATATGGCTAAAATATGTCCACATACCAAATTTAAATAAAATTGGTCCACCCGTTCTGATATATCGATGTAGATTGTAGTAACTAGGGTAATAGCGGGCTAATGGGTGAGCCTATCTTAGCCACCAAGTTTTGCAATTCAATTCAGGTCCGCGGATCTCTGCACTTACAGCTTGACTCCTTTAACCCTGCCAAACCAACCAGCACACCCGAGAACCAGTTTCAATAATTAATTGTTTTGCAAATATAAATAATAACTTACCAATTCTACATACCGGGAAACGAAGTTGTACTAGAATACTTAGACCTTTCTATCATATCATCGTAGAGGTAGGGAATAACTAGAACCTCACTTAATATTGCTTAAACGGCCTATGAGAACCCCCACAAACCTCAGTAATTTAGCCCGACATTTTAATATTTAACTCATGAACTAAAATTGAGGATCGCAGTTATTGCACGTCCATCTAGGTCTGAGTTCTGTAGTCGACTCGCAGTACGTCTGAGTTAATGTGTCTCACTTTACTTCTCAAACGTCTAAGCCTTTCGTGCGTGTCTGTCAACATTCGAATCCAGTTGGAACCGTAGTGAGCTCCAGAAGTTCCTCTCGGAGCCCAAACCACAACTAAAGACGCAACCAAGTGATTCCAAGTCGCAACCGAGATAACTGTACTTCCGAACGCCTCACACAGATTGTAGAACACTGCACAGATAAACATTTCTTCAAACTCACTTTTTGGGCTCAGTTGATCCCAAAACTGACATATTCATGAAAAACTCTACATTGCCTTATATATATATATATATATATATATATATATATATCGGATTAACTTTCTCCAATTGAATTCTTTAATTTGACTTAAATTATGGCGTAGGACGCCTGATATTGTGTTATCAAAAAAGTGAAAAAAGTCACGTTATAAGGCCAAAATATGCACAAATACCAAATTTGACGACGATTGGTTCACTCGTAT
Source organism: Aphrophora alni (assembly GCA_963513935.1). Taxonomy (NCBI): domain Eukaryota; kingdom Metazoa; phylum Arthropoda; class Insecta; order Hemiptera; family Aphrophoridae; genus Aphrophora; species Aphrophora alni. The sequence goes on from OY740770.1 coordinate 26,386,719, forward strand.
GGGCACAGACGACTGAGAGACAGACATCATTTCAAAAACCACTTTTGGGTTCAGGGTACCTCAAAACTGCCGACATCGATTTTTGACCCATCAGTCAAAATTAGTTATTAGTCTGTTTAAATGATTGGCTAAAACTTTAATAGATTTGTCCAGTGTCGATACTTTTCAACTTATTTAAAGAATACCTGAACGTTTCCCAATCTTATATAATGCCCGAATAATTAAAAATTAACTGACTTAAAATACTCGGAATTACTGAGATTAAAATAAGTGAACTTAGACAAGTTCACGCCTAAAGAACGCGCACCTCAAAGTTTGGATTTTGTTACATGGTAATTTTTTTTAATTAATGGATTGAGGTTGTAAAATTTTAATTAGTTACACTGTGAATCGTTATTTAATTGCACCTTCAAGTATTATGTCAAGGATTTTATATTGTACTAATAGTTATTTTGGGGAACATTTTTTCCCCCTCATCTATGATTTTTATGTAAGGTAACTATCGTTAAGGGTATTAACAACATTTAAATTAAGAATGCATCTTATTTTTGTTATAATAGTATGATAAATGAGTTTCAGTGAAAATAGATATGTATATTGTATTAGTAAAAAGATAGATAACCTCTTGTTGTTAGGGGATGTAAGACAAACTGCTTGATTTGGTGAGGGGCGGATAAACTACGTAATTGTGGTTTCAATATTTTTAGGGCGTTAGACATGTTTTCAAAGAGAATACTAGAACAAACAAATATAACAAATGATTTAATTTGTTACTCACTGTATATTTATAAAACACTCTTTAATTTTCAATTTATCAAAATCGGCTACATCTACAAACAAATAAGAGGTTTGACTTAGTATAATTTAAAATGGTTTAAGTTCATATTTAGTTTTTAAAATGGGGGAAAAGTTGTACAGAACTCATCTCTTTTTTTAAATAATTGTATCAGATTTAAATTTGAGATCAAAGATAAATTGAACTTATTTTAAGCCAAAACATTTCCAATTAATTATTGTAGATTTTTCCTACATAGTATTGATTGTCTTCCAAAACATTCGACTTGTTTTTAAACGTCGGCCTACGTTAAACTCTCAAACGTAGTTCTTATTTGTTAATTAGTCATTATCTATTTCTGAAAACAAATTTAACCCAACTTTAAGTCCTTAATATAGAGAAAAAAACATTTAGAAAGAGGCTATTTTGATTAAATATTGAAAATCCTTAGGTTGTCTATTTAATAAGTGCGTACATTTTAAATAGTATTTTTATTCCCTTTTTGAACCCTAGTGGATCACTTTTTAAATGTTTTAAACACTTATATATATATATATATATTTATTTATTTACGGATTGTGACATATAAAAGCCCATGTATTCTCGCTTAGAAATCGGAGTTTCAACATATTAAATTATTTAGGAGTATATTTTAAACCTTTCTGGGCAAATTTATAAAAAACAACATATTGAAATCTATGTTTTTCGAGTAAAAAAAATAATTTTTAATAACATTATTACCTTAAATGTACGAAGTATAAAAAAGTTTTGTAATAAATTAATGGAATTTTTTACAAAAAATATCAATTTAGAGAAACACTGAGTTCAAAGTAGTATTTGAAATTTGCTCGTCCGTATATATTCTAAAGAGTTTATTCCAAATTGATTACCAATTTTTATCTGCTGTGACGATATCCATGAACGTGTTTCTTCTCTTTATACATCATTTTTAATTTGAACGAGGTATCTGCTACAAGATCAAAATTTAAATTTCTCAAAATTGGCTAGAATTATTTTGATTAAATTTTGAAAATTTAGCTGCTAGACATAAACATAACCTCTTAATAGATATCTCCTTAAAAAATAAATTTCGGGATAACCTGAAAATAAACGAATTTTTGTTAAATATCTCGATGAAATTTCTGTTTTGTTAAAGATTAAACACTTAGGTTAAGATATGTGTAAATCTCAATTACTCTTTTTTTTAAGTGTAATTCCAAAGATGGTAGCTTTACACTGGTTTTAGCCAAATTAGGGTATCTAAATTTTCCTTTTCGCTTTTTTAAATTTTTTGTAACTTTGTAATTTTATTTCATAAATTAGGTTTTGTTTAGTTTATTTTTTTCGAGTAAATATATATCTGTATTGTTTTAATTTTTGGTTTTTATTGTTTACTATTTGGTTTTACGAAAGGAGAAAGTTCGTGTATTATTGTTGCACCATTTAGTTTTAATTGGGAGCTCGTTTTTCTAATCTTCCTGGACCTTTTTCGAAAATGTTTTACGTTTTATGATATTTTATGCGAAAATGCTAATTTATCTAATATTAAAGTACTGTAAAGAACAGTGAATTTTAATAGTTATACTCTTTTCCTAAAACAAATTTAATACGTATTTTGGTAATAAAGCATTCAGTGAAGGAAAAATAAAACTAATTCCGTGAACAGTATCAAAGTTATTCAGACCTACCATAATAACTACAGTAAAGTATCTATGATTCATTGATTCTAAACTTAAACATCGATAAGGATAAGATAACACAATAATTTACCACTTCAAACATATGGTCCCCTGTCTTAGACCTACTTGATAATATTTCACAATAACAGGCCCATTTTAGTTATGTTCGCAATTTTACAGTAACAAGATTAAAACAACGCATATCATTATACAGGAATAAAACGTGAAATTAACACAACAAAACATTTCGGCAGAGTGAGTTGAATAAATCCACACCAGATAGCGTGACAGTCGGTTCTGCTTCGAAGCTTGAACTGTCGCTTGTCTTTCGTTCGTCAGTGTATGTACTTCACGCGCAGTGTTTTGACAGAGATTGTGTTGTTTTGTGTTTACTTTAGAATAATTATATAGAAAGTGTTTATCATTGTTTTTATACAATATATTTAGTGAAACATACTATACCACAGTAAGTTTAGAGTATTTTTGTATTCGCGATAATTTCTAACCTAAAACCGTCAAAAGTTTTTGGTAGTTTTAGGGAATAACCTTCTGTAGCTTGTTTACTTTATTCGTCACTACTGATGATACTGATCATAAAACTATTCCGTTGAAACATCTTTAACCTATAAATATATTTCTAAAAAACTGTTTAATTAGTTTCCAAATTAATTTGAATTATTATGGATTGGTGCGTCAATGCAAATGAAGTCCAATATTAATATTTTAATAAATTAATTAACTCTTCCTATATGTTGTAGGAAAAAAAATCTGATTTTACTGGTCTATTTAACACGTTTTTAATAAGACCAGAAATATTCTGAATTTTAGTACCTTGTTTGCATTAGAGTGGTGCGATTTCTTTTTCGCAGATTGTGTACCTTTTTTCACTCTTTAGTTTGAAGGGAAGAGATATTATATTAAAAGAGATTGTAAGGCAAAACAAAGTTTGGAATATAAACAAGTAGAAATAAAGGACATATTACATTTAAAAACTCCTTGGGTAAATGAAACACTGTACAACTTTATTGTTTCTTAAAATAATCGAAGTAAGCCTACAAACGTTGCAGAGATTTTTTCACATAAGTCATAATACGTACAAATCTTCATATTAAACAAACAAAAAGCTTTAGTCTGTCTAAATATGAATGTCCAGAGTTTTCGGTTAAAAAAGAGAAAAAACTGAAAGGTGTAGTACAATGTTAATATCTCAAATTCGACACAATCAATTCCAATCAAAATTTAATGCCTGTAATAGTTTTTTTTCTTTTAAGAAAAGGATGCTTCACTAATTTGTAAGATACAAGGTTTATTTTTTGTTATTTTTAATTTATTCTAGAACCTTAGTTTGTAAAGTGCGTTATGGATATGGATGATGGTCATAAACATTCAGTTTTCACGAAAAAAATTTTAAATCACTTTCGAGATATTTAACATCTATAAACGGATTCTGTGGTCATCCTCACTTGTGATCGAAGTCTCACGAACGAATATTATTAAAGATAGCAAAATGTGATCAATATAGTTACAACCGATTGTGAAAAATTGTACGTTGTTGGATATTTTGGCAAGTGCTGTAAAACTGCCATTTAAGGGGGGGGAACATCTAAATAAATACACATACAAAATCTTATAAAAATCCATCCTCTAGTTTGGATTGTAGGTTATACAACACAGAGAATGATGTGAAATCATTCTAAAAACACCATTCTGCGTATCAGTAGACCTCAAAACGGAAATGCCAGTGATAGAATAAAACATAGATTTTGTTCATTAATCACAAGACTATCTCTTTAGGCACTTATAAACAAAACAGTAAACAAAATGAGTTTTTGTAGGTTAATGACAACTTGTAGTAATAGGCTTAATAATTTATAGAACACAAATGATTTTTTCGGAATTCGAAAATTTGTATTTAAGAAAAATGTACTAAATTTGTACAAATTTACTCTATTTTGGAGTAACTAAACGTCAGGGCTACCATCAGATATTTTAGAAGTCGGGTAAAGCATTCTTGAATGCCTATTTGATTTTAACAAAGGCGAGACAAAATAATTGACAAAACGCAGGTCAAGCGTAACAATGTAATTTTGTCTGTGAATATGTGACAAGTTTTCTGACGTGTAAAACTAATTTAAGAAGAAATACCAAACAGCTTTTCAAGCATAGTTTTGTTGCTAAAATTATGTAGTTCATGATTTTGTTTGTTTACTGTTTTATTAATTTAAAAATTGTATGATGATGGTCAAAGCCATATTCTCAATTTCACTATCAATTTCTGTCCCTTTTATTTTCAGGGATATTTATTACCTTCATGAAAATGATCAACTTTTTTTGAAATTTCGGAACAGTAGTTTCAGTATAGTTTCATACATAGTTCATTTTCGATTTTTGTCCGATATCTTACCAATGCCGAATTTGTAATCTACTTAATAATACGTTTTAATTGTTACACTTGAAAAAAATTTGCGTCAATATTTAACACATTTGGACATGAATTTTGTGTTTTTAATCAAGAATTTTGTGTTGTTGGGGAATCAAGAATTTTAAGTTGGAATATAAAAGAAGTCGGAGTATAAGTTAATTGAACAATTATAATGCCATTACATTGTTCAATAGAAAGGAAAAATATAGGCCTAATGTCATTAATTTGTCCAGTTTGTCAATAATCAATGAAATACCGATTTTTACCAAAATAGTTAGATGCAAAACGAATTTTGTTTTCATTACAAGTAATCGTATTATTTTTTTTATAGGTGAAAAACGGTTATAGTTTGTATTTAACTTTTTTTTCTGGATTGAATCAAATTTTGTTTAGTTTCTAAACATTCACAATTACATCACTGAAAAAAAGAGATAAGTGAAAAGGCACAAAAATCAACCCAGTAGTAGCCTAGTTGATCTGTAGAGACGCTACAATATGTAATCTTTCAAAATTTCAAATTTCTTTTACATTTGTATTTTTCACATTAATAACAATAATTTGTCTTCTACATATTTTGAAACACAAAAACGAAAGATTTTATAAAACAAAAATCTGATAAAAAACAACAATAACAATCGTTCATCCCACATACAGATATTAGAAAAAATCTTCTATTTGGAGTCTCAAATTAGCCACTCAATGTGAATTATAATTTCACTAAATATACAATTTTGACCAATAAATTTTAATTGTTATGTTTACATTTAATTTATAATGTATCATTTCAATTTAGGCGTATTTAAAAAATAAATGACTGTATACTAATTTTTTTTTTGCATTTCTTAAAAAAAATTAAAATGATAATAAGCTTTAATATTATACTGTTTCGAATATTTTCAGAATCTGCACTCAGAGTGTATTGGACAAAAGAAAGTTTTATAACAAAACCGATAGAAACTATAATTGTTTAACATTGCTTACGATAATGAAATAATTTTATCTTGCCGAAATTAGTGACGGTAATAAATAAAAACAGTGATACACTATTCAAGGAAACTTGATAATAGAAAAATTTAGATAAAACTATCTGAACTGTGATAAGGCTTACCGGTATAACGTCAGTGTGTAAACTCCAGCATGGGCTAGTTCATCGATATAGTTATTAGGAGCAAACAAAAAGGTAAGATTTGATTCAATCTTATATATTGTTGAATAGTTATTTTAGGTTTACTAGCCTATTTAACCCATGTTATGTAATTTTTTTAAAATTATTATTAAGACTGGGGGAGAGTGTTTTAAAAGCGCCTCCTGCACTGCGACCTAACTAGATCTTTTGTGCCACCCTCTTGTTGGACTCAGGAGAGATCTATGTCTTTGACAAAATTGATCAAACCCCTGGTCGGGAGGTTTAGTAATTCTTCTTCCGAAATGAAGATAAATTCTAGAAATTTATGTCTTTTTTGGCATAGGGCCGGGCACTCCATGATGATGTGTTCCATGCGTTCCACCTCTTCACCACAGTACCTGCAAGTATCATCGTCCACCAGGCCCATCTTACTTAAGTGATACCTGCAATAAATATGTCCTGTTAGTATACCACAGAGGAGTTTTAGCTATCTTCTGCAATGTTATGTAATAAGTATTATTTGTTTTATTATGTTTTCACATTTCGTCCTCCTAAAAAGATATTGGTTTTGTGTAAGTAAAAAAATCGGTGAAAATTTTATATTGAAGCTTGGTATGTTTCTAAAAGTACAAACAAATCCATAATTAAAATTAAATGTCAAGATATTAGAAAGTTTGTTACAATTTTTGGAGGACATCATAACATCATTAACGGCTAAATCCATTTCAGTAAAGTTTTCCTCATTCAATTTCTTTTGTAGTCTAGTTTTGAGCTATAGGTCGCCTGTTTTTTTTTTTTTTTTTTTTTTTTTAACAAACTTAAGGTGAAGTTTCTATATTATAAAATGAATAACATGCTTATTTTAATATTATCTTCCTCAAATTGTTCACTAGGAAGGACTTTAATTTAAAAGATTGTATGTTAAATAAAAGGGTTAAGGATGTGATAAAATCACAATACTTAGGATCTGTAGGCACATAGGGACAGTTATTTGTATAAAAGTCTAGTATTTCAAGAGACCTAACGCCAACCTATTAATTTTTTCGACAAAAACACGTTTTTACTTGATACCCCCACTCATAATATTTCCAAAAATTTAATTTTTAGCTCGATCGTTTTTGCCCCTTAACTAGGCCTACCCCAAGGATACTTTTTTGTTATTACTATATTTTTCTTATATTTGGTTATACAAATAATATAAACGCAAAGATTTATCGTCTTGTTCGTGTAGATGGGTTGCGACTTACAGACACGCCCATGCAATTATAAGGGTCCTTGATTTTACCTATAGAACGTAATAAAAAGAAATAAATCCATCTTAATGGCTGTTGAATTGTTTGTCTAACATCTGACAAAAACTACTTTGAAACTTTTACGCTAAGCATTTCTCATTCTGTTGTTATCCTTCATTAAGTTGTATCCTTCATAAAAAAACTAATAATATATGATTTCATACTACAATTTAATTTTCAAATGTAAATAATTCTTTTCAGATTTGTAGGTCACGCTATGTTCATGTTCGAAGATGGAGCATGATATATGACTTTGAAATATATAGTGCCAATATATTAATTACTTCGTCAAATAAATACATATTCTAATCAAAATAACAGTAGGCTTCTAATTTTTATGATATCCCACACATAATAATAATTTTTTTCAACTGGATAGTTTTGCCCTCTAACTACCCTAAGGTCATTTTTTGTTGCCGCTATATTTTTCCTACATGTCAGACAATATATATATATTGTAGGATTTATCGTCTGGTCTGTGTAGGATTGGTTGTGACCTACAGACATTCGCGTGATATTATCAGGGTCCTTGGTTTTATCTACGGATCCTAAAAACGGCATTTTGTATATACATTTGATTAATAGTTATTTCATAGTTTCACGTAGATAACAGCTATACATTTTCGCTACAATAGCTACAAAGTAGCTCAGCATGGCAAATTAAAAATAATTGTCATCATTAAAAATTTTTAAATGATAATTTTGACACCCTTTAAGTACAAGTTTTGGTCGAACTTAATTACCATAAGTTGTAATCTGACCGCTAAATACGGTTTGTCAATATAATACAGGAGCCAATGAGCAAAATTGTATATGATCCTGTAAAGTCCATTCATGTAAAATATGATTAATTGGACATTGACACTAGAAACCGCTACTTTCAGTCTTATCTGTTGGTACTTTGATATTTGACAGGTTGACAAACATGTTAAAAATAGAAGGATTCGAAATCGTCTGCATTCGTCAGATCCAATATATATATATATATATATATATATATATATATATATATATATATATATATATATATATATATATGTGTGTGTGTGTGTGTGTTATTAATTACGATTACCTCATTAACAAACTTAGAATAGACCTATCTAACACCTAGAAGAATACCATTGTTAAACTGTACAAAAGATTTTTTGTTTATGAATTAGAAAATATTAAATGATCTACATACATGAGTTATTTCATTAGTAGTAGGCCTATACATTATGATCCCTTAAGAGATATCCGTCACTGAGAAGTACATCTGTTTACGACATCAATTGTAATCTTTTACGTTAAAAATTACAATCTCTTAATTATAAAAACATTAATGTCTGATGCATAAAATCAAGGTAATCGTGTCTGTCGATTTTCGGGTCGAATCTAAGAATAGCGACGACGTGCACGAATGTTCCCTGGATATTAGTCCTTGTGATCAATTAAAATGAATCATGTTCAGTTCTAACGCGTCTCAACATATCTTTCACTCTGGTATTGACTAATCTTGGTTGATTACTATCGTTACTACAACAATAACCGAAAAAGAAAACCATTGATAAGGATATTCTGTCTTCTTTTCTTAGGGAACTGAAACTCTATTCGAAGAAAAAGTCTGAATGAGGAAAAGTAAAATTAATAACTTTCAGAAAATGGAGTCTTTGTAAAATTTAAACTAAATTAATTGTTTTAAAGTGACTGCATCTTGAATATACTTCAGTTTATGAAACAACGAAACCTCAGACACGGGAGTTGGATATTTCCTACTATTTTAACCTAAAAAAACGTGTAAATATGAACAAAATGACGGGACATGTTACATTTATGAAGCATTGTTTTTGGCTAACCAAATACGAAAGCTTTAATTGCGTTATTGCAAACTATGTCACTTTTTTATGCGTTGTCATAGAGATAGGAGGAAAACAGTTACATGGTTCACTATTCCTGGCATAGCTTTACCGGAAGTTATCAGTGCACCGGATGTTGAGAGGTATTCCTGTTTTAATAAGGCGGGGTGTTCTACACAGAAAGCTTTGTTCATTCAGGCGAAATGGTATGTATTGAATTTTAAATCTAAAGAGAATCTGTGTTTTTGTAAAGCGTTTCAGAAATGTAATTAAAATTATGTTTAGTGTAGGGATTGCATTTTTAAAATCAGTGGTACAGATTATTAATTGCATTAATTTTCAAATTCAGTTGCTTTATGTTTTTGATTAGTAAAATTCTGATTTCAAAATTTTAGTTATTTCAGTCTTTCTTTATGGTTCGCAAAATCCAAGATTAGATTGCGAATTATCTAATAAGCCGTAGGCATCATTTTTGGCGCAAATGTATTTGACATATATGGTATAAGGTTCCACGTAGTCTACTATTTGGCATGCATGATGAGTCATTAATAGCAAGCAATATTTAAAGAATGGATTCATTGCATCAAAGCGAACGTGTGTCCTATAACTTTGAATTTTCCGTATGTAAGGATTAAGTCTATTATTGTTTTATATGAATATTTTTACAACTTCAGAAAGGAGTAAAATATTGAGTACAGGTTTGGTATACACATTTACTATGTAAAAACCAGTAGGCATATACCAAAACATAGACTTTATTTTATATTTTCAAAATAGTGTAAAATATTTTATATTTAAATATTCTTTATTTTCATTTAGTAAGGGTTTAACGCCGCTTTTCACAAAACTTATTTGTAAGATACTTTGCCCTCATACAAACACCATTATCTTCATTTCTATTTCAAGTCAAAGAATAACAAAATTATCGTTAAAAGTATGATTAAAAGTTTCCTGGGAATAATGACCCCAACAGCCAGGACTTTATGATTCCTTAATATTATCAGGTAAATAGTTCAATTCAAATTCCTTATAAATAAGAAAAGGCCTAATTCAATTTATCGTGTTGCCGATAACTCGGTTATCTTTTAATTTAGATTAAAAATAAAAACTCCATCGTAGTTAACGTTAAAAGAGCAAAATATTTTGAATCTAGTAAATTTTCTGTGAAGTTGAAATGTAAGTTTTTAAAAGCTATTATTTAAAAAATGTATCATATAAAATCTTGGTTTTTGGTAAGACCTACTGGTAAAAAGTTGAAGTGCAAAAATCTGTAAATCAAATTTGTCTACAATATCTATCATTTCCGAAGTTATAAATTTGTTAATAAAAGGTAAAAGTTGAAACCACACAACTTAGGCATATAAGGACAGTTATTTTATAATGTCGAAGTGTTTTAAGCGGTCTAGAGCCAACATATTATTTTCTTCATCAAATAAACATACATTTTCGTAATATTGTAGGTTTATTTGATAAAGAACAGATAATATTTCGAAAAATAAAATGTTTCAACTCGATAGTTTTTGCCCCTTAACTACCATTTTTTTATTGCCACTGTATTTTTTTTCTATATGTGGGACAATACTAAGAATAGAAATGCAAAGTTTGAAATATATAGGATATATCGTCTTGTCTGTGTAGACTGGTTGCGACTTATAGACAGACAGACTGACAGATAGACAGATAGACAGACTGACAGATAGACAGACTGACAGATAGACAGACTGACAGATAGACAGATAGACAGACTGACAGATAGACAGACTGACAGATAGACAGACTGACAGATAGACAGACTGACAGATAGACAGACTGACAGATAGACAGACTGACAGATAGACAGATAGACAGACTGACAGATAGACAGACTGACAGATAGACAGATAGACTGACACGCGCGTGGGAAATAAATGGTTCTTGGTTTTACACTTGGACCCTAAAAAAAGCTTTTTCCGAGATTTTTAAATTCGTTAATTAAACAGTTTAATAATTTATTCAAAACTTAGTGCATTCTTTAAAAAGTGTCTGCTAACATTGTCTAAAATAGGCAATGATCACAGTTACTGTCTTTGTTGATTAAAGAACATGTCCATAGAAGTTTATAAAGGAACGCTGGAAAAATAAATAGATTGACTTATGGAAATCTGTATATTTGGAATAGGGTCTGTTATAATTTGTTTTACTATTATTGTTAGTTTTTTTATTATGGCTATTTCATACATTATCAAGCTGAAATACATAATAAGTCTAATTTAACCAACTAAGTGGTCAATTTCAAATAAACATTTATTTTTTAATGTATTTTTTTCAATTAAGGGGTCGGTAGGCCATTCAGTTACAGAACGCAACCGTTATGGCCTATACAACCCCTTAATTGAATTGTTTGTATTTAGTATGCGATACAAGGATAAAATAAAGCAAAAGCTTAAAGTTTCAAATATTTATTAGTATAAATGAGCTACAATTGTTTCGCCTTGCGGCATCGACGGGCTACTACCGATATTTTCGACGGGCTAGTATGCGATATTTTATTTTATTGTAATATACTCTTAGTGTTTTTTTAAACACAAAATTTAATAAGTTTATATTATTATAACTTTTTATTTTGATTTATAACAAGCTATTTACATTCGTCATTGCATAAACCAATATTTGTTGTTCTAAGTACTCTGTCTTTAGATAACGACATTAGTGAAGGGCCTATCATTATTTTACAGACATGATTAACTTTTTATATGAGCTGTTCGTGACAGTTTGGATGTTATGCCTTATCTATTATGTTAACGTTTAAGACAAATTTCATGGAAACTGTATCAACGAGTTCTCGGAACTAAAGAGAAACGTGATAAGTATATTTAAGCTAGAATATCGTGTTTTTTCTTTCGTTATAGTCCTATAATTTAATTAAAATTGATTCTAAGAGTTTTTAGATAAGGGCTTTCATTATTGGTCATGGCTATAACTTTGGCCATGCACGTGTTTAGAATATTTGTACATTTCTACTTAGTTCACAAAACATTTCATGGAATCATTTTAATCAAATATCCAATACTAATAAAAACATTATTTAATCTGTATCGTTAGTTTAATAGGTATTTCCTGAAGGATTGTTTGTTTTTTCCACATCTTCACTGATGGATTTATAACTTTTAATGAAACTCATAAAAATTGTAGATATAAAAGGAAACGTTAGTGACTGTAATGTAGACTCCATAAAGGACTTAGGTTTGTTTATAGATCAGAAGTTGAATTGGATAATGAATGTTGTTAAATTGAAACAAGAGTTATTTGTCACTCTTCGTAGTTAAGAAATGTGTCCTTTAATGGATGTCTAAAATAATATACCATGCCTTAGTAGAATCCAGGATTCAGTACGGTATTGAATGTTGGGGTGGCATTTACTTTCAAACTATAAAGCCATTAGTGATACAACAGAAACACCTCATAAGATGTATTTTAAAAGTGCCTAGACATGCGCATTCTTTACCACTGTTTAGGCAGTTAAAACGTCTTCCCTTAAGACATCTATATATTTTTAAACTATTAAAATTATCTTGTCTAAGTGGGCAGAATCTATCTGATGAGAATATACACCGACAAAGACTGCTGTCTAAATATAATAGAGATTTGCCTCGTTCTTTCAAAGAAGATTATGTGAAATTCTATTTCCATTCAGCACCTAATATTTTTAATAGGATTCCCGCATTTTTAAAGGACATGAAATCTAAAACAAAATTTTTAATGTAACTGAAAACATGGTTATTTTCTCTGGATGATGTGGAATATTTTTTTAACATGCTTGTTTGATATCGGTAAATCTTTGTCATTCTCTGAGTTATGATGGTGGTGAACGCTTTTGGTTAGGAGGAAATTTTGCTGTATCAATGGAGGCTACTCTGTCAAATAATTCGCGAAAATCTATTATTTTATTGTATATCTCTTTTTTAATTCGTATAGCATTTCATAAATTCCATCTTTTTATTTTATGTAATGGCACTCTATTTTGTTTATTATTATAGTCATGTTACACTTTAGGGACTGCTTTAGTTTTTTCTTTTGTTGGAAAACCCAAAACAGGCTGAGCCTATAGGGTTCCTCTAGTAATTACTGCTACGCGTTGGGCGCTAACTTTTCTCTCGTATGATTAAAACCTACTTTACACTCCTAATCTATAAATAACTATTTTAAACAGCTCTTGTTTTGGGATATCATCACGGCACAGACGACAGACTAATAATTAACAGACAATTATTTTTACGGCTTAATTAATATATTTTTTTATAATTTAAATATAAAAATACAAAATTCTTTTGTTCCCGATTTTAGTTGTTTTGTACATAAAATAAAGAGTTGTTATTTTTTGTTTACAGGATGTTTCTGTATCCGCAGTGAGTGGTTATATGGATCAAAATAAATTAATATATGTTCGGAAACGCTTCTTTTACCAGCTATCCACCATTTTTTAAATTTATTTATTATTATTATTGTTTTAGTAAATAATTTATATCTCTAGAACGGCTTCACCGATTGGTTGAAATTTTCCATGGTATTCATCAATATTAAGACCTAGTTTTAAAAAAATGATCAACTTGTTTCACTAGTTCGGTTCAAAATGGCTTCTATTTAAATATACTAAATGAAAATAACTTATTTCAAGTAATTTTCGTTGAACATTTTTAATTGGCCGCCATTTTGAAAAAGATTATTAGAAAAAGTTGATTATTTATTTCAAACTAGGTCTTTACATTTATGAGTACCATACCAAATTTCCACTCAATCGGTTAAGCCGTTTTAAATATATATTTGTTTTTTAAACAAAATGGCAGATAGCTAGTAATAAAGCGTTTTCGGACATTTGTTTATAGAAACTTTTTCTTTATTTTTACTCATATTATCTCCGCGCATTACAGAAACACACTGTATAATATGTGTTCGCTTAGGCTACGTTACGTCCCTACCCCCAACCCCTATTAATTAAGTGACGGTGTCCTTCACTCCACACATACATTGCCTTGGAGGGTTGGAATCATTTTCCAAAAATAATTTAAAGACATGTTGTTTTAATAGTCTATTAGTTATTGATTATTTTTCTTTATGTTTTATTTTATTATTTAGGTTGTATTATAAGAGAAATCACTATTTTTTGTAATTATCGTTGGGGGAAAAAATGGGGGGAGGTGAATCTAAAAACTACTTTTTTTATTCTGAGGTGTTTGAATGATGAGGAGCAAAAAACTCAACATAGAATTTTTTTATTTGTCACATAACTTTCTCAATGTAAGAAAGTAAAACAAATATATTTGTGTCATATTTAAAGAAAATGAGAGATAAAATACGATTACAAGGCGATCTTAACTACAGAATAAATAACGGCGGCTGCAATAGAAAGTGAGCCCATTATAACTACCAGATTATCGAGGAAATGGTGGATCATTATCTTGACAGGACGAGTTTCTTGTTCCTGACCTTTGTCAGATCAAGATGTTGTCCCCACGTTCACACACTAACCTGGTAGTAGATAGGCTATATGTGTGTTTGTATCTTTAGTTGTGTAAACAAAAAGTTGACGAATACTATGTATTTTCTTTGATGATGACACGTCAATGCAGTGAAACGTGTTATTAACATAACGCCGTCAACCTTTGTAGGTTCACTGGTCCAAACTGGGGTAAGATATAAACCAACTGAGCTACTCCGCTCCCCCAAATATTGTTTATGACTTTATTAAGGAGATATTAAAATTTAGGACCCTTATTAAATCACAGTTAAAACACTTGTAAAAGAAATATCCTACAGCTGATATGATAATAGCACACATATTTATCTTGCTATTTTTGTATAATTTATTCTGGTATTATTAAATATAGGTCGTGAGTAGCATAAAATGAACTATTATATGCCTAAATAAGGGAATACGAAAAACCTTTTCAAACTACCACCATTTTGAAATTTTGGGATCATTTTTCTCGATTAAATTCAACAAATAGTAAAACCAATTCACTTGGTAAATTGGACTAATGAAAATCAATGCAATACCATCTGCTAAAACTATTATTGTTCATTTTTTTTTTTTTACATTTTAAAGTTATGTCATTATCAATTATGAATTTAGTATTAACTTCATTTTTTATAGTAGAAAACATGTTTGGACATCATTAGATGTATATTTAAATCTAGACAAAATGAGCTATTGTTGAACGTTCTACAAACGAGTAAAATATTACCCTAAAAATAAAATAAAAAAGTCAAGCGTTTGTAAACCCACACGACTTAGATTTCGTAGGCATATCAGGACAGTTATTTTTATAAAGTCGAATTATTTTAAGCGGCTATTTAAATTGTTTAAACAGACAGATACGAAATTATAAGGGTCATTGATTTTACCTACGGACCCTAATAAAGAGAAATGAATGAAAATGCAAAATTGTAAAAAATCGGATCAATATAACATATTCACAATGAAACAAGGAAAGAAAACTACTTAAATTGTGTCAAATATGATCAAATGATAGGACTAATGAACAATATGTGTCAACGTTTTTATGAAAAGATCGCAATAGCTAATTGTAAATACGCTTAAAAAATATCAATTTCAACGACTATATCTCTCAGTCGTCAATTAATTGTATTACAGCCCTTCAGTTTGGCATCATGATATGTTAGCACTTTTTGTTCCTTTACCCAGTTTATCTATACTTCGTCTTAGAACTGAGTATTATCAATGACTACATAAATAGGCTACTATAAGACACGACATGGCCATGTTAAATATTCTACGCTTATTCTTGAGTTGACCAATACCCGCTAGGGTGTGGAGCTGTCGCTCTGCTAGAAGTTGATGTGACTGGCGCTAGGTGGCTCTACGGTCAAACAATGTTTCAGTTGCGCACTGATGCCACATATGGGACCAGAGATGCGAGGGAAGGTCGAGAATCGCTTATCTCAGCGCACGAACTGACAACACTGACTATGCTGTGTCAACAGTTGTACAGTCTCAACCAAGTGGGATGCGTACAGTCAAGCACCTGCTGCTAGCGCTTTCTGATAGCTGTGTGTCAAACTTGTGACGAACAGCACCCGTAAAGCGTAGACTATTTCCCTATCCTATGTCGTGTCTTATAGTATTTATGTAGTCATTGGTATTATCACAAAAGTAAAACATAAACTACCTTATACTTGGAATCTGAATATTTACAAGATCACATTGAGTTGTGAGAATGAATCAAATATCGACTCTAGTCATACATTATCTAATGGTCGACCAATCTTGTTTCAGCTGGAAAGTAGGAAATCTTGCTTCAAGAAGAGTATGACATATCAATCTTCCTAACAACATTAAATTCACGGAATGCTACACGAGGATGCTGCGATTTCTTGTGACGGAAATAAATATTTTTCTTCGCAGAAAGATATGCATGAAGTCTCAAAAGTCACGAAAAGTCTAGACGGTCTGCAAAGTATAATACAACATAAATAGTTTCCCCGATGTCCTTATCTAATCAATACACAGGGTATTTTTAGGCTACGCTGGGGAATTCATAGCTCGTTAATAATAAATACACTTCCTAATAAAACTTAGGCTACTTGATATATTATTTTAGTTTTTGAAATACCTCTTATAAAATTCTATTTTCGAAAATACATTAAAAATTTAAGTAATATTTTATATGAATGATTTTTTTACCAAATTTGTAAACCCACCCTCACTCATCTTGCAATACTTTAGAAGCTACAATACTTCTCACTATGACTGAATACGTTCATCCTACAAACAAAGAAACAGCATATTATCCTATTATACCCTCATTACATTGTTTCAAACAGCTGTTGTTATTCATAGGTTAGGTCTCAGTGTATTGTTCAAACCACTGTGCGCATCCTGACGACCGACAGGTAGTTAAGCCACGCCCCCTGTGCGTCAATCAAGGTAAAAAATAACTCTGTCAACTTATCGACGCTTTTCTGTCTACATCGTAGTTCCAGTTTATTTAGGTTAGACGCTATACAATAACGTTCGGACATTTTGTACGCATCAAAAACTGGCAATTTTAGCGCGATCCTCAATAAATGTTAAAACAAACTCCTTTCGGATCTGCTGCATATTTTTTTTTTTTAATTTCCATATTGTAAATATAGCTTATGCCGTTGTCGTTTGGTGTGGCTTAGATTTTATCCACCGATTATAATCCCTGGAACACGTTCGACGAGTTCAACCATACCGTCTCCTAACTGTCAAATTTTCACAGAATATTTTTAAAACATTTATTTTTATAATGGTTTGGACACGTTCAAAATCGCTGGTTTGGAAACAGTAAATCGCGGGTTAGGCCTACTATTTCGCCGATTTTTCAATCCATTGCTCAAACCAATGTACCAAATCTTAAGTAAAAGAAAATTAAGGTTTAGGAATAATTGGTTGAGGAATAACTAGTTTGGGAATAACTGGTTGAGGAATAACTTGTTTTGGAATAACTGGTATTCTTATATTTTTCAGAATATATACCAGAATAACTGGTTTAGGAAGATCTAGTTTGAGAATAACTGGTTTACGAATATTGAGCTTAGAAATAACTGGTTTGGGAATAACATCCCCAGATATATTTTTCATTATAAGTAGGGCCTATTGAATTAAGACATGTAAAGTGACATGTAGGCCTATATAATTTCTACCTATGACATTTAGGTAAGGTTAGGCTGGTCAAATGTTTTTTTACGTAGGCTAGTAGGTGTCCTATATTTCAACTAATCTATTTTCTTTATCAACCTTGTACAAACACACTTTATCCACGGTTTGGAGAGGCTGAAAGGCCTACGCTAAAAGTTGCGATCAACCGTACATAATTGGCCGTAGGGTCTACCTGCGCAGCTCGACCATAGCCTCGGGGGCCCAGAAATAATCCGCTTACAAATTTCTTGACCACTTGCGCAGTTCGACCCTGCCTCTTTAATTATACACTCAAAATTCTAAACTTTTTGGGTTCTTTTTTGAGAAGAAGAGTTGATTAATTTTGGGTTTTTTGAGGGAGGCAAAAGTAGGGAATCAACTAGATTTCATTTACTCAAAAATGTAAACAAAATTTTAAAATATTTCCAAAATATATTCTTTTTTACAGAAAAGTTAGTGTTTTGAGTCTATATGAAAGGGAAACATATATTCGATAATCTGTGGAAAAAAGCGAGGGGGGGGGTAGACTTACGTATAATTCACGATGGATGTAAAGATACACACGTATATGTGTTTGCCTCATGCGGTCGTAATTTTTTTTAAATTCGGTATTCCATATTTGTTTATCATTATCAAAGTTAAATTTCCCGAAAAAATCTTTTAAAACGTTTTATAATAGCGGTTGTTCGTATTTGTACAATAATTCAACTAAACTACCTTACATTTCGTCAAAATATGTATATCATGATTCTGCACTTAATTATATCAACCCAAATTTTACACGGTACAAAAAAGCGAAATTACATCCAAAATTGAAATTTAGTAACTAAAACCTTAATTGTGAAAATATACAATTCAAGAAAGAAATACTTGTTCAAAACTACAAAAGGATGGTAATTGTATATACAATAACTACCAGTTTGGGTTTTACCTACCACAGACAATAAAAAATATTGTTAATTTTTTGTGCTATATTTTTCTCCGATAGAGAAATTCGTTCGTCCCGAGTTTATTCAGGATTCTGTATCTAAGAGAAAGGAGCCAACCTGACAATTGTGGAAAAAGCCACCCTTTTAAGCGTACAAATTATAGTTGCTTATTTTCCTAATTGAGAAGGGAACTCTAATAAAAAGTATCCTTTAATTCGTCATTGTAAAAAAAAAAGAGAAACTCAACTCTTTTGAGTGTCGGATTAGCTATAAACTATAAACAATGGCTGAAGTGACTATCTATTGACCATACGTTATGAGAAAGGTGAATTGAAACAGCTTTAAGTTCGAAAATTATCCATTTATAGCAGTAAAGTATGTTTCACTGATGATGTAAGATTTATGGAGGGTAATAAGTTTGCTAACCCAGTCTGATACCACAAAATAATAGGTTTGGTAAAATGAAAAGTCTGTTCTGCTTTTACGACACGAAGATGACGGCTGTGTAAGGATTTAGCTTACTTGAAAGGGCCTTGTATAAAGATTTAGCGTACTTGAAGGGGCCTTGTGTAAGGATTTAGCTTACTTGAAAGGGCTTTGTAGGAACTGTTTTAGGAGTTTTAAATCTAATAGACGCTTGGATTTCGTAAGGAGCGTTGGGAAGATTTGATATAAATTCTAGTCACATAGTATATAATTCCAGAATAGATTCCAGAATAGATTCATATTGGTGCCGCAGTGGAGAATGGCTACCGGTGTTATTGCTATCACAAAGAGAAAAACGGAAATTTCCTCAACTAACATTACCATCAACCCAAGATTATTTTGCTTAAATTTAAGAAGAAAGCGAGCAATTTGAGCCAATATACAACTTAAAGCATATTTTCCGATTCCAAAAAGGTATATATGTTAAAACAGTAAATTCAAATATTGCGTTTTGTCAAAATGTTACTAAATTTTCAGGTTAAATGTTCATGATAGAGAATACTATTTTTTTTTTTTTTTTTTTTTTTTTAATGCTTAATTTTTATATCACTTTTAGAAAATGATTATAAGTAAAAATTGCATTGAAATTTTGTTTAGTTTTGGTATAGCAAACTCAACATTGAACTTGTTGAGTCTTACAACAAGAATTTTGCCACTTTTTATTTTCGATGACGTTCGGTGTAACTAATATAAAAATCTCTCTGCACGGTACATAAGAAGTATAGGTAGGAGGTACTGGTCGGTACACATAGTAAACCATAAAATCATCTGAGAAAGTTTATAATTTATTTTTATTTCATGGTTAACATTATTCTTAACTATATAGCTATAACCAGTGATTACTAATAACCAGTTAGAAAAGCCAGTACCCAATGTCCAGTACTAATCCTATGTCATGGTAAAGTATACGCTACAATTAAGTACATTGAGGAATTCCATACGCTCTCTATCGACTGATTCCTAACAGTACATCGCGGCATGTCTTCCGTTATAGAACATCTAAGGTAATGTTTTCACGTTCCAGTGAACATGTGCGCGTGTGCGTGTCTTCATTAACACTTCAGCAGAACAGTTTTACATGTTTAGTTTTTATTGCGATGTTAATATTAATAAATTTGTTATTCTGCATTGCTTGGGTAAAAAATCGTTATTGTAGAGAATTAGTTGTAATGAATTAGGTGGAGCAATTATTGAAACATTTAATATATACTAAATACGGTAATTGTAGAGAACAAACCTAACACATTTATTTGCGATTATTTTGTGATCTACCGAGTCGGAAGAAGTGATTTGGTTAATAATGTTTGTCTATCGTCTACCTCACTCTCTTTGTCTGTGTAATGTGCTACAACCCAAACGAGTGAATAGATTTAATCAAATTAGGTTTATGAGGTTATGTTAGTCATTTCTAGGGATTTCGTTTTTCATTTTTTCGCTAATTTGGAGGTCGTCGCCGTAAGGAAAACCCACAAAATTAAGATTTTCTCAAAGTCGCCTGAACGAATTTTGTTAAAATTTTTCTCAAGTGTATTCTCTAAGGACGCAAACAAAATATATTCGTTCCCATTTCTCTAACATTGCTGGTTTTGATAAAAAAAAATTATTAATAAATAAATAAAACATCGGTCATGAGGCTGTTATAAAAACAATGTAATTTTCCAAAATCGGTTAACGATTTCATTAAAATTTTTGTGAAATATAATGAATGTTATTGACCCATAATAACAAGTACAAAATAAGTTTAAAAAATCATTTCAGGAGGTTCAATTTTAATCAAACACAATTTATACTAGGGACGTGTTTATAGCACTGGTGAAACAATTCGATTGTAAACTATCGAACTGTTTGGTTATCCCTCAACAAAATTTACAGTTTTGTTTACAACATTTAATTTTAATTTAAACACAATAAACCCTAAAAAATAAAGATCTTTCTCAAAACCCATGTAGGCTATACATTAATTAACTCCCATTCTAAACAACAATCTTTACCGCTTTTGTTTCTCAAAACAGAAATTTAAAGTATCTACATGCATCCCAAGACAAAAATACTTATTATTTTACTACTTATCATTTCAATATATAATACATTTTATAACTAAATGTCCACTAAATTATAGGGAGATTTTCTGGTTCTTTAAAGTATAAAATTGGAATCCAACATTTTTTTAAAGCTGTAAGTGTGGTGTTTAATTAATTAACAAATAAAACTCACATAAAGCTGTAACTAAAGACAGCTGGAAAGAATGCCGTGATAACAGTTTGCGATTGCGATGAAACCGCCGTCCGGTTCATTTTTGATTTTTTGCAATTACTCGTATTAATATGGGTTATAAACATTCGTATAACAGCAAAATTTGAGCGAATTTAAAAATACCCCGTCTTTAGGAAATTTTATAGTACAGTACTAAAAAAAGTTAATTTTTGTCATTAATTTTAATTTTACCCCACTTCATCGTAATCAGAGGTAGATGTTGTCCCATTCTAAAATTGCAGCTGATTGAAATTTAAAACAGAACTAATGTAACCTTAATTTTTACTTAAGCTTGAAAGGAGTTTGATTACAAAGAGAACAGCGAAGTTGGAGAACAATCATTAACAAGTAGTCTTTGACAGCAAAACCCAGTTGGAGCTCGTTACCCATCGTACATTAATATAATGATTTGTGAGCTCTTAAATGAAAAGAAAATATCTCGTGTTGTACATCATTGGAAAGCTCTTTTAACGTAAAGAACAATAATAGGTTTAGTTTAGTTTTAAAATGGCGGTTTCTTAAATGGGATTTATTTTTCTCGTAATGTTAGTACGGTAAATTTCTTATTATAAACCGCGGCTTTTAATTTGTCAATAATCTGATTTTACTTAATCGGATATATAGTATAATTTTCGTGTTAAAAGAACTTTAAAATAAGATGTTACACGACTTTTTTTTCTTTTAAAATTCTATTTTAGGCCTCACCCCCAAATTTCCCCAAAAAAACAATAATTCACTGTGAGCCATGAACCCCAAAAGAAATTTGTTGACAAAGACTATATTTTTAGGGTCCAGGGGTAAAACTAAAAACCCTTATAATTTCACGCATGTGTCTGTCTGTAAGTCGCAACCAGTCAATACAAACAAGACGATAAATCCTGTATATTTAAAACTGCGCATTTATATTCTTTGTATTGTCCCATAGGCCTATATAGGAAAATGAGCTGTAAAAATAATTACCTTGAGGTAGTTAAGGGGCAAAAAATATTGAGTTGATTTTTAAAAATATTATTTTTGTGGTATCAAACAAAACTATAAATTATTCTATTAAAAATATGTATGTTTCTTTAATGAAAAAATTAATATGATAGTGCTAGGCCAAATTTAAAATGTCAGATATCATGTTCTCCCCTCTGGCTTGAACATGGTGTGACCTACAAATCTGAAAAAGAAATATTAAGATTTGAAATTAAACTGCAGTCGCAATTATATATTATAGTTCTTTGTATGACGAAAAAACGTAATTTAATCCCACAATGAGAAATGCGTAGCGTAAAAATTCTTAAAGAAGTTTAATAGCCATTAAAAAGTGGTTTGGATTTTTATTGATTGCTCTTTATGTGGTCCGTCGAAAAACCAAGGACTCATAATTTTACACGCGTGTCTGTACAATTTCAACTGCCTGTCTGTACAAAAC
Source organism: Aphrophora alni (assembly GCA_963513935.1). Classification (NCBI taxonomy): domain Eukaryota; kingdom Metazoa; phylum Arthropoda; class Insecta; order Hemiptera; family Aphrophoridae; genus Aphrophora; species Aphrophora alni. Next base: position 26,409,595 of record OY740770.1, read on the forward strand.
ACTGCGACTGTATAAAAATAACTGTCCCTATATATGCCAATGGTACCCTAAAGTCGTGTCGTTTTAACACCCGCTTACCCTTTTAATACTTTCTTATATAAGTAGGCCTACCATAGAGAAAGTTATGTAAATGGATTTTTAAACCCGTTTTCGTAAAATATCTGAATTGAGGTCCTCCGAGTCCAAAAAAGTGGTTTTGGAATTGATTCTGTCTGTCGTTGTGTATTACCTTACAGCCCAAACTATTGCAATCGTATGTGAAAATATTTTGACCATATCTCGAGCCGAAATTTACTACGTTTTCCATAATTGAAAATTTAAGCATACTTGCTATAAGAAAAAACACAAAATTCCGATTTTATTAAAAAATATTGTCAAACAATTTTAGTCAAATTTTGCTTAAGTGTAACCCTTAATAGGCTACCCAAAAGAACGTATATGTTGCCATTTCTGCACACATTCCGGTTCATAAAAAAAAAAAAAAAAAAAAAAAAAAAAAAAAAAAAAAAAAAAATCGGTCATTATGCTGTTATAAAATACGTTATTTCTCAAAATCGGCTAAGCAAATTTCGTTCAAACTTTGGTGAAATGTAAAGATTAATGTAGGTTAGTGTGTAAAATCGCAAAATTATCGTTAAACCGCAAATGTACCTTGTCCGTCGGCATTTAAATTTGTTTTTATCTTATAATATATACGTCTAAAACTAGTTTATAACACAAGCAAATTAGACCTTATATTAAATATATAGGCCCTAAATATTATTTTTGTTAAATTTGCAAGGCGTCCTAGGTTGATTTTCACTTTGACACTACCGAACTGATAATTTTAACTACGAATAGTTTTTATTTAGTAATAATTTAGTTAGTATTTCAATTGTGAATGGCTGTTTAGAGAAAGTTTGTACACCGTTTAAACGGTGTATCAGTCAATAAGAGTTCACATTAAACATGTTTTAGTTCCTCCACCCCCAAACTCAATTTGAGGTGTGTGGTAAAAATGTTCTTTACAACTAACTTTACCTCATTTAGTCATACAAATTTTTCCAAAAGCTCGATTCTTGTATTCACCAGTAGGCGAGGATACAATCTTGTTTACTACTTTCATATAGGGATACAACCTAACCTGGAAACGTGTAATTAATTTATTACAGTTTTAAAGAAACAATGAACAGCCATTGATAGAGACCAGTGACCATCGCCGTCACCGTCACATAGTTTTATGGTCATTGCATTTCATTGTGAAAGTATGTAATCAATAATGTAAAAGAAAGTCGGTCACCTCATATTGGAACGAATGCCCATCTCATCAGCAAATAACGAGAACAAAGACTCTGTCACGTACGTTGAGGTTATGTTTTCCATAATAATTTGTTTTGTAAATATTACAAATTGTTCGTTTTTATCACGTTTATTAGAGTATGTCTTACATAAAAGATATATTACAGGCTGTAACAAAAATGGTGTCCTGTTTAAACATTTCGGATCCACACAATTTTTAAAAAAATTGTAGCAAACATTTTTTTAAATTTTGATTCGTGTAGCTTCTATCCGTCTGTTTGTGTTTGTTCTTAAAAATACAATTACAGTATTATGTAATGGATGTACTTATTGAATCAAAATTTTGTATCCCGATTTAAAACCGTAGTGGTTGAAATATCCATAACAAATTTTAAATTTCACAAAACCATTTAGAAATAGCGATTATTTGACAAATCTAATTTACAATATACATAATTTTAACCCATACATAATTTTATACATAATATAAGTAACCCAATGAGCCAATTTGTTTTTTTTTTTTTTTTTTTTTTTTTTTTTTTGATTGTACGTCGGAGGATAGCCGAAATATAGATAAAAACAAATATTACCGGTAATTTACTAGTACACTTAAGAAGTCGTAAAAACTCTATGTTAAATAAATTATCAGAATTAATTTGCTATCGATATTTCTGCTAATTTTTTAGTTTATAATAAACAAAGATATTTTGTTTGGCGTTAAGAGTTGTTTGTTGGCGTTGTTGAATTTATGCTGTACTAGAAAAGGATTTAAAATTTAACTCTGGTTTAAAGTCAGTTTAGGTTTACGAAGTACCAAAATGCACAGAGAATAAACATGGAAACTCTGAAATTATATAAGTTTTAAAATTATATAAGTTAATATTATATATTGGATGTAGGTTGACGTAGGGAAATTCAAATTAGGAATACTTTTGACTACTAATAAAAAATTCATTGATTGATTGATTTTATTTAGAGTTTATAGGGCCTTTTATAAACCAGCCCTGGCATTACAGTCGATTGCCTATTGTGTAACTAAAGTCTTCTCAATCTATCAGATTTGTTCCCCTTACGAGTTTAAGTAATCCACTAACTAGCTCTTACAACGTTAGTTCCCCAGGAATTTGGAATCCAAAAAGTTTCGCCTCAATAATGGTCAGGGCCTCTCAATTGAAAAGCCGTCTCCCCATCCTTCCCACACAGTTTTGTTATGATGGTAATCATGACCTGTGCAAATCCACTCTCAGACCACAGCGTCCCGTAATTCGTCTGAGTTGTCCCCTACCTCGGGTCATTATTCTTCTTACAGGACTACCTGAGGGGATGCCCTTAAGTAATGATTTACTATGGTTGTGCCCCTTTAGGCCTCCTCATCTTTGCTGGTGTTTCTATGAACCTACCTATTTATGGCTATCTTGGTAATTAGTGCATTGATTTTTACTGGTAGTTTACGAATGACGTATTTTGGAAAAGAAGATATAATTGTAATTCATGACTTTTGCCCCACCTCAAAAATTTTAAAAAATGAAACAATATGATATTGTAGTGCATTCAAAAATACACAAATTATGTGTATCTATTATTTTTATAGAAACAATTTCTTATACATACAACTAGAACAAAAGATTTAATATTTGTTTTTCTAATTTTTTCAAAACATTTTTACAACCAGTTAATAAACGTTTAAAAGTCGCAATTTTGATCTTATTTAGGTCAAATTCGGTATGTACGTAGTTGCGAATGTTTAACCAGAAATTTTTAAAATAACGAGTTATCAGCAAACATTTGACTCTGAGGTACATCAGTTGAAGTCCAACATTGATCAAAACTGTTTTATAAATGATATATGGTAATATCCGTGTTGTGTTTTTGTCTGAATAAATGGCTTTAAAGTGTTTTTAAGTATATATTTTTTTAAATGTCATACATCGTATATTGCTAATGTAAAAAAAAAAAAAAAAATGCCATACATCTTATTGTTTCGTGCAATATACAGCCCCAGTGCAATTTCACTACGTCCGCACAGTATCGAATGATACCAAGAATCTGATGATGACATACCTGACATGTTGAAACTGGTAATCCTATCGGGTTATTAAAGGATTGTTCGGCGAATATTGGAAAGGTAAATAACCTAATAACTATATTAAAAAAATTGGTCAATAAGTTTCATAATTACGGCTTATTTTCAAATTTGTTTAAGCCTAAACGTTTTTCATGATAAATGCTTATCTGTTTACTAACGGTCGACAATAGCTAATTGTGTGCAGCTTTAAAATAATCGCCAGACATGTTTGATGCGATACAAAAATAAGATATCTTTAACTAAAACACAAAATCGTTAAAAATATCACATACAAAATCAACAACCAACAAAATCAGCATTACTATCTATATTACCCGGAATTTCAGTGGGATTTATGCCAAGTTTAGCAAAAAGTTAGATTTGCTATTTCTTAACTGAGATAGTTTCTTTTTAAAAGTTGTAGGAAAATTTGAAAATGGTTGCCGTTTGAAACGTGTGTTTCCTGTAGTTCCTGAGGAACCAAAATTAGCTCATTTCTGCAGGTTGACTATCTGATATATAAATATATAAAAGTTAGCAAACGAGCGGGTATACAAATATTGCACCCACTAACTTTCACTCCTGTATAAAAAAATAATAAAATGTCACTATCTCTCCGAAAATGTGCTCACTAAAACATCACACTTTAAGGTGAAAGAAATATTGTGTTTTTTTTTTGTTTTTTTTTTGTATTTCATCTACATTTTTTTATAAGATACGTTGGTTTATAATAGGGTCTCATATATTTCTTTATTTTTATTTTCTTAAATTTACTTTTAAATATATTTATACAGAATGTTCATTAAATATTTTACTAAACAAAAACAAAAATGTTTATATAAACAAGTGTCTTAAAATATATTTCCCTTTTCCATCTACCCGCCATTATGTGTGTTTTTTCAATAACAAGATATAATACAAATATCGATTTTAGTTGTATACTATTAAATTGTACTTTATTTTATAATTCCACCGTCATGTCTGTCCGTCTATCTGTAAATCGTAACCCGTCTACACAGACAAGACGATAAATCCTATATATTTCAAACTTTGATTTTTTTTTTTTTTTTGTTGTCCCAGATATTCGAAAATTATATAGCAGTAACAAAAAATAACCTTGGAGTAGTTAAGGGGCAAAAACTATTGAGTTAATAATTTTATTTTGGAAATATTTATTCTGGGGTAGCAAGTAAAACTAAAACTTATTCTGATTACATTTATGTAGGTTTATTTGAGGGAAAAATTAATATATTGAGGTAAACCAAATTTAAAGTGTCAGATTTCATGCTCCCCCCCCCCCCTCTAAGTTGAACACGACGTGATCTAAAAATATGAAAAACAATTATTTGAAATTAAATTGCAGCACGAAATCGTGTATTATAGTTCTTTGTATGACGAATACAATTTAATTTAACTACACAATGAGAAATGCTTAGCATGTAAATTTCAAAAGCAGTCTTTAGTGAGATGAGAGACACATTTAATAGCCAATAAAAGATGGATTTCATTTTCATTGAATTCTCTTTATTGAGGTCCGTAGATAAAACCAAGGACCTTATAATTTCACGTGTGTTTCACGTATAATTTATACTGCCGCTTAAAAACCGCGCATTTTTTTAAATAACTCTCCCTAAGTCGTGTGGTTTTAACACATCCATGTCACTTTAATTTTATACCTTTTGATATCATGTCCCGAAGTTAGGCAAAAACATTTGATGAACATCGTTTATATTTAAATAAAACCTAATCTTCTTTCCCTTAAATTTTCCAGAACGTAACCCATATTTGATTAAAATTGAGTTTTTAACAATGTATGTCAAGGTCATTCATAAACTCAAATTTTTGTTACGCGCAGTTTTGGGCGATTTTTTGTATAATGATCTTCACATTTGAATGAGATCGATAGAGCTGAATTTAAGAATTTTTTTTTTATAACAGTTCTGTCCTAACGCTCTTTTTTACGCTTAACGTTTTCAGAATATGGCAACCAATGACTTTTGTTTGGGACTTTAGAGGCTACATTTTTAACAGTTGATCAAAACCGTTAAAACTTACGAAAACTCAAACACATATTTCTTGTTGGACACATCGCGTAACTTTCTCTACTTCCGTGTAAGAAAGTAAATATATCAAAACAAAATTCGCGTTCTTTAGAAGATTAGACAAGATTCCTCTGGCAAGAAATCGCTGCGTTATCAATTTGCATCCGTTCTTGTGATTACATTTTCCGTTTCCTCACATTATATATCATGTAATTGTATGTTTTATTGCTTCATGTAAATTGTTACATTACCATAAACATACAGTAGCCATCATGCTGATACCATTACTCACCATGTATGGATAATGACATTGTCTGCACATCTGTCCTGCCCTACATAACCACGCAGTGAAAATAAATGCAATCTCATATCTAACTCAAGACATTAAAAAGTTTCTTTTGTCCTTAAACTTACCTCTAGCAAACACTTTCAGACTATAAAATCTATCTATATAGAGGAAACAATTAATGGTATAACAACTAAATTGATAACTCTATGCCACGAGGAATAAGACGAATGTTGTAAACTATGTTTATAGACTCCATAAAGTGTCGTCTTACATTGTGGGAAGTTTATTTACTTTTAATTCTAATGTGTCTCTCCATTAAAGCAATGTTAATGGTACTTGGCAACCGTAGACAACTTTGCAGAGTTACAATTAAATTTTTTTCTTCTTTTTTACTTAAAACAATTCTAAGAGTTCGGTCTTTAAAAATATGTTAGCTTATTTTGTGGTTATGTCACAACAAATGTGTAAACATCTATGTAGTGTCAGCTAGCATAAAAGATGGTTTTAAAATAAATTTTCGAGACATAAAATCCATGATTACGAGTCTCTCTACTTTATTTTTTATTTTATTTATGGAGAATTGTTAAATTTGGAACTTAATCATTTTAAAGATTTTTATTTTGGAGAGAGAAATCTTTCAAAATGTAAAATAAAAATTAATACAAAAGGAACCAAAACAATCGGTATAACTATGTTTAGGACAATATTAATAACCACGTGATTTTTTGGTGTGTTGTTTTTTTAATACGTCTTTTAAATACGTTTTTTTAATGATATTGACTTTTTCACGTCGAGAAATCCTAAGAAGTTATTTTGGAGGTCATATTGAAACTGATAGACATTCTGTCCGTTAATCGCCGTCGTCGACAAAACTAAATAGTTATTATCCCATTTTTTAAACAATTTTATTTTTTTAATTTTTTTTATTTTCTTCGTTTATCTTGCAAAATTGGGTCTACAAGAATGATTTATTAAATGTGTTAAAATATCCAAGGCTTGAGGTCTACTTTCATACACTGACAATTTGTTTTATTCAACTGTGAAAATCTTTGTATTTTAAATCCCTAGGGAAGTAATACAGAGATAATTTTGTTCTACAATAAAAGTTTTAAAATATTCTATATGTGTTTAGGAGATGGCGTACCGAGGCCTGAGCAGACATGTGGACTTCGAGGCCCTCTCAGAACCCGGTAACCGCTTCACACTTCAAGATCTCATCGGTGAAGGTACTTATGGTGAAGTGTACAGCGCTAGAGATACCACTACAGGTAACATGAACTAATATGAACAATATATTTATCTTTGTTACGTATTCAGTAGTTTCGAAACCAGCCCTTACCTCCGTCTACAATATCGGCTTATGGACCCGTTTTGTACAATGAACATTACATTTAAAGAGTTGTTTTCTGTCTGTACGTACAGACAGAAAATCAACGTTTAGTTTCCAACCAAATCGTAATACAAAGTAATTTTATTAATTGATCAAAGTAATCTATGTTCAGTTTTTTTTAATATCCATTTTGTGAATCCTTAATATGTTCAAAATGTGCTTAATGCCTGTTCTAATTGTCCGTTCAATAAGATATAGCAAAAAAAAAGGGTAGACTATTTTTTATCAAATTTCCTGGTGTGTTAATATTTTGTACATTATGGCGGAAAGGACAACTTAACACTTATATATATATATATATATATATATATATATATATATGTGTGTGTGTGTGTGTGTTATCATTAAAATCGTTTTTTAAAGGCGTCTAGGTTTATTTGTTTATTTATTTAAATTATATCTGGATATACTTTTTATTTACAGTACTTGTAATTTGGCACACTGGTCTAGAACATTAATTTTTAAAAAATTGATAAAGTTGATTTTGAGAAATCGAAGGTCTTTATAAAACTCCATGAACTTTTTTAATTAACTCTCGATCCTGTGTTTTTTTTTTTTTTTTTTTTTTTTTTTTTAGATGGCGACCAATGCATTTATTCTTTTAAAAACTTCATTTTAGTAAAATTTGAATAAAAATCGTAATAACATAAAATTTTTATCAATTATATAACTAGGTACAATACCTGCTTTTTGTCTTATTCCAATCCAGAAATCACTTGGTGATTACCGAGGTTTCGGGTAACTTACGTACCCATCTTCAGATCACAGAAATTACTCAAATCCCATCATTATGTGGACGTCAAATATGTTGTAAGTTACACAAAATAAAAGTCACAAAAAACACATATGTTTTATTTTGTGTAACTTACAACATATTTGACGACCACATAATGATGGGATTTGTGTAATTTCTGTGATCTGAAGATGGGTACGTAGGTTACCCGAAACCTCGGTAATCACCAAGTGATTTCTGGATTGGAATAAGACAAAAAGCAGGTATTGGACCTAGTTTTATAATTGATAAAATTATCCAACCCGTGGGCTAACATGTTGAAAATAAAATTTTTATTTTGAGCTAGTAGGCTACTATATCTTCTTTGGAGATGCTTAAACATAGATGAAACTTTCTCCTTTCTCAATCTACCTAAGGCTTACGCAATGAAGGAAAGGAGTAAAAACTAGAAATAGTTTAGAAATGAAACAATTATTCTTAGTAAATTATTGACCGTATAACGGTTTCCTGATAGAAGTGAACGTCACGCATCTCTCGCTTTTTATCAGTTGTGGTGAGTACTGTTATCTTGTGTATGTGTTATCTGTGCAGAATAACATCTGTGGTTTTATATTAATATCACGCATAGATTACGTTACACAATATAAGGAAATACTAATGGACAACTTGTGGTCGAAAGTTAGCCAAGCGAGTCATAATAATTGTATAAGGAACATACTATTGAATTTTCTAATGTTACTCTGATAAGATAGGTTCACCAAGAATAAGGATACTGTCTAGACTGGTTGTTAACAGGCAAATAGACAGACAGACACGTACATGAAAAAAATAAGGGTTCGGTTTTACCTACTGACGCTAATAAAGAGAATCAATGAAATTGCAATCCATCTTTTAATAGCTATTGAATTGTTTGTCTCACGTTTCACAAAATCTGCTTTTAAAACTTTCTTTGTGTGGTTAAATTAAGTTGTATTCAATATAAAAAAAACTATAATATATGGTTTAACATCAAATTCAATTTTTTCTCTCAAACTTGTAGGTTACGCTGCCTTCAAGATGGGGGGGGGGAGGCGTGATATCTGACACTTCAAATTTTGACTTAACACCAACATGTTAATCTTTTCGTCAAATAAGCATACATATTCGTAATCAGAATAACTTCTGTTTTATTGATACCCTTCACATAAAATTTTCTAAAAAAAAATGTCAACTTCATAGTTTTTGGTCCTTACTAACCCAAGCAAGGTCTTTTTTTACAGCTATATTTTCCTACGTTTTTCGCTTAAAGTCGTGTAGTGCTTAAATAGTAATTAATTTTTACCAATTCGTTGGTTTTTAACGAGAGTCAATGTTCTTTTTCATTTTTTTTTTTAGGAATTATCCCTAAACCGTAATTACCTTTACTTGCTATTTGACACTCTAGTCTAGGTCTTGTGCCACATTTGAAATCTCTTCACATTTAACCAAAATTTGAACAAAATCGATTTTAATAAATTAGGTCTCAAGAGCTTTTGGGCGATGTTTTTGACAGATATTTACAGATAACTCCTTAACTAACATTTTCTTAGGAGATGACAACCTTCATCTTTGGTTTTTGTCCTTAAACAAATTGTAGAAGAGTCAATTTTGAGAAGCGTATAATTTGTATTATTTAAAAAACTATTTCTATTATTTATTTTTAACATTCTATATGAATATAAATTATATGTTCTAAAAGTTACGATTATGCCCGATTTTACAAATTATTAGAATATTTTCTATGGGATTGGACAAGTTTAGTCAACCAACTAGTTCCCTAAAAATGACTACCGTCCATATTTTTGAAATACGTACAACAAAATTATACAATTTTCATTCTGAGCGTAACATCGACCCATTTGTCTATAATTTAAACGAAGACTGGAGTTAATTCAAGAATTACTGTTGACTTACAAAATGATAAGATTAGTGAATTCTGTATATCAGTTTGGAACTTAACAACGATACCAGTGGACGTCCGCCAACTTATGATTTGTTAATGGCTTTTATCTTACTTAGAACTAAAAAGAAAAGTTGTAAAGTTTTGCATATTCAAATGCAATTGCTGCATCCAAAAAATTGAGTTAATTCCACAATTACGTTGTCCAGTAGATCTCGCTGCTTAGAAATGCTAATAAATAGTTCTTGTAAACCTATTAGGGCTACTTACTAGCGCGACGCGAGATGTGACACTCGGCAATATTCATAGACCAAGAAATAACAGTAAATAATACTACAGCTATTGCAAACAGGGAAACGACTGTAATTAATAAAAGTTAAATACTTTGATTGGCTTGCATTGTGATTGTGAATTACCTCTAATTATGATCACAGTGGCAATAAATATTATGCTTTGTCCATCGATGTATATAACCATGGAATTCTGAAAACAGTAATTGAAAACTATCTTTAATTTGTTGAAAAGAGGCCAGATGTTTATATTTTAGGCCTACTTTAATTCATAATTCACTTAATGCTTATGTTACTGTAGATGAAGGTTGTATACAGTTTTAGAGGAAACCTCAAGTAACAAAACAGTGTAATTGTTATCTAGTAATAATTTGTGAAATATAAAGAGGTTTTAATTCATATAATAAATGTGAGAACTAATGAAAGTTTTTTAATATCTTAGTTAGGACAAAACGTTCTGTGGGAAATTTTTAGACATTTTTTCAATTTTATTTTATATTTGAAGTTTTTTTACATCTTTCTCTGCTCGTTATGTTTCGTTTACACCATAATATTTATACTTTGAACTGAGCGCTATATTCCTAATCGGAGAACCTTAGGATGTGTAGCAACTGTTTTGAGTAGACACCATTTAAAATATAAAAACGTGGGGTAGTTCCTAGATAATATTTAGGAGATAATTATAAAACTCAAATTAGAAACAAAAGTTTATAATAACATTAGGCCATAAACTCTTTGTTATCCGTTTGTCTGCCGTTAACTGAAGATTTTGTAAACCAATTATTTATGTAATCTTTTACCTGAACTCTAGAAAATTAAGACTTTCTTTGTACATATTCAAAATGGCGGACGTTTACAATGTATTAAGTCGGATATTATGAAATCCATTGACATTACAAAATATTTACAAGAAACAAAAGATTTTCCTTTCCGAACGGAAAGCAAAAATTTTTTTTTTTTAAATTTTTCTGTAGATTAAAAGATAAACGAGTTTTCGACAAAAACATAATTTCTTTTTCAACAACACTCTAGATTAGCCTAAACCATAATATTATTAAACTATGGTAATTTTTAATAATAATATAATCCATTTCCCATAAATGTACCACAAAATAAACTACAACAGTTTCAAATGACGATTGGTGTTTTAATACTGATTTAATTCATTCAGTTATTACTAACCGACTAAGAGACCTAGAGAGACTTACTGACCTTGGATAGGGGTAACTGGGACAAAACACGGGACACTGTGGTCTAACGTTGCACTGCACAGGATAGGAGCAAACTGCGGAACGGGTGAAGAGACCGCAGGCCACATATCTTCGATTGTGAGGCTCTTGTCAATAAGAGATATAGGATTAATAGATGTTCAAAAAAGAGATATAGGGTTTTCGGCTTCCAAATTCTTGGTGAACTGTTTGGACGAGCTATTAAAACATTTTGTTTTTAGTTAGAAGAGGAAAATCTTTTCTTTCTTGTGAATGTTTTGTACTAATAATTGTTTCGAGTTAATTACACATTTGAAAATTTACAAAATAAGTTCTTGTGTTTCTATTGAGGATAGGCTACTAGTTACAAGATTACATAAATAATGCCTAACCCAACCTTCACTCAATATTTTATTTACTTCCAAAGATATAATTGTTCTTTTTTTTGTATCAACACAAAATTTTAAACAGACGTAAAACAAAACTTTCCGGACTTATGTTTGTATAAACTTTTTTTCTTATTTTTAAGTTTACCATTTCTTTGTCCGAAATACTGCCGTGCAATTTGAATCACCTGTATAGATTGTAAAGAACGTTACTTCTAAATTTCAACGATTGTTACCCGTGTTCGATAGTAACTGCATATCAAGTAGAGATACCAACATAACGCCAAAATTTCACGTCATTACAGCTCGGATCAATGAGTAAGATATTTCGACATTCTGATTCCCTTACTTTCTCCACGTATGCCCTGAAGACGGTAGTAGATGAAGATGCGAAAGTGGTTGCATCATAGAACACAATGCAATGCGATAGTTAACAACAATAGAAGGAAATAAATACACAAGTCTGATGTAATGCCGATAATATGGGAGTATTAAACAGTTAGCTCTTTGAGAATATTTGTACTGTGGCAAAAGTCTCGAATCATTTAATTTTAAGAAAAACTGTTGTTATTTAAAATATGATACATTGGATATTTGTATGCACTCTCTTAAAGGGCATTTAAATAGGGTTCGTTTTCATAGGCCATTTTGAATCTGTTTTAAAACAATTTAATATGATGGATATCATGTGACACATCTTTCTAATAGTAGTTTTGAATTGTGAAAACAATGGTATAATCATAATTTAAATATCTCTCACAGTTTTCATATTTATTTGTAAAATGGTGTTTCTACAAATAAAATGGGGGAAAGCATGACATCGTTTAAAAAATTTCGTTATTTAAAAACTAAAGTTCCAAATGACAGATTTAAAATGGAAGACAAAAATTGTAACCCTATATACCCCTAAATAAAAATACCTAAATTATCTGGATTTAAAACATAACAGTTTGACTTACATGAAGCCCTACGAGTTTGATAGTCACGAGATGATAGCTGGATCTATACTTTTTATGTGGTCGTCCATTAGATCCCTCTCTTTCATCTTTCATCAGATCTCACTTAACCAACTCTTGTTCTCTTCCGACTCTGTCTATATTATAAGTATTATACCATGTGTCCAAAAAGTCCCACCTCCCTCTTATTTTTTTATTAATGAAAATAGACAGATTTGCTTTGAGGAAAGTTTAGATAACCAAAGGAGTTTTTTGAAGTATCAAAATTTTCAACCCTTACCCCCAAAATGGGGTAGTTTGGGGGTAAGTCAAGAATTTTTCATAGCAACCCCTATTGAGTGATACCTCATTTTAAAGGTCTTTTCAAAATAAGAATAATGGCGCAAACTAGAGGTCTCTAAGTTCATCCTATCCAACATGCCAACCCATCGAATTGTGAATGTTAAACTACAAACTCCGGTTGTTTTTATTACATTACAAACTGCTCTATGTTAGTAAAATGATGGTAAGAGCCTTACATTGTTTTTTTAGCTCGTATTAAGTTCTTGAAATAGCTACCATTTACTTTTTGGCAGAAATAGATTCTGGACTCAAAAGCTTGTTGTACATTTCGTAACATTTCTGGTCTAAATTATTAACGTAAAATTCACAATTCGATTGGTTGCTATGTCGGGTAGGATGAACTTAGAGACCTCTAGTTTGCGCCATTATTCTTATTTTTAAAAGACCTTTAAAATGAGGTATCACTCAATAGGGGTTGCTATTTAAAATTCTTGACTTACCCCCAAACTGGGTAGTTTGGGGGTAAGTCAAGAATTTTGAAGGGTTGAAAATTTTGATACTTCAAAAAACTCCTCCTTTGGTTATCTAAACTTTCCCCAAAGCAAATCTGTCTATTTCCATTAATAAAAATAATAAGAGGGGGGTGGGACTTTATGGACACATGGTATAAATAGTATTCGAAGACTAGGAATGTTCTTTATGATGGCTATTTTATGTTCTTTTTTTATAAGACGATGATTTAAACAACAACAACGCATATGAATTTAAAGAATACACTTGCTCATGAACCAATACCAACATAATACGCTTTTTTAGACAAAATTTAATTAAATTAATAAAGGGTGAAAAAAATTATTAGCACAAAACGAAATTTCAGTGAAGCTCGAAATTTCGGAGGGAATTTGCAATTAGGAAAAATCAAAATTGTATTGTTTTTAAATGTTTTCTATTTGGTGGCCTGTCTTATTTATTTGTTTACTTACATAATATAAGATCCTACTTATATATTTTATATACTAACTATAAGACAATTATTTTGACTGACTTATTAAAATTTGTCTACTTTTGTCACATTTATTTCTTGTACAAAATCATAATACATAGGTACAGCGGCTCTTCTATTTCTTTGGCATACAGAATATTGTGTATTGTTCTTTTTCATCTTCGTCGTATTATTAATATTTCTTATTTTTCTCTTCCGTTACTATAAATAGAAAGATAAACCGACACCATTATTTAAAATATAATGTTTTTAAAAGCTATCAGGTTAAAAATAAAAAATAATCGTAATAATAATCATAAAAATATGATTGTTAACTATTAATACTATTGTAAACACCCTATTAAAATGAAATGTATAATTAAACTCTATAATTTTAAAACGTAGAAGAACGCGCAAGCGTGCTCATAACGTGAGAATGTTTCTAGTTTGCTCAATATTAACTCTTTACCATCACTCCGAACTGCGTCTTATCTTTGCGTATCAGACAGCGAGATGCATATCAGTTTATTCGAGTAATAACAAAAGGACTGCACTATTAATTAAGAGAGCACGTCTCTTTAAATACTCAAAATTTGTGCCAAGTTGTTTTTAAAAGTGTTTAAATCCTATGTTAGGTAACAATGAATTATCGTTTTTAGATAACTTATTTAGGGCCTTCGTTAAAATATGTGTTTTAGTAAAAATATGTTTCTTGTAAAAAAAATTGCTATTTATGACGTTTGACAATGTTGTAAAAGTAAATTACAAATTCTACGTAGCCTACATATTATATTTTAAGAGCGAGAGAAAACGTTACCGCTTGACGTGTCGCCTGACGTGTCGCTTGAGTGCGGTAATTTTTCGAGAACGATTAGGTTAGGTTAGGTTAGGTTAAGTTAAGTTAAGTTAAGTTAAGTTAGGTTAGGTTAGGTGTTTTTACAAATTCTACGTAGCCTACATATTATATTTTAAGAGCGAGAGAAAACGTTACCGCTTGACGTGTCGCGTAGTAATTTTTGGAGAACGATAAAGTCATTTTACACTTGAATTAGGTTAGGTTAGGTTAGGTTAGGTGTTTTTACAAATTTTTCCCTACAAATGCAGTATACATTGTATTACCTATCCGACATTGCATTGAACAACTAGGCGTAAAAATTCATTTGAGTTTATTCTGAATCAGCTGGTTTATTCAGCGTGCTATATAAAATCATATTTAATACATGTGCAGTATCTTTTTCGCAAGCTGAGTAGTAATCAGCTGTTTCAAAACCTGTTCTTAGTTGTAAAAAAAAACTTTACTAAAATTTTTTATCAAGTAAATTGAACGAGATCATCTTTTAAATGCAAGTCTTCTTTTTCGTTTTCTGTTTATAATTACATTCGGCAAAAAAAGAAGTATATTATTCTTGTTGAAGGACTTTAGTTCGTTTTGGTAGCCGTGCTATCACGTGCCTGGGTTAGTGTGGCAGTCGAAACTAATGTCAATAACTTTTAACATTGGGTTACACTTCTTGCTATTTTGTGTTCTGTAATCTGTAAGTATAGAAAATTCTGAATATCGTTTCAACCTACCGCCATATTTCTCTATTGATAACTACGACTTATATTTTGCGCCCATTCTATGAATAATAGTATTCTTTAACTGTATCACTTGAACCAACCTTCATTGTTTTGATAAACATTTAATTGTTTAAAATATTTTAAAACAATAATGACTTCTTAAGAAGATAAAACTATTGCAAATAGACTTTCTCAAAACAGTCATGTAAAGTATTATAGGTTAAGTAGAAGAAATAAAGAAGTGAACGTTTTATTCACGACTGGCCTGGATGCGTGCAGCACACCAGACATTACAAGTAGAGGCCAAGTAGGGTCGTTGAAGCAACAAGTGTTGTAACAAGTTGTTTAATTAAGATGGGATTAACAAAGAATGTGAGTCAGGGTTCATTTGGTACTTTCCCATTTACCCACGACCCGTCATTTTGTTTTACTTCAGGTTTAACACATTTTTTTGTCTTAAAACATCACATTTTACTAAAGTTAGATCGAAATCACTTAGGCTAACTTGGAGATATTCGATTTTTCGGACGGTGTCCGGTTGATATTCCGGTTTCAACCGGATAACTCTCGAACCAACATTTATTGAAAGAAGATAGATACGTTTTGTATGGGTCCTTAAAGCTACGTTTTAGTAAAATTTGATCAAAATCGTTATTTGAGAAAATCTTTATCTTTTTGTGTTTTAGTTTTAAGGCTAAGCTAACGTGTTTTTTTTCCAAACTGCAAAAAAAATCACTTATATAATCAACACGCATTACTAAACTTTCGAAATACTGTTGCCATTTTGAAATTTTAGAGTTAAAATGTTTTAGTAACAAATATATTCATCTAATAATGTGTCCTAATTTACACGCCAGTACTATACCCCGTTTGACGTTTAGTTAGCAATTACAAAATGTATTGATTGTGGAAGTTTCACCACTAGTAGCAGTACTAACCGTAGTGAAAAAGTAGTGTCACCGCACTAACTTACATTTATTTTTATTTATTGATTGTTGACGTGAAACTTATCTAGCCGCGTTTTGCAATTTCACTGAACAGTAAGTCACATATATGATCGGGTTACATTTACACGCTAACTTCAACCGAAATCTAACGTACCCCGTTTGACATTTAGTTGGCAATGTGTGAATTGTATTGCCTATTGTAAATCAAGTGGAAGTTTCGGTGCTACTAACCATAGTGAAAAAGTAGTATCGCCGTACAAAATTATGTTTATTTTTAATGGGTAATTTTATTACATTTGTTGATTTGAAGCTTCTCTAGCCGCGTTTTGCAGTGTCACTCTACAGTAAGTCACTCATGTGACTGGGTTACATATAACCCGGTCACATTTACGTGGTCGCGCTTCTCACCTCCATCCTCTCGGCGTCTACAAGATGGCGGATGTGAGTTGGCGAAAGAGGAATTTATTCAAGATAAATTTGAAACTATTGCTCGATGTTTTCTTATTTGAATGTAACTATGTAACATATATATGTATATATATAATAACCACAACCAATTTTACTATCATTGTACTGAAAATATCGTCGAAATTTTAATATATGTCATTGAAAACCACTCCTCCTTCATCACGTCTTCTCACCTATATTGTTATAACAGCAAGACGTTTCACTTCAACTGCAGCCAAAATAACTCTCATCCATATTTCTTTAATCTTCCTTTTTTCTTTCAGAATACAGTTTGATATGTTTTTAATATCTGTTGTGTTTAACTCTGCATCTTGCTAGACGGTTAGCACATCGAATTCACATTTCCGTTTGTTCATATTTTAGCATGAAGATATTTAGGCGCGTAATAACATATCGTTTGTACGGGTGTGACAATCCCTAGGTAGCCTAGCTAGATCCTACACTTTTCTTCATGTACTATTGGGTTAGATTCCATCTTTCCTATCAGGCCTCTCTTGACTTGACTATCCTAAGACTATTAGAGTATTCGAGGGGGGCTCTTTATTATATTCTTCCTTTTTTTAAGGGAATGATGACCAAAGGTTTTCCCCTTGAAACGACTAGAAAGAAAGTAACAAAAGAACATTACTGCATTAAATAAGCATTAACAAATATCCATAACACCGAAGTATGGTAAGAATATTATAGAGTTTTTTCCATAATGTTTAGGTTAGTATAAAACACAAATTTACAACATTGGATACAGTTTTTCAAGCTATTGTGGAATGTTAAATGAGAAGTTATTCTCTAAAACACTATTTAACACAATCCCGTTTTAAAAATTGGAAACCAATTGCTTCAAACACTTACGATATATTTTGTGCGTCATTTAAAAAAATTCTGATATAAAAATTATGTGTTAGAAGCTATAAACAAACACTCAAAACTGGCTCTGGAAGTTATGGTTGGTACTCATTTGATTGTCTCTGATAGTTACTTTACCTGACGGCTCTAATAGGAGCCCTACGTTTAAAAAACCGCTAAGAACACAAATTGCAACAGCGAGAGTGTAAACATTTAGTGAGTAAAAATAGGTGGAAAATTATTCTTGTGATTAGGATCTGTGAACATTTCGTAGTCTCGGTGTAGGAGAACTCAATATCTAAAATTTCTAAATTAGAAATTTAGTTATGAGTGAAAGGATGGATACAGTAACAGGGGCAGGCCTATGTCACTTGATACCAGCAATAAACTGGTATAACACGTTGCTCCAGATGCAGAACTTGTATGATGAGAAGTGATATGAATTGGGGAGGGGGGCACAAGACGCACAAGAAGTGATATGATGCCAGCACAAGACGCTACAGATGTTAAGAAAACATCTGGCGTAACTATGAGAAAATAAAGATTTAAAAAATAATACAATGAAGTAAAGGACTGGGATTACAAATAAAGATTCAGTTTCACTTGTAAGATATTTTAAAATTTTAAAAAACTTTGAATACAATTTCTCACAAATAATACGTTATTAACTCAAAAGCGTTTCAACTACAATGTCACCATTTTCATGAGCCACTAACTCTAACTAACTTTTGAACTTTAGTTAGATATAGTTTGATTAATTTAGCTCGTGCGTCACTAATGATGGCGACATTGTTATTGAAACGCGTTTGATTTAAAGGTATTTATTGTGGAAAATTGTATACAAGTTTAATTTTAATTTTAAGATTAGAATTACCGTCTATGATTTTTAGATATAGTTTAGATATAATAAAGCTCAAAATCTACAAAAAATGAGATTTTATAACGTAAAGCTATGTAGAACCTATTGGTAACAAAAAAACTTTGCAAAATCTTTCAAACCAGCTGCCATTTAGAAATGTTTAGACCATTTTTCACAGCACATAAGCACCTAGTTCACTTGATAAATTTAACTATAATTAAAGTAAAATTCTGATTTATTTACTTCCCCCTGCCACTGAATGAAGTTATCTTAACCATTTTATTTTTAAGTGATAATACTATTATTTTTATTTAAAAAACTTGTTTGAACATCTTTGATAAAATGTACAAAATAAGTAATGTATTGTGGGACGTTATGGAAAGTTCGGGTAAAGAAAGCAGTTTTTTAAATGTAAATATCGGCCCGTAAATAAATTGATATTTACCGTCCGTTCATTACTTGTCTAATGTTATGTAAAACTGTACCTACTTATCCAATTTGAGCAAAATAGGACCAAACTGACAACTAGTAAACCTTGTGTACTTAAACATTTACTGTACACACAGTGCACAAAATGTGTTGCCAAATTAATGTAGTAGGTAGGATTGGTGGACAATTCATGTGTCGACGTTCTCAGAAGAGAATAAACCCCTAATAAAGTTATGAAACCTATTACGACACCACCCTCTAGGGATTGCCACACAGGAGGTAGAGTAGAAATATAAATACCACTAGATGTATGCTGGTGTTAACGAGAACAAAAAATGTTGTGGTATCAAACTGTCCGTCTGTTTACCTGTGGCTCTTTTTTTACTGAAATTACTCAACCGATTTAAACAAAACTAGTCAATGGCTCGGACAGGTGCGTTTACCGTGAAAATCCTTTAAACCGTTTCAAGTTACGGTTGTGGTTAGCCACTTAAATAGTTGGTTAAAATCCCAAACAAAAAAAATGGAGATTTTAAAATCAAGATTAAAAAATGTATAGAATTAACATGTTGTTGAGAAAAGTAAGAACTGTTATTTATGGGGAATAAAAATGAATTGTGGAAACTAAAAAGGAGCATTTCAACCTTTTTTTATCGAAAATGTAATATATTAAAACTACAATAATTATTAAAACATTCGAATTAAGCCCTGAAATGGAAGCTACTCTGGATATAGCCACGAAATGGAGAATTAAAAGAACAAAACCATATGAACTTACCTAGTTAGAGTAATAGTGGTAATTTATAAAATTGTGTAATTATTAAATAGTGATGTGATAATGGATGTACAGTAGAACGTCGATAATTCGGAGGTCAAAAATCCGGACCGTCAATAATCCGGATTCGTCTCTAGCAAGAAATAAAATTGCGTACCTTCTGCCCTTAGCACTAAGCTCCTTACTTTAGAGTAGGCGACGGGAGAATGGCGCGAAGCGAGGAGGAGTGAGGAGAAGGGGAGTGGTCGTCGATAGAAAATAATACAATTTTAAAAACTCTTTTTCTCAAATAGTGCGTGCTGGCAGTTTTTTAATGTAATTTCGATAATCCGGATAATTTGATAATCCGGATGGGGTCCGGTCCCAATTAATCCGGATTATCGACGTTCTACTGTATTACCAATAGGGAAGTCATTTATTGATGAGTACCACCCTCATATATGTCTATAGTAATATAGATAAATCATTAATCGATCTTTATTGATTGATCATGCTATAATAAATATAAAAAATTCAAATTAATGAATCCAGTTTAATCGTGTTTAGAACTACGCTAAATTTCAATTTGGTTTTAATTTTGTTCAAAACTTTTCGAAGTTATAGTAAAATCAGGTCCAAAGTCTGAACTAAACATTGTTATATGTTTAGATACGGTTGTTCGTGGGATCCCATAGCTCCGAATGCCATAACTCCGAATTATAGAAATGGAATATGTGCCATAGTTCCGAATATATATATATATATATATATATATATATTAAATTCAGAGTTATGGCACAAACACGAGAATTTTTCGAAGCTGTGACACCAACACTAAAATAAGTAGCCTACTGTCTATAACTCCGAATAAGGGGTTAACGAGAGTAAGAGAGGATGTATTGGCGCTCGGTCTATCAGATAAAGGCCAGTCTTCCACTGAACAAAATAATGTAATTTTTATAATTATATAACCATTTACATATTTTTTCCATTTATAAAATAGTCCGAGTATGAGGAACATAGAATGATTTAGGTTAGTTGAACGATAACAATATTTTCGAAAGACGTTGAACGTGAACTGGTTTTATTTGATGTATAAACAAGATTTGCCATTCAGTTATATATAAAGGTTCTACTTCAGCACTCACTACACAAAGGTTCGCTTCTTCAGCACCTCCCCTACGCTAACCAATAACGAGCCTCGTACCCCTCCTTATTTCTTTCCATTTCTTCCACTGTGTAACCCCCTATCACAATTCGAACTTGTAAAACACACCCTAAACTTATTCGAAGCTATAGATTAACATATTCGGTGCTGTGGTACAGTTATTAAATTCGATCTTGTTTATATTCGGTCCTATAAGACACATCTGTTTTTCGGAGTTGTTAAACTAACTCACTTTTTGGTGCTATTAGATTCTGTGTTATGGCATTGCACTCGGTTGTTTGCCTTTCTTTGTTTAGTTCAGTCTCACTTCTGTCCTGTGTTTTGTGATTTTTCTTATCACATTTGTATTTAGTCTTAGTGTGATTTATTTAACAGCCCAGGCCTAGCCTCAGGTTAGAATTTCAGTTTCCAGTCATGCCTCTAGGCTACTAGGCTATGTTGGTGATTCTTTTCATTTTGTTTTAATGTTTATCACACAATAACGGAATGTTGTATTAGTTTTATGGACACAAATAATAGCAAATACGTGATTAAATCATAGTAATAATATGAACAATTCATAATTATCAAACAACTTTATTAAAGCCAGAATGTTGAGGTAGCTAGTTTTTATCTAAATTCCTGTAGGAGCTTATAATCTCACTTTGGGCAGTTTTGTGATGTGCTCGAAATAATATCAAGGTTGAACGGTTATACAAAAAAAGAAACATAAGAAATCGCTTTTTATTGGCTACATGTCGAGAATTTTTTAGTAAATTTTATCAAACTTTAAGTAGGTCCACAGTCAGGCAATATTCATTACGTAATATTGATTAAAACGATTACGTAATATTGATTGATAGTCGATTGAAACGTAATATTGATTACGTTAATCGAAGAGATTCATTTTTCTCTTTTACGATTTAGTCTAACTTGTTTGTTATTTTCTATTAATTTTTCAAAGATTATAATGGCCTTGAGTGAAGATGAAAAAAGTTTTTCCTTACATTTTAAAGAAATTACTTATATTTATTTTTAAATAAAAGCAGTAAGTTTATTTTTGCTTCAGCATTTTCCTTCAGAGGCAAGCATTTGCTAACTGATATGAGCAAGAAGTTAAAACCTTAAGTATACCGCTTGTTGTGATATGAATAGAATAAAATGCACTGTACTAGAAATCCATAGTAATTGTTTGAAAATGACACGGGTGCTTGGAGAGTTTTAGATACGGTTTTAAAATAGCAGAATTTTTAAACATTAATATAAAAAAAAAAATTACAAAAATTATCGTAGTCTCCCCTCCCCCTCCCCTCTCGGTCATCATCGTCTTATAAAAAGAGAAGAAAAGAATATAAAATAAAGACCCCTAACCCTCGAATATTGTAATAGCGTCAGAGTTGGAATAGAATGAGAGTTGGGGAAGGCCAACTGAATAGGAAATATGAAAGAGAGTGATCTAACCCAAGACTACTCGAAAAGAGTTGTAGATCCAGCTAAAGTCGTTGTGATTGCCACACCCGTACTCACGCCAGTGACGTCCGAAGGTTAAATATTGTAGTGCTTCTCCAATGAGTAATAAAACAATTATATAGCTTTAGTAAACTGAATTTGGTTAACTATTTACTCATGAGATAGGTTAGAAACGAGGTCAAGAAAGGATAACATTAAATATTTTTAAGGTATGTATCAGATCCATGGAATCAAAAGAGATATAAATAAAGTTCAGATAAAATGTAGCTCTTGACACTTTATTAATTTTCTTAAAACTGCATGTTTCACTTCATTAATAGCAACATCAGGTCTTCAAGAAAAACACATATTACGCTAACATGGACACAGATAATGAACAAACTTAACGTGTGTCGGTATTTTATAAGGATTTGGAAGTAATGTCGTATAATTTTAAAGGAAAACTAATACAGTGTCAATAAGGCTGTAAGTTAAAAATTAGTTATTTATTATATTGAGACGCTTTGAAGGTACATGACCAAATATAAGAATGGTGATACTGAATACATCAAAACACCATGAGTAATCCAAGAGGAAATTTCAAATGTAATAGAAAAAATAAAACAGACTAGTATGTGGTCGTTTCCCAAATCCATGTATGGATTTACAGTAGCGTAAGATATAATGGACTTCCCAATATACCTTTGGAGGAGCAATTGCATTCGTGTGGAGGTAAATAAAGTGACACAATAAAAAGACGAGTGCTTAGATAAATGGAAGCTTCTATCAATGTTCAAGCAACCTAATTGAAGTATAACAACAAAACAGATGTTCAACGACAAAATTCACAATGAAAGTGAGAAACAATTTCTTGTATTTGTTAAGCATAAGTTACTATTAGACGTTCCTGTGAAGTTTAGCAATTGCTAGTTACATTTTTTTGTTTTTATTTCAAGCAATTACCATCTTTCTAATATATCAGGTCCAAAATAAATAATAATAAAAAAACAAAAATCTAACAACATGAAATAGATTAAACTCGACTTTTGCACTAAATGTGACATGGTTGTCGTAAGCAGCGACAGATAAATGTAAACAAGTGTTGATACCCAGAGGCGCTTCTTCAACCTGCTGTACGATGAAAGTAGAGCGTTAGGCTTATACCATTGCTTTACTTTCTCAAACCAATGATGCTTGAACACTTCGGTTATTTATTAAGATAGTCGGTTGTGATTAAGTCTAACTAGAAAGTGATTTGTGAGCCTGAATAACGATGTATTTCAACCTAATGTTTGTTGGAACTCTTTAGAAAGGCTGTGGTAATTTTCCAACTGTTTCAGTGAAACCTGTTTTGTCTAGCTTGGTTAGGTTGAGTATCGATATCATGGTATCGTTATGTCAATAGATGTGGATTATTATACAAAATGTCAAAAAATGACATATTGTTGGTTTTACATTATAATATATAAGTACAATAGGTGATTGGTAAACAAAAAGTAAGAAATCTATTGTAATATGTGTTTTATAAGCTAACCTTCAAACAATCACTTATTTTCAGATACGTCTGACTTAAGTTTCGACATCACACTGTCATTGTCAAAGACAAGAAGTTTTTTTTTACATTGCACAATTAAATCACATTACACTTAAACAAAACTACTTAACATTTCATCTACAAAACTATAAAATAATCACCATTTCTGGGAGTTCACGTTTGAGTCAGCCGGACAGTGGACGTATTGAGTGATAACGTGATTATACATTTTAACAACCCAGAAATGGTGATTATTTTATAGTTTTGTACATGAAATGTTATGTGGTTTTGTTTAAGTGTAATGTGATTTAATTGTGCAATGTAAAAAAAAACTTCTTGTCTTTGACAATGACAGTGTAATGTCGAAACTGCAGTCAGACGTATCTGAAAATAAGTGAGTGTTTGAAGGTTAGTAGGTATATAATACAAATATTAATAATTTAACAATCCAGGAACCAATAAAAACATAAACAAAATCTATTTTAATTTCGAAAATATTTTCTATTTTGAAAATCTCTGCATCCATAAAAGTGTTTTTGGAACGAGTATATCTGTCACTCATACATTTGGGTGGACTCATTGGTAAGTGGGCGTATTGTTATCGTATCCATGGGTTTTTCTTTTTTTTATATTATATGTCTCACAACTTTTGGTAGGTACTGAAACAAAATTCAGCTAGTATAAATCGTATTCAATGATTATTTTTGCTACATTATAACTCCAAGATCCAAATAAAATGTAATAGTCGCCATTTCCCTTAAAATGGCGGTTTATAGTTTTCAGTCAGAAAAAAAAATGTACTACGAACTCCGTCTTTCAAGGTCTGTTATCTCAAAATGAACGAATTAATTAATTACCCCGCTATATACTTTTCTTACATATACTTTCTTATTTAGAGAGAGTGAGTGAGAGAGAGAGAGAGAGAGAGAGAGAGAGAGAGAGAGAGAGAGAGAGAGAGAGAGAGAGAGAGAGTTGTATAAATGGGTCAAAAAGTCAATTTTTCTAGGGGTGTATCAGTTTTCAGCTCCCCTGAGGCAAACGCATGGACCTCTTTCAATCAAATTTTGAATTGCAGGTTTCAGCAATATCTCGGTATGTATTTTTCATTTTTTTGATAACTCAAAATTACGGTAACTGCTATATAAAAAAAAGAAGTTTTTCTCAAAATCAGCTCAAAAGTTTTTAATTAAATTTTACTCAAGTATGCACTCTAAGGACACAAACAAAATGTATTGATCGTCATTTCTCCAAACTTGCCGGTTCTTGAGCTATTAGTAAAAAAACCAACCTGCCATGACTGTTATAAAATACATTCTTATTCAAAATCGCCAATCTGATTTGCTACAAGTTTTAATGATTTGTGAAGATTGATGAGCCAAACCCGTGTGCAAAATTGCACGTAAACGAATTTACGGTCAAGAATAATTGGAGAAAATTAAAAATGATCGATTTACACTGATTATGTATTTAAGCCTTAATTATTATTTTTTTCAAAGACTACTTTCCATTGTCATTTTTACTTTTTTACTGACAACTATGGAAATGGCTTTTTTTTAAACACTCAATCGATTGTGAATGTGTGTGTTAGAAAGTTTACGCAATGTTTATCACAACTAATGTAACTAAATACTAATCGTAAATACATTTTACTTACTGTTTTGTACATTCGTTTTTAGCATAATCTTTCATAAAATGGAATCAAATTAATAAGGGTGTACTATACGATACTCTGAATCTTAAATAGTGTATATAAGAAAATTTAAAAAAAGTGATAATGAAGAGACTTTGTGTTAATATCGACGCGGTTGGTTATATTGAAGAGCTGTGTTATAGATTTCTTACTTGATCCTGTAATACGTCCTTATTGTGTAAAGTCTAAAAACCTTTTAGTCATCATCGCCTTATAAAATAAAGAAAGACAAGAACATACAATTAAAACCCCTAATCCTTCCAAAGTCTAACAACCTCAAGATCGGAAGAGTGAGTTGGTCAAGAGAGACCTAAGGAGGAATGAAAGATAGGGATCTAACTCAAGACTAATGAAATACGGTGTAGATTCAGCTAGGGTTAGTCCTCCAGACGCTTAGGTTAGTTGCTGGATTGTCTGATATAAAAAATAAATTTAAAATATATAAATATACGACCAAATGATCAACTATGAGCTACCATACGTCAGAAATGGGTTGAAGATAGTTTAAAAGGTGTAGAATTTGAAGAATACTTACTTAAGTTTCAAGACGTGGCATCTCAACCGATCGACATCACTATATCGGCATCTCACTCTATGGAAATCGCGTTTCCTTGCAGGAGATACTGGCAATAAACTATTTCTTTAATTAAACACACGTATACGAAAAGATGATTTGATAGTCCTAGACAACTCGTCTAGAACGGTTGATTTGGATTCAATATTGCCATTGAGCTAATAACATCAGACCGTTTAGTGAGTTTAATATGGTTATGGTTCGGATTATACGAATAATAGGTTAAAATAGTGGCCATATTAATTTTCAAGAATTTATTTACCTGTCAATTACTAAAATATATTGATCAATATAAAACCATTAAAAAAAAAGTTAATTTTTTTTTTAACAATACTTGAAATAAATAACTCAGTAGGACCGAAAAGAACAGAATAAAGATGCAGTATTTTTAGAACTGCTAGTTGTCTGCAAGTGCCGGGAAATTACCTCAGATTGACCTAATTTTCCGTTACTAGCTTCCAAGCTTGCACTCACAGGGATGGTAATTCCCGG
Source organism: Aphrophora alni (assembly GCA_963513935.1). NCBI lineage: Eukaryota > Metazoa > Arthropoda > Insecta > Hemiptera > Aphrophoridae > Aphrophora > Aphrophora alni. The sequence goes on from OY740770.1 coordinate 26,436,160, forward strand.
ACCGAACTTCTCTCCATCTATTCTGTCGATCCGGTGAGATTTCGATCTATTGATACATCACCAAGTCACCACAAAAGCGTTTTGTTTTGTTTTTCTATGAGTTACCATTTCGGCTAGGACTATAGCGATTAGAGCTGATTCGTGTGTTTGTTGTGATAAGAACTGATAACTGCAGCTGTCAGAAGAATGACGACACAGCAGTTAATTAAGCGTAGGCCTACTAGCTTCCCCAGATTATAACTTTAATTGAGTTTACAGTGTTTGAGATTTGTTTACCTATAGTGAGGTTATTATTTTTGGAATTGATTGTTCATTTATTTTACACTTTTTTAACAGCTGCGCATTGTTTAAACATAACCTATATATTTCATGTTATTTTTTATAAAAACTCATTTATATTTAAAACGTTTATCAAAAACTGTTGGGGATAATTTACTACCACAGAAATCTTCTAATTTCTTTAATAAATTGCATTCAAAATACTCAGTATCTACTGATGTTTTTAGGTTATAAATATATAATAGTTAAATATATTTTAATAGTTGTATAATTGTGCTGCTTTTAGTATTTTTTTTATTATTATTTTTTTATTATTTTTTTTTTTATTATTATTATTTTTTTTTCCCCTTTTTTTGTCTGAACCAACGCCTGCTTAGTGTTGTTATGTAAAATCACAAATATATTAAAAATATATTATAGTATCTAAAATTTAATGGCACTAAATATAATCATCTTAATGTTAAATAGGCCTACAAGCTATTAAATAAGCGGCGCAAAAACATTTCGCAAACATTCTCACACTCATGAAGCAAACATAACCGTTGCCATAAATTTCAGTTAGGTAGTTATCATTAAAATAGGGAAAATCAAACATAGATCCAGTTTTAGATTTTGTAAATTATTTAGAACGATATTTATATATTTAAATGAGGTATAATCCTGCTTAACTTGTGTCACAAAGTCGTCTTAACTATAAATAGTACATAACTTGAAATTAAGTTTAAATGCCAATGGTCAAGGTTTGTTTTCGTTTCTTAGAATGTATTCCTAACCGGTAATTTTTTATTATTTTAAATTTTTCACACTGGTAGAGGTTATCAATCTTCATATTTCACATTTCACCAAACTCTGATTGAAATAGTTAGAGCCGATGTCGATAAAACAGGTTTTTGGGCCAATTTTTGTGGTTTTTACCGATATATCACGACTTTTTGGAGATTTTGTTTGGGTACTACGTTTCAGCAAAACTTCAACAAAATCTTTAGAGCTATTTTAATTTCGAGATATGGTCAAAATATGCTCACATATTAAATTTGATTAAAATCATTCCACTTGTAGAGCTCTGGACAAACTACAAAAGTCACTTGAACAGATGGCGTTCAAACATTATTCCCAAAACCACTTATTTGCTGTTGGAGATCTTAAAATGGACATTTCCGTGAAAAACTTGACACTAGTTTTTTTTAAACCATCTCAAATTTATGTATTCTACGTATATCTGAGAAAATAAAAGAGAAGGCTGGATTACAAAATCTATTGAATACGAGACTTTTCGAGTTTCCTGTACAATATTATGTGAACCGTGTAAGGCTTCTTTCAGGAAAGAAATTTACAGAAAAACAAACAATACCGTGTCGGAAGTCATGGAGATAATGTATGGAATCCCTCAAGGCTCTTTGTTGAATCCAATGCTGTTCAACATTCCTTACGTCATTCTTACATTAGAATATCTCTTACCGCATCTCTGAAAATTACGTCAATTTCTGACGTTTCCCAATAAGAAACGGCCTTCAGAAAGATATTACATCATTCCTGATTTTATTTATCCATTCTATTTTCTCATGATACAAACTAAAGAGAATGTAATTTAAAAGAGAAAATTGCAAATTTAATCGTGTTGATAGCTTCCAAAAAGTAGTTTTTACAAAATTAAATAACTATCACACTTATATATCCGTATTCTTGTAGACTGTCTCCTTGCTTATATTGTCAGCATTGATTTCTCATAAACATTTGGATAGATTTTTATTGTTACCCAAAAGATTTATGGGCTGTAATAACTTATGTAGAATATATTAATAAAATTTATTGGTACAGTGTAATGAGTGCTACCAACATTACAAACTTGTGTAAAAACCGAAATGGATATTGACAGCGATGTCGCTTAGCTTTACAACTTCGTCTTATGATTTAAATGACAAATTAAATTATCAAAAAATATAATAAAACTGCCATATTCGACTGAATTTTTAGCAAAACGAAGGAAGGTCCTGTTTCAACTCGGACTATTCGATATTTTGTTTGTATGTTTGTGTATTTGTAACCCATTGACGGCCAACAGCATATATCAATAGTTATGAAATTTAGGAATAAGGATCTTTGCACCTCTGCCGATTTTGTTATTTAAAATGGGAGACAAATGGGAGTTTTTTGTTTTAAAATGGGAGACACTAAAATAGTTACTAAACTGTTTCAAGGCATGGACGTTATAGTTCCAATTAAGACACGAGAGCGCGCTACAAAGTAGGCTACTAAATATATTTTTGCGAACTAAACATATCGAGCAGTTTTACAAAAAAAAAAAAAACTTCAAATGAATAAATTTGAACTGTTTTCTAAAACTATTCTTCATGGTAAAAACACTTCTTATTCATTATTTTTTTAATGTTTTCGTTTACATGATTTTAAATCATTTTGAGATTCAAAAATATCAAAACAATTATTTACTATGTCGTTAAACAGTTACACTGTTTTGTTCTGCGATATTTCCTGTAAAATTTGTTCCAACTGTCATGTAACTTATACATCAGTGTGAATTAGAGTAAAGTATAAGCAATAGTCGAATTATTTACCCTCCCACAAAATTGGACTACCAGCTACCACTGCCCATTAGCGGTGAGGGTAAACGATGGTTTTCCAGTTTACCATCGGCATTTAATAAGGGTGTATATTAAAGAAACCTCTGTGATCCCAAATATTAAATAACAATCAGAATGCAAGGAGCAAACCAGCCATAAAACATTAACTTTTATTACGTCTTCCTGTGGTCATATACTGTTACTTCCCGGTCTGTGAATATTGTTATGTGTCACTAGCAGTAACTACATTGGGTTTATAAGAACGATTTATCAAATATGAAAACATCCAAGTAACTAAGTTTACTGTTTGCAGAATTTGTTTAGATTAATTTGAAAAATATTAATTTTTAGCAATCGTGATCTAATTGTCAACATGTTAAATATACAAACTTGAGTTTGTAAGAAAAATAGTAAATATTTTAGATACATTAAATGGAAATAAATATATTTGATATTTGTGGAGTAGAGGAAGGATCGAGGGTATACATATGACTCTTGGATCACGTGCCGAGCAAATGTTACAGCTAAGTACATCCCTCCCTCCGTGCAAATCACACAGATAACTGATATATTGTAATGCATAACCTAAAACTGTCACTAGCAATAATGTGAAAATGTGTAAATTTACTGGAATGAATGTTCTTCAGTTATTTAAAGTTTAAATTAAAATTAGCAATTTAATCATTTTGTAAAATCGCATGACAAATTTATATTCAGTGCCATATAAACACTAGAAAATTGAGTTTGATAAACGGCTGTACATAATAAAACATATAAATAAATAATGAGTTTGACTTGTGAGATTATATAAAATTAAAATTAAAGTAGAAGAAATTTCTCCCAAGTTTGCTAACTCGAAAGCGTTTCATCGACAATGTCGGCATCTGGTTGTATTTTCCTGTCACCATTTAGACATTTTAGTTGTAGGTTAGGGTAAAAAAAACTAGTGATCGTAAAAGTGATAAAGTCTAATTCAGCGTTAAAGAAAAATGTCAAGGAAGGGCTGAAACCACACGCTGTAGTAGACATATAGGGGCAATTATTATAAAGACGAAGTCGCTTAATCGGTCTAGCGCCAACATATTAATTTTTTCATCAAACCAACATACATATTCGTAATCAAGTACCCCACACATAACATTTCCAAAAATGAAAATTCTCAATTCAATAAGTTTTTCCTCTTTATCTACACCAAGGTCGTTTGTGAGACAATACAAAGAATATAAATGTAAAGTTTGAAATACAATATATAAGATTTATCGTCTTGTCTGTGTAGACTGGTTGCGACTAACTAAAATGGAAACATGTAATACTATAAATATGATATATAACGTGGACTCTTCCTTCCTTCCCATAAAACTATATATTGTTTTCCCAGAAAATATTTAACTAAAATATTAATAAATGACCAAATTAGGCTTTCCCAATTAAAATAATGTTAGACATTTTCCCATTGAGTCAATCTAATTTGTGGCCCTTCTGTGAAATCGAAGCGAAAAGGTGGTTTTGGGCGTTTACAAAAATAAGCCTTCTAAATCATGGAAATATATTCTTAGCTAACTATTATGTGCGTTGGCGATGATAATTTATTTACTGCATCCTTTGCTTTATGGAAATCGCACCCCTTCCCATTGTCTGATTTGTTAATTAAAACAAACATGCAATTACAAGGAAACATATATGCTCATTAAGATTACAAAATTAATGCAAATATATTCATTAATTTCGAAATGTAGGTTGCTGTTTCTGTTAGCTTCATAGATTTTGAGTTTTTTTTATTTACCAGCAGTAGTTGTCTACAAACTGAATATTCCATCGAAATTACAAGATGTAGCAGTTTTGGATTTTTATATTTTAATCATTATTTAATTCATGATACCAACAATACACCGGTTAGTTAAAACTTTGGATACTTACTTGTGAATATTTTCCCTATATGACATGGTAAACACTATTTTGTATTTTAAGCTTATCTTGTATTTAACATAGTTTGTATATTAACCTTATTAACAGGGTTTTTTTTGTGTTTTTGTTAAAAAGGGTCTGTCGTTATTGCCATGCTCGTACTCACTATAAGTTAGTCCCTGAGGGGAAGGTGAAGTATCTAACCCAAGACTGCATGAAAAAAGTGTAGATCCAGTTTCCTCAGGATTCTACATCTCACTATAAATGATTCCCCATGGTCTTATTATTTTTCCTATGGACATTCCGGAAACACTTGTCCATAATGTAATTTAGTACAAGAGACACAACAGTAGTGTAGAACTGACGCACCTACCAATGGAGCAGGGGACCTTTAATGAACGTGTTGGACTGTAGTAGGTGAACTCTAAGAGCTCCTGTCTTATAAGCATCAACTCAGTAAAAGGAATAAATACACACTGCGCTCAGCAGATATATTGACGTGAAAGGATCAAACATCGTTTAATGAGATTAGTTGGATTATTGATGACCTCGATCATAGATAAATGATGTTCAGATCATTTTAGTTGAGGGTCAGTAGGGTACAAGTAGTTTCTCTCTACCACGACCCCAATGGATATTATGAAAAGTCCTGTACAATTATTTGGTCTCCGCGGGAATTGAACCCGACTCTTCTTGTCTTCCATGTTAGAGTCGTAACCACTCTACCAGCCGGAAACTTATTTATTTATCATAAATAAATAGTGAAACCTAGGTTAAGTGACTGAATTCCTGTTACAATTCCTTGTAAAAATAGATTTTTCTCTCGTCTAATTTGGAGATTCGATGAAAATTATATCCAGATTTACAAACTGAACATTGTTAACTTTATGTGGATGTCTTAGGAAATTTAGGGGAGATGTTATTCTCAAAAATATGTTTTAAACAGCGCCAATATTAAAATGTACTAATTTATTGGGTAACGAACTTTCCCAAGCTATAAACCAATATATTCATGCCAAATTTGATAGAAAATTGCAACCGTTAGAACGGTAACATATTAATTTGAAAACGAACACTCGAAATGGGTGTAAGATCGATGCTGATTTGATGTTATAGTAAATCGATTGCCTAGGTTTTTATAAATTCATTCGCAATAAAGTTTGTTCAAACAAGAAAAGCATAGACATAGCAACAACTGTGGATAGTTTTTTTTGACGTATGTATTGTTAAACAGAAAAAACCTGGAACCGTGTTTTCTTTTACTTTTCTTTACGAAGCCTTCAGAAAACCCAGCGAAACGAAACGAAACAACTTTTAACCTTGGTTTTGCGTATTAGAGAAAGTAGCAATGTTTTACACGTTTTAGAGGTCTTGTAAAGATATCAGGTTTTCACAGCAGTAGAAATAACAATTTTAACAAGTTGATAGGCTACATCGTTAACTTTATACTATTGCAGACAAGGTATGTCCTGTCTGTGCGAAATTCACTTTGAAGAAATCCGACTTTTTCATACAAACATCTGGCGGCGACTGGGCCAAGTTACTGGTCACAAGTTTTCACCAATTAACTCGGTTGATGATACTCCTTTCCAGAATTACTTCTAATTTCACGTTATCGTTTGACGTCTACATTATAATGTTAATAGCACCATCATAGTAACAGCCCTCTAATTCAAATCATCATTTACACAGATATGAACACTGTGAGAGTCCTCTGTGCGACTGTAAAAATTGACTTGCTCCTAAATTATAATGACTTTGATTTAAATGACCATTTGGGTTTGATTTTAAATGTAATTATTTCTTTGCTGTCTTTTATTTGATTTATTACCAAAATTCAGTTATTTGCAGTTTGATGTTAGATATTTTGTTTGATTATTCGACTGTTTATGGTGATCAATCGCTAAAAACAATAATCTCTTTCTACGCCCTTGCTGTAATACGAGCCCTGTCACAATAGATGAGAGATTCATATATTTGAAGTCATCAATTCTCGATGGTAAGGCTTTTGTCAGTTTAAGGACCAACTCCTCGGCTTCTATACCTGAGTATATGAAATCAAGGTAATGGGGATTGTGTTGTTTCAAAATTTTGCATGTTTGAAAAAAATACAGTCTTTTTATTTTTTTTACTTTTTATTTTATTTTTTTTACTTTTTATTTTACCTGAAGCTGATCGAAGTGAATACCAAACTGGAGCAGCAAAGGTTAATATTAAACTAATATGGGTCTTGTTTATTGTCAACCTAATCTTTAGAGGTAAAATCTATTACCATTGATAACAGGATAATACCTACAATGAACTCATCTCGCCTTGCCTATTTACACTTGACGTATTTAGTGAAAAATGCCGAAGTTTATCACTTGAGTTTTTTCATATTATTAGAGTCTTGTTGAATCTGAAATGTGCTTTGTTTAAAATTGTATGATTTCTATTTCATCGGTGTTTACTTCTAGTCCCCCCCCCCCCCCATAGCTCTAGTGCAACCACTGACGTTAGATAATGATTGCCCCCTTGCTCAAAGTTGAGTGATTGATGGCATCATTAGCGAAATGTTACAAACAGTAAACAGTATATAGTGAGTCTCGTAATAGAGCATAACTCTACTCTCGTGACAAGATATGCCTCGTAGCTGTGGATGTAACTTATTAAACCTCTGCTCGCTTCAACGTGTTTGCGCATCTTAGCTCAAGTGAGCCTCGAAACTGTATGTAATGACCCGGAAGGTAGAATAATAATGCAATAAATAAACAGTTTGACAATTATTGTAGTTAATATTATGATTTATTAGTGTTGTTAAATATGGAAATACATTAGTTTATAATCAAACAACATAAACTGGAGTTTCTTCGTTAGATAATTATATCGTGTACACTTAAGAAAACTTACAAAGTCCTAAGAACTAAACTTTTCATTTCCTGAATTAATTAAGAAAACCTCAGAAGATTAACATTCAGAAGTCATCTTAAGTAATGTATTGAATTCTTTTCTTTTCCTTGTTAAGAGTTAAATTTAAAGCAAGATATATTATCCAATAAAAGATAAAAAACAACACTGTCTGAAAAAGATATAACAGAAATAACACGATATTATGGTGATAAAACTTCGTGGATTCTTCGCTTAACCTAACCTCAAGTTTATTTTGTTGTGATTCTAATAAATCAACTTTTAATAAATTTGGTTAATAGAATGTTGAAAACCACGAATATACAGATCAATAACGAAACAAGATGGGACATTTGTTCATATTACCTTTGTTTATTTTCATGTCCTACAAAATATGTTTCTATGAACAACCTCCCGACACCTTATTATGTAAAGTACTGCTCGGTGAAAGAGCCTTCATTTGCTACGCTCTAATGGCCTAAAAGTATAAAACTTTCTTGTGATATTGTCAAAATTGTAATTCCCATCCTTTATATTTTACAAGACTTGGTTTTCGAATGATCCTAATACCCGAGCAGACACACTTTTAGGTTTTTCACAAATTTATCTGTTTAATTACGAAAATAATTAACATATTACACGGTTGATTTTGGATGACAGGATAAGGTAACCTGATGACAGTCGTCAAATTGTGTTTCATATATTTCACCGTTTTGACCATAATTCATTGAATAAGACATAAATTTGTAAATTTACATTTTTAAATAGATAGATTTTACTACAGTTGTAATTTTGTCTTTCTTGAAGCTTAATCATTTAGCTTGAGAACTCCTGCGTGTTCTCAGGCACTGTACTGGATGCCAGCTGTCTGCAGTGGTGACTCATAATTAAGCTGTGCCTTCTTGATCATTATTTGTCTAGCCACGTTTCTTCTTCTTCTTCTTCTTTTGCCTGTAAAAACAGTCTGCAAACTTAACCTACAACTTCTCTGTTTTTCGACCATTAACGAAGTAATGTATTTACTTCCACATACAGGCTATACGTAAAATAGAAAAAGTTACTTTGGGATTAAAAATCTATATTGAGTTTTTAGTAGAAATAAAAACCCGTTTTCAGATCTTCTGAGCCCAAAATTGATTAATATCTGTTTGTCATCTTTTTGTTTTTTTCTGCATCATAAACCAGTGAACCGATTTTTATCGAATTTGGCATGTGTTTTGGTCGTATTTTGGCCGTATTTCAAAAACTTTTTGATAACACAAAATGTGGTGTAGCTATCTATTTAGAAAACACAAAGAATGTAAAAAATTATTGTTTTTCCTTTGTGGTTCGGGGAATCCTGTTTTTCCTTATTGTGAATATGCTTCTTGGACTTCTAGAGAGAAAAAAAACTATTGTCTACAGTTGTTGACAAAGTGGCATTTTGTTCATTTAAATTAGTTTGCAAAACAGCTGATTTCTTAACAGTTTCACTTTGTCCACTACTTTGCTCACTCCGAATGGCAACCGAACAAAACTAAATTTAGGTTAAGTTTATTTGAATTGATTATTTTATAATATACAGGAAATGTCCCGTATGTATGTTAGATTAATTCTTACATGTAAAATAACATATATAAACAACAAAACAACGTTTTAAAGTTGAAAAAGGAAGTAATTATTCATAAAGATGATTGACAGTGTATGTACACGGAGAGTATTTTTCGTTTGCCGAGTTTTGAAGTTGGCAATCCCGTTTCCTCAACAATACACCTATGTTATTTGTAATATTCATAAAAACCTCAGTTTTGACGTGAGGTTGAACACTATTGTATTAAATTAATGTTTTATTAAAGTGTGTTACTGCTGGAGTATGTTTTTTATTTGTCACAAAATAACAACTGTAGACAAAGTATAATGTGCAATTCGTGAGCAAAGTGTCTTTTTTAAACTCGATAAAACTGACGCACTCGGCAAGCCTCGTGCGTCAACATTTTTCTCTCGTTAAAAAAAGTCCCACTTTGCTCACTAGTTGCACAAATAACTATTCCTCAAAACATATCATCTTTAAGAATTTGATAACATTTTGCTAAAATGTAACCTCTAAGTAATCAAATAAAACATTTTGGTTGCCACCTCTTCATAAAAAAAAAAGCTGGTTCGAGAATTATCAGTGAAAAACGAAATTCGCCCATGGGGCATTTAAAATATGCCTAATTCTTCAAACGATATTTACAAACTTTTAATTTTTCGAAACATGAAAATTATTGGCCCAGACTGTGTTTTAAATGGTAAATAAAACTAAATTACGGTTCAAGAATAATTGCCAAAACATTAAAAACTCTATTTCAAGCAAATACCAATTACACTTAGGACGAGTTTTAGACTTATTATTAAAAACTTAAGGAACACGAAAAGTATTTTTATATATAACCAATTAAATAAAATTCAATATTCCTTTTGTTAATACGAATATTTTACGCTTAATTTGCAGTTTTCTTCGCATTTCTACTGGAAAATAAAACCGTATTGTTTAGCTAGTCGCCGCGTTTGACACATAGTTTATGCTCAATTTACAACGATTTCCAGTTCCCTAGACTATGATGGACACATTGTTACATAACTTTCCAAGTCTTCTAATGGAACAAGGTCAGGTAATCTGTAATTCTCACACGCTTGTCTTGAATCAATTATCTACAATTATGTGTGTGTTAATTGCAAGCAACAATGTGGCGTATTGGACACGCTGTGGGATTTCATGGGAACATGAGCGACTCTAGTTGGTCGTCACTTGCACAGAAAATTAAGTTTGGATTATATTTTTACCCTTTTATGTGTTCAAAATTTATAAAGTATTGCAGTCAGCCAATACATCAGATTATTGGTGGTCAGTATCTGGACGAATCTGAACCAGTGGTCTGTAATCTTAACATTTTGTTGTTGTAATAAACTTGTGTAAATAGGAATTTGTTCATAACATTCAAACTATCATTTTGTTTAAACACAAATATTAAATTGTATGAACAATATTGAAAACAACTTTATTTTTTACTAATTACTAATTGGGAAAATTAGCCGTCTCGTGCATGTGTCTTACAAAATAAAATTAAGATTTCCTGAAGTACTGACAAGAAAATGGTTTTGTGTTAGTGCGCACATGCATTTAAAAAAAAATTCATATTTATGCGTGCTAGCAATATATTATAACAAACAAGTGCTTAATTTTTAGTAATAATTTGAAAATACATGCTAACCTATACATTTAATTATTAATAATACAAAACTTTTGCAATAAGTTATGTAATTATCACAATTTATGTCCAATTTACTCAAAATTGAGGATAAAACTTGGCTTTCAAATGATGAGGAAACCATTCACCACTATTTTATAGTAAAACAGTTGCACTGTTTGTTCGATTTTCTCAAAATTTTAATTAAACAATGACGTGTACGATGTCAAGCTCTTTAATCAACAAAAATCGCGTCGGTTTGATTTATTTTTGATTTGAACATATTAGTTTTGGCTCTAAGACTTTTTAGGTTCATCCGCCATTTTTAATTCCAACTGACATAAGAACTACGTTAAACGTGAGCAGATTAATCTAATAATAGTGTTTGAAAAAATATGTTAATTATTTTAAAGCTTAGTGGTTTCATTTTCAGGTTTTTTTTTTTTAATGAGGTAAAGTTGCAATTTTGGTTGCTCTCCTTTATGCAATGAAGATTTCAGAAATGTAAAATCATATTCCACCTTTAAAACCTATCCAACTGATGTTATTTCAATAACGTTTGATAAAATAAGGAGAAAAATATCTGCTTCATACTGCAAGCGTTTTTACACGAAGTTTGTTCACTTCCGACCCTGACGCTATTAGATTATTCCCGAGCCTGGAATCTGTATTTTATGTTGTTGTTTTTTAAGGCAATGATTACCGGATGGTTTTTTTTAAACAATAAGCCTTTAACCAACAAGAAAAATGGATGAGAACTTTTTCTGGGGAAGTTGATACTAGAGCAATGCAATTTTTGTTCACTTCTCTGAGTCTTAAACGAAGAACAAATCAGCTCTTTGTTAAATATTTGTATTGATTATTTTTCTTAAGGTAGCACTTAATTTTAAGTGGAGAGATTTTCACAAAATCTAATAAAACTGTATTTTTGCTAATCAAACACAAAATCAGTGTTTATAAAACCATTTTTTAAAAAATACAATTTCCATAACCATGCTTTAATGAAAAGGTTGCCGTTGAAAATCTTTTACATTGTTGTTTAAAAACACTTTTGTAGTTGTAATTATTTCACTACGTAATAAAACTCCCGTGGGAAGGTTCCGATGTACCTAAACAGGTTTTGTGGGACGACATTCCCTTTCCATTGACTAGTTTCACAGACACAACATTACTTCATTTTATGTTTTAACCTCTTGCATAAATACTTGGCGAGTCTAAGTTCTTAATATTGTAGGATACGGTGTAAGATTGGTTATCTATTAAAATAATAAATAATACACATATTTAAAAAAAAATCTACATTCACTTTCAACTGATCTTTGCCTAATCATGGCCTAAGAAACCTGAAATAATCGGCTACAATAACCCATGTTTTTAGTTTTTTACTTATACGTAGGAATCGATATCGAGTTTTTGCTGAAATATCTGTGTATGGGGTACATTGGGTAAAAAGGGTGGTTTTTGGAATTACATCTGTCTTTGTGTCATCTGTGCAGTGCACTACAGCCCAAAGAGTGGACAGATTTTAATCAAATTAGGTATGTGTGTATATTTTAGGCATATCTCATTCGTTGGTATGCTTTAAAAAATATTAGGGTAGCTGCCTCAAGACGAAACTCAACATGTCCCAAAAATTTCGGTTCTGGAGTTGTCTTAAAAAATATGCATAGAGCAGTTAATGCATGGCACTGCCAATTTCGTGCAATTTCTTTTATGTGCGAAGATTAATAGTGCAAACGTGCGTGTCAAATTGCAAATAAACCAAATTTACTGTTATGGAATCATTGGCCTTGACCGCTGTCACTAAAGACTCGATTTTTGTCAATTACGATGTTTGCTCTGAACGAATTTATCGCACAAGCAAAACAAGCTTAGGTTTCAAATATATGTAAAAATTTTAAAAATCACAAAAAGTTCATAAAGAAGTTTATTCTTTATCTACAGTAAGAAAATAGTAATGCATGTTATTTTTGGATTTGTTATTGGGTGTGTTAGAACGATGCATATCCACTTGTTAATACCAACTTCAAACTAAGTATTAATATATCCACCTCCTCAATAATTAACAAAGTGAACTCTTATAATTCGTCTAGTAACTCTATAAATAAGACCTAAAATCTAATTACAAACGACCATTTTGAAACTTCCTAATTTATTTAGAGTAAAAATGATGTTCAATGAATAGTAAAACCTTGCTAAATTTGACCGACACCAACTAAAATTAACAGCAGAGATATAAAATTAATTATTACTGCTGCTTTCCCCCAAATTTTTAGGTTATGATTGTTATGATTTTGTTTTTTAATTACTATTTTATTTCTTTTTATTTTAGAAATTTCGTTTGGGCATTTGGGATCCAGATTGTAAAGCTGTACACAATACAGTTGGTCAGGTTTCATCATCTTTTTTGCCAATTACATCTGAATCATTATTTCCATTTTTGTTTTATTTACACTGTGGTTTGTGTTTTTAATCTTCACTCATCAAAAATATCATTATATTTGTTAGATCGTCTTAGAAAAATTAGGCCTTAAGCGTCACAGATATGTTTTGTGTTTTTACCTCGCTAACTCTCGAACTGGAATTTTCGAGAGATGGCAACCGTAGTGGGTACATTTAATAAAATCGTTATAATAGATTTTGAAAAATTGTAGTATTTTCTTTCGTAAACTACCCACAAATTTCGATTAAAAGAAGCAAACCTAATAAGAATCCAAAAATAAATCTATAGGTTATACTAACTTCGTTAAAATCAGTGAAATATTATCTGAGAAATAAGTTCCGATAGAGATGCTTTTTATAAAAAATATAATCTACTCACTTTTTGGAAACAGGAGACCTAGAACGTATAGAAATCCAAGAAAATCTCTTTTCATATATTTTCTTTACATATTGGGTGGGAAGGAAAACATCTATTCTAAATTTTATGTAAATATTTGTAAAATTATTTTGTTTTGTAATTTTCAGTTCTTTCCGAATTGCATTTCATACAATGTAAATTCCAAATTTCTACAGGTACAGACCACAAATTATAAGAATATCTGCTCTGTACCATAAAATATACAATTACTATCAAAAGGAAAAAGAAAGAAATTCCACAACGAACAAGCACCATATTAACTTCTTGGCAACCAAGACGGGCTTTCGTCGTTGACCTTTTGTGGTGACCTTTTGTCGAGAGCTTCTCGCAGTTCTATAAGCTGCCTACAACTTTAATTAAGTTAGAAACTCCTATGAATGCCAATTTGTAAAAAGAGAGTATCACAAATCCACATATAAACACAAACATTGGCCAAAAACAACAAAGTAAACTGTACCTTTCTTTTGCACCCATCTACAAAATGAAAAATCATTGTCCTAAATCTCTAAAAGTGTAGCCACATGTGAAAAAAAAAAAGAAGGATTTTCTTTAATTGACTTTTTGCTAATGTATTTCTTATGTCAACTTGGGATTTAAACAATTTAGAAAAATATATATTTGGAAACATTTAAATAGATCATAAGCCAGTTTCACTTGTGCCATAAAATCGTCCAGAATCCAGAAGATAATCGTTAGTGATTCAAGTAGGATTTTTAATGACAGTTCTAAGTTCATTTACGTTTCTTGCTAATTATGCCTGAACCGTAATTTACTATTACTTACCATTTTGTACAGTGGTTTGGATTATTATTCCTCAAAATTTTAACAAAATAGGTATATGAATACCAATCTGTGTTGTTGAAAATACCTAAAATAAGTCATGATTAACCTAACCTAACCTAACCTAAACTAACCTAACCTAACCTAACCTAACCTATTTCTTTTATTAAAAACACGACTGATATAAAAAAAATATTTCAAGAATTATTGATGTGACTATATTTTCTAGTTGAAATTAAAAACAGAAAAGTTAGTATTAAATATCTGTTCTGGGTATCAATAGTAATTTATTAGGGTTTAAGCAAGTGTTTGCCATTTTTTTAAACAAAAAATAATAAAATTAGGTTTCGTGGTGTACAATTGGACTGTTCTAGGAAGTAATGGGTTTTAACCTTATGAGCTGTGTAGAGATGGTATATCCGGATATCATTCGATTTAAGTTGGTTTGTTGCTTAATGCCTAAAAACGTTCAGTACAATTTATATAAAAAATAAATAAATAAAGTTGTAAACATCGTCTACAAACTTTGAAAATCGGTAACATGCGATAAAAATGCCTGATCTAAATATTTTATTTTACATCATAATTTGCCTTGCAAAAAATTTATTTTCATAATTGTCTTTTTGTGATTAATTATGTTACGAAATCAATCTTGTACAATATATTCTTTTACCATTAAGATCGTGGTATCATATTTTTATAATGTTCCCATAAGTGTGTGTGTGTGTGTGTGTGTGTGTTTGTTTTCCCCCCAAAAATTGCCTACCGGGCGTAAAGAAGTATTCACTTCAAAAAAATAAAAATTACCTTGCTCTCAACATTTTCTTCGGTTTAAAGAGAATATATTTTGATACAGAACTATGGCAAACTCATGTCCTATACTTTTAAAAGCTTAATTTATTCAATATATTTTGTATCATGTTTTGCAAATCAATCTGTAGTTAAAGTTGAAGGTAAATCTGCATTCTAACATCAAATCTAAAATGACAAACTTCTTCATTATTGTAGGAACATGTTCTTTGTGTCATTAATTTTGATTTGATAACAATTTAAATTTGTTTTGTTTTTCATATATATGTGTACGATTTCACCAAAAGATAATATAGATATTGTAACTATCTGTTCTCTCTTTTTTTTATTGTTGAAAAAGGCTCAAGCCAATATATAAACAGACAATATTGTTTGATCTATAACCGTCCGAGGAAGACATTTCTTTACAATATAACAGAAAACATAATTAATTATCGTCTAAAAATAGTTTCCAATATTATTATAATTATATTACACAACATAAATAACATAACACTTATTTTTCAAATATAAATACGGTCGGTTATTTGTGTTTGTATAGAAAAAAAATAACTCCACAAGTATTGCAAAACTAAAGTATAAAGCCGTTCATTCTCTTTATGACACACATATACTTCAATATGTCGTACTACACGTCTTTTACCATTTTGCTACACATTAAATGATACCTGTGTTATTATTATATAATGAATTGATATTTTAATGATTACAAATTGTTCACTAAAATATAATGTATCATTAATGAAACAAATTGAAGAATATAATTCAAATAAAAATGGAAGATGCAGCTAAATTCACAATAAACTTTACAAAAAATAAAAGTTTACTTATATTTATTATCTATTGTCTATTATAAGTATATATACATGTTCATTTTTTGTGATACCGTGGATATTTAAAGCCGTTTGGCAAATTCATTTCTCAAATATTCCAAAAACATAATGTGTTAAAAATTTAATATTGTCGTAGAAAAACCATTAAAAATGTAACATTTATATTTTAAAAAAAAGAAGATATTACTTTGAACGCCATATCTCCTATGAGTAAGAAAGAATATATATTATCTATATTTTTATATAAAAATATTCCAAGACCTTGCCCTTTACTTTTGTTATAATCTGTTTGTTAATCAACTTATCTGCTTTCTATCCGGGAAGTGTTTAGTCACTTGTAAATAAGACACTTATTTTTCAACAATTAAATTAACGCTGTCGTGACAGAAGCAACAAATCTCGGCAACCTTAGAATTGCGCTTTTAAACTGTCATCATGGTCAATAGGATTGTGGAATGTACACAGACCCTTTCACTTAATAAGTCATGTAGTTTTAGAAACACGCTTAATACTTTTATTGAGGAATAACAAATATTATTTTCAGTAGATTTTTGCAGAAATCTGTGTGAAAAAGCTAATGTAATGTTTTTTAGAGTTTATTAAACATATATTTGTTGTTAGTTCTCTATAATATAAAACTGTTGTTTCCTCAGACATATTTTTATCCTAACAACAATGACACGGCAACAAATAATGAGTCATTGTTTCTTTGCTTACCAGCGGAAATGACACTAATTAGTGGAATACATACAAATAATGTCTTCATTTCTACGTCAAGATGTGCTCCTGCAGTGGCTTTGGCGCGAGAGAAATTTACTTTGTAGTGTCAGATAGTAGTCAATATATCCGGCGTTGCTCGGATCAACATTTTTGATGATACGGAGTTTATAAAAGTCATTTAGATTTCGAAAAATCTCTTAGTTGTTTTTATATCCATCATTTAGTATGGGTCCTATGTAAACAATTATTTTATTTTATGTTCAAAAGTTTACATGTGTGAATATATAAATGAAAAAATTTCTTGCATTACTCCTTATGGTTTTAAAGGAATGTACTTTACGAATATAATTTTTAGGTCTAGGGAAAAAGTCCAAACGATGAACATATAAATAACGGAAACTAAATAATAGATAATAAATACGCTTTTGTGCCTTTCGGCTTCTAACTTTGTCAATATAAAAGAGTGCATATATAACTGAACGAAATAATACAATAATTTGTTTGTAACATTAAATATATAAATTTTGAAATACTTCATCTGATTTTAAGTTAAACATATAATTTTGACGACGATAGAAAGTTACTATCTCTCAAATTTAGTCCAAATGGTTGTTTTGATTAGAGAATTAGTTGACGAGCCACCTCAATATTCCTCACATTATGTGAATTTTGATCGCATCAATGCAAACTTTTGAGGTTAAAATAATGTAATTTTGACTGTGATCTAGGCCTGTCATAATTGTTGTGTCTGAACTACATAAAAATTATAATTAGTAATTATGGTTCTTAGACTATTGCTGATTTTTGGATAACGAACTGGTCCAACTAGTAGAAACCAGCCTAATATACCAAGTTTAATATTTTGCCTTTGTCACTTATGGTCAGTGTTGTGTAGATTTCTGTACATGTAACAAGTGAAGATGGTGACTTTGTCATTGAAATGTTACAAATTATTACAAGTGAATTGTTGTGGGAAATTATTTCACTTGTTGACTCATACTTTTCTTTGATTACTGTTTGTTTGCATGAAGAATGTGAAGATAGTGCGATGTTTATACAGGAATGTTATAGTAGGCTACTTGTACTTTCAATTTGTCACCATTCTCTATAAGGTTCTTGTATAACCTACTTTACCTGTTAGTGCTCTAGGAATTGTAACTGAGGATGACGACTTAGTCGTTGAAACGTTGTCATATTGAGCCCATTTTGATTGTGAAAATCGTAGTACTGTAGTTCATTAATTGTTACTTAAAGTATGTGTAATATTTCTATACCAATTTACTTGTTTATTCAAAAACAAGAGAGGTGACTGTACTTCCGAAACCTTTGACGGTACAGTCTGCACCGTGTGAATGAACCGAAACTCATGGCCCAGAAAGTAAACTCAGATTCACATGCAAATCAACCAATTTGTGCACACTATCGAACTGTAGCGTGACTGGTCTTGGAGTAATTTGCATGTTTTAGCGTAACACCAATCTTCTTTACACTAGAATGTACGCTAACTGCTAATTCGAGTAAGATTAAGTAGATAGCATAATCTATTACACATTGACATTCTAAAATGAGACTATTATATACAATTACCAGCATTTTAACTTAGTCCTTCAAAGTCAAAATAAATGAGGTTAGTAGTTGAAAAGCGCATTTTCGAAACCGCGTTCTTACGAAGTTGAAATTTCACACGAAGGTTGCTTTTAGATCATAGGTGGTCACTAATAACTTTTTTTTTGAAAAACGTAACTTTAATTTTAACATTGTAGTCTACGGATTAGTGATATTTATAGATATAAATTTCGATTACCTTTTTGATACATCATGTCAACTCGTGTTCTTTACAAGTGTGTTTGTGTTCTGTATATTTTGTGTGATTATAAACTTTTTTAAACTTCATACCGAGTTGTTTATGTTACTTATGTTTACTGATTTGAAGATAGGCGCAATAAATCTGAAACCGCAGGAATCATTTTACGGAAAACTGTTGGATTAGTAGACCTTTTAAAAATAAGAATAATGAGGTAAACTAGAGGTCTCTAAGTTCATCCTACCCAACATAGCGACTAATCGAATACCCATCAGGCTCTACACCATTCTTCAACTGGTCTTGGGTTAAATCCCTCTTATTTTTCATGTTATATATAGATATCTCTTATATATTTTATCTCTCTCATCAAGACGCTATAGTAGTATTCAAGAGCAAGGAGTCTTTTTATTCTCTCTTTTTTCTTATTTTTTAAAGTGTAGATGACCGCGAGGTATTTTGTATCTAAACAACATTGACGAAACTCCAAATCAACTTAATTTAGTTTTTCTGTTTTTACAATCTATAGGTTACATTTTCTACAGAATTTTATTGAATTTGATACGTATTTGGCTTTATTTATAGAAACTCAGTCATGAAGGTATAATAAGTTTTATACCATCTATAAGTTTAATAAGATTCCTTTTTTGTTCATCAAATATATCATGAGTAGAGGGGAATCAAAAATCAAAATTATCTAGTTAAATCAAATCTATCCAATATCAAATTTATAAAAAAATCGTTGGATTTCCGGTTCCTGGATTATTGTTTCTACAGCTCAAACTGTTCAACTTATTTTCACGTAGTTTTCACCAAACTTTCCTTGAGTGGTTTAGTTGTGTTCCACGAAGCTTAATTTTGCATTTTAGTTCTTAAACCCCAAAAAAAGTATAAATTATGTTAACTTAAACCCTGAAGAAAGTAAAAACTCTTTTAAGTTCGAATTAAACAGAACACTCAAGGAAGGGATTTGTGAAAACGGGATTGACATTGGTTTAACAGTTTGTGCTATGAAACGTTACATCTTAACAGCTTCTTATTTTATAATGTTTTTTATAGATTTTTTTCTTAGACAGGTCTGAAACGGAAATATGAGATTTTGTTTAAAATAGTTTCAAACACTTTTCCTTTCCCCCTTTCGTTTTATAACAAAATTTCCGTCCGAATTGTATGGTTAGGTTTGATAGATAAGCTTAGATTCAATCTGGTTTTTATGTAAATTTTGTTTTTTAAATATCGTAATTCAAACCAAAACATGTTTTTTTGTGTGAATCGTTTGCAATCTTTATTTATTTAACTTTTTCCTTTTGAAGATCTCAATCCATTTCTTAGTTTGGAGAATTTTTATATATAGTTTGTGGAAAATAACACGCCGAAAGTGTTTTAAGGTCCGTAGCCATACAGGTACAGTTATTTTTATAAAGTTGAAGTCTTATAAACGACAGTTTAAATTTTACAGACAGACAGACATGCAAGAGAAATTATGAGGGAACTTGGTTTTACCTACAGACACTTGGATGAGAACAGTAAATTTATTTGTTGCCGAGTTCCCCCCCCCTCCCTATGTATTTCATATTCTCGTTATCAAATTTTGGAGGTTATTTTATTATTATTTAGAAAGATATTTATAAACTTAAATATAACCTAAGCTGGTTTCGAACTAGTCCAGAACGTAAATCGATTTGATTTGATTGAAATCGAGTTTTTAATGACAGCAATCAAGGTTTATTTTCGTGGATTTACCTATTATTTCTGAACCGAAAATTTCTTTTATTTACAACTCGGCACGCTTTTTTTGGTCATAAATCTGTAGGCCTACATTAAAAAAATAAAATAATGAAATCGATATAGCAGTTTTTCGAATAGACCGTTATAAGAGTTTCATGCTCGATTTTTTTGATAGATGGCGACCTATATTGTCTGTTTCGGTTCTTAGTGGCTGAACTATAACAAAATTTGATCAAAATCGTTAAAGTTGTCTCGAGATATGACCACACGCCAAATTTGAACTACTCGTTTGTTGTATGAATTACTGCACGACACACGCCAGAAGACGACTGACGGTTATTAATTTTAAAACCTCAAAACATTTTTGAGGTGGGGCTTGGGGGACCTCAAAACGCATATTTCCATACAAAATTGCAACATAGATTTTTTCATCCATCGCATAACTTTCCCTACACTACCAGGAGGATGTCCCTGATCCCGACAACGGATCCTATTTTCTAGACTTTTTACTAATCTCTTCCTTGGCTGTTTGTACACATACAAAACCCGATTTTTATTTTTATTTTTGAAACTTATTTTAATAAAACGTAGCCACTACTAACCCACCCAAACAAAACCTTTTACATATGTATGCTACACTGATAGTTCACTAATAGGACAGAAATCTGGTTTTGGTGTATACAACTCGACAATCATCAATGCAAGTCTTGGAAGTCATTGTAATGTTTTCCAATCTGAGATTTCTGCCACCGTGACTTGCGCAAATCTAGAATGGCTATGCGATACTCTGACAAATGGTCACAGTCAGACCCTAAACTCAATCCAAATTTCTTCCAGGACTGTCTGGGAATGTTTTTAAAGACTTTCTACACTTGTCAGTCTGAACTTGGTTAGGTTCCAGGACATAGAGGTGTCGAAGACAACGAGCGTGCGGACAAGCTGGCCAGAGGGGGTATTTCGCTACCTTTCATAGGACCAAGGCCTGCCTGTGGCATTATCAGATCAACTGCCTCTAATTCCATATAAAATGGTTCAGAGAAGAACACTATCGTCGTTGACAGAACTAGTCTGAACGAACTCTAACCAAAAGACTTGTGACCGACTCATCAGCTGTTTGGTGAACTTGAGTCATGGACGTCTTAAACAAGTAATTGTACTTATAACTGAACAGGCCACTTCAAAACGCACCTGCTTAAATTGGGCATTATTAACAGTCCGATGAGAATGCTAAATACATCCTTATGGACTGTGAGAGGTTGGAGGCTAAAGAGAAGAGGCCCCTCAACCAGGGAAGGTGTGACATTTGACAAAGGTTGCTGAGCTCCCGTTGAACGCTCAAACGCTGGTCTGTACTGTTAGGTTTACTGGGAAGCACAATACACCTTGATTGAAGTGCAAGTGCTTCGAGTCAAACTGCAGGCTCTCAAATAATCTAACTTAGTATGTGCAGATTTTGATCATATCCCGAAACCTTTATTTTCATTTTTTCGATAACTCTATATTTAAAGTCAGGAGACAAAATCATAAAATTCCGATTTTCTCAAAATTTACTCTTACAATTTTAATCAAATGTAGCTTCTAAAGGCCCAAACAAAACCTGTTCGTTGTCATCTTTCCAAAAACATCGAATCGTAAATTATCGTTAAAACAATTCGACCTTAGCTGTCCGATTTTCATGAAATCGACACTACCAATTTTGGTGAAGTGAACCCAAACCTGTGCAAAATCGCATACAAACATAAAGTGGCATTCAAAAATAAATAACAAAAAACAAAATCGAACTTTGTATGTGTATTAGTAATTTTATTTGTCTTTTAGAAGTCATTTAAAAAATATTTACTTTTAGGTCTATCTAATTCATGTCAGAAACGAACGAGCGTTGGCTCTATATAACCAAATGAATGAAAACACAATTTTCCACAAAAAGCGCTTTATTTGTGCAATACGAATACAAAACGACTAAGTCATCATCCTCAGTTTCTATATGCAACAAACCCTACTGACAGTGAATTAGAAGTTTCCACAAGTGTAACTCATTAAAGTTGATCTTTCGATAGGCTATACTTAAAATATATTAATCTTTCAAAATTAAACTAAAATTTTACCAAAAGTTAAAATTTGGTACACTTCAAAAATTATAACGTTGACATTTTGGAGGAAATAGTGACAAATTGTATTTTTTGTTAAAATTATTTGGTTTTTGTGTAAATGCGTGTGCGTGAAAAATAGTGCAATATTTGTACACTGTTTATTTAATTTATTGTAAGAAATATAGCCATGGCTGCCATACATATAGGTATTTTTTTTAATTACACTTTCCGTCTAAAAAAAAACCATTGGTTTGAAAGGAAATAAGACTATAAACTGTACATTTCCTTGTAAGGTAGGCTTAGTCTGAGTTTGCCACTGTTTATTCAGTTGTTGATACAGATCACCGTAACTCATCTGTCAAGGTTGACGTAGGCCTGCACGTGTCGCCACCGGAAGTGAATACAGCGGAAACCTGTTCTTGAGACAAATCTCGGAGACACTACTCCGTTACCAGGAGTCTATTGCCCTCGGTTCATTTCCCTGGAGTTATGGAGTTCACATCTTATTTTTTGCTCACTTGTGTAAAAAGTACTATGTTAGTGGGTGGTCTTATAATCTTAACAA
Source organism: Aphrophora alni (assembly GCA_963513935.1). Classification (NCBI taxonomy): domain Eukaryota; kingdom Metazoa; phylum Arthropoda; class Insecta; order Hemiptera; family Aphrophoridae; genus Aphrophora; species Aphrophora alni. The sequence goes on from OY740770.1 coordinate 26,459,205, forward strand.
TTACCGACATTTCCATACCGTCAGGCACAATAATGATCGTAGAAGTAATTTAAAATTTGCATAATCGCATGGAAATCGCATTTTCAGAAAATTGTAGCAAGATGAAGGTTAAAAGACAATACTTAACATCCACTTTGTAGCCTACATGATGTGGTAAAGGCTGGAATTTATTTTATTTTTTTGTTTTTTATTACGATCGTTTCCCGGCGAATTCGATATATCGAAAAATATTGCGTAGGCAGTGGCCTTTCAAGCTTGTATTGCGTATGAGTATCAGCTGTCAAATGTGAAATCATCAGATGTTGTTGTTATGAATTAATTGTGAGGTAGTGTTCAAAAGCTGTGTGTGAGTGTCTTGGCTTATTTTGTTATATAATTTATAAAAATTTTAAAAAAATGAAGCGTTCACGATCACCAATTATATAAATATAGATTGCAGATTAGTTGAGGAAGATTATAATTTTACACTTTACAGTGTATCACCCATAAAAACTGATAGTAATGTATAGGCTACAGTAGACATAAGTGAGACTATTGAAAAATAAATTAAATTTGTTTTAACTAAACCTAAAGTCAATTATTTTTTAAGATAAACTTATTAAATTTGGAGTGTTTGTTTATTATAATTGTTATTATATATATAGTACAATTTTGGAACTGAACTATTTTTTTTAATGTGACTTCTAAGAAAGAAAACTAAGAAATTTGGAATTTTTTTTATTCCGTGAGTAATTTTTTTGTCTATTGATATTTTTTAAAGCATCCTAGCCTATTTTCAATACATAATGTTTTTGAAGAGCTAATTAGGGCCTACAAATAAAATATTATAATCACGAAAATCATAAAAATTCAAATAAGTTCATAAATGACTTGCATATTAATTTTTGTGTGACATACTCCGTATTAGCCAAAACAGTGCTAGGATTTAAGCATGTACTTTGGGAAAATGTCCGGGATCGAAAAGGTTTTAATGTAAGTAAAATATTTTGTCGCTTTTAAATTTTGTATGGTTTTTGAGATATTAAAAATTAAATATTTTAATCTATTAGCATTTTTATAATATACAAAATGAAGTCTTAGTTTATAATATACTGGAGAAAGGTTACATGAAAATGGGTGTGCCAAATCTGGACTCAATATCTCATCTCGCCCATATCCGAAGTTATACAAAACATAAATATAATGATGGTGTTTAGCCATATATTTATACAATCTTTTACCACATTTCCTTGGATTGAACTGAACAGTTTCGAATCACCCTGCATGAATAGAGGCCTCTACTGATTTTTACAAGTTCCACAGAGCTGTTGTGTTTGTGTTATGGTTGACTCAAGTTAAGATAGACATTAATAGCTCAAGGTTATCACAAGGGAAGCCTACATAATGCCTGTTCACTACATAATGGTGTTCACTAAATGAGTTTTATATTAAAGTTTTATAAAATAGCTGTAGTTTCTGTGACAACCAGTATCTGATACCAAATTTTGTTATATTTCATAATTTATTTCAGTTAGTTACCATAGGAAAGTAGTGGTGTATTTCAAGAATTACTGTTATAGCCATTACCAAATATATTGTAACAAATTTGTTTAGTAAAACGAAGAGAGAATATTTAATTTCAAACTAGAAAATGTAGACAAATTTTTTTAATATATTTTCAATTCCTACCTCTCCAGTGTATATTTTAAACCAAAAGTGCCTCTGCTTATAGAACTCTATGTTTACTACCTAACTATAAAGGGAAAGTAATGTGAGAGAAAAAAATGTGAAATTTTTGTGCATTTTGTTTTGGATCACTCTTTAGCCCACATTTTTTTAATATTTTAATATCTATGTAGGCTAATTGTTTGCACTGATGTTTCTGAACTGATTTAACAGATTTCGTTCAAAATTGGTATCTCGGAATTTTTCTGGCTCCTAATTATGTACATACAATAAAATCACTATAACTTCAAATTCTGGAATATCGTCATAAGAAATACAAAAATTTTATTTGGTAAGAATCGATTGTAATAAGTAATTTTCACTAAATTTTGTTGAAAAGTACCCCCTAAGGTAGCAAAAAATATGTAATAGTCACCATTTTGTTCAAAAATGTACCCTAGTTCAGGAGTTTAATTGAATTTTGGTAAAATTTGAAGATTTATAGCCTAATTCAAGTAAAATCATGATCTTGTTATTTAAATCACAAATATGAAAATTTACAGCTTATGAGTAGGCTAATTAGCAAAAATGTCAAATGAATCTTGACTCACTAAAACAATTACAATGTGTAGTTAAGACAAGTTTTTGAATGGAAAAAGGCAAGTGTAAATATAAAAACATACATTGTTCAATAAGACCAAGATGATCTGAATTGCCATCACGAGCAAAAAGAGTGAATGGTTTAAAGGCGATGATTCGCCCTACTATATATTAAATATCACTAAATATGTTCTACCGAGTATAAAAATACCTGTACAAGCGAGTTTTCAAAAATTTCAATATTAGCCTACATTTACAATTTTTTCCCCCCTCTTCTAGTCTCTGGGATTACAAATTTAACAATTTTCAGAATTATCACTTCCTCAAGATTATTTTAAGAACAATTGATCTGTGGATATCTGTCCCGATGAGAGAAATTTTTTGTTATGATGTCCATATTTAGATATATAGTCACAAACTCGAGCTGAATCAATGGAAGCCAGATTAATTAATTAATGAACGTCGAATAAAGTTATTTTGCAACAAGGAGTTGTTTTGCGGGATTTCTAGCATCATTGGACCAATATTTTATTTAAAATTACTTGATAGTTTGTAAAAATTATTGTCTTTTTACTCAAAATATGTATGTTTTGTGAATTGATATATATAGCTTATGATTGTTTTAGGAGAACGTTGTGCAATCAAAATCCTAGAAAATGTCTCCGAAAACATAGAAGAGATAGAAGAAGAGTATCTAGTATTAAGGGACTTAAGTTTGCATCCTAACATCCCTACATTCAAAGGTCTATTCCTTCGTAGAGGGGTGGTGCCAGAAGAGGATCAGCTATGGTTTGTTATGGAGGTAAGTGTTTCTGTCTTTCCTTAGGTATTTATTTTTCATTTTAGCTGTGGACAATATCTCAAATTGTACAGATGTCGTAGAGTTAATATTCAATATAAAAATATAACATAACATTATCATTACATTACATATAATAAAAGTTCATACAAACGCTTAAAATATAGTACTGGTACATATCAATGATAATAAAGGTCATACAATAACTAAATTGAAAAATGACTTTTTTTGCATTTGAAACTGTTTGAAGAAAACTCACAAATAACACATCCTAATCCTAAGCCACAGGTGTGTTTGGTATTGTAGTTTCATACATCTTTATGTAGTTGTGATATTGGGGTGAATTATACTGAGACCTCTGGAGATCTATTTCTCTTTATTTAATTGGGTACATTTCAATTTTTAAGGTAACAAATTCTAGGATAGAATAAATACAGTAGTGAATGTACAACCAACTCCTTCAAAGCACCTTTGTTTTAAGTAAGATTCAATTTATTTTAGACCTTTATCATCCCATCTATTTTATATTTAGAAGTAACATTGCTGTCTCCCTTCTTCAATCATGTTCAAACTTCTATTCTGTCTTTTAACAGAATGGAAAAAATTCATTTCTGAATTATGTATCCGTATAATATCAATTTTCTAGACAGTTCTGCTTTTTGGTCCATGTAGAAGTGCTGCAATGATCTCACAAAACTTAATTTTTGTTTTGATGTTACTTTACCCTTTATTAAATTTTATATAACCCAGTCTTAGTCATAACTTACATTATGCCGAGATAATGTAATGGTATTTATCTAGTAATTCCAGTGTAAGAACTGGCAGTCTTTTAAGAATTTGTTGTTTACCACAGCAAACAAAAAACAAACCTAATGGCCTTAAAATTTATCCTATCATTAGACTCGTCCATTTCATATTAAGATGTTTTATTAATATGTTATTTTTATTAATTATTCAAATAAAAATCTAAAATTGTTTACTATTTTACGTTTCAATATAGCTTTTGTCATGTATTTATTTGAATACTGTTACCACTAGCTGAGGATATTAAATAACAATTATATTCATGAAGAAATGATGTATGGAAAATGGATGAGTCACATTTTAAAGGATGGCTGTTAAATTTTATCCAATTATTACAATGAAATACATTGGTTTAACCAATTTTTGACCCTTGCTTTAAATCCTAATGGGAAACAAAGCAAAGTATGCAGTTTACTTCATTTTGGGGGTGGGGAAGGAAATAGATGGCATTTAGAGGTCAATTATTACTATGGCTTAAATTTTTGTGGCTGGAAAGTTACATTGTGTGGAATTTGTAGGACTTTTTTTTTCCGAAAGTTGATTGAAATATATTGGATATAGTGAAATATAGGGACCTATTCTTGGGCCTGTTATAGGATAAATCTAGAAGGCCAACAGGTTTTTTTTTTTTTCCCGTTCTGGGCTGTGAAAGCCTCCTTCAGAGGCCTCACCGGCGTCGACCTAGAGATCAGGCCAACAGGTTTGTTATTTGTTTGCTGTGGTAACAATAAATTATTAAAAGACTTTGCCAGTTCTAATGTTGGAATTATTAAATAAATACCAATTAATTATCTAGGCTTGAAGTAAGTTATGACCAGGACTGTCATTTACTTTAATAAAATTTAATAAAAGGCAGAGGTAACATCTGAAACAAAAATTAAGTTTTGTAAGATCATTGCAGCTCTTCTATATGGACCAAAAACTAAACTGTCAAGAAAATCGATTTGTTGTGTTAAAAGACAGAATAGAAGTTTGAACAAGGTTTAACTAGCAATGGTTTAACATGGCTTAACTAGCAATGTTATGTCTAGTGTGTAAAATATTAAATAGATGGGGTAACAGTTTTGTCTAATTTGGTTGAGACATATACATCAAAGGAAGGAAGATGATTTAAAAGTTCTAAGAAGAATGATTTCTTGAGATCAGAACAGGGTATAATCATGAACTAGAACAGACATCTGTTTAATCCATGGTGAAGAAGAAGAAGATGTTAGCTTATTTTAAATTGTGTTGTTTTCAAAGTCATTAAAATAATAGAATGGGTTTTAATTTAAAAGTATATGAAATGTTTATACATATTCAGTTTTTCCCCAATATTCAAACATTACCCTTGAAGCTAGGTATTTTACAATAAAATACTTCTTCAATACAATACTACAATAGGTATAAAATTCTTCTTTTCAAATCGTGACTTGCTGCCCACAAATCTTTTTCGATGTTTCTCTTCCTCATTCACAATTCTCTGCATCCAGGTAATTGGAGAGGCAACCTCTTTTCCTTCTTCCAGATAGGCATCCTTTAAGTAACCCTCTTTAGTAATCCCTCTCCTGCCATTCCAATGATTTTTATTGGATAAAATCATTAATTAAATTTTGAAATGTCATTCTATCTCTACTAGTTTCATTTCTCATATTTTCCTGTTTCAATACATCTTCAGAAGTTCATCTCAGAACTACAACAATTTTGTCTTTGTTGTGATTTCATAGTCCAAATTTCTGATCCATAAACAGTTATCATAATACTTTAACAATCTTAAATATTTTAGTTTTGGTTATGCATTGTTCTTCCTAACAACCACCATTTAATACATTAAATGTTAAGTACACAATTTAATACAGAGGTCATCAACTTTCCTGAATACGTTTTGATCTATTTTCTTTTTCTTGCTTCTCATCATTTATAATTTTGTCACCTATGTATTTAAATTCCTCAATATGATCAAAACAAGTAAATTTTTATTATAAATGTTTATGTATTGTTATTCTTTTTGAATTGTAATAAAAATTACGCTTGATATCACATAATATATGAGGATGTGATTTATGCTGAATAAAAATAGGTATTGCAGCGAAAGTTATATATTTTCTTATTTTGAAATATACATATATTTATTTATCAACTTATTGTCCCCTTTGTTCTAGGTAGTATACTTTTAATTTAAATGAATTTAAAACTCCTTTTATTTCACTTTTACTTTATCACACACAAAATATGCCCTCTCCTCTTGGCTTCTCAACTGGAACTCTTTAGCTTCTATTGTTTTACTTCCTGTCTTGTAATTTGGGGTTCACAAATTATATTTCAAACACATTACCTACTATTTAATAAGTTCCTGGTTTATCTTAGATCTAATTGACAAATTTACATACAACCAGTCTTAGTCTACTAACAAGTTTGGAAACTGTAAAATGATATTTATAAATTCGTTTATTGAAATTAAAAATGAATAAACGAACAAAATTTATCCCGTATTTTATTTAGTTTTAAGAAATTATTTATTTTATGTTTAAGTATTATAAGTGTGAGTTTAGGGTTTTAATTAAATTTTTTACATTTAGGATGTTTCATTGTTGTATCACTTACTTCTTCTGAGTAAAAATAATGTGCATTGTGTGATTATTAGCTATGCGCTATCTTTTTCTAGATTAGGTAGTACAGTCATTTAGTATTTTTACCTGGAAAGTTTTCCGGGAGTTTTGAAATTTGGCAATTTTATAGATTTTTGGATGCTCTTGCCAAATTTCAACTTTGCCACCTCGTATGGCTGCCGCTCGCGCCGCCATATTGAAAAAATGGCGCCTAAAAGCAGTTTTTTGATAATAACTCCTTTCTGGCGCATTTTACAGGAAAAACATATTTATACAAAATAAAAGTAGAGAAAATTTCCTACAATTTATGTCTTAACCTTTCCTTTCCTAAAATCAATAGTTTCGGCGTAGGAGCGCCGTAAACCATTATACATCCACGCCAACGTGTAATATTTACTTTAAACTGTTCATATTTATTATATTATATTATTATATATTACATTTTATTATATATATTATATTATTATATATATTATATTATTATATTATATATATTTATATAATTGTGATTTGTAAATTATAAAAATTATACGAAGGTTAAATGCTGACTCATCTTGCTATTGCTAAAATTGTCCTACAATTTATTGATTTGACACCTGATCTCAGTGCAGAATTAGACAGAATTTTATATAATTTCGACAGGTCAGTGGTACTTGAGGCGGACCAGGAAGAATGTTGCAAAGAACTTGCTGATAAATTTGCGAATGAATTGAATAAACTTGAACAACGTGGTGCTACAGCGAAATTATGGGTGCAATATTTTCGGATGGTTACACTTGTAAAACAATTCATTGCAGCGGAGAGAATGGGCAACTGGAATTTACATCTTGACACTGTGCAGAAAATGATACCTTATTTTTATGCCAGTGGTCATTTCTTATATGCTAAATCTTGTCATTTATATTTGCAAGACATGATTCATTTGAAACAAAGAATGACAGCTGAAGAGTATGAACTATTTACAAGGAAAGGGTATTTCACAATTAAACGTTCTGACAAATTTTGGTGTGGTACGTGGTCAGATATGACAATTGAGCAATCGTTAATGAGGACGATGAAATGTCTTGGTGGGCTTACTCATGGTCGTGAAAATTTTCTTAAGTACGAACTTGCTCCAATTCCGTTATCCCTTTTCACTGAAGAGGGCATGCGCAAATGTATCAAATCCACGATGTATCAGGCATTTGAACAACATTCTGGCGATATCAATTTTGAAAATACGATATACATCATCGATGGAGAATATTTATTACACCGAGTCGTTTGGCAACAGGGCGAATCGTTTTCATCTATTTGCAATAAATACATAACGTTTATTGTCAAGGAAATTGACAAGGAAACTGGAGAACGTTTCCTTGTCGCATTATACGGCTACAGCGATGTGAAAAGTCGGAAAAGTGCATCTCTAAATAATTATAGATATGCATGCTTCACAGCATCAGCATATAAGAGAAAATTTAATATTGCGTCGCTACCACCAACAGAAGCAGCAGCACGACAATATTCGTTTCGAACTTATAACCAAATTCAGCAATGGTATGGAAACGAAAAAAATGCAGAACAATGGGGATGGAAAAAAGACAAGAACGGGCTCATTCCTGTTACTACATTCGATCCTCCTGCTCCGGAAAGCTTACTGAAACTTATTTCTTGCAAATGCAAGAAAGGTTGTGAAAAAGCTTGCGGATGCAGAAAAGCAGGACTAAAGTGCTCCGTTGTGTGTACGAACTGTGGTGGTTCTTGCAATAATTCGCCATTTCCGTCACAAGACGACATTGAAGAAGAAGAAACGGACACTATTCTCGAGCAAATAAACGATGACATCGAGAACGAAGAGGACTACGATGAAACTGATGATCCCATCGTCGATGATGCCGAAGAAACTTCCGTCTTCGATATTTCAATCGGTATTAAAGACGATGAAGACCCAACACCTGGTCCGTCAAGAAGAATGAAGCGACGGAAATTGACCTAAATACTTAAATAGTGAGTCATATGTGGATTAGACCTACTGGGGATACCACGATAAAAAAAATGCGCCGATTACTCTACCTCATAGTGGTGTGGAAACGAGTATTTCTGCCGAAACGTGTATTGAATTACACTTTACGGCGCTCCTACGCCGAAACTATTGATTTTAGGAAAGGAAAGGTTAAGACATAAATTGTAGGAAATTTTCTCTACTTTTATTTTGTATAAATATGTTTTTCCTGTAAAATGCGCCAGAAAGGAGTTATTATCAAAAAACTGCTTTTCGGCGCCATTTTTTCAATATGGCGGCGCGAGCGGCAGCCATACGAGGTGGCAAAGTTGAAATTTGGCAAGAGCATCCCAAAATCTATAAAATTGCCAAATTTCAAAACTCCCGGAAAACTTTCCAGGTAACCTCTATTTTTTCGACCAAATGACTGTACTAAGGGGCACAAATCAAAATCTACCTTTCTCTTTAACTTCTGTTGATATGTTTCAGATGATCTCCGCCTTAAAAACTATTTACCTATTCAAATAACTTTTGAGGAGTATGTAAATAGCTTTTAAAGTTGGAGTTCATCCGAATGTGTCAGCAGAAGTTAAGAAGGGGGTATAGTGAAATTAATTATGTATGTCCTAGAAAAAATGCAGAATGTAATAATAATAAAAATCTAGTACAGACAATATTTTTGTCGTCTGACATTTTAAAGACGGGTCTTTTAAAAATTTCAAATTGGGCATTTTTTAACTTCTGTAAGGGGGTACTAAACTACTTCAATTAATATTTCCTCTAAACAAAACATATATATATTAGGACTATTTATTATTTATTTTAATATATTTTTTCATCTATATTTTAAGGACTACAGTTAAGAAGAGACGTAAGTTACTTTTCAATCTCCTTGTAAATACTTTATAAAATCTAAAATATGATTGTTCTTGTCAATTATTATTTATATTATTTTGTATCATTAATTTTTTTCACAATACATATAATTACTTATTTATACACACACAATTTAAAAAAAAAATGTTGCTCTCAGTGTTAAGTAAAAAAAAAAATGTGTGCCACCAGTAATGTTCTCTTCTTTCATAATAAGACACATCTTCTACCGAAATCTCACTATTGCAGGAATATTCAATGAATATATTGATCAATCATGGAAATGTTATCATATTTCCCAAGTAATTGGCAACCATTTTTTAGCAAGGATCACTTACCATCATAACTTTTTTGGTTATTTCATTTCAAAATCATAAACTAAAAAAATGTTCAAGAGTAATTTTAGGAATATCTAGGAATTGGTAACATCTGATTAATCAATTTTGTAAAGCATTGCTAACTTTGTTATAAAACATTTTTGATTATATTGATATAAAATATAAAAATCAAAACTCTCAGCTATGCTGGGATTGGAAAAAAAATTAATGTTGACTACTATAAATTATTACATATCATTTGTGGAGTTAATTCACCTTCCACAGGTTAGCTGCTGATATTATACCTGAGAGTTTAGTAGTCCTAACTAAATCAAATGGTCTAGAGACAACAGTAAATGTCTTAAAATCAAACATATTCAATTATTTTGTTACATATCACGGCTTATTACTGCTGCTATTGTTAAACCAAACTAAAATAAAATTTATCTGTTACAGCTATGTACTGGAGGCTCAGTGACAGACCTCGTTCAAGGCATAAAGAAAAGAGGCGAGAGCTTGACTGAGGATCAAATTGCTTATATTCTCAGGGAAACTGTCGAGGTGTGTATCCTTGGGTTAACCTCTCTCTCTCTCTCTCTCTCTCTCTCTCTCTCTCTCTCTCTCTCTCTCTCTCTCTCTCTCTGTCTCTCTTTCTCTCTCTCTCTCTCTCTCTCTCTCTCTCTCTCTCTCCCTCTCCCTCTCCCTCTCCCTCTCCCTCTCCCTCTCCCTCTCCCTCTCCCTCTCCCTCTCCCTCTCCCTCTCTCTTCCCCAATCCAAGTGGAAATGTTGGATTATACGCTTTTTCGTTGTGACCGTTTGCATAAAAATGGTGGGGGTGTGGAAATTTATATTAAATCTTCAATCAAAGCAAAACTACTCTCCAGCTCTGAATTTAAAGGTATAGCTAAACCAGAGTATATGTTTGTTGAAGTGAAATTGTCCGGTACTAAAATCCTCCTTGGATTATGTTACCACCCACCTAAAATCGGATATTTATCGGACTTTGAAGGTGTTCTGGTGGGACTAATGCCTTCATACAGTCATGTTATTGTTGCAGGCGACTTTAACACTGACTTGTTGGGACCTAAGACATTTGACTCAACATACTTGACTAGCATGTTTCACTCTTGCAATATGACTTTGTTGCCCCTCAGTGCGACCCACTTCACGAATACCTCTGCTACACTTCTAGACATTATTGCTATTAGCGATCCAATGAGAGTTGTCCACCATGGACAGATTACTGCCCCAGGCCTTTCTTCGCATGATCTTATTTACTGCATTTATAATATTAAGTGTATGAAGCCCTCGCCTAAATTGATTTCATACAGAAGTCATAAACATTTTAACTATGAAGCCTTTATGGCTGATGTTAAAAACAAACCATGGCATGAAATACATAGCCTTAATGACCTTAATGAAATGGTTGAAGTATTTAATAAGTTTATTCTCGAGATATATGACAAACACACCCCAATTGTAAAGAAGCGAGTGACCAGACGTCCAGCGCCTTGGATTTCGTGTCATATACGGCAGCTTATGAACCTTCGTGATGTGTATTACCGCAAATCAAAGAAGTCTAAAGATTTAAATGATAAGCAAAAGTACCGTTCTTTTAGAAATAGAGTAAAACAGGAAATAAGAATTCTAAAATAAGATACTCCCATATGTTATTCAATTCTAGTAAATCATCAGCAGTACTATGGCGTGGTGTTAAAGGATTAGGTATTGGCAACGCTCGCGTTCCTAAACCTATATCGATCCCTCTAGATGAATTAAATCGGTATTTTGTAGCACCTCTTCCTTCAAATAATCAACCCGTTAACAATTTAATATCTAAATTGAAACTTATGCCTGATTCAACGAGGAACTTCAATTTCCACACTGTCCATGGCTCAGAAATCCTTAAAGCTATTTGTAGACTGGGTAGTGATGCTGCGGGTGCAGATGGCATACCTATTAGATTTATAAAGGGCACTATTATCACAACCTTACCTGTTATTATAAAACTGTGCAATACATCCTTAGCAAATAGTATATTTCCGGATGTGTGGAAATGTGCTTTGGTCCGCCCTATCAGTAAAACATCCCAACCTGCAGGTCCATCGGATTATATGCCTATAAGTATATTACCATCCCTATCCAAATGTTTAGAGCGTATAGTCCATCAGCAGTTGACGACGAAATACTTAGAAGATAACAATCTTCTCAGTCCATTTCAGTCGGGCTTTCGGACTGGCAATAGCACTGCGACAGCACTTATATGTTTAACAGACAATATACGATTGGCCATGGACCGTCGAGAGACTACAATATTAACTTTATTTGACTTTTCTAAAGCTTTTGATAGTGTTAACCATTCATTATTGTTTTTAAAATTGAAGAAAATTGGTCTGTCACCTCAAAACATAGCTTGGGTCAAGTCGTATTTGTCTGGAAGGAAGCAGCGTGTTTGTGATAGTGAAGATATGTCTGCCTGGGAGCATGTGACTCGTGGAGTTCCACAGGGATCCATTTTAGGACCTTTACTATTTAGTATATACATTGATGACATTAGTACTAGACTAAAATATTGTATGCTTCATCTGTACGCCGATGATCTGCAGATATATCTACATTCTAAAGTTAATGACATCGGCAATGCAGTTGAGCACATGACGTATGACATTAAAAGTATTTGCCTATGGGCTGAAGAGCATGACTTACGACTTAACAAATCAAAGACGCAACCCATCATTATAGGCTACTCCCGATTGATGAACACAATAGACTTGAACAATCTCCCTAAACTTAAAATTGAAGGCGAATTATTAGAATACCGTACCAGCGTCAGAAATCTGGGAGTGACAATCAATGACAGATTAAACTGGACTGAATATGTAACTGAGACATGCAATAAAGTATTTGCAGGGATTCACTCTTTTAAAAAAATGAAAGATTTTTTGCCATTTCATATTAGAGTGCTTTTAGTTAAATCATTAATTATGCCATACTTTGCTTACTGTGACACTGTAGTCAGTGACATGACTGTGGAATTGGCTAATAAACTCCAACGGGCTCAAAATTATTGTATACGGTTTATTTTTTGTTTAAAACGTGATGATCATGTTAGTCCATATTATAAACAATTATCTCTTTTAAAGCTCTATGAATTTAGATCCTTTCATATTTTAACTATGTTGCATGCTGTCCTTCAAACTAGAGTGCCGACTTACTTGGCAAATAAGTTTGTTTTTGCCTCAGATATAAGTACAAAAAGTACAAGAAAGGGTTCGACAATGCTAATCATTCCCAAGCATATAACTGTAATGTATAACAAATCTTTTACCGTAATGGCATGTCGCTTGTGGAACTCGCTACCAGATTCCCTTAAAGCTATTGATAGCCGTGCTCAATTTGCAAAATCGTTGAAGCTGCATTTCATGAGTGGTGGGGTCGTGGACTGATATCTTTGCTCGGGGTGTGTAAGAAGTGAAATTTGTTTTATTTACTTTATGATGTATGAAAGTGCGCGTGAATGTATAATATAGTTTATATTTAGAACAGTTTATTGTACTCTGGAAGAAATTGTATTAGTTTAGGATTTTTCTTTGTTGTAATTTTTTTCATTATTGTTATTATTATTATCTTTGTGTGTGTGTTCTTTGTACTTAGTTTTTTTTCTTTTAAATAGTTAAATTTAAATTATTTTTATTTTTAGACTTAAGTATGTTAATTGTAATTGATTTTGTAAAGACGATGTGTAAATTAATTGTGTAGGCTATGGGTTAAGTGGAAGAGAGGACCTGATGGTCCTAACTTCGCCCAGAATAAAGGCTCAAATCAATCAATCAATCCCCCCCCTTTAATGACACACTGACTCGACTTTAACCACAGAAAATATAAATAAAATTATTTCAGAAACCAAAATAGACTTCCTAAATGTTTTGTATATTATTTTCACAATGTAACAAATTTTAGGGTAGTTTAGGGTAGTAATAGAACAGAGAAGTAAATGGAATAACTTAAAGTGAATAGTACATAAGGAGTTAGACGAGCATCAGTCCCCTCCTGGTGCTGCTCACGATAGCCATGGTTAAATGAGTAAGACTGAGTTACATAAATATAAAAGTTTTAAATTGGTACAACTTTATAATTGTAAAGTGCTGAATAAAGGTCCGAATTCTTAAAGAGTAAATTAATGAATTCTTGGCTCTAACATAAAATTCTTGGTGTAAAGAGCTTTTATTTTTTATTTATAACTACTAATTCATAAAATAGTGATTTTATTATTTCTCAAAGTTTAAAATAAGTTTGCATAACTTCAGAGTATTCAGAATAACCCGAATTTGTATTTTGTGTAGTTATTTAAAACAAGATTGATAGGAGGGCTTTCAAAATAATTATTATGTTAATAAGCAAAATAAAAATACTATAACACGAACATGTAGGCAGTGGATTTGGAAGCAGCCCTATGCAAATAAAATGGTTCTAACTATATATATATATATATATATATATATATATATATATATATATATATATATATATATATATATATCTTATGTTTTAACAACTTTCTTTCAACAAATATCCAGTAGATCTGAATTACTGTTAGCAGATTATACCGCTACTTTGATATCATTTTGCAGTGCAGTGATTTGTCACATTTTGGTAACCTAGTATGCACACATTGTTTTCTAAGGAGATCATTTTGCATTCTTGGAGACTAGCTTGATTTTATTGTATTGTCTACATTTTCTAGTACTCTTTATGCCCAAAATACATGTCAACATTCACGAATGAATATATTTACTTTTACTATATGGCTCCTACTGAAGATTGAAATTTAACGTAGAAATTGGACCCATGTCAAACATTGCGAGACTCCTGAATTCGGAGTGTAATAGTGAAAGCTAGCCAATGAGATTTATCCAGGTAATTTTCGGTGGAAAAAAGCCATTAGTTATAAGAAAAGGGTCAAGGGATTCCCAGAATGATTGCATTTCCTATCTAAATAGAACAAATAAAATCCCAATCTGGGGACAATATACATTATTACTATATACTCTAATTTTAGTATTATTATATACACTAACCTGTTTGTAGTGGTTCTTGCAACTACTAATTGAATATACATTTTTGTTTAGCAATAACTTCACTTCTTCTCAGCTTCTACCTACTGATTATTCCTCACTCCTCAAGTGGAGATTTTAAAGGTATCAGGCCCTCCCTCCTTTTTCCCTGAATTCATGCTGATTAATTATGGAATCATCTCCATATAAATGTACAACATTTAGAAAAAACTATTATATATTTGTAGAAATAGAAACATCCAATCAGAAAATATTAAACATGTTTATTCCAACACTGCAAATTGTGAATTCTTTCTGACGTGGACGGAATTTTTGGTCTATATTTTGTCTTGCTATGTGTAATCCAGACCTTATTTATTGTAAGGTCCTACATGGGACAGAAATAGATATTTTTAAAGGTCCTAGAATTCAATTATGATTCATTTCAAAACTTATATTGATTCCAACAGTGTGATTATTCTAAAAAAGAATTAGGTATACAAAATTTGATATAATGTTAACTTTGGAGCATTTATGCAAAAAAAATCAGTTAAATCATGTTAGAATTTGACAGTTTTAATAGTCAAAATTCTTTTCTAGAACACAATTTCCTTAAATTTTTGATATTGATAATAATAAGGCATCAAACTCTATTCTTCAAATACCAAAAGTAATTATTTTATATAGGAAAAAAAAACTTAGTAAAACTTTTTTATTAGTTTATATATATTTGTATGAATTCAACAAAAATTGTTAAAAACCATCCTATAATTTTCCAATTGCTTTCGTTGGTGACAAAGTGTAACTGGGCTGTTATGAGTGCCAGTTATTTAACTAAATTGGTGAAAATCTGTCCTTGGTTGTGTTTTTTACCTAATAAAGACATAGTAATAAGTAACAAATGAAAATGAAAATGTCATTAGCTGGGCTGAAACGTTATGTAACCTTTACAGGTTCACTAATTCGAACTATAATATAAACTCACACCTAAACCACTTGAGCTATGTCACTCTTCTGAACACTATAATGACACGCCCAACTGTATATATATATATATATATATATATATATATATATATATATATATATATATTTGGAACAGACTGTAAAAATGTGTCTAATCTCAGGATTAAGTCTCTTCATTACAGTTTCATTATCTGAACAAATTTTGTGAAGAATTTAATAGCTTCTTAGTTGTTATTATATCAAATCTGCAGATAATTTTATATATTTTTAAATTCTAATCTCCATGAGTCATGAAGAATAGTTCTTTCTTATCATAAAAATAAACACAAATTAATTAGAAGATTAAATTATTAAAGTAAACTAACGAGATTAAGTTAGTTATTGTATTATGGCTTTGAATTGAAGACTGATTAAAATACGAATATTGGTCATTACTTAATTCTCCCATGTTTATGACTTTATTTTAAGTCTTATCTTCTAGTTTGTTTGATTTGGAAATAAATTAAAATAAATCAATCAAGGCAAAAACTGGGATTTGGGAAATTATGTTTTAATATTTAATTGTTAATTTTAATGTTATTTTGTGTACAGGCATTGGTGTATCTGCACAACAACCACTGTATGCACAGAGACATCAAGGGGCATAATATTCTCCTCACTGAAGAAGCTCATGTAAAGCTTGTAGACTTTGGTGTGTCTTCACATTTAGCTGCTACCATGGGGAGGAGAAACACCAGTGTTGGGACACCTTATTGGATGGCTCCAGAGGTGAATATTGACAACAACTTTAGATTAAAATATTACCTTATAAATGTATAGATAATTTATTTAAAGCTTGAGAAAGCTACTTTCTTTCAGTTTTACTCTTGTAGAATAAGTTATTGATTCTAACCCCTCCATAGGACATTACCTAAAGAAGACTGGACTAATCCCTCACCTCTCTTATTTTCCTTTCTTCTTCCCTCCTCTCCAGGGGGTTTATGTGAAATAAGTATGTTGCCGTTACAATATAACTCCAGACAACAAGATTCCAATCCCCAACAATTATATACAGATGTAAAATAACATATTTAATTTGGTATTATTCAGTTTCGAAAGTTTGTAATTATTGGTATTTCATTCCACAAATGATACTGTCAGTGTGTAATGATCAATGTTTGATAATATAAATAATTACTAGGAGTTTTGATCCTAGCTATTCTTAATTCCTGAAAAAAAGGTATAATAAAATAAAATGATGTTATATTAAGGTTTTTTATGTTAATTAAATCTAAACTGACATGTGTGATTGAATTCTATTTCTTTTACAATGTGACGGTGGTTACCCATGTCTCACCAATTTCCTTGCCCATTTCACAGGAATGTTTTGAAAGCCATTTGCCTGACAAACCCCCGAAGTAAACACCCATCTGTTATCTTACAATCTCACCGAACCAATACTGCCGGTCTTTGCCAATACAGCCCAGCACCAGTACCTGCCGTAGTTTATGAACCATCGGTGTACCACACCAGATTTCCTGAATTTACTAGAATTAGATTTTCTACCGCATGGGTCAATTTATCTTTAAAAGGTCTTGAAAATGAGTATCTTGTGTCTATCTTATCGGTACCCATACTTAGGAATCGGGTTGCCAATGTTTTCCGTAATTCTGGCATGCCCCATATATGTGTTTCTCTAGACGCCCCTACACCTCAGCCTGTAGGCTGCTTTTCTTGCTTCCGCCATTATAAACAGGTCAATGGGTGGAAGCCCAAGTAATATTTCCATTGTAGCGGTTGGTGTAGTGGACATTGCTCCGGTAGTGCATAGATATGCCACCTTTGAATGGGTCAGAGTGATTTTGGCCTGTCTGCTCAGTCCCAACCCACCACACTACCACATGTGGTCAAAATTAAATTTTTCTTGGAAACTATCTCAATGTATAATTATTATATATAATAAATAAAGAAATAAATTAGGATTTTTTCATTTCAGGTAATAGCTTGTGAACAACAGTTAGACTCATGGTACGATGCTCGTTGTGACATCTGGTCACTTGGTATCACTGCCATCGAGTTAGCCCAAGGTGATCCACCACTTTCAGAACTTCATCCAATGCGAGCACTTTTTCAAATACCTCGCAACCCACCACCTACATTGGAACGAACAGATTGTCCCATACTATATGACTTTGTTACCGAATTACTTGTTAAGGACTTAGAACAACGACCTTTTGCAAAGGAATTGCTCACACATCCATTACTTAAAAAAGGAGCTATTAGTGCTCCTAAGGTAAGTTACTTCTTTATTAACGTTTTTTTAATGTTTCGATTGTGTTTTATTTGATAAAGTATTCACAATTGTTTTCAGTACCTTAATTCTTGTTGTGAAGTCTTTTCAAATCATTTTTAAATGGCTACAGTGCTGTTTTTGCTACTCACTGCCAACTTTCTCATGCATAATATTGTAAAAATTATTGTCTTTTTAGTCAAAATATGTATGTTAATTTGTGAATTGATATATAGCTTATGATTGTTTTAGGAGAACGTTGTACAATCAAAATCCTAGAAAACGTCTCTGAAAACATGTGTTCTTTTTATTTAATGCAATCTATTAATTGAACTGTTCGGGCACTATTTTGTAAGATGCACAGGTGTTATTTTGTAAACTTACTAACTTGAATTTAATTTTTAAAGAAAGAGAATTGATTTTATTTCTTACCTAAGGTAGGGTTCAAACTCTGGTCGGTACTTACAAATTGTTTCAGTGACACGTGATAGTGGTTCATACACAAGGAAATCTAGCCAGTCATTTTAAATTTAAAAGAAATCTCTCTTTTTTTATTAATTTAACTATTAAAAACAATGACATTACTATTACAGTTACTGAAATTTCTTAACCTACATTTTAATTATAAAAAAAAAGCAAGTTTCTCTTAACCTAGACACGTGTGAATAAAAGTTTTCTGATTTTTTAGTTCATACTTGAATGATACAATTATGATTACTCTTTATACATGAATGTTCATGTCAGTCTACTCACATGAGAATATCCTATAATCACTTTAATACTTAAAAAGCTTCCCCTCATTGTCACTTTCAAAACTATTTCTTTAAACGCTCCATATCGACACCAACTTGCACCGCACCAACCTGACTGACTTCAAGGACTACTCCTTAAGACTCCTTTACTAAGACTGAGGCAAGCCACGCTTTCTTCTTCCTTAGGTGACGCTCCCGCAAGGCATCATGTGATACATTATACTTTTCCGTTCAGCGGGGTATCGGGTTTCAAATTGCTATCACCTTACTCTGCATTAACTTAGAGGTTTTTTGTCTATTCCATTTACGCGCACATTTTGATCCAATCTTTTTAACTGTCGACATTTTATTGTCTATGAGTAATCATAAAGTTCAATTGTCAATTTCATTGTTTGAATACATTTTACATATTTATTTTTATTATTTATTACTTATTATTAATTATTTAAAACTTATTGTTTATTACTTATTATTAATTATTTAGTACTTATTTTTTATTACTTATTATTAATTACTGATTATTTATTACTGGTTGGTGAATGTCCCATGCTTACAAATACACTAAACTTTAATAATCACATTTTTTAAAATTATATTGATATTTAAAGTATGCATAAACATATATATATATTTAAACTACATATAATAATATAATGAATGAAAATATGTTCTTTAAAAATTTCTCTAATTAAAATGTTTCAAAAATTTAAATTAATAAATTACCATTCATGTAATGCTAATACAAAAGTTACCGTAATTTAAAATATTTTATGTTCTAAACTTTAAAAAATAATTGACTGAAATAACAGAAAGTATGAAAATTTATTCTACATGTTATAAATGTGATTTAAATATTTTATTATTGTATTTTATGTTCAAGTCTCACCATAGATTTTTCTTTTTATACTCTCTCACTGATTGGGAAAGTGAACAGAGTGTACGAAATATTTCAGAACTTTCTATTGTTTACGTTTTGTATGTTTTCCTACTTATGTAGTACTTTTAAGGATCCTTTTCAAATTAAGTCAGTATCTCCTGTCCATAAAAAATCTAAACAAAGTACGAAAAATATGAGGAATGTCCAGAAAGTAAGTTTTGACTACTATTAAGGGCTATTAAGGAAAAACAAGGAAAGACTTTTATACCATTTTTATTGCTACTTGATGTACACAGTTTACACTACTTTTTAACATAGTTTTTGCCATTGTTGAGGTACTTGTTATAGCAAGGTACCTGTCGTGGTATCCTTTCATTGTATAAAAATGCCACAGGCTGTGTAAACTACATGTTAATGGCTTGATTAACCTTGTTTTTAACTTCATGGAAAAACTGGCCAAGGAAGAATTTCAGAATGATAGAACAAATGAAAATTGCATGGTTTGAGATCTAGGTTGTAGAGGAGATGATCAAATTGTTTCCAGAACAATTTTGTAAGGAAATGTCACACTACAGCAGCAATATATAAGCGGGCATTGTCTTGAAAGTGGCCATGAAAGCATCCCACCTTGGTAATTTTCAATCTCATGACGAAATTTCTTGTTAATGTTTCACAATAGATACCTGCATTTACTGTGGAGCGTTAAGGCAAAAATTCTACAAACAAAATCCTTGTCATTCCTAAAACACTTTGTACGTTATCTTCTGGCTAAAAAATGCTTACTTAAATTTTGTCTTTGATGGTGACAAAATGTGACTCCACTCATGACAAAATGAACTGTGCCTTTGATTCATAGGTTACGTGAGATATCATTGTCTAGTGCTCAGTGACTATATGGCTACTTACTCTAAAAAATCCCATGCACTACTCTCTTGTTTCATTTTGTGTTGTTTCTTAAAACATCTGCGTCCAGCATACAATTGTTTGTCCTATCTACCCTTCTCAACTTCATGCGTCAAATTTTCAATCAGCAAAGACAGTATTCGTCCACTCTTTTCAACATCGTGTTCTTTTTTACAACATTCATTAAAAAGTTGCAGCCATCTCCATACCATTTAATCACTTATTACATGTTTTCCATAAAATTTATAAATTTGACGGTGAATTTCAACCAGTTAATTAATTATCCTTTCATTCAAAAAATGGATTACAGACTATATTTCACAAGTGAATGGCGTCTTGATTTTCTTAAACACTCGCAGACTCACTCTTATGTATACAATGCTCAAATGTCTGAAAAATAATGTCATTACCTAGCCAACAATCTTAACTTAGCACACATGCACAATATCATGACCACAGCGCTCCAGAGGCAATATTTAGAAATAAAACTTAGTTTATACATATCCTATAAATTATTATAGTTTTGTGTTTTATGTTATTATCTTTCAAACATACTTTTTATTAAATGACTTATAAAATAAATAACAGTGGGTTGCTGTTTATGTTTATATAACTCATTTGAAATATATAATGTTATTGTAGGAATGAAGCTGAGTGTTTATTATGTCAGGTTAGGGTAGAACTTCAAGCTGAAATAAAGAGACAAAGGATAAGTGGCAGATGTCATCGGCAGCCAGAAGTCACAACTAAACATGGTAGGCTGAAGTCAGACCGTAAAGCTCAGCCAAGGAAAATGTATGTTGACGACTTGGCATCTCTGGATATTCTGACAGAGGTAAAAAGAAAAGACAAGCTTAATAACTTAATGTATCATTTATATGTATATGTGAGATACTGCACCATGCTCTGTACTTCAAACTATGTATTTCCAATCCCCCACATCATTTGTGCCTGAGTATATTACTGGGACTTTCTTTTCTCAAATAGCTAAAAGTAAAATGAAGCTGTCCTCCACCCAAGTAAACACATGGTGGTTATCAATATTTTATGCAAAATTGGATAAATTTCTTTATTTATTTTTAGATCTCAGTTGTTCCTCAACATTGTTCACATTTCGTATACATGTTGCTTTTTTATCTTGAACAAGATGTTATTGGTTTCAAAATGACAGCCATTATAACAGTACAAATCACATCAATAACTTATGCAACAGGTTAGGATAGTTAGCCTAAATTAACCAATAACAACATAACCTAAGTCAAATGAAAAATAGACGATTTGGATAATTAAGCATAGAACACAACGATCTACATTCATAAGTATTAATAGCAGACATTTATATACAACCTATTATTAATAAACCACCCATATTCATTCAATTGCAAAACAAATCATTTCTAAAGCAGACGTAAGATAGGCCTATCTCTAAATTGTAAACATTCGAAATTGAGACGCTGACACAAATTAACCACACCACTACACAACCATAACATCACATATCTTTATTTAAAATCATTTCATAAGATCCCAAACTTTATTTACAAACAAATCACTACTTATAAGGAACAGTGAGTTTGCAATGTTAAACACGAAAACGGCCTACGGCCATTCTCCAAAATATATGTAACCATATTTCGAAGTACTAAATAGAACGATCAGACTGTAAATTACTCTAAGATACCACTACTTATAAATTATTTGTATGCAAAAACATCTGTTAGTTTTAATTGCAAACATTGTAAAATATTGGGGAAGAAGAAATAAGTTAAAACTTTGTACTAAGATAGATCAGCTGATATGTATGTACGCGGTCTAAATCACCCTTAAATTAGTTAAATAATGTGTAATTAATAAACAAATTGATACAAAACAACAAATACGAATATAAGAAATGATTATTACAACCCCAAATTGCCAATGGCCAAGAAAAGAAGCAAAAAAACGGTACTATATGGTGCCGCGGAAGAACCCCAACAGTTTCAACAAACGATCTCACGGAAAATAGAAAAAAAATCACTCCGCAACACAACGAGGCGCCATGTTTTAAAAGAAATCACATACACGAGTAACATTGTGGAGACGAGACAGTACAGAAGCCAAATTAACATCCAAAGTTTTCTTTTATAATATTTGTGACTAAATTAGTGATTAGAGTCAGTGTGAACTGTACAGAGCATGGTATGCTCTGTTAATTAACTATTCTAAACATTTACCAAATTCAAAGGCCTGTATTACTTCAAAATTATCAATTCAACATTTCTTGTGAACTTTAATTAAATTTTTTTTTTAGAATTTTAATCATTTCAACTTTCAATTTATTTATGCGTTATAATTGTATAACACAACCATGCCAGCCGAGTGCCTACCCCGAGATCTAGCCTAATTAATATTGTATGTTAAATTCTAATAAAATTAATGTTATTATGTTAATATAACATCATATCTTATTATTTATTAATGTTTGAACCTAGAAAGTAAGAAACTGAATTTAGTCTTTATTTATTTATTTTTATTAACCATCCATATTCCAAATTAACCAATTAGCTTGAATTGAGTAGAGCCAAGAGGTAATTCTGTTTCATTTAGAAAGTTATTCCAAATTTAAGAAGTTTTTCAAAAAAAAATAACTTGAAAGAATATATTATTTTATAATATATTATATTACATTATAGTAAAGAAATATTTATTATTTATTTATTTATTATAAATGGCGCACAACGTGATTGGCATGATTGTGTTATGAAACAATATGTACATATCAGCTTGGTAACAATTAGGATATTACATTAAAAACTTATCAAACAGTAGCCTAGATATTTAAGTTAGTCCTAGATAAATTTGATAATTATAAATCATTTACTAGTACATAAACATCACATTCTAGTTTTAAAATCCATGTTTATATGTGTTAGAATAATTAGTAAGTAAAGTAATAGGCTACCCATAAAAGTAGTACATACATGATATCAAGATGAGTTCGCCAGACGAGACATCCAAAGCAAACTATGACCTTAGGCAGACAATACAACAAACCGACAAAGCCAAGGAAGGGCAGTTACCAATTTTAAGACGAACTGCTTCCAATATAACAATAACCGACCCTATACCTCAGGATATCGAGACCAACTCAAACACTAACGACACTGAAACCGGGATAGCTATGGACATACCTACCACATCATCCCCTAACCTGTTAGAGCAGATGACACTCCTTATTGCAAACTTACAAATAAATTTAGAAGAAAAATTAAAATTAAACCAAATAGAAACCAGTCAAAATTTAGAAGAAAAATTAAAATTAAACCAAATAGAAACCAGTCAAAATTTAGAAGAAAAATTAAAATTAAATCAAATAGAAATTAAACAAAATTTAGAAGAAAAATTAAAGGAAAACAGTCAAAATTTAGAAGAAAAATTAAAGGAAAACAGTCAAAATTTAGAAGAAAAATTTAGGCAGAGCGAGGCTAATATAAAAGCCAACTTTATAGGAATACAAATGGAAGTAGGGCAGCTTAAAGAATGTATTGCTACACAAATAAGCCAGGTAGAAAATAAATTTTCGGAAAATTTCACGGAATTAGAACAAAAATTACAGGCTAACAATTCTAAGATTATCGAGTTAGAAAATAAAGTTGACCTTACAATCACTACCAAAATTCTAAATGAGTCCCTACAAAAACACGAGACTACAATCGACGAAAAATTGGAAATAAATAACCATAATGTTCTGAGGGAGGTACAACATATAATTTCGGAATTACCCAAAACAAACAACGTTAGCAACGTCCTACCCCCTATAAATGTTACATGCGGAGCCAACGGACACGAAAACAACAACTTAGTCATGCCTACACTACCAAAATTCAACGGGAGGCAACCAAACCCTAATGAATACCTATATCAACTAAGCAGGTACTACGAACGGCTCACGAATCGGACCATAGGAAACCCTATCGACAGACAGGATTGCTTGTTCGATATCATCGAGAACAGCTTAGAAGGCAGTGCGAGCAGATGGTGGCAGCTGGTTAAGCCCGACATTACAAACTTCCAAAAGTTTTGCGAAGAGTTTTTGTCCAAATTCTGGAGCAGGGATGTCCAAAAGGGGATTCGACAAAAACTAGAGTTCGAACGGTATCGACCAGGAGGGAAACTAACCCGCAGTGAATATTTCATCGACCGTGTTCTAATAATGAAGTCGATGATTCCACAGCCTCCAGAGGAGGACATAATCACCACATTGGTGGAACACTTCGACAAAATTATCCAGGACGCACAGAGGGTGCAAAACATAACCAGCATCAAGGAATTCTCAGAACTTCTGCAACGTGAAGACACGGAGGAGGCCAATGCGGAGATAAGACACAGGAACACCACACTACAAAGGTCAACACACAACACGACACTACCCCGACCGTCAACATCATTCCAACATCCCAACAGAGGAACACCACAGAGAAACCCACCGTATTATAACAACGCACAAGACTATAGGAACCACCCTTACAGACATCAGGACGGTTTCCAACACAACTCAAGATACACACCCTACCACGGAAGCCCCCAATCAAATACAAATCAGAACGGTAACAGATTTACGACAAGACGAACATTCGACCGTCAACCTGGACCTATCGCCACAGACTTCAGGTACCAAAACCAAACCCAGAACAGACCAACATACCCACCACAAAACACAAGACAGCATAACGAAGCAAGAGGAATGACTTACCCTACTAAAGAACAGACGAGAGTGTGCCAAATGATTGCCACAACGACGAGACCGCCGAGTTCAGATAGAACCGGAGAAGAAGCAAGGAGTGATACGAACCAGAGTGCGTTAAACACCAACGCACTGGTTTAGATTCTACGATCAAGATAACTAATGGCTGTACAGGTAAGGCTGAAGAAAATGGACATATCAGCACTTCACCAACTACACCAGTGCAAGGAGCAACGGAACAAATCGGAATTAGGCCATTATTAGAAAGGGAGCAACAACCATTGGAAAGAAACCCTATAATTATAAGTAACCTCTACTGCGACAGGGAGTTTTTATTACGAGAAGATGACAACGAATTGAATGAGCCCCTAATGAATTTTAAATGCCCGGAAATAAATATTAAACTTAACGGTTTGAATACAAATTCACTTCTGGATACAGGCAGCAGCATAACTTGCTTGTCCGAAACGTGGTTTCTCAACAACAAGAGCAAATTAGGTCATGTGGAACAGTTACCCGTCAGTAACACATTTATAACAACCGCCTTAAACAGCAAATCAAAACGAATTTCACAAATAATAATGGTAAAAGCAGAGATTAAGGGACTAGAGTTTGATTTACAATGTGTTATAGTACCGTATCTTATCAAAGATTGCATTTTAGGAATAGACACGATTAGGCAAATGAAGATGGAATTAAACTTCGAAAATAATGTTATTAGTATAATGAACGCAAAAGGCGATGTACTAGAACTTAAGTTAGAATGTGAAGATATTAAAGGAATAAAGTGCAGAATGGTATGCTACGACGATAACAACAATGATAATAATAAAAATAAAACTTTAAAGACAAACAATGAGTACAACGACGATAAAATAAGTGAAATATACAAGACTTTTGAGGCAAACAACAAATTAAACAACATCCAACGAACACAAATGACCGACTTAATCATAAAATATTCTGAAACTTTCTCCAAGAAACCAGGAAGATGTATTGTATACGAACACCGAATAAACGTGGAACAGCCAGAGAACTACCGAGCTCAAAGTTACCCTATCCCAATCAACTTACAGGACGCAGTAGAGAGAGAAATTAACTCTTTATTAAAGCCATACCGCCAGAACATGCCTGTACAGACCAACGACTACTGCATACAAAATGAAACACCCCCAAGTGAATTGACTACCATGGAAAGCGATGAGTGTGAATAAAAACAGTGAAATACCCAACAAACTACCCCAGTGTTCCCCATTATAAACTACAATCTTATGAACTACATAAGTCCCCAACCCCTACAAATCACCAACAAGTGTTATCAACAACAAATATGAGCAAACAGAAACCACAACGAGGGTTTGAAAAACAATACTACTCCAGAATAGAACTAGAATTGTATTAACCATGTTAGATTTAAGGATTGTTATTAGTTATAAGTTATTTCATTGTTATTAGTTATGTTATTTGATTGTTACCAGTTATAGTTAGATTAAAGATGTTATTTGTGCTTCACAAAATGATTTTGGATTCAGTACCCTCATCAAAATCAGTTTGAAGGGCATTATAACAGTACAAATCACATCAATAACTTATGCAACAGGTTAGGATAGTTAGCCTAAATTAACCAATAACAACATAACCTAAGTCAAATGAAAAATAGACGATTTGGATAATTAAGCATAGAACACAACGATCTACATTCATAAGTATTAATAGCAGACATTTATATACAACCTATTATTAATAAACCACCCATATTCATTCAATTGCAAAACAAATCATTTCTAAAGCAGACGTAAGATAGGCCTATCTCTAAATTGTAAACATTCGAAATTGAGACGCTGACACAAATTAACCACACCACTACACAACCATAACATCACATATCTTTATTTAAAATCATTTCATAAGATCCCAAACTTTATTTACAAACAAATCACTACTTATAAGGAACAGTGAGTTTGCAATGTTAAACACGAAAACGGCCTACGGCCATTCTCCAAAATATATGTAACCATATTTCGAAGTACTAAATAGAACGATCAGACTGTAAATTACTCTAAGATACCACTACTTATAAATTATTTGTATGCAAAAACATCTGTTAGTTTTAATTGCAAACATTGTAAAATATTGGGGAAGAAGAAATAAGTTAAAACTTTGTACTAAGATAGATCAGCTGATATGTATGTACGCGGTCTAAATCACCCTTAAATTAGTTAAATAATGTGTAATTAATAAACAAATTGATACAAAACAACAAATACGAATATAAGAAATGATTATTACAACCCCAAATTGCCAATGGCCAAGAAAAGAAGCAAAAAAACGGTACTATATGGTGCCGCGGAAGAACCCCAACAGTTTCAACAAACGATCTCACGGAAAATAGAAAAAAAATCACTCCGCAACACAACGAGGCGCCATGTTTTAAAAGAAATCACATACACGAGTAACATTGTGGAGACGAGACAGTACAGAAGCCAAATTAACATCCAAAGTTTTCTTTTATAATATTTGTGACTAAATTAGTGATTAGAGTCAGTGTGAACTGTACAGAGCATGGTATGCTCTGTTAATTAACTATTCTAAACATTTACCAAATTCAAAGGCCTGTATTACTTCAAAATTATCAATTCAACATTTCTTGTGAACTTTAATTAAATTTTTTTTTTAGAATTTTAATCATTTCAACTTTCAATTTATTTATGCGTTATAATTGTATAACACAACCATGCCAGCCGAGTGCCTACCCCGAGATCTAGCCTAATTAATATTGTATGTTAAATTCTAATAAAATTAATGTTATTATGTTAATATAACATCATATCTTATTATTTATTAATGTTTGAACCTAGAAAGTAAGAAACTGAATTTAGTCTTTATTTATTTATTTTTATTAACCATCCATATTCCAAATTAACCAATTAGCTTGAATTGAGTAGAGCCAAGAGGTAATTCTGTTTCATTTAGAAAGTTATTCCAAATTTAAGAAGTTTTTCAAAAAAAAATAACTTGAAAGAATATATTATTTTATAATATATTATATTACATTATAGTAAAGAAATATTTAATATTATTTATTTATTATACCATTTTAAATCAGTTTTGGCCCTTATGTTTGCGATAATTCAACTCATAGAACTATTACAGAATTATTGTTACAATATGTCCCCACAATCCAATATGCTCCCACAAGAATTTGGTCCTGTGTGCAGTGATCAGTACTTTGTTTTGGAAAAAGCTATTTGGTCCAATTTATTTTCTCATACTTTCATGTAATCTACAAAATGACAGATAAGATTTTTACATATTTATAGTTACAAATTACATTATTTTACTTATTAATCAAATAATTATTTTTGTTATAAGTATGTGGGTTTCTATTCATGTGTTTTACGTTCATAATAATTAAATATATCATTTTTAAGTTCGTGTAAAAATCTGTGTCTATCTTTAAGTATTACAAAGTTTTGTGTAATATATTAAAATTGTATAGTTATGCCTCTAAATTGCTAAATATATTTTTATATGGGTATTATACCTTATGTCTGTCTGCAATTTTTCGTTGTTTCTCACTAAAGCTGTTTCCCCGATCAATCCAGAATCATCAGCTGTAATGAGAAACTCAATGAAAGAATTTTGTTTCCTATTTCTTCATTGATTAAAAAAAAGATTATATATATAATGTGATTTATGTTTAGGATTCTATAGTAGAACAACTTCAACAAAGATATGATATGAACCAGATATATACATATATTGGAGATATTCTCGTGGCCATCAACCCATTCATCTCTTTAGGTCTTTACACACATGTCGTAAGTTTTATTATTTATTAGCGTATGAGTTATTTTTAATCAAATCAAATACATTGTTTAAATGATCTATACTGTTCATACTATTTATTTTGGAGCATGGTTTTCATTAGGGGGTTTATAAAATCCCCTCTTACACCCACTTTCTTAAATTAACAACATAGGTTAGGTAGTATTTTCTTTAAAATATATAATGTAATTTACTATTCCGCTTTTTGAACAGATATGAAATGTCATTGATTAGTACAGGGTGGTTTAATTGAAAACAGAGTGTTAATTTTAAAACATAACCAGAGTTTTATAAGTCTGATAACTGAAATGTTACAGTAATTTTGAACTAAAAAGTTGTTAGGCCAGCTTTATATAAGTTTTACCCTTATAAACCTGATTGCATTACTTTGATGGTTTTTATTTATTTATTTATTTTTATTCTTCGCTTTATTTATTAAATAGAATTTATTTGATTGTCATAATGGCTTTGAGCAAAAAAAAAAAGTAGTCTTTATTGTTAATTGTTATTGACAAAAACATATATTATTTTGTACCATAGGCAGAATAGAGTGTCCATATAGGAATGTTTCTAACATGACATCCATTCATTGTTTGATAGTCAAAATGGAAAACTAGGTCTTTATATTATAATTAACATGTTGAAAGACAAACCATTTTAAATGATGAAACAATAGAAGACGTGAGTATAAATTTGCTGTTTCTCCAAAAGGATTTTTAAGGAAATTATCACAACAAGGAATGTCCATTGATAGTACTTTTATACTTACTTAATTATTTAGCCTGAAACCATACAAAATCAGTCACACAAGTTAATTCCAACTGATTATGGAGCAGATTTTACTATTGTCTGTGGTTTAAAATTTTTGTATAAGAAATCATAACAGGTTTGATAAAACTTCTTACTCAGATAAAACATGGTTTCCTAAAATAAGAAAATGGGTAATTTTCTTATCTCATACAATTTATTGTTATTGATCAATTATATAGTATAATTACTTGTGTGTCATTTATGCTCAGTAAATCATTTATCACCTTCAAAACAAAAATTTATATATGGAAGTAATTTCTAAAGATCAGATTTTTGGAAGCCAACACACATTTCCTTTCTGACCCTCGCCTTCCCGAATCCCAGTTCTACCATCAGTTCTGAATGGATTACCGATTCTGGAACTGACAGCTACTGAAGTATCTGTAGAAAACATTGTCACTCAGCTTTAATGAACGCTTTTGATTACATAGAATTGAGAAATTAGTTATATTTTGTACGGTTGTAGTTTTTACAAATGTTAAAGACAAAAAACATATGTAAAATTTTATAATCTCAATAGTACACTAGGTTAAGAAACCCTGAACCAATGAAAAATGAATAAGGTAAGAAAAAAGGTTCTATGTGTTTTGAAAAATGAATATGGTGTGAGGAGTGATTACCATTGTGACATTGTAATAATATGAATTAAAATAATAATAGATGGAACGAACAATGCAAATTAAATAAAGGACTTATATAACTTATAAATTAATTGTAGATATTAAAATAATGAAATAATATGTTTCTCCTAAAAATAATATTTACTGTCCTATAGAATAAAAATATTTTTTGTATATAAAAATAATGGTAAGTGTTTTTTGGTATTTAAGAAATAATTATATGAGCTAGGAACGTGTGTGTTAATATTAACAATAAAAATTAATGAAATAAGTTTATGATATATGTTATAAGGAGAAACTACAGGTCATTGGGTCTAGTCCAAGGGAAGGATGAGATTGCAAAACAAGAGACAAAGATTTCTTCAACCAACGTTTCTTTGCGAGAGAATGATGTTCAAAATTTAAAGGATATGAGTATTGTAAAGTCGCTGTAATGGAAGTTTTTTGTTTGTTTGTATGAAAATAAAGTTATGAAGCTTAAAGAATAAAATTTTAAGTGAGATGATAAAAAAAATGGTTATATAATAATTTGTGATCGTAAATGCTGGGCAGAGCATGGTCTGGTAAACTATGCCTTAATTAAACAACTATTTCATGAAACATAGCTAATTAAAATATAACCAAAATATTTGTTGAATTTAAAAGTAGAAACTATTTAAATCTTTAGATATCAAAGAGACAAACAAACCCATGATTAAAACTTTGTTCAGGACATGTGCTTTCTCTAAATATGACGTAATAGGGATATAGATTTCAATTAGTAACACTGGTTATGAATGCCTATGAGATTTTGTATGTAACAATTCCCTATATGTTAAGTGAATAAATGTGTATTTTTTTTTAAAAGTTGTATTTTTGGGTCATTGAGTACACTTTTTTTCACAACTCATGCCCCATGATTGAAATCAAAATTAGAGATTGAATTTAGGTTTCATCGACCTTATAGATGATAGTGACCAAAAAAAAATTAAAGTAATAAAATTATTGACAATAAAAGGAGCATAGTTATAATTTCATTAATCTTGGTTTCTTTTTGAAAATCTTATTCTTTCTGTTTTGATGTTAGTATTTTTATTTGTTAATTATATTTATCATCCTTAAATTTATGACAATACTGTGGTAGTAATTGTGTTTCTGTGTAATTTCAGGAGCAGAAGAGGTACTGTGGAAAGTCCCGTA
This sequence comes from Aphrophora alni, assembly GCA_963513935.1. Classification (NCBI taxonomy): domain Eukaryota; kingdom Metazoa; phylum Arthropoda; class Insecta; order Hemiptera; family Aphrophoridae; genus Aphrophora; species Aphrophora alni. The sequence goes on from OY740770.1 coordinate 26,490,792, forward strand.
GTTCAAACCCTCCACACATTTTTGCTGTGGCTGACACTGCTTATCAATCTTTGATGCATCAACGGCAAAGTCAGAGTATTGTGATAAGTGGCGAGAGTGGAGCAGGCAAAACGGAGAGTGGAAATTTGTTGCTAAAACAGCTTGTCTACCTTGGCAAGGTAAGAAATCGCACCAATCATGATTCTTATTACAAGTTTAGTTTTCTATTAAAATTTGTCTAATTTAATAAAAATTTGTTTTTCTTAGGCTCCAAACAGAGATTTAGAAAAACGTATTCTTCAGGTGAACCCATTAATGGAGGCTTTTGGAAATGCTCAAACTGGCATCAACGCCAACTCTTCACGTTTTGGTAAATTTCTGGAATTGAGTATGGCTCGAGGTGGGAGAGTGACGGGAGCAAGGCTATATGTTTATCTGTTGGAGCAATCGAGAGTAGTTCAACAAACACAGTTAGTAAAGTATAGAATTTAAGAGTTTATTGTTGTTAAATATTTATTGATTTTTTTACAAGAAAAGATTGGTTAATTTGTTATTGGCTTAAATATATTTCTGATCTGCCTCACTGCAGAAACTGAGTCAATGACTTGTATATCTTTATTAATTTGCCACTAGGGCTCTGAATATAATTTTTATTTGAAATAATAATATATATAATCTATATTTGTATGGCCTCTATCACTCCATTAGATATTCAGTCTTCCAAAATTTGTTGGAAAATGTTATCCTCATGAAGTCTTCAATTTACATTAGTTTGAAATCTTGTTCTTAGAAAGACTATTGAAACATTTATAACTATTATTATCTATTTTCTTTTTAAATTACTTCTAATAAAAAATTTATCTATTAATTAAAAGTTTTTCCTTTCTCTCTTTCTTTGATATTATTAAAATTATTACAGATTAGTTCAAGTGATTGAATATATACTCTGAGATTTTCTGTCTGGACAGGATATTACGAGATTTAACAAACTTACTTTACACAATGGGTTTTTACTCAGAACTTAAGTTTTTTTTTAACTGCGAACAATTTAAGTTTCAATTTTAAATCTGCTTTTTGTTTCTTTTTAAATTAAATCATAGTCTCAGACAGTTTACATAGCTACAAGCGGCATCACTATTGGTGATTCTGAGCAAATTTTTGCTGTAGTGGCTGTGTCCAGTAAGTAATACCATAACTTGTTTTAGATGGCCTCTATTCAGCATCAATAATGAGTAACAAAGGGAATGTATATATGATTTTCTCTAGCCAACACTTTGTTACTTCGTTGAGGCAGGAAAGTATTAGAGCTCCTTTCTCGATGAAAATCCTAGAAAATGAGGAAACCTCTAAAAGTTGAAATTTATTCTTCAGTATATCCTCGATGTCCTCACTTTTTTTTATTTGTGAGTTTGGCATCAGGATAGGATTCTACCACGATAGCCATCTTGATGGAAAGAATGTCCCTGTAAGTCATTACTTCCTGTCCAGATGGCTCCGAACATTGAGGATTTTTATCAGTGACTTGGGTCTCAACCCTGACCTTTTTCGAGGGTCCCTCGGCAGAAGGTGGAGTGGTCGATTCACCCCTTACAATATTTGACCACATGATATCTAACCCTTGCCTGTCTCAAAAAGCCCTTCAGAACCAGAGGTGATTCCCGACTCTGATTTCCTCTTCTTCTTTCTCTCACCCTTTCCACCATTTATAGGAATCCCTTTCTTCACCACTTTCTTGAAGCTTTGCTTTGATAGCCTCTCTTCTTTCTTTAATTGTGAGATTAGGTCTAATGATTTTCAATTCACCAAGTTGCCTTATAGCATCAACAAATGAGCCAGAAAACCCTGGTGTATCTGGACCTTTAAGGAGTTCATCTTTTTCCTTTTTTGCTGATCCGTGTAGATCCAACGAAAGCTGAAAGAACTGTCAACCCAGGCAAGGTTATTTACTGCCAGGAGCTCGCCTAACTCCTGGAGGTTTCATTTGCATCTCCGCTGTATAGAACTCGGAGACATTACCCAATTAGGCATGGGTCACATGATACCATTAGGGTTCGGCTAAAACATACTATAAGGGTTAGTAGTTGGATCTACCTTGACACCGAAAACAAATGTATTACATTTATCATAGTTTGTATAGCTTTTACTTTACAAAGAACCAATGCAAAGGGCTACAATATTAAATAAGGAGACAAATAAATATATACATTTTAATATTCGCTTTGCATTTTATATAATATATGTCCTCCGGGTGTTAAGCGTATGATTTATTTTTCTTTGGTTTAGAGTATGGTTTGCATAGTTGGGAAAGAACTTACGTTAGTAATCTAATACCTGTAATTATTATTCAGAAACAGTTTGTCCTAAACAAAAGTAAGTTGGAACATTCAAAGCCATTATTCCTCTCTTTACGAATATTACCTTTAAGATACTTGGACATTTACAAAGTACTTACGTTATTTTTTATAAAAAGTGGAAACAGGCAACTTTCTGATAGGTCTGATGAGAGGAGGGTACAGTTAAGAAGTGCAGGAAATTTTGCAGTGCTAAAACCTTTTAAAACTTACTTTATGAAGACTTTTTGTTTCCTTGGGCCAAAATTATTTAATGTTCTGCCTGGCCACATCAAATGTGGAAATTAATTTTTTTTTTTTTTTTTTTGTGTGCGAAAATTGAGAAATTGGCTCTTTGAACAGGAGGAGGTTGAACACTTGCTTAATGTATGTAGTTAATAGTTATTGAATAGTATAGTGACCCTTATGTATTATTGCTCTTACAGATGTTTTAGAATATGTGTAATTTTATTATGATTTGGCTTTTTACTTTTTTTTCTTCTTGATAAGTAAGAACATGAGAATGTATATTGTTAATATTTGTGTAGAATGCTCACCAATATTTTTTGCAAATAAGCAAAGAAAACTCTTTGTAAATTATAATTTTTGTTTTAGGAGCTAAATATCGTTAGGTTAATTTTTTCTTAGTGCTATCATATTTTCTTTTGCAAAATTTACGAGTGGCTATCCCCAAAGCAGGCTATGCCTTTAGGGGAGCCGGGTGTTTTTCTTTTTCTTTTTTTTTCCTCTTCCAAAGTAATGTGGAGTTTTCTTTAAACTATATTATATTTTCTATTCAAGTGAATGTTTTTTTTATACTTTTAGATTAGATAAGCAAATATTATAGTTATAAGCTATGTATATTAGTTTTATGTATAAGTGTGTAAGTATATATTGGAAATATATAAGTGTATATATTTAAGAATATGGTTCAGATCAATGTACACTTTGTCTATTGTAGATTTTTTTAAATTTTTTCGTTAGATTTTTTTTCCTTTCTCTTTTTTCTCTCTCGCTGATTACTATTGTATAAAATAGCTGTAATAGATGTGTTGATATTTTGTATCTCTATTGTTTCTGGAGGAAAATAAAATTTTTAAAATAAATAAATAAATTTGTTTAGTTGGTCTAAAATCATTTATAGAATTTAATAAATCATTTTAATCTTTTTCTTGCCTATTTCAATGCAAATAAATTTACAACTATTCACGCCAGATAAGTTTTTATATTTATTTACACATACAACTAGAATCCATTAACAACAAAAAATAACCATAATAGCTGAACAATATTTTAACATTATTACAAATAATTTACATTATTTGCAAAAGTGGAACTTTAAGTATTAAAGATGGTAAATATAATATTTTCTTCTTGTTTTCCCCTCCCACAGTTAACTAAGCCCGCAATAACCATGATAACCACCCCATACCAGGTCATGTTGGTCATATCAGACAAAGAAAAATTATATGCGCTGCAACTTATTTCATTTCAGCCTAAAAATCTCTGTTTAACACATTGAGTTTTAAAAATTTCTAAATTATTGTTATTTAGGTAGCAGATTTTATTCCCTAAACACACCAGCCTGAAGGCTTTATGTTTATTTCCATATTTTAATCCAGTCAGCTTAGCTCTATATCCTTTGAAAGGTAAACAACTTCCTTCACTATATCTTGTCCAATTTCTATAATAACAAACAGTAGTCTCTTTTGCTCCAGTATTTCACACTCCAGCAATAAGTCTATAGTTTCCATGTTATGTCTAAGCCATGATGTTTAGATGTTTCTTGAATGTTCTGTATTCAGTGACAAAGCTCAAGACTGCTCAGTTTATATCTGCTTATAAACATATCTACACATCTAGAAAATTATTATTTGGAGTGGAACAATGGCCCTTGAGGCTTTTCTCCATCTATTGAGAGTCTTTACCCATCTTTTAAGATAGTTGTTGCTATATGTATAATCTTGGCCATAAACCAGTTCTAGACCAATGAGTGGAATCCGAGCCGTTTTTCTTGCCAGTTATGAAGCATTGAGTTTTAAAATATACTGCTAATATACTATTTTATGGAAATTTCTGAGATTTTCAAATAAAACATTTTGTTGACATCAGGAATTTGACACAACACTATTTTTAGAACAATATAAAAATATAAGTGAATGGTTTTCACTTTTTGTATTTACTAAAATTGTGTGTTTTTAACAGAGCAGAACGAAACTTCCACGTATTTTATTACTTGTACGATGGCCTTCACAACGATAACAGACTACACGAGTTCTATTTAGATCCAATACTAAGGCAACGTCACTCTTATCTAACGATGGATAAACAAGACATTGTGAGCAGAAAGGTAAGATCAGCAATTTGTTTTGAGATTGTTTAATATTCAAATAAACAATATACATTACATTCCACATACTTTCTCACATGAACACTGAACAAAATAATACAAAATATACATAAAATTTGCTGAATATTGCACCTACTTTTATGGCTCTCCATTATTGAATAAAATGTGCCGTTGACATCAGCAAACCTATGCTTTACAGCTTAAACCTATGTGTGTTTACTTAATTATTAACCTTTCCTCTGCTCGTTTTCTTAAGTTTAATAGTGAAACATTAGTTCTTTTAACTTAGTTTACAAAACTAATAATAAATATTATTTTCTACAAAAAACTCTGAAGAAAATTGACAAAATTCTTGTTTGCATTTTCTTTAAAAAGAGACATATTTTATGGTAATTCTCAATTTGAAGATTTCTGCTCTTATAAAGGATTTTCATTCATTTCTGTTTTTGGTTGGCCAATTTGGCTAAGGCTTTCATTGCATTTTTCATAACTAAACCATCAGCCTTCGAAGAAGTCAAGTCAATAGCATGGCATTGGCATGAATACCAATAAACAATGTTGCCTTCTCTATATCCATCAAAAAACTGTTGAAGATCTAGCTAATTTCTGGTTACTAAATTTTTCTTTAAACATGTGGTAACATGGACCTTCTAGTACTCTTCTATAGAGGCGGAGTGCTAAACACTAGAGGGATCAGACAAGTTCCCATGTGCCAAAAAAGTGTCAGTCATGTAATCTTTCAAATAGATTTACTTTTTTTGTATCTTGGGAGGATCAAGACAAATTTGGTTTGTTTTTTTAGAAAATTTGACAATCTTGTTCACAGTGGTTCAAAGTCATTGTTAATACTTTTAGAGAGTTTTATTAATACCCTTGATTGTGTGGCTCTGCCAAGCGTGGCATTTGGCAGCTGAAAATATCTAATGAAGGTGGACCAAAGCTGAAGGAAAGAAAAGAAATAACAGAAAAACAATGAATTCTGAGCTTGATATACAAGTCAATACTCCTATGACTTCTACTGAATCCTTATCAAGTTTTTTTTTAATTTCTGCCAGCAGTGGATAACTGATTGTGCCATATTTTGTAACTATATAGTCACAGTTGTTATATCTCCTTGATCACTTTGTTGGCTTTAAACTAGTGATTTCCCAATTCATCTAGTCAAGCCTCATATACTTTTTTTAGATGATCATGGTTTTGCAAAGTGGTGGTACAGAGATTCTACAGTGTTAAAACAAGATTACTGTAGTAGGTATTCCCGCTCAGGTATCCATGATAACTAAATTGAGGCAGTGCAACAAACACTGAATATATAAAGCCTATGACTGTTATTCTCTTATTTTAGTATGTACACCTTTATGAATGCCAGAGACTGGGCTATGATTAGAAGATGATGAATTTGATACTGTTCAAGAATTTTCCAAACAAGATTAGTAAAATGTGTTACATTTCTTGCTGACACAGTCCCAGAATCCCAAAAGTCATTGGTCAACATCAAGCCCTTTAGTAAATTTTACCAATACTACATTTGTACCTACTTAACATAATGTGATTCGTCCATCACGACTGAGAAGAACTCGTTGTCATTAATTTCTTTAAATATTACATCTCTGACTAGATCAGTTGATATTTGTAATGTCTCGTACTGTATTTTAGGGCTACAACAATTATTGGTTGACTTAATAATTGGTTGTCTTAATAATTGGTTGTCAATTAACAATTATTGTTGGTCTTACTGTCTTACAATAGAAAAAACTGAAATGTACTATTTGATTAGTTCACATAATTCTATAAAGCTACTGCTGTTTGATGACACGTCATATTCTCTATGGTCTCTAAAACCAGCCAAATACATTATAATATCTACAATTTTCATAATCTAATTCTTATTTTGGTCCAGTTCCAATTTGAAATGTACCATGTTTTCATAAATACTGCCATGTTCTTGTGAAACCTTGTAATCACATGATTATAAATACAAATTTTGTAAATCTCTCATGATTTACATTTTGCAAGGGCGTCCATTAACTTTTTCCAATTGTTATACCCAGATATCACAAATTTCTCACATTTGCTCTCATGATATTTTTCCTACTATCATAAAAATTTGAAAAATGAAGAAGAATACATTATCAGTTTTTATACTGTTTTCTAGCTATTCGTTGTTTCTTTAATGTTTAGATGAAAAACTTTGAAACTATTTTCCCAACATAGTTTAAGGAAAAGACAATAATCAAGGTTGACATGGTCTGGTTTCCAAGTCATCAGCAGTTGTATTTTCTTCTAATTCAACTCCCCCACTTAAAAATCCACCAGTGGTATCTAACAAATAACTTCTGCTAGGTTTGCTAAAGTCCTTTTTTGCAATACCTCCAAAACAATTTCCTCAAAGTACTGCACAATGTTGCTCATAACAAAGTAAGCATGTAGTTTTCAGAATACGTGGGCCATATTATTATCAATTATAGATTATCAATCATATTATCTTCAATTCACAGATTCTGTTTATTTTATTGAAAAACATACACTTTATTTTGTACAAGTGTGATTTAAACATAATTAATTTGTTTAGGCCTACATTCTTCTGCCACTCTTAGTATTCTCATTACTTTAGCTGACAAGTTTTGGATGAATTTCATTTTCAAAAGCTATTTATGTACTGCATTTTCTCATAACGGAGTGATTATATGTAATCCAAATTACCTCCCATCTACTCAACCTTTAAACTCTGCCCTCTACTGTGATTGATTGACACCTTGCTGCTTTGTTATTGGCTAGTTAGTTTCTATAATTGTAAGCTTATCCAATAGCATTGGATTATTAAACATTATATCAGGCTGATTATTTATTTGCTCATTTAAAATGTGTTGTACTTTTAATGTTACTTCAAATATTTTCCAATTGTTCTATTTGTTAAACTATTTACACTTGCTGCAATAATGTTATAATTTCATACAATCTTTATTTATTTTGGAATGTGTTCTTCTTCTAACACACATATGATACAAAATTTGAATATTTTCATATTTTATAGGATCTAATGTGGAACTTAAATCATGTCTAAGTTTACGCCTTATTTGACCTATGTATGTATGCTGTGTTCACTCACATTTGATTTCATAAACTCCATTTTTACCTGTTGCAACTGTCATTTTCTTCAGTTGTATTGCTTAAGTATTCCTAAGTGTGTTATTCGTGTTAATTGTCATCTTTATATTATATTTCTTAAAATAATGTTTTGTAATAATTATTTTGTAAATAATAAGTGGATTTATTAATAATAACTGTGAAAGTTAACTTATATTTTAGAGCTTACATATTTTTCTGTTTTTCTATCCATCGATATTAATTTTTCTAAACTACTTTCTTCTTATAGAAAAACAGAAAAGTTAGGGCTAACTTGAGAGGAAATGAGATTTATCAAATGAAACATTAGAAAAAAGACGTAATAAGAAAGGTTTTAATTCCTTTATTAGCATTATATTTTTAATAATAGTTATTATTAAACATTATACAAACCATGTTATATATACCGGGTATAAAATGTCATAGAACGGTTAAAAAACTTTTAAACTTGAAAAGGTATATAACTTAAACATTAGAAATGTTTTTTCGTGTTAAAAAAGCTATTTTTTGGTATTATAAGGTAAATTCATTGCCACCCAAAAATGGAGTATATGGAGGCAACTTAAATATTGTAAAATGTAAAACCTCATTCTAAAGGTCTTATTTAATAAAAAATAACCGCACAAACTAGAAGTTGATATCTTCCTCTAATCCAAATTTCCTTTAGAAACTTCTCTACAGAAAATAATAAGGAGAAAAAGTTATTACAGCAAAATGGTGCAAAGTCTGTTCAACAAAATAACAGTATTTTTCACACACAAAATTTCTAAAATTTCAACCGTCTACCTTTTCCAGTTTAAAAATTATTTAACCATCCCAGGACTATATTTAAAATTTGTATTTAAATTTAAATATATCATAGATATATTTTACATAGTTTATATTTATTACAGAATAACGTTGAAAAATTTCATGAACTCAAGACAGCTTTTGAATGTGTTGGTTTCCGTGAAGGAGAAGTGAGTTCTGTATATAGAATTATTGCTGCCATTTTACATTTAGGTGATGTTGAGTTTGGTGAAGTTATATCAAATGACAACACAGACAACAAAAGTAGAGTGGTTGATCTGGCGCCTTTACATCGAGGTAAGTTAAGAAGAAGTGAACTCTGTATAGAGTGACCACATATTCCGCTTTTACCGGGACAGTCCTAGTTTTTGATTGTGTCTCTTGGGAAACGTTTTCAGGAATTTAAAATATTCCAGTTTTTGTAGTCACATTTTTTTGTTAAATTAAATTTTCTGAATCTAAAAAGATATTATTTTTCAATGGATACCAATCTTATCTGCTGCATAAACAATAAATTAACAATGAAATAGTAGTAAGCTGAGAAATTTGGAGATGCTGCAACATGAGATTCCAATAGATTTTGAACATCACAGGCAAGGAAGTATACCATGACTGTTAACTGACATACGAAAATGAATATGCAATTTTTCCTTGACAATAAATTCCAATGGATATCAAGATTTCATCTGAACGCAATTACCATGTTGTTAAATTGTGAAAGTCAAGGGGCCGAAGCCTCATTGTGACCATTGCTAATTTATCTATGTATTTAAATTATACTATGAAACTATGAAGTTCAATACTTCTTCAACATGGTTAACCTATACAATGTAATGTTTCAAAAAACCTGTTTATAAAATTGTTTTTATTAAATATAGTTAAAGAGTAGAAAAACATTATACTGACTTTCTCATAAACCTTTTCAACAAAATCAAATACTATGAATAACAAAAATCTTAAACATGACATCAAAAATTTAATTTTCTTTATTACAGAGGTTTTTCCTATAGATTTCTTATAAGAGATAACTTATTTATTCATTATTGGTATAGACTTTTTGCAAACTTTTGGATTAGTACTATTTTGAACAAATACGTGAAATTATTACACAACCTGCTTAATATTATTACTGCTTAATAATAGGCAGTAGCACGACCTATGATTCATCAGTTGAACATTAGACAAAATGTGTAACAGATTATATCATGGCAGTTGGCCTTCAAGGTATACTCTCTTATCTGTGGCAACATCTTCCAATACATCTTACTCCCACCTTGTTATTGACAAAGTAGTGATAGCGAGCAGAAATATCTTATAACTGTTTTGTATGTTCATATATTCCTAAACCTTAGTATATACAATACAATACCAAAACGATTAGTTTTACTAATTTAGTTACTAAATTAGATTGAAATGTTTATTATATATATTGTGAAAATATTTAAAAAATTTATAACGTTATGTACAAATTAAATGTGATATTTCACAATAAAGTAGCTTGGATTTTCATTTAATGGAAAAGTAGCTTGTAGGAAAAGTATAGTAAATCTAAAAACATTACATAATAATATTACAAACCCCTTATATTCCCTGAATTAACAGTTTCTAAACACTTTATTCATTTTTTAAACTTTGAAAACACTTTTCTTTATAATATAAGCTTGGATCTCTTGTAATTATGGAGTATATACCAGTTCTTTAAATATGTACTATCTGTATCAGTGCTCTGATCCATCTGTGCGCTCCCTGTTATTTGGGAAAATCCATCTTAAAGGATCATGGATGCTTTTTAGAACATCTTATGAATTAAAGTAATTAAATTATGGGATTTAAATTTTGGCTAAAAAAAATAACAATGTTATTCACATGATGTTGATCTAATAATACTGTTGATCTGTTTTTATTTTAGCTTCAAAACTGTTAGGAGTAGAAGCAAGCGACATGCTTGAATGTTTAACAGCTAATAGTGTTGTAACTCGAGGCGAAACTATCACTCGTAACAACTCTGTAGTTGAAGCGAGTGCCACCAGAGATGCCATGGCTAAAGCTCTTTACAGTCGATTGTTTGATTGGCTAGTGAATTGTATCAACAGTCTTCTAACATCAAATACAAGGTTGGTCTTGAAATTAGATCATTTAAGTATATTTAAAATAATTGTATTCCTAAGTTTTTCGTTTGAATGAGACGTTATTTATACATAATAATACTGCCTTAACATTGAGAAACTGCTATAGTAGCAGTTATCTAAAGGGAAAAAATGTTGTGGAACCCTCATGGCCCTATGAGGTATTTAATATGCTTTTATGAACTTAAAATTTATTATCTAAAAATTATATTACAGTAGAACCCCTCAAACTCGACCCCCTCAAACTCGACCCCCTCAAACTCGACCCCCTCAAACTCGACATTCCGTCAAACTCTACAGGACCAGTGACCAGGAGCATGGGATTTCCAAGGTCATTCACTGCATTGTTTTACGCCATGTGCGCCTGCCAGATGCCGGGAGGTTGAGGCTTGTCACTTTTGTTTATACAGCTGTGAGGGTTGCTCCTTTGTCTAGCCACTTTCTAATCCTACTGTATAGTAGAGGCCAAAGTTAAAGATAAAGGGTCCAGGTAGACCAGGACAGCCCCAATCATGTGTTGTCAAAACATTCATATTGTTGTGAACCCAAGCGCCTAACCACCCGGATGCTACCAGTCATTAGCACCGATTCCATTAAAGTAAGAGGCAAGTCTTTTGTAATAACAATTCAACGGAGCGTCGTAGAACTATGATTCAAGTTTTGTAATAAAGGTCTTAACCATGTGAAAAAAATGACCCGACTTAATTATATGTGATCAGCAGTTCAATTTATAGCATTTATATTGGACCGTGTTATTTCCAAGAATAGTGTTTTTTTACTGTAGACTTTACTGTAAATTTTATTACAGCATATTAGCATAGGTCTTTTTAGTTTACTGAGCCTATTGTACAAGACCAATACTTTTAAAATCTCATTTGACCCATCGATAAATTTCATTTTAATGTGTGATTGAACACACTATTTTTGTTGTTGTCAGGCAGGGACTTTTTTGAAATAAACATGTAATCATTGATAATCAATAAATGTACAGTTATTTAAAGTATTTGTTGCAAACCTAACCATTAAATACCAAAGTTCCCTAAAACTCGACAACCCCCAAACTCGACAACCTTAAAGTCCACATTGTGTCGAGTTTGAGGGGTTCTACTGTACTTGTCTTAAAAGTTTATTACTTGGAATGAAGACACTGTTATTAACACACAATTGATAATAAATATTATTTTATGAGAATCTGTTTATTAGTCTCACAATTTCAGATCTATTTTTATTATGTACCTCTTTCGTATAGCATTCAAAGTAATAAAAAAAACAGCTCTTTCCTTAAAGCACTGATATGATTAGGTGCTTATTTTCAAAATAATGTTCTCAAAATATTTAAGAGTAAATTGAGGTTTTATGGTAGTTGTACAGTACAACCCAAATTTATCAGTTGACCACTAAGCTGACATGATGAATTAATAAATTTATTACATTCTAACATTTACTGATATTATTATTTCATTCCACTTATGTGGTAGTTAATTGTCATTGAAAATTTTGTTGTTAGTCTTCATAGAAAGATTGAATTGTGGTTGTAGAAATTTGGAATCAGCCAAATTCAATTCAGAAATCTTTTTTTTTTTTTTTTTTTTTATTTCATCTATTTTAAGTGTGTTATAAATAAAAATAATTGTTGTATAATAAGGCAGAAAACAATTTAAAACCACCACCATTATAGAACAATTTGACTGTCCTGAAATTATAATCTTTGTGATTTTTATTTCAGAGGAGAATCATTAGTCATTGGGCTACTTGATATTTTTGGTTTTGAAAACTTTTCAAGAAATTCTTTTGAACAACTGTGTATAAATATTGCCAATGAGCAGATTCAGTATTACTTTAATCAGCACATATTCACATGGGAGCAACAGGTAAGACGTTTTGTTATAAACTTGAATATACATTTTACTTTTTTATATACTAACTGTTTATGAAATTTTAGGGCACTTGTAGATAGCTTGTAAATGAATGAATATAGAAAAATGTGATCTCATGTGTTCATAAGCTATCTTCATACACAAGGAGTCCCAGTTTGCATTAAATTAAAAATATGAAGAGAGGCCTATTTGTTAAAAGATATACTTTGATAACTGATTAAGATTACAACTTAATAAAATTTCAGTATGTTTTAACTATGATCAACTGCAATTCTTTGACACCCAGTTTAGGTAAAAGTAATTTAACCATAAGATAGTCTTGTGTGACTAGTAGTTCACATTTTTTTGCCTTTGTTGATTGAAAAGTTGTAAGCAGTCTGAGGCTTTATGAACAGCAGAATTATAAATAATTGAGAGTAACGTTACCATGTTAATACATTCAAAATATATTTGGAAATATCAGTTTTGTTGTTCATTCCCAAATCTCAAAAATATTTTCTCCTAATCTACTATAAAAATCCAGGTTAAATATTGGTTCGAAGTTTGTTATAACTCTAGAAGAGTAAATAAATTAAAATTAGCATATTTTTAAACTTCAGTCTTATGAGTCTTATTTGATCTAAGCTCAAAATAAAAACATGTTTTGAAATTCCAGAACACAAAAATTATTGCTACAAAAGGTAAAATGATCAAACAAGTTGTTTAACCTGAATCCAAAACAATGGGAAAATTAATTACTTGAATACCTCATCCAACTTCATAAGTCAGCAATCACTACAGGGGTTCAGGGCGCAAGCGTTTTGAAAATCAAAACTTTTTTAAATCCTGGATTTTAATTCACTAAAATACAGCAGCGGAATTAACAACATGCATTATGTACTTAAACTATTTAAAATTAAATCGGAAGTTATGTTAGTAATGAATAATTTTAACAGATGTTTTTTAAAACTGTAGGAGTATATGGCAGAAGGTATACCCGTAGATCTTGTTGAATTCACAGACAACCGTCCTGTTCTTGATATGTTACTCTCAAGACCTATTGGATTACTTGCTCTTTTGGATGAAGAAAGTAGATTCCCTCGATCTACAGATCGCTCTTTAATAGGTAATAAATTAGTTTTTACGTTATTCATTTATACATCCTTAGTTATCCATTGTCATGTAGCCATCAACACTTTGTTTTTAATGAATCAATTGGAATCTACAAAGTTGCCACCAAATTTTAAAACTAAAATGCAAATAGAAGCTAAGTACTTATGAATAATTATTGCTAAATAATTATGAAAATGTTAATTTTTACCACATTTTAAATAAAGTTAATTTGCTTAGTTTTCGCTTTGGGAATTTGATACAATAACCTCATAATCACTAAATGTCTAAATAAATATTTAGGGTTGCATTTTGTAATGCTGTGTGCCATAATAATTATTATGATTACCAAATAGAAATTACAGTAGAACCCCTCTAATCCGTCACCTTCGGGACTGGGGGCATGGTCGGAACGCAAAAAAAGTCGGATTATCCGAAAAAAGTCAATATTTATGACATATTATATAAATAGATTTTTTTAAGTGAAATGAGTGATATATAAACTTTTAAAAGTCTATATAATAAAGTCTATATATAAACTTTGCAAGAACTATAGCAAATCAATAGAAACAACACGAGAGATGACACAGCACTGAAGGGGGAAAGCGATAACAAACCGGAAAGAATGGCGCCAGGCAGGCCGTGAATCATCGACAAGTCGGCACAATATTGCGAGCTCGAGCACGGTCGGATTAACCGGAGTAATGGACCACCCGAGGACGGATTAGAGGGGTTCTACTGTATATTGAAACAGTTCTAATATATTAAAACAAGCGCCATATCACTAAGTAAGGATGTACATGATTATGGTATCTGATTATGTTTGTTGTGCCAATGTGACTATCAAATACTCTCCCAGATTGCTTAAAAACATTCAAAATTATAAAACTTTTAAGATTAGTCAACTTTATTATCTAGGCCCTGTTATTCTGTGGAGGAGTTTATCTGCCATAAGTCACAATAGGCATTGTTTGTCGTCTGAAGTAATCCTGCTGTGATAATGGGTGCAGACTTGGTCATGGATTTGCTTATATTAATTTTATTGTTAATTTATTTTTGTCTTTCTGTATTTTATAATCATTTTAAATATTATTAATGTGTTTTATACATCTTTGTATTGTGTATGAATCATAAATACATAAAATCTTATATGATATTGTAATACCCTGACTTTTTATTATTATCATCAATTTCGAAACCGTTCTTAATGTTGCTTTTAAATATCATCATATATTTTTTAATTTCAGATAAATTCCATGGCAACATAAAAAGCAAACTGTATGTAAAACCAAAGTCCAATGCTTTATGTTTTGGTGTTCACCACTTCGCAGGGAGAGTCGTATACCAAGCTGAAGGATTCTTGGATAAGAATAGACACTTCCTGGCTCCTGAGGTCATTCAACTATTGAGAGCATCACAACTAGACACAGTGAGATATCTATTTCAATGTCCAATTACTAAGACTGGTAACTTGTACTCTGCAAATCCTGCCCCGAATCCAAGTCTTACAAAGGTAAATCTAAAGTAAACACAGCTTATACCTTCATGATGATTTGAATTGGTGATTTTCATTGTTTTTTTATTAAATCATCATACAAATTGCATTATGTATATATTTTACGATTTTAATGTAATATTAAAGCACAAAATCATTTTATTTATTTTTCCCTTCATTTATCAAAATAAATATATATCATCTACTGAATTAGAAATAATAAAAATATGTTTGAGTAATAATTACACATTTAACATTTATTTCACATTACAGTAGAACCCCTCTTAATCGGTCTAGTCGGGACTGACACCCGGGCCGGTTGCCCGTTTGGCCGGTTAATCCGAGGTTCCCGTGAAAATCGGTTTTCGTTCAAAGAAAGCTTATTTAATCAGGTAGCACTAAGAATTATGCAATTAAGATGTTATTGCAACTAATTTTATTGTACATAAATGTATCGTATATATTATGTTATGTATATTATACATCAAACATGAAGAAATTAAACACTACAAAGCTTTTTTACAGATTCCTCCTCTGTCAAGTCTTTTGACACATTTAACCGCGTCTCAAACGAAACCAACACACGCTTCCGAAAACTGAAAAGAAATGTTATATTTTCCATAATGTATACTAAAATGATTCATGGAAAAAAGCGGCCCATCAAACGTTTTTGTGGGTGTATGTTTGCTATACCGACGGGTGCCAATGCTGCGGTGTTTTTAAGCCACCGACAATAGGATACCGCTATCGACAAAATCGTTTGACTCGCCGCTGCTTTGGTGCCGCGGTGTTTTTATGCCGCCGACAATGGGATACCGCTATCGACAAAGTCGTTTGATATCGCCGCCGCTTTGGTGTTTCAATTACAATTTATTTTCGGAAACTCTCATCCAACCAGTACACTACGATATAGGCCGGTTAATCCGAGGACCGGTTAATCCGAGGACCGGTTAATCCGAGGCCGGTTAACAGAGGTTTTACTGTATTGTCATTTTAATATTTTGAATATGTTTTTATACAAAGTCAGTAGTCAAGCTCATTGTTCATTTACATTTATTTTCATTGTATTGTAATATAGGATAATAGGTGTGTAAGTGTAATGGCTTTGCAGTCACAGTCAAGAGCACAACAGACAGCAGCCACATATTTCCGTTACTCACTCATGGATCTCTTACAGAAGATGGTTTGTGGTCAGCCTCAGTTTGTGCGATGTGTTAAACCTAATGACTCCAGGTCACCAAGGTTATTTGATCCTATTAAAGTTGTACGACAACTTCGTTATACTGGTGTCCTAGAAACTATCAGGATACGGCAACATGGGTTTTCTCATCGGATTCCATATGCAGAGTTCTTAAAAAGGTAAAATGTACAATTTAATGTTTATTTTAATCAATACTGAATGGCAATGGATAACTATTAATTTATTTTTAAAACTCCACAGGTTTTATAAGATTGTTTATATAATAAAACATAAAAACAAATATCTATTCATGTACTGCATCTAATGAGTACAATGCAGGCACTCATATGGATGCTCCTACCATCTACAACATATTTCCTTATGATACAACTCATTTGACCTTGTTACCTTCATCAAACCTTTAACTAGAAAAGGAGGGGATTTCAGATGTTGGGGCTCATATAAATCGCTTGGTATAAGGCCTGGAGTATAGAAGGCGAGGAGATCAAATTGTTCCTAGCCGAAGATCATGAGGAGGTGTTGCATTGCAGCACAGCAGTGTCTAAGTGGATTTTGTCGTGAATCAGAGTAACACTCCTGGTAAGCAAGTTACTTCTTGCTTATTTTGGATTGTACGACACAATTTCTTGAGCGTTTTTTAATACACACCTGCATTGATTGTTGAGACAAGAAGACTACAAACAAAACTCCAAAACACTGTGCATATGATCATCCAAGAATCTGTCTGTTTGAAATTTTGTAGTTGATGTCGTGAAATATGGCTCCAATTCCATAGACTGTGACTTTGATTAGAGGATGTGTGTCTCATGTCTTGTCCTTAGTGACTATACAGCTCAAGAAGTCATCACTTTACTTATTGTAATTTGTTAGAAAGGCTAATGCACTGCCCTACTGTTTCATTTGTTCTGTAAGTATTTGTGGAACCTATCATGTACTCATTCCCTTACTACAGTTTCTTAAACACAATTTTGTGAAGAAATTGTTTTGAAATTTTTATAAATGCAGGAAAAATTGGCATAATAGTGAATTGTCTGTTTTCTCTAATCTTCTCTTCAACCTTCAACTGTACACATCAAATTAAGCACTCTGTCTATCATTGTGCAAATTTTCTCATTCTTCATTAAAATTCCCACTTATTTCCTTACAATTGAATCACTTTTCAAGGATAAAATAAAGCAAAAGCTTAAAGTTTCAAATATTTAATAGTATAAATCAGCTACAATTGTTTCGCCTTGCGGCATCATCGGGCAACTGATCGGGCAGTTGCCCGATGATGCCGCAAGGCGAAACAATTGTAGCTCATTTATACTATTAAATATTTGAAACTTTAAGCTTTTGCTTTATTTTATCCTTGAATATGGAGTTTCAACAAGAAATATCTGCTATTACATTAAAGTTGAATCACTTTTGCATGTACTTCGTAAAGATCAAAAATGATAGTGTGAATTTTAGCCAGTTTAATAATTCTCATATTTAAGAAACAGATTACAGACTCCATTTCCCATACAGCAGTCATCTCGATTCTTAAACATTATAACATACATCAGGATTCATACATGCTACTCAAATATCTGAAATTGTATCAGTGCCTTAGTAGCAAATCAACTAACAAGCATGTACAATATCGTGGTCACAATGCTGCAGCAGTAATTTAGAAACAGAACTCAATTCGTTATTAATATATCTAAACTATGGTTTTAATTTTACTTTCTATAATTATTAAAAAAAAATTATACTACATTTGAATACCAATTATAACTATTTATTTATATATACCTATTATTAAAACTATCTAATTGTTTATTATTTACGGACAGGGACTATTTTTTTCTATGTAAAAAGTAATTATTTAAGTGTGTAGAGTATTTAACGGATTATTGAATTTCCCATAATATTATAAGTATCTTTATATATTTCCCTAATGTAATGCATTTTCTAATATATTATTCTTTATATTGCAGGTATTGTTTCCTAGCATTTGGTTATGACGAACGAGTTGTTTCAAATCGAGAAAATTGTCGTTTACTTCTTGTACGCCTAAAGATGGATGGTTGGGCGATCGGGAAGACTAAAGTGTTCTTAAAATATTACCACATTGAGTACCTGGCTAAATTATATGAAGATCAAGTGAGTAATACATTTAGAAGTATCACACAAATCAAATCTTGCATACCATGATAAAAATAACTAAATTAAAAGGGGCTTATATTTTTTTCATTAAATTCAATGATAGAACTTCATTTTTTCATAGTTTGGATGTGCTTTTATTATTTATCTTTGAACTTATGTGTTTGTATTATTGTCTTCAACGTGAGGCTCTAATTATTAAGAAAAATGTTTTAATAAACATTAACCATTTAAAACACCAATCAAAATGGTTTTATTCTTCATTTAGTTTTATTTCTCAATGTCCTTTGTACAACAAGTTTTTTATTTAGTCACTATCATTATATGAAATAGATCTAATTAAAAAAATTAATAAAACTAACTGACACAGTAAAGACTAACCTGTGTAAAAAGGCATGTCTCTTTTTAACAATTTCAACAATGACATATTAAGAGTACTAAATAACAATAATAATTTTTAAGTTTTATGTGTTTAAACTAATTCAATGTTTTAGTTAGTGTTTAAAGTTTTATTAAAAAATCTGTTAAAACTTAAATGAGGTTCTCTTTGTATTATATTTATTATCTCAGTTAGTATACTATAACAAATTTTTACTTATGAATAATTTTTTAAAATTCTAAGTCTAAAATTATTAAAAATGAAAAACTAGAGATTAGTTAACAATATCACTTTAAACAGTTATTTATTAATTATTATAATACAAAATCATATTTGAAATATTTTTAATTAGTCTTTGATCTTTAGTAATTACAATTGAAATAAATGTTCAATTCAAATGCCTCTAGGCTTAGCTCAGTCTATATAGTAAATTTATATTTAGAAATATATTTTAATTAGTTCAATTAATCTCGGGATAGGCACTCGGCTGGGATGATTGTATTATTTTATTTTTAAAAACGCATATATAAATTGTAATGGAAGTTTATTAAATTTTGAAAAAAAGAATTTAAATATTCAAGTTCTTATAATGGTTACTTAATAGTTCTAGGCCTTTAATAAGGTTCCTTTTAAATTGATAAAAAAAAAAGAAAACGTTTAACTGTTATTAGACAGAATATACCAAGTTCTGTATTAGCACTACTTTTATTCACTGTATAAAAATCAAAACAAAAACACTTATTAATTATAAAAAAACTTTGGAGGTGGGATTTTGGCTTCTTGCTATGTCGAATGCTACCATGTTAATAATAATTTTCACATCTAAGCGGGTTTTTGCTTCGTTGCGGAGGGATCTCTTCTCTGCATCGTTTGTTGATGTGCCGATCGTCTTCCGCTGTTGTATATAGTCCTGGTATTTTATACCTTTTCTGGATATTAGGCAATTTTTGATTATACTGATATACTTTTAAATTCATATTGTTTATAATAATTCAATTTATGAGTTAATTAGTTGTTATTTAAATGGTTAAATTTTGTTTCTAATCGCGATTACAAATATCAGCTGGGCGTATATTTACTAATTCATTCGATAGAGGCTTTGGCTTTTTTATTTTACCCTAATTTTATTTCTTCTTATTCATTAGTCTCAGATGTTATTTGTACTGTTATAATGCCCTTCAAACTGATTTTTGATGAGGGTACTGAGTCTAAAATCATTTTGTGAAGTACAAATAACATCTTTTCTTTAACTATAAACATGTAACAATGAACTAACTTAAACTTGTTAATAATAAAATGACTTAAAACTAATAACAATTCTTTCATCTTACATGGTTAATAATATCATTTTAATTCACTTTTATGGCTTTTAATCGGGGTGGGGGTTTATATGTAGTTCTTAAGATTATAGTTTTTTTTTTTTTTTTTTTTTTTTTTTTTTTTTTTTTTTTTTTTTTTTTTTAGGGAACATTGTCTTGATGTAGGGTCTTTACTGGGTTTCATATACACTGGGACATTGGGGTAGGTTCTCATGATTTGTAGTTTGTACTTTGCACTTGGTGGGATGGGGTTGGGACTTATGTATAGTTCAATAAGATTGTAGTCTTTTGGTTGGGGCACACACATATAAAATTGTTTTCACTTCACTTGGGCTATATTGTTTATTGGTTTGGGTTTTATAATATATGTGAATTATTTGGAGTTTCTTTAATACATTAAGCAACATTTATCATGTTTAATATATGTTGGGTGGCTGTTATGTTATGGTTTGTGCATAGGTATATTTATATTTCGTCGTCTTTCTGTTCGGGTATAGGTTGATGATATGGCTTTAATAATGATACGTGGTAGGGACCATAAATTTTCTGGTGATCGTCGACTAAGGTGTAGGTGGATTTTCCAATTCTTTTATGTATTTTCAACGGTCCGACATAGATGGTAAAGAGTTTGGCAGTTTCTCCGTAGCATAAGCTTGATTGTGGGAACGATTTTAGTAATACTAATTCATCCTCCTTAAAAGTTGTAATTTTGTGGGATGAGTTGAATTTTGCAGCACGTTTGTCTTGGATATTTCGAATTTTGGTTTTAGTTATTTCTAATTTTTGCTGAAGGGGAATCTGTTTTTTAAAAGGGCTTTGGATTACTTCTGTCCAAAATCGTTTGTCGGTTATGTTTAGCTGTAGTTCGTTTGGGGTAAAGCTGGTCGTCTCATGTCGGACTTCATTTAGGAAATCGTTTATAGTTTGTATGTAGCTTGACCAATTTTTGTGGTTGTTAGAGCAATATGTCCTTAAACAACGTTTGATCTCTCTAATTGGACGCTCTGCCATGTTGGACATCGGATGGTGGACTGGGTTTAAGATATGTTTGATGTTATTTTCTCTTAATTTGTTGATCCATATATTGCTCTTGAATTGGGTTCCGTGATCTGACAAAATTTTGATTGGTTTTCCGCAAGTTGGTATGTAATCATTAAACATTCTGTCTGGTATGGCTTGTGATGTGGCTCTTTTTAGGTTATATAATTTGACAAATTTCGTGAAGGTGTCCAGAATTATAAAAATATATTGCACGCCTCCTTTGCTTCTCGGGAGCGGTCCTATTAAATCTGTGGCTAGTAGGTCGCCTTTTCTGCTGCTTTTGACTCCACTGGTCTCGCCGTATAAAGGATGGTTATTGTACTTGCATTTCTGGCAGGTGTCGCAGGTTATTAGTAATTTTTTAATACATCTGGCCATATCCTTAAATATGAAATCTTCCTGGAGTATGGTTAGGCATTTTTTCGCACCGCAGTGTAAGTAATACTGGTGGCATTCCCAAATTAAATTATTTATCAGTTTTCTTGGTACTACGATTAGCCATGACTCGTTGTGTTTTTGATATAGGGTATCGTTGTGTATCTTGAATCGTTGATTTTGTGTGCTATTTTCATCTTTGTTATAATTTTGTGCTTTTAAATAATTTTGTTTTAGGTCTAAATCGTTTCGTTGTAGTTGGGGAAGGTTCTTAAGATTTTCTAAAAGTTCGAAATTATATTGTCTGTTTAGATTTGCCACTATTAGTTCTGAGGGGTTGTTTATGGGACTCTCTATGTTTTCGTCTGTTCTTATTCTGCTGAGGAGATCAGCTAAAGTATTGTCTGCTCCTTTGCAATGTACAATTTCGAAATGGTAATCTTGTAAGGCAAGGATCCACCGTGTTAGTCTTGCGTTTAATAATTTGCATGTTTTCAAAAAGGTTAACGCTTTGTGATCTGTGATGACTGTAAGTTTTGCGTTCAGAATGTAGTGTCGTACCTTTTGTATACAGTATACTACGGCCAATAGTTCCTTTTCTGTAGTAGTGTACTTGAGTTCGCATTTCTTTAGAGTCTTGGATATAAATAGTATAGCCCTTTTATTGTTGTCCTTATCAATTTGGAATAAATGTCCTCCTATGGCAATATCGGAGCTGTCGGTCTGTAGGTAGTACGGTTGGTCGGGTATGGGATGGCTTAAGACATTGGTTTGTAAAAATAATTTTTTAATCTCTTGAAAGGTTTGTTCTTCCTTATGGGTCCAGTTAAATTTCACCTTTTTGGATGTTAATTTCATCAAAGGTTGCACTGTTTTTGCATATTTGTCAACAAATTTATTGTAATAATTGATGCCCCCTAGGAAGCGTTTTAGTTCTTTCCTAGTGGTTGGGGAGGGAAACTTTTGGAAACACTTTATTTTTTCTAAGTCGGGTTCTAAACCTTTTGTCGTCAAATAATACCCTAGGAACGGTACTTTGTCCCTACAAAAGATGGATTTAGACAAGTTGACGGTCATGTTTGCATCCTTTAGCTTTTCGAAAACCTTTTCTAAGTGTTGGAGGTGTGTTGTGAAGTTTGGGGAAGCAATGCATATATCGTCTATATATACTAACGAAAAGTTCTCGATACTATTTCTGAACACTCGGTCTAAAGCTCTCACAAGCGCGGCTTGTGATGTCGATAGGCCGAAAGGGGTGACAATATACTGGTAGACTCTACCTCGGAACTGGAATGCTGTATAAGGCCTGGAGTCGGGTTCTAGTTGGACTTGCCAGTACGAGGATGTTAGATCTAGTGTCGTCAGCCATTTAGAGTCGGTCGCTTTGGCCAATAACTCGTTTACACTCCTGTTGCATTCGTAGTCGGGCGTTATTAGGGAGTTTATTCTTCTCATGTCTAGACATACCCTTAAGTTGCCAGTTTTCTTCTTCACTATGATTATAGGGTTGATGAATGTGCTGTTGGACGGTTCTATTATATTGTTTTCAAGCATATCGTTTATCTCCTGCTCGACTGCGCTTTGCAGGTTTATAGGGATGGGATAGCTCTGGGCTCTATAATTGTCTGGTCGTTCTACGTGGATATGGTGTTGGTATTTGTTGCATCTCCCTGGTTTGTCGGAGAATATTTCTTTGTACCTGCATACTAAATTGGCCATTTGTATTTGTTGATCATAATTTAAATTTTCATTTGCCTTAAACATATCTATTATTTCACTGAGTTGATTATTTTCATTTTTATAATTACTTATTGGAGTTTCAATATTATTTTCATACTTTATATCATCGTAGCATACCATTCTGCATTTTGTTCCTTCGTTTTCTTCACAGTCTAACTTCAATTGCAATATTTCGCTCTTTGCGTTAATTATTTTAATTGTATTGTCGTCGAAGTTTAAATCCATCTTCATATTACTTATCGTGTCTATCCCAAAAATACATTCTTTAATCAAATATGGTACAATCACACACTGTACATCGAACTCGAATTGTTTTATTTCTGCTTTTAGCATAACTACTTGTGAAATTCGTTTAGATTTATTATTTAAGGCGGTTGTTATGAAAGTATTGCTGACAGGTAATTGTTCAAAATGGCCTAATTTATTTTTATTATTTATGAACCATGTCTCTGATAAACAAGTAATGTTGCTACCTGTATCGAGGAGGGTATTGGTGTTAATTCCATTTAGTTTCACGTTGATGACCGGACATTTGTAAATTGTAGGTGGCTCGTTATTTCCGTCATCTTCTTCTTGTAGGAGGAATTCTCCATTACAATATAAATTCGATATAATAACTTCGTCTTTGTGTTGCTGTCCTTCTTCGGTTTCTGGCCTATTTCCGATTTTATGTTTAATTTCTTGCACTGGAGTGGTTGGTGGATTGCTGAAGTCCCCTTCTTCTTCAGAATCACACGTGTAGCCATAGACTTCATTTTGTTTTTGACCTAAACCAGTGCGTTGGCGTTTAACGCGGTCTGATTAGGGTCGATTTCGGGTTCAGAAGCAGGTTTGGTTAGTGTGGGTGGCCTGGTAGTGGTGGCGATCATCTGGCAGACCTTTTGTTGTTCCCTTGTTGGATATACTGTTTCTCGCTGCTGTTGGTATGCTGGTCGGCTTTGTTGATGGAAGTTTGTTGGTATAGGACCTGGTTGTCTGTCGTAAGTAATCCTAGGTGTGTATCTGGTGTTGTTGTACATGTGTTGTCCATTGTGGTATGCAGGTCTTTGGGTTGGCTGTTCTCCAGTTTGGTTTCGGTAAGGGTGGTTTCTGTAATTTTGAGTGGTGTCGTTCTGCAGTGTATTCCGGTAGGATGGGCCTCGGTTGTTGTATTGATTGTTGTTGTTGCGTTGGAATAATTGGTGTTGTCGAGCTGTCGTTGTAGTGCTTGCTCCTTCTCTGGGATTGGCGGTGTTTCTGCGGCGTATCTCAGCGTTTGCTTCCTCGGTATCTTCCCGCTGTAACAAGTCTGCGAATTCCTTTATTGAAGTTATGTTTTGCACTCGTTGGGCATCCTGAATCCTTCTATCGAAGTGTTCCACAAGCGTCGCTATAATATCTTCCTCTGGAGGCTGGGGAATCATAGACTTCATAGTTAAGACTCGTTCGATAAAATATTCACTTCTAGTGAGTTTGCCTTCTGGTCGGTATTGTTCGTACTCGAGTTTCTGTCGTGATCCTTTTTGGATGTCCCTGTTCCAGAACTTAGCAAGGAATTCGTCGCTAAACTGCTGGAAATTTGAAATGTCGTTCTTTATCAGCTGCCACCATCGGCTCGCACTTCCCTCTAGGCTGTTCTCAATAATATCGAAGAGGCAGTCCTGTTGATCGCCGGGCTGTCCTATTTTCCGGGTTGTTAGGCGTTCGTAGTATCTGTTTAACCTGTATAAATAATCATTCGGGTTTGATTGTCTTCCATTGAATTTAGGTAATATGGGGTTAATTGAATTGCTAATATCGTGTCCGGTAGCTCCACAGGTTACAGTTATTGGTGGTAGGCTGTTATTATTATTGTTATTTTTAGGGATTTCTGCTATTAAATTTTGTACTTCTTGGATTACGTTATTTTTGTTGGCCTCGATTCTTTGATTTATCAAAATTTCCTGTCTGGTTAGAGATTCGTCTAAAAGTTGGCTATTGATAGTGGTGTCTAATTTAGTTTCCAATTCATTTATTTTCTGGCTATTATTGTGGATAGTTTGCTTAATATCGACCAGTTTTTCAGTAAATTTGTCTTCGACATGGCTGATTTGTATGGCTATACCTTCTTTTAGTCGTTCAATTTCGGATTGAACCTCTTGAAAATTTTGTTTTAAGTTTTGTTGAATTTCGGTTTGAGCTAATTTTAATTTCTCTTCTAAATTTTGGCCTAAACTTAGTTGCATTTTGTCTATCAAAGAAGTTATTTGTTCTAATAGGTTAGGTGTGGTAGTGCTTTGTGTTTCCATTTGTAGGTGGTGGTCTATATTTGTAGGGTCTACACTAATTTCGGTTTCCCTATCTATCGGCTCAGTTGTCTCAATGGGGTTTGGTTGTCTAAGGATGGCTAATTGACTTTCCCTAGCCTTCTCGGTTTGTGTAATGTTAGGCCTCAAGTTATAGATTTGTTGTTGTTCTTCAGAAGGATTCATTTTATTTAAAATTGTAGGTAAGTATCAGTTATTATAGTTATTAGAAGGCTAATATTACAAGTAGGCCTATAGCTTATTTGAAATTAGGTTAATCTAACAAACATAAATTTAGATCCTTAAAATTAAAATATATCACTTATAAATCTAGACTTTGATTGAGCCTAACTTAAATATATAATTAGGTTAACTAAATTTTTCGGTTAATATGCTAGTTCGTGCCAAGCTGATATGTGTAATTTCATAATACAATCATGCCAATCACGTTGTGCGCCAATTTTATAACAAATTTTTACTTATGAATAATTTTTTAAAATTCTAAGTCTAAAATTATTAAAAATGAAAAACTAGAGATTAGTTAACAATATCACTTTAAACAGTTATTTATTAATTATTATAATACAAAATCATATTTGAAATATTTTTAATTAGTCTTTGATCTTTAGTAATTACAATTGAAATAAATGTTCAATTCAAATGCCTCTAGGCTTAGCTCAGTCTATATAGTAAATTTATATTTAGAAATATATTTTAATTAGTTCAATTAATCTCGGGATAGGCACTCGGCTGGGATGATTGTATTATTTTATTTTTAAAAACGCATATATAAATTGTAATGGAAGTTTATTAAATTTTGAAAAAAAGAATTTAAATATTCAAGTTCTTATAATGGTTACTTAATAGTTCTAGGCCTTTAATAAGGTTCCTTTTAAATTGATAAAAAAAAAAGAAAACGTTTAACTGTTATTAGACAGAATATACCAAGTTCTGTATTAGCACTACTTTTATTCACTGTATAAAAATCAAAACAAAAACACTTATTAATTATAAAAAAACTTTGGAGGTGGGATTTTGGCTTCTTGCTATGTCGAATGCTACCATGTTAATAATAATTTTCACATCTAAGCGGGTTTTTGCTTCGTTGCGGAGGGATCTCTTCTCTGCATCGTTTGTTGATGTGCCGATCGTCTTCCGCTGTTGTATATAGTCCTGGTATTTTATACCTTTTCTGGATATTAGGCAATTTTTGATTATACTGATATACTTTTAAATTCATATTGTTTATAATAATTCAATTTATGAGTTAATTAGTTGTTATTTAAATGGTTAAATTTTGTTTCTAATCGCGATTACAAATATCAGCTGGGCGTATATTTACTAATTCATTCGATAGAGGCTTTGGCTTTTTTATTTTACCCTAATTTTATTTCTTCTTATTCATTAGTCTCAGATGTTATTTGTACTGTTATAATACATATGCAACAGTTTTGCAGTACACATTAATTTGTATAGCATTTTAAATTAAACACAATGTATATAAATATTAAACTGTACATTAAACAGTATTATAAATAATTATATAAACATAACAGACATATAAATAACATGAACACATTTTTAGATAAATATTTATTCAACTCAAAGTACTATTTAACTGAATAATATAACTGTTGAGCCAAGTAACTCTGGAAAAGTTTCTAAAACTCAGCATTTTGCTGTACAACTCAAACCAGTAATGCACACCGCATTCCAATATTTTAAATTTATGAATTAAGTACTGTAGATTTCCTTCCACATGGAAAATCTATGTTGGTGCTGAATAATGTTGGTAGAAACAATAAAATTTGTAAAATCTAAAAATTAGGTAGTTTTTTTTTTTTTTTTACATGAATTTTGTTTTCAGACTACAGAATTATTCTAGAGTAATAATTGTTCTATAATCTCTATTAAAAAATTAAAACTTATGTCCTAAATTTTGTAATTAAAAAGACTACAATAGTTTACTTTCTGTTTAAAAAACATTGTTTAATATGTTTTAGATATTTTATTTTTATGTTGTTAGGTGAGAAAAATAATACTTGTTCAGTGCTGTGTTAGACGGTGGTTAGCAAGATCTCGATATAAGAGAACTCGTTGGGAATTAGCAAGCAGTGTTGTTACATTGCAGCGTTATGTACGTGGTTGGATTAGTAGAAAACATGTTGAAGCTCTGCGTCAAAGAAAACAGAGCATAACAAATATGCAAATGAAAGTTAAAGACAGGCAAATAGGAGATAAGGACAGTGATATGACAATACAACAACTTGCAGATCTCGCTGCCAATTCCCAGGGAGAGTTTGCAACACCTTGGGGCAACGTTAAGATGAGGAGGAAGATGTTTTGTGAGCCAGATATCAAAGATGAAGCAGCAACAATTATCCAAAGTCGTAAGTCTTAAAAAGTCAAACCATGTCTTATATGTCTGTTAACATGTTTTAAGTTATTTCTTTACTTTCTCCCACTTAAAGCATAGAGAGGAAAATTTAGCTTAGAAGCTTAGAGACAAAAGTAAAAAATTTATTAACATAAATATTTCAAAGATAACAATTTTATGATATTATTAAATAGCATTCTAAAACCAAAGTCTGTCTATGTGTAATTTTTTAATTTGTTCATCTCTCATTTAAAATAAGAAGACTCAAAAGAAAATATCTAATTTTTCTTTTCTTTTTTGTTTAAAGGTGAAAAACTTTCAGTTTTATAAAAAAATGTATAAATTGGCAATCCTCGCAGTCCCCAGTCAAACACTTTCAACACATAGACATCTCAAAATAAAGAACATGAAATAAGACACTTCGCCCTCAAATACTTGTTAGTGTCAGAGTCAGAATAGAATAAGAGTTGGTGGAGAGAGACATTTGAAAATATATCTAAAAGATGTTTGTTCTTAAATCCCTAAAACGTGATAAATGTCCAATACTCCTATAAATAATAAATATTTTACAATTAATTGTTAACTTTCAATTTAGTATGTTGAAACTGGCTAATACTTAATGTAAGCTTAAGATATTTTTTTAATGGAAAAATAAAAGCTTGTAAGAAACTCTTAAATTTTTAATCATTTCTTTTTAACAACCTTTCAGATTTCCGTGGTTACACAGTAAGACGACATTGGGCTCCTGAAGCTGCTAAGAGAAAACAAAATGGAGACCAGGTATTTGTTTTTTGTTATTCCTGTTTAATTTAGACAAAATAAATGTTGATCAAATATCCCTTTCTATGTTTAGTCATCTGTATTCAAAGAGAAGTAAAATATATCTACCTCATAAATAACTTATTATAATTTATACTTGGGCGTAATTAATATGTAGGTATATAAATCCATGTGTTTTCATAATTTAATTTTCCAAATTATAAAAATTAATTCATAGGTCACTTTCGTGCCTATACATGTGCTTTAATAGATTAATATAACTTAATATAGATTGAAATTAATAAATCTTTTATTAAATTCAGCCTGAAATCATTATTAATAAAGATGAAAAGAACAAGGGTATGATAACCAAATTTACTTTTATAGAAAGCAGTATTGGTGACACCAGTCAAGAGACCCCCTACAGACAGACAAGCTCAACTGATTACACTCTCTCAGGATGTGAGTAACATTCCATACAACTATTTATTAACATTTCTGTAGAACATTTTTCACTTGGCTTTTTGCCTTTAAACCATAAATCATACAATATTTCAATATACAATACACTAAATTTGATAAAAATATATTGGTTTTAATTCTGCAAGAAATGTAACAAACTCTGTTCTACAATAAAAAATAAGAATATTATTACTGAATGTTCTTTTCTCTTTTTAAACTTGTATGTTTCACATTTTATAGCTTATTTTTTTCAAAGTCTAAGTTAAAGTATAATAGAAATCGTCTGATAATTGCCGATTGTGAAGACAACCCTCTTAGGTCGAATCATAGAAAAGTGATCTGACAACACTATTCAGACCAAACCCTTTATATCGGTTCTGTCGACTAAGGGAACACTTTCTAGAAGCTTCCAAATGAGATCATGCCTAATCAGCTAGTTGATAGAAAAAGCAGGTAATTCACACCTTGGAGAGGCCCGGGTAAAAGTCACTTCTCGAGAAAACTCCAACCACTTCAGTCTATATAAGTTAAGGGAGATTATTGCATGGTTGGGAGTCAATTAGCTTACATTTTTTAAATAATAGCACAAGTTGTTATTCTAAAAGATTATCCAAGTTCAGTAATCAAATTAAAATCACATTACATTTGGAGCAATTAAATTCCAATAGAAGTTGATAAATTCAATGAATGTGTTTTTTGGTATAGTACAAGCTAAGTTTCACATTTAACTATATATTCTTGTTAGGAACTAATTGTTTGATGAATTCAAGTTTGCTTTAGAGACATCAATTAAAATAATTTAAGGAATATCTATGTATATTGACTTTTGGAAAATTTATGTTAGCTGTTGTAAAAAGGAATTAAAACACTTATTTGATTTGGTTGAATTTTATGAACATGTCTTTCAGGATAGTTAATTAATGTTGTTAGGTAACTGGTATTAAATATCTTTTATGTTCTAAATCTGATAAAAAATGTATGAATTTCAGATTACACAACTGTGTTTTATCTTAAGTACATTCTTCCCAAAAATTTTCACCCCGGGATTAACTTCATTTAAAAAAAAAAAAAAAAGAAAAAAAGAAAGAAAAAAAAAGTTTATGTGCTCAATCACATGTTGGCTCCCTATCTTTTAATTGAAATAATATGAATATGGAGGTGCAAAAGTAAAGTAGTACTAGAGTAAGTAATGTTGGCTAAGAGGTTAGGTAAGGAGTGGGGGAAATGCCTCGAGGTAGTATATATTTGTTGTTATTGTATTTAGTATGTAGTGTACCTCTGAAGATGATAGTAGAGCTATCGAAATGTACACAAGGTAATATAAACGCATTATACAGTTTTGTGTAGTTGTGTTATTTTGTGGTTTGGGGGTTTTTCCTTGTTCATAAAGTAAAAAAAGAATTAAGTATTAGTTGCTAAAAATTTGTTTAAAAATTCGAACTTTTATATCGCTGACAAAGAATCTATTTGATGCAGAAGTCTATAGCAATAACCTTGGCTTAAGATATTGATACGGAAGATGCAAGAACCTTAGATACTCTAAATATTCTTCAGCCTTTACTTGGAGTCATCCATATACCACATTCAGTTCCTGCTCTCTATATTTCCATTCTTACTGGTCCAACAAAAAGACTTCAAACGAAAATTAAGGACCTCAAAAAGACATTCAAAATTAAGTGTCATCCTTATTTTTTTTCTAACATCATAATGTCTACTTCCAATCCTTGTTTTATTACCACCAGGTGTACAAACTAGATAGATAAGTGCTGTATTATTAATATGTCACTCTATTATTGTTCCCTTAGTAGTTGCAGTATTATTTTAATTACATCTTGAATCATGTTCTAATAAAAATTATGTAAATAAAACCAGTGTTTATTAATTTATATTTGTGTTGTTCTTTTTAGGTACATATGAAGAACCAAGATGCACATAAATTTCTCAGAAATAACAAGCCTGGGATACGTCTCAGTGAAGTGAAAGAAATGCACAGAAATTATGCTCAGGTATTTAATTATATAATATATTCCTGTAAGGAAAGTATTGTATTCATAAAAACATTTTGAAGTTATGTTTTCATTGTTCTTGACAACTTCCATCCATAGGAAGACAGAAGACTTCTTAAGTAATGATGGCATTCATCTATCATTTTTGTTGGGTATTATCTTTAGGAGGGGCTATCCAAAATTTGATGGAGAACTTTCTTGAACACTAGTTTTTATTTCATAATATGGAAGATTATCTAGTAGGCTCTGATAAATGAGTTAATTTCAAAATATATAAATATATTTATTATTTATCATAACTCTAAAATTGAAAATATATATATAAAATAATAATAATGTATAATTTTGAATGTTTTCAGAAAGCTGTGATCAGTGAAGTAGCCAAAAAACATGGCCCAGGTTCTTATTACCAGCATGTCCAAGATGAAATGCACAGGTAATGAAATATATATATATTTTGTTATTGTGCATGTTAAGAAATAATTAACTTATTTGTTTACTTTTATTAGCTATGATATTTGTAATCTACTCTTTTCCAAACCAATGATAACAAGTCAATGATAGACAATAGACAGTTCTTAACATCAACCCACAATCAGTTCATATCACGTTTTGTGTTGTTAAAATCTCCCAAAAAAATTCCATAATAATACTAAATGTTTCTCTTTTTTGTATGCATTTGTGATATTTATTTTTTAAAGTAGACCTTTTAGCTTTTTGATGTTTATATTACTTCAATTAATTCAAAAAATATAATACAAATTGTGTATGTGACTATTTTAACTGTACTAAACAAGACTACAACAAAACTGATTTTCTCCATATTGTTTAATCATTTTTTTTTTTAACAATTTTTTTCAAATTTTTTATTACAAAATTTACATGGAAATATTTCACAAAACTACCCAGAACAGGCTAATAATTAAGAATTACAAAAAAAAATTAATAAATATTAATTGTAGATCTAAAATCAGTATTTTATTCATACGTGTTGGTTTCAAATGTAAAACGGATAAGCGATAACCATTTTGATATAGTTTTACAGGAAAATTTTTTCAACAAAAGTTTTCAAAATTAATTCCATTTAAAATTAAATAGGAGATACTCTGTACTATGTAAATGAATAACTCAGAATTAGTGTATATTTCATGTTTTCAAAAACAAGGGAATAATTCTTTAAGAGTCCCCCCTCTTTGCAGATTTATTTTTCTTTTAAACTCCTTCTAAATAAAATAAAAAATTCTAAAATTAGTTATATTTTCAGCATCAAGTAAGTAGTTGTTATACTATACACAGATCTGAAGATTATATTGCATTTGGTCCAGCAAATTTCTAATATCATCAAAACTTAGAGTAGAACAAAAATTAGATATTTTAATTTTTTTTGTTTTCGGCAACTTTTAAAATATCTAATTGTCTCATTTAATTTTGTAAATACAGTAATTGAAAAGCAAAATATATACTTAACTCTAAATGTGGCTAGTGTATTTATTTATATAGAATTCTATATTTAAAAAAAATAATAATAGCTCCTTTAATGGGAAGCTGCATCTAGAGATGAGGGGTAACAATTTTAACTATCAGGCATATAGTACCAAACTAAAAATAAAATTTTATTGTGGGCCTAAACTATAATAACAAATAGCAAGTGTATAATTGTTTAAGGTACATTTTCTGCAAAAAAACATAATGCAATACTATATTATTATATTTGCTTTATATTATGGTTTGAAAATACAGTATTGTTATTTATATATTTCTAATCAATATATTGCAATGAAACATTGTATTAACTAACTGAATGGTAAAATGGATATGATGATATGGTGGGTTGCAGCCCATCGCCAGATTCATCCGATGAAACTTCAGCCTGGGACCTACCAATCATTAAACTAGAGAACCAGTTACGCCCTCTCAGGTAGACCTGTATAGACAAGTCTGTAGCAGAGTTAGTTTTGTGCTCTTGTATCATATGTTCACTAGCCTTTTGTAGCCTAAAATGCTTACATTTGGTTTAATTCATGCAGCAGTTGTAATATATGCCTTGTTGAAACTTTTGTTATTTAAAAAAACATGTAGTGAAAATAAGTATGATTTTAATTCATTAACTTTAATACAGGTGTTTTTCTATAAAATTGTTGATTAATCGGGTCTGAATCCAATTACTTAATGTGATGTAATTAATTAGTTTAGATGTATATGTGAAATGTCTTTTCATTTTGTTTTATTTTAAAATAATAAAACAATAATATTATATTAGTTTTCCTTCATATCTATTAGTTGTAGTCATATCTCCCCCTCCCTTTGTTTTGGGAAAACGAAACAAAAGTAAAAAAATAGGTAGTTGTTGAGCTATTGTTTGAAATACTGTTGTTCCTACATAGCTTCCAACACCCTCATTACTCAAGTCTCTAAATACTTGGTCAAGAGATATCCAATAGGAAAGATGAAAAACCCTTAACATAAGATTATATGAAGAAAGGTATAGATCCACTAGAGTACTTCAGGAATGCCACACCCGTACTTACTAAAGTGAGCCTCTAAGGGATAAATGCTTCAATTATGCTGTGACTGTATTTTCAGAATAGAGAGTAGATTTGGTCCTTCTATCTTAATACTTTTATTCAAAGTGCCTGGATTGCTCTAGTCTCTCTGCGATCGATTCCAGATCTAAAACAGTTAGTCCTAACACCTTTAATTGAACTTAGAATGTAGGCTCAGAAAGAGGTTCTTTTAGTGACCAAAACCCAAAATTTCAAATTCGATGCCTTCTTTTCCAACTCCGAATCCCGTAGAGCGGCGTTCCTTCGGTAGCGCCATCTCTAGGTGGACTAGAAGACAGTGTACAACGCTGTGGGAAAATATAGGTAAGATGCAGGGTATAACACTACAGGTAACAGGTGGTGGTGTTTACAGAATTTGTTATTTTATTCTAAAGGATTAACTACCATCTACATGTACTATGATCTCCCTAAAGATAAAATATTATCTCTTAACTTCCCTGAGTATCTGATGACATGGTAGATGGACAGACAGTTCGTCGAAATATCTTCGCCCCGTGTACTGCTTTGATTTTCCTGTAACATCGCAGATAGATGGACAGTAGAAATAAATTCTACAATGCTCGCCACCTTAATTTCTCTTAATTCTGTGGATGGATCGACAACTATTAAAAATCAGTAGGAGGTGGGGTATCTTCCGTTTCGGCAGAAAATACCCTGCTGTAACAAGGCATTCCTCACTAAAGACAGTATAACCACTGCTGGATTGGATAGGTAGGAGGCAGTGTAGCGCTGCAGGAAAATATGGGTAAGAGGGAGTATATCCTCTGCTACGGCAGAATATAATGCTGAAGGGAGTGGAAAGGTTATAAAGTTAGACAATGATTATCTTTACAATTACTTTTAATGCCACAGACAAACGGACAGTTCATAGAAATAATTTTGCCACAGATACCACTTCGATTTTCCCTTACTTTGCGAACCGACGGATTGTAGAAACAAACTCTACAACGTTTGCCGCCTCAATTTCTCTTAACTTTTTGGACGGATGTATATTTTTTTGAAATTTGCAGAAGGCATGGTATCTTCTGTTTTGGTGGCAAATACCCTGCTATAACAAGGAAATTCCTGCTAAAGACAGTTTAACCGGCGCTGGATTGGATAGGTAGCAGGCAGTGTATAATACTGCAGGAAGGTATAATATGTAAGAGGCAATGTATGACGCTGCAGGAAAAGGAAAGAGGCAGTGCAAGGTTTTCATAGCCTACTACCTTAAAGCCGTAGACAGACGGATGATTTATGAAAATATCTTTATTTATTCACCACCTGCATACCTGCATTGCCCCCCCCCCTCTCAGGAAATTTGGCAGAAAGGGTTTAAGGTCTTTGACATCAGCACTTCCTGCATCTCTTCCCTTATTGTACTTTAAATTGTAGCAATTTGTTCCGGGTTTCTCAGTTATTATTGTGAAAGAACCATCATATTTCGGAGCCAGAATAGCGTCGAAGGCATCAATGGCAGATGAAAGTTAGTGTGCCGATTCCAAACATTGTCGTAATGACGGACATAATTATGCCATCCTTTGGGAGTCCTGGTCAATAATAATGCTCCTGGATTCGTCTTATTGTTTTCTTGATGCCTAGATGACCCACCATCACTGCATTGTGATTCTCTTTCAAGACGGCCTCCTGGTGGTCTGTAGAGACGCATATTTTCCATGTCCCATCATCTGACTGGGCCCTTTTCCTGGTGAATTTCTTTAGTAGCCTTCCATTCTGGTATGGCGTAGTCTGGGATCTTTTCAGCACTTTCCTGTAAATTTTCCCGTACCAACCTCGCTTTTCTTTAGATTGGATTGAAAACTCAAGATCCTTTTTTGGAAATGTCATTGGCTCTATGGCTTAGTCTTACTTTTACTACCTTATAGATGCCTATTATTTCCTTCAGGAAAAATCTAGACAAAGCGTCAGCTACCTTATTTAATGCACCTTTACTGTACCAAATTTCAAAATCGTGCTTGTTGTAATTCCAGAATCCATCTTGCTAACCTTCCCAATGGTTGCTGAAAGTTCATTAACCACTTCAAGGCCGTGTGGTCTGTTAAAGCTATAAAACTATAACCTTCCAAATAGGGCCTGAACTTCCTCATGGCCCACACAAGCGCCAGACATTCCTTTTCGTTTACGGTGAACTTCTTTTCGCTGTCGGATAATAGGCGACTCGCATACCTATGACCACTTCATACCGTGTGTTCTTCTATAAAAGTATTGTAAGAGGACGTGTCAATTTTGAGAAGTCCTTTACAAAACAACAGTACCATAAGGCAAGCCCGAGGAAACTGTGTAACGAGCACACCAAAGTTGAAATTGGGAACTGGCGTTAGACCTGACCTTCTCAAGGTCGGTGTGGATGCCACATTTGTTCACTGTATGTCCTAAATACTTCAACTCTCGTTTGCAAAAATGGCACTTCTCTGCATTAAGGCGTAGACAAGCTATTCTTAGTCTTTCGTGAACGCCCTGTAAAAGTTTTGTATGCTCTTCAAATGTCTTGCTTACGATTAACAAGTCATCTAGATAAGCAAATATCCTTCGTTCCAGTTCAGGCCCAATTATTTATCAAGAAGTTGCTGAAAAGTGGCTCCTGCCGAGTGCAGTCCAAAGGGCATAACAACAAACTGGTATAGCCCTTTGTGGGGACTGTAAATGCAGTGATGGGGTGACTCTTTGGCAACAAGGAGACTTGCCAATACCCTTGTTTCAAATCTAACGTTGTAATATAATTGGCCATTTTCGCTTGACCTTATTGACTCTTCCGTTTCGTTTGAACCAATGACATTACGCATCTATTTTTTTACCGCGATTTCCTATCTCATATTCAAAAATTCAAAAAGTGCATATCACACGTTACAATGCTAACTTATTCATACTTTACCAAGATGGAAGTATAATTTAAGCTTACTGATTGAGCTATATTTTTTAGTAGAAATGAAAATGTTGAGAAAAGTTTCATACTAGAAAATGTTAACATGCTAGACTTCATGGTCTCAATAAGTTTATTAATAGACAAATAATGCCATTATTTATCATTTCTGAGTTTTTCTCTGTATATTTTTTATAATAGAAAAGTATAACCCTTTTCTTATAAAAAAACTAACTTTTTATAAAAATATAGGGCTTTTTAAAATCTATTTAATATGTTTAATCGAAAATTCAAAAATTATATTTTATAGTGCACAACGTGACGATAGATGAAATAAAGAATCAATGTTGGTTTACCCAATTGATATTAAGAGACAATACATCAGGAACATATAATATGCCAGTGTTTAGCTGTATAAATATTATATACAAAATAATAACATATTTGTACTGTACTATGTATAGGAAACTGTTGTTAAAGTTCTTACTCTGTGTTAGGTCTGTAAATAGTTATCTCTTCATCGTTGTTGTATACAGATAAAATCATAATATTCGTGGGCATCTTGTTTTCTAAAATGACGCCTTTCAAAGTTGGTCGATATTTGTTAAAGGTTTACCAATGTTTGCTTGATTACAGATTGTTTTTGTTTTGTTTTTAGTTTTTCTACCATAGGCTTTCTCTTTTGAAATTGTGTGTGTTTAGTTATGTGTTTTGGGGTTGCTTCTTTAGTTTCTTAGAGCTGTTAATGCCATGTGCTATCAACTTTCTCATTATTAACTTATGGTTTTTATTTATAACTATGTTAAAACCAATTATAAATATATTATATGTTTGGAATGTAGTCTAGAAAAATAAAACACTAGGTTTGAGAAGGTAATTAATAATCTTATATTACCAATATTCTGCTTCAAAGAGTAGTTTGATGAAACACAAAACTAGTTAAAACAATATACGGGAAAATTTTTAAATTACAGTAGTGTCCCGCAAACTCAGCGTAATGTGGACCGGAAGTGTGCCGAGTTTGTGAAATGCCGGGTTATCGGGAATAAGGGCAAAAAATAAATTGTAATTGAAACACGCGGCGGCGATATCAAACGACTATGTCGATAGCGGTATCCCATTGTCGGCGGCATAAAAACACTGCGGCATTGGCACCCGTCGGTATAGCAGACATACACCTGCAAAAACGTTTGATGGGCCGCTTTTTTTCCACGAATCAATTTAGTATACATTATGGAAAATATAACATTTCTTTTCAGTTTTCTTTGACTGGTTATGATCTACGCACAGTATATACAGTAAATAAAAATGAGCGAGTTACGAAAACGGAAGCGTGTGTTGGTTTAGATTGAGACACGGTTAAATGTGTTAAAAAGATTGACAGAGGGGAATCTGTAAAAAAACTTTGTGACGAGTTTAACGTGGGAAAAGTACCATCAACGATTCGAGCGATCGAAGTTATGCCCGCTTCGAATGCCCGCTTTGAGATCTGCCGAACTTTTATGAAAATCGCTGTTTTTAGCAATGTATTTTTTCCCGTCGGGGTCGCCTAGTAATCCGGATTGCCGGGTTATCGAGTGCCGAGTTTGCGAGACTCTACTGTATTACTTTTTGATACTTGATCATAATTAGTGCTTTTGTCCAGAACAAAGAATAGAATCAACTATTTTAATCTCTTTAGATTTTATATGCAATTTTTACAGCTCGCAGATAGTTTAAATTTGTTTTTTATATAAATGAAATATAGAGGTTATACATATTATAATTATCAGAAAATTTTAAATAATTTTATGTGAAATTTTAATTTTTATGAAACAAATGTTTCAATCAAGTAATAGTTGCCATTATCACCTTGAAAATTTCAATGTAAGAGTTATCAGTCAAAATGTGACATGGATGTTGGAATATAAAAGGCTTTTACCTCCAAAATTTATTCAAGTGATATTACTAAAATTTTATGAAAAGTATAAGTTAAAATGTAAAATAAAAATACAGATCACAAGTAATTCTTGTAAAATAAAAATACCAAAATGAATCCTAATTGTTTTAGTTTCAACATCAGCGATCATGGTATATTTTTGTATATTGCAAATTATCTTAAACAGTAATTTTCTCTTACAGATTAAGGCTATACATCATTATTTGGATCACTTAAATAAAAAGCAAAGTGTGTAAAGATCCATAGTCAATAGTTTTATTGAAACACTAATTTATTAACAAGAAAACACTCCAACATGATGATTTTTCAAGGATTAAGTTATCATCCTTTGTTACAATCAGGACACATATATGTTTAAGTATACATTCTGATTGAATTGAAGACTTTAGTCATCTTGTTGAGGTGTTTTTGTTGTTGTGGAAATTAGTAATTTTTATTAATTATTTATTGATTGTTGTTAATTAACATTAATATTCAACCAAAAATATGTTCTAAAATACTCAGACTAATTTTGAGATTTGCTTTAATGCTTGTGTCTACGGTTTTTTATAGAAAACTCCCAACTTGAATAATTTAAGGAAAAACTAATATGTTTTTGCTTATAGGTTATGATTTTTATGTGGGAATGTGTCACAAATTGTATACTATTATAGTTCATTGTTTATATTTTTCATTTTTTTACTATAGGTATTCGTTATAAAAAACTTTACTTTTAAAAAACAAAAAACTTTTTCCTGGGATATTAAATAATTTTAACTAGAAAAACCATGTTGTTCATGTAAGTTATATGTCTGTGTAAAAATAATGTTTAAAAGAAACATAAATTATGTTCTGAATCTGTAGGATTGGGACAGATTTAGACCATTTTCAAAATGATATCTGTCTCACAAGTTTTGTCACACATTTTATTTCAAGCGGTTTATTTGACTCAAAATCTTAAAGTTAATTTAAAATACTGTGACGGGAAACCATGGAATGATTAGATTTTTAGCAAATTATGAAATGGTTAAGGGTCGAAATAAAGAAGTGGTAAGTTTATTGTAATGGATTGTCTCAAGATTGGGTGATCAAAATAATTCAATTTTTAAAATTGGGTCAGGGTTGTACGACCCATAGAATGAAAAAAGTGATTTTTTGTTGGTTTTTTTTTCAAAATCACTTAATAGAATAAAAATCATATTTTTTTTCAAAAACCATCAGCCCAAAATTTATGAAACTCATAATAATTACAATTTATTAAGAGCTGAGTACAAATTTAACATAACTGTCTAGTTGGACCTCCAAAAATTCAAAATAACCCTTCATTTTGCATATTTGTTTTAGCGGCCAATTGTAATGAAACTTAAAATATTTGTTTTGTTAATAATGGATTAAGTTAAATACAACACATTTTGTTATACAAGTTCCTGGAAAGTAAGAGTGTGTTATATCAACTATTTATATTTAACCTTGCTGACAATCCACTAAGAATTGTTTGACCAAAGTTTTTTTTCTATGGCTATTTATTCTTTATTTATTAGTTTGTGATACTTGGAACAAATAATATGCCATTTAGTTATAAGTAATGATGTACATAATGATCACACTGTTAAACTATGTTTTTTATTCGCCAATAATTCTTTATAAATATATTTTAGGACAAGAATGGTCACCTTAAGCGTAGAAGCAGAAAGAAAGGAGCTCCTTAACTCTGGGAGGCCAAATAACGTTTACTGGCCTAGCCCTCCCGTTACTCCCAGGTACCATACACAAACATTCACACATATTCTTGATATATTTGAATCTGCTACTGTTATGGAAATATTTTGGTTTATGTATTATATTTATGTTTTTATGACAAACTGTATGTTTGATTTTTCATATTTTATCTATGAATTAATTTTGTTGTTTTTGTCCTAATAAGGTTTTAGAATTTTATCTTTCTTCAGATAAAGTCTATAATACCATAAAAATTATGACAAAATCTATAAACATTTACCATCATTATTTTATTCATATTATTTATAAACTTATGGGGTACAATAAGTTAACATAGTTATTAATCATGTTAAAATTAGTTAAATAATTAACTAAATTTCCTTGTTATTAATGATTGTCAAAAATTCTGAAATTGGCAAGAACCCAACTAAATTTTAAAATCACAAAAATTTAGATCAGTTTTAATTAAATTTAGATACTTTTAGTCAGTGTTGAAACTTTACAATATCAAAAATAAAAAATTGAAATCATGCAATATAACATTGTCATTTGGAAAAAAATTTTAGTTTAAGTATCACTTCTTTCACTCTTGTACTCTTCCCCCTCCTATAACTACACCTTACCTTAAAGCAGAAACATATGGTTCATTTAACATTTAACTCATGTAATAAGCAAAAATGTGGCAACAAAAGGTTTTAAAAAACTGGCTTGGATGTTTGATTACAATAAAACACCTAATATTGTCAAACTCATTACAAAAACATATTGCAGACCTACAACTTTGAACCTTTTCTAGTAAAAACAGCCTAAAATTGTCAAACTCATTACAAAAACATATTGCAGGCCTAAAACTTGAACATTTTCTAGTAACCATTTGATGTTCATGTAAATTCGAATTGTGTTCCAACTGATTTTACAAAATATATACAACACATATATTTGAGTTGAAGAAAGGTATATCTCATAAATGTTCAAGTGATCATAAACATTTCATAATCAAGCATTGAAGTCAAAAGTGTTCCTATTAAATTTCTAATTGTTGGATACAGTTCAGGTTTGGATTTTTCAAGACGATTTGGTCCAGTGGCATTGGTTTGGTTTCTACTTACGAAGTGAGGTTCAATTTGGTCCAGTTCAGTTTTATCAATTGACAATTTG
This sequence comes from Aphrophora alni, assembly GCA_963513935.1. Taxonomy (NCBI): domain Eukaryota; kingdom Metazoa; phylum Arthropoda; class Insecta; order Hemiptera; family Aphrophoridae; genus Aphrophora; species Aphrophora alni. The sequence continues at coordinate 26,532,222 of OY740770.1, forward strand.
TTCAGATTTAGTTTAAAAATTTTTTATTTTATTTTCAAGTTTGGTTTAGATTGAAAATTTCAAGTTAAAATTGCACACCCCTGTTATTACGATTAATAATTATGATAATTCAACTATGAAAAGAAAGTAAAATAACCATATGTTTTAATTCGATAAATTTCCTTTGTTACTTTATGAAATAAATCCAAAATCTGCTTTTTTTTTAACAATTATAAATTGATACATTAAAATTAATAAAAACACTTAATTAGTCTTCAATTCAGAATAATTATCCATTAAAATTAATGCAAAAAATAATGTAGAAGTAATTTGGAATTGAAAACTAAATAAGTGTTTAATTAAGTTTAACATTTTTAAGTAAGAATTTTTAATTTGCTATCAAGGAGAAAACAGAAAGTGAGTACCATTTGTTGTGATTTGTTTACTTTTATTTATTATCTATTATACAGTACTCATAATAGTGAATTAGAAGTATAAAATATGTGACCCTCTTTATTGACGTTCATAGAATTAGTTGTATATTAGCAACCTCAATTTTTTAATAAATTTTAATACTAATATAAAATTATAATATTAAAATGAATTAACTGCTGCTTTCTTTTCATTTTTTTTTTTTTTTTTTTTTTTTTTTTTTTTTTTTTTTTTTTTTTTTAAATTAATAATGTGATGGTTACCGAAAAAGGTTTTCACCTTTAAACAACAAGAAAAAACATTTATATGAATATATTAAATGAAACCTTGAAAACATGAGAAAAATTGGAAATTTAATAAAATACAATAATAAGTATAATTGGTGTCTATAAAGTGTGAAGGATATTCAGAAAGTAAAGATTATGAAAAAACAAGAATTAACTTCCAAATCATTTTTATTGTTATATGAGACACACTTTACATTACTTTTTGATGTAGTTTCTACCATTGTTGTAACACTTGTCATAGTGAGGCACCAGCTATTTATATCCTTTTATTGTAGTAATTTTCTGCCTCCAATGCAAACTACATGTTACCAACTTGTTTGACCTTGTTGTTTTTGTGGAACCACCAGCCATCTCAAGGAAGGATTTTAGATGTTGGAAAACATAAAGATCAGTCAGTGCAATGTTTGGGCTGTAGGGTTGGATGATTGAACTGTTTTCAACCGAAGGTCATGAGGAGATATTGCATTATGGCAATAGAGTGTATAGTGCTAATTCTGAATTGTATGATACAATTTCCTAAGTATTTTGTTTACTACAAAATACTTAGGAAATTGTAAACTACAATGCAATGTTTACTACATTGCATTGATTGTGGTACCTTGAGACAAGAACCCACAATTTGTTGTCTGTCCCGAAACACTATGACCATGATCTTCCGAGTGGAAAACGTCAGCTTGAATTTGTCCTGGATGGTGATAAAGTGTGCCTCCAATACGTAGACTGTCATTTTGATTCAGAGGTTGTATGCAACATCCTAGTCTCATCCTCAGTGACTGTATGGCCCAAGAAAGCATCATCTTGTCCCACTGTATTATATCAGAAAGGCCTTTGCACTGTCCTGTCATTTCATTTTATATTGTTCCATAAGCATTTTTGGTGTTGCTAGCGGCAATGTTCTGTTCCATTGGAATGTTTTATTAAAATTTAAAACTTAATAATTCATTGATATAAAAAGTTATAAATTTAAATTTTGGTAGATATAGTTTGTTAATCATTGTGTTTAACCTTATTAAATTTAATACATGCAGGAATAAACATTTAAAATCTAGCCATGTTCAAACTTTTCTAGAGAATTTATTTAATTTCTTTAGTTCAATTAATTATTACATTTTATTGACCTCGGCTTCTATTAGTTATGCCAATCCCAATTTTCTATTAACTTCCTAATCTATTTATTCTTTTCAAATAACCATGTCTATCTATGAATTGAACCAGTACTCTACAGCCTTTAGAGCTCAAGTATTCTGTTGCCCACCACTAGCTACCAGATGAACAACATAAACCAGCTCATCATAATACCCCTGACTCCACACACCACAATTACTCTCGCGACAATATATAGACTTTTATGAATAAGATAAATAAAGGCAAAACATACACAAAACTCCTTTAATACTACTTATTTTTATTTCTAAAAATTTTTATGTTTATTTTCCTACACAGTGTTGGTAACTTTTGTACTTTAGTAAACATGTTACTGTTACTCCTACCCACAAAATGATACATTCAATAGCTCTAATAGTGCATTGAAAAAAAAAAACCTTTTATACGGTTTATTATAAACTTTCCTCTCAAAGAAACACCACATAACTAGGCATAATATTCTTTGAAAATTCTGAGATATATTAACAGTTGTATACAAAAATAATAGCTCTAAATTTACCATAAACAGCACCAAAGTAGTTCATATTTCTCAGCATTTAATAGTTTATCATGTAGTTAGTGAAAGTTTTCTCTGGACCAATTCTTTTGAAAATTGATCTCCATGTAGAAGAAATCATAAAATACAGCACTGCATCTTATATATCACTGACGATAATACAGTGACTGTAATACAAACACATGGTATGGTCTCAAATTTAACCATGGTATGAAGTCTCTTATAGCATAATAGGCATTTTATTAAAAACACTTTGTTTTGTCAACTTTTGTACATATGTTTTTATATTCTGTTGAATATCAACCTAGTATCCTCTATCCGAAATCTTAACAGAAGGTTCTCTATCACATTTGAAACTGAAACAGTTCATGTTCTACGCCATTTTGTGACCAAGTCTTCTATACCTCTATTTTCTGTAAATTTATCAATAAATCATTTCCCATATTTCTTTTAAGTATTGTACACATAAGCTTCAACTATACCAATCCTTTCTTCGCTTTTTTTTTATATTCGATATGTTGTCCATTTATTTTTCGAGTAAAGTACTGTGGAATTTATTTTCTGCCTCTATACTAGAGAGCATGTACCTCTTCCTGAATCTACACGTGGCCCTCACTAACCACAAACAGAAATGTCCATGTTTATAGATCAATTCTACAAATTCAAACACCTCTCACTAGATAAATACGTAGTTGTAAAACTCCTTCAATAAATTACTTGATTTCTCTTTCAACCCATACCTATTAAAAATGGGTCACCCCTCTTACGTATTATGTTGAGATGTCAGTTTATGGTCTAACTGACACATTACCATCCTATGGTCTACTCTTTTTAACCATATGAAAGCTTCATGGGCCACTCTCACCAGTCTCCTCTCCTATTTACAATCCGTCCATCTACCTTGATGCCGCATGGCCTCCTTTTATAATTAAGCGTACCAAGCTTTGCTTACTCATCTGCTTTCTTGTTTGCTTTCCAAACTTTGTACTTGTAATGAAAAGAAACTTAACTGTTGTCATTAAAACTTATAGAATATAAAATCCTCAACGTTTTTAAAATATTTTAATTAAATTTATAGCTCTAATACATAATGAATTTTACAGGAATACTCCTACTACTGATGAAATCAACGGCCCATATGATTTCAGACAGCTTTTACGTCCTACGGAACATCCGCCTACAGAATCGTTACGTAAACGTTTAGGCGCACGATGTCGCCCTCAAAATGTGAAAGCCATGTAAACATTCCTTCCTCTATTATGTTCAACTATGAAAGACTTATGAAACCAAAGATTGTACCTTTAAGTATATATATTGTTGTGAATCCTATTTATTGTTAATTTTAAAACTAACCAACTTAACCCATCTCTGAAAATAAATGGAACATGAAAAATTAATTTAACTTTTTTAAACAGCCTAATAGCCTTATGTAATTATGAAAAACAAAATCTTAGAGATAGCTTAAGTTGAAAAAATGTATATGTATTGTTAATCATAATGTTATACAGTGATAAAATATATTTTGAGTGTTTTAACTGTCTTGATTATTTAAATTATTCCAAAACAAAACATATTTGATACTAAATCCTGATATTCACTCTTGTTACCTTTTTCTTATCTAAATGTATTTTCATGAATAAATTTGAGGTCTTAATATTTTGTACTCTTATTTGTAAATATTCTAAATTCACTAAATTATGTTAACATTCTATTCATATTATGTCTTCTATCAGAACTATTCAACTTCTTTTACATTCTTTTGTTGATTTTCCTGACACAATCTAATTTACCCTTGCAGATTATTATGCCTTTCTGTTAAACCATTTTTATACAAGGACATTTTCATGGGCCACAACTGTATACAAAGAAGGAGCATAACCACATCCAAAGGTTGACATAGGAGCATGGGCAGAAATTTATTTTAGTAGGGGATTGATGTAAAAACGGGAGTTTAGAAGAATTTCCTTGTGAAGGTTTTTGGCATTAATCCAGAATGAGTCAAGTCAAAAACTAGCCATGTACATGGAGTGTATTTTTCAAAAAACCTTGTTAATATTTGCTATAGCAAATTTTTTTAAAAGTAATATTATAAGCTTATCTCACAAACATAATGGTGCTACAAACTTTTTTTTTTTACTAAATATTAATTTTTAAAGTTTTTACACTGAGTCAGTTGTTGACTTGAGATTGTGACGGGCAGTTCTTACCTTCAGATATATAGTACTGTAATGTGGAGATACTCCATAATACATTAATTAAAAGTTTGGAGTATACTAAGTTGCCGTTTAAATATTTAAGTATTTAATTATATAAAAATTACAACACTGCTTTACTTTTTCATGACAAAATTGATTGATTCTCATTATCTGACTCCTGGTGATTATCCACAGCTTCGTTATTATCTAGCATCTCTTGAATATTAACTTGTTATTTTACAATGTTGAAATATTCTATTTCATTAGGTTTAAGGTAAGGATAATTTCTTTATATCTTTAAGCTTTTCACTTTTAATGGGTACAGAAAAGGCACATACATAGAGCTGGTCCTGTGGAGTACTAGGTTTGGTCAAATGAGGATCAGTGAAGGAAAATTGTCCTTTCGGTAAATTTAATAAAGTCCACACATTACTCCCAGGAAGTCTATGAAAGAGAAATAGAACTTTTCCATTTTATGTACAAAACTTTTGTATTTCGTGTCAGCAAAAGTTTCTTGTTTTAATCTAACACTTTTTGATAAACGGAACGAAATGTTTTAAATAATTTTAAAAAATTACTTCAGGGAACATAATGATATTATTTTTTCATCCAGTCTCTTGAAATGCTTCTTTCATTTTTTAAAGTCTGCCAAGCTTTGTGAAGTCCCCGTCACAGGGATGAAAGAAATGGATGGAGAATAAATGATGTATAGTTTTGAATCTAGTTGTGTTTACTAATGGCATTAAATAGCGGACTATGGTTATAGGTCCTTTGTTGTCCTGTACAGCCATCACTGAACAGCATAAATAAATGTGTCACACTGATCACCAACTTTTTTGCAATTATGTGATTTAAGGCACGATATTACTTTATTTGCCTCATGCTGACCATCATATTTAGATCACATGATAAAGTAGTCATTGTCACCTTCTTTAAAATATTCTTGAATAATAAAGGTATCACCCACATTTAGCTCAGCTAAAATACTTCATTAACATCAAATGGGGAGCGATAAATGCTGCATAAAATAAAACTAAGCACTCCACTTTTTGGTCTGTTCTTACAGTTTCCTGTGCTTTATGCAGATTGATATGAAATGCATTGGCCATTACCTTATGTAATTAATAATTTTCTAAAAATTTAATGTTTTGCTGGCTGGTCGTAGTTTTGAGTTGGCATTTTAGTTACTCACAAAATTATAAACATCTGTCTCCAAATTTATAGGATCAGTACCATTTTTCACCAATTCAAAGCAACATGGGAAATGTTTCTCTAAAAATAGATGATGCATTTTAGCTATAGTCATTTCACTTCAAAGATAGTGTGTGATTTTTGAGCTATAATAGGTCTCAAATTTAGGAAAAGTATTTATCTGCACATTTAGATTGTTTCTATTCAGAGTATGCATTAGACCTATTGTAATGTTTCCCCCTCCCATCTGTAGACACTGTACCTTCAGATTTCAACTTTGCAAGTCTTTTTACTCTACATTCGTTCTTTCTATAAAGGACTCAATAAGCCTTACGTCATACACTTACCCCTTTTTTTCCCTTACATATAAAATAAATCTAGATGAGATTCAACACCCAGTCTTTGCCTTTTAACAGTTGATGGACCACCTTGCAAATAAACGTCCTGAGCCATTATTGATCCCAGACCATTAAACTTTTTCAAAATTCGTAATTTCTCTCCATCAGTAAATTTCTTGTGGCATTTCTTTTTGCATATGCAATAACAAGAACAATTTTTATTTTTTTAAATTTTCTTCATTCAATTATTAAAGGTTTCAATAAACTAGGCGACTTAGGCAAATTTTGATGTTTTCAATAGTTTCCGTTTACTTCCCCACACAGATTATATTTTTCGAAAAAATAAAAAGGGTTTTATATATTCTTACTGTTATACAATATAAAAGTGGTAGAAACAATATTTTTTAGCATAAAAATGTGTTTTAGAAGTTATTTACATGTAAAGTAGAATTTTACTTTTGTGTTTAAAAAATTTCAACTTTCTACCATGAAAACACAACCCCTCCTAACCTACTCTAAACTTTGTTTATCATTTTATTATTCTGTGTATATTTCTGTAGAAAGTTAAATAAAAATCTTTTTATATACACAAAAAACCAACCGTATAGAGGTAAATAAACAGAAAATCTCTTCTTTGTAGAACAGCACATCCTTTCCACCCAACATGTTCATTTCCTATCAACTTATGTGCTGGTAACCTGCTACATTTCCAGTTTTTCGGACTACATTTTTTTGTTTTATTGACAGGTACACTTTCATTGCTAGACTCACCAGAGCTCTCACTTAACACATTCACTGCTGACCATTTTTACCTATGCACGTCCTGTGCTTCATTTGAATAGATCATTTTTACCAGTTTTACTTTTTTTGGGTGGTGGGGGCGAATTAGATGCGTAAACGAATTGTCACCACACAGCATCAATTTATACACATTGTGCTGAAGACGTGTTCACATATCAAAACGTTAATAGTGACAAAAAGATTAATCTTTTATGTAAAAATAATGCAAATAAAACATTTTTTCACTTACATTAATTGTTCAATGGTGTTGTAAATTCAACACAGATTTTCCACATATTTACACTATATACACAGACAAGTTTTTTCTAACCGTGATAAGTTTCAAAACTGTTTTGAAGACATAGCTGGTTTTTCTGGACTGGCTTTGCACTGATAGCTTATGTTGTTTGTCCTTCCATTATGGTAGCACATTTTATCTACACTTTATTATTTCTCTTATTCTTTTGTCATTCGAAGAAAGCTTTGTTGGTAATCCTTCATTTCCTTCACTTCTTCTTCATCCTGTTCGTCTGTGTTAGGCCCATGATGACTTTTGATTATTTCCACTTTAAATTATAGCATTGTTATTTTCTTTCCAATAATATTCCTGTTGAGAATAATATAAAAACATTGAGAATACCCATCTGTAAAATATGAATCAGCAGCATTTTACACCAAGGGATAGTCTTTTGCTCACATGGGAATTAACTCATTAGCTAGATGATCATTCCTATAATGCCACTCATATAATTATTATAGGCAAAAGTTTCATCTTTTCCTGACCTCATTTGTTTGCTACAAGATTCATTACATTTTCATACTGACTACTTATATACACATCTCTTGCATGATACCATCGTAGTACTTAGCTAATGTCTCACGTTTTTTTAGTTTATTGGTTACAACTTCTTTACTAACATCTTACTTTCATCTGTCTAATGATTCGAATTTGCCCCTAACCAAAATCACTAGAAACTTTAAAATAAAACCCAATTATCTGATTAATTGCTCTTTATTAATTATTTCCACTAAATACCCTGATGTACATTTCGATAACATGGTTATCATCATCGGAGGGTCTTGCTTATAAACTAAATCTAAACTTACATATGATAGCAAATAATCAGATAATTGGGTTTTATTTTAAAGTTTCTAGTGATTGTGGTTAGGGGCAAATTCGAATCGATATTGTGAATTTCACCACAGTGCTCAACAAGATTGTATCTACTCTGTCTGATCGCAGGGTTCCTATTATGTAGGTTTTTCCTCTATTAGGGCTTTTGTAGAGAAATACTATTATAGAAGTTATCGGCAAAAATTGAATAGCCTTTTCTGAGCCATTCTTTCATCAAGTATAAAACTACTTTTGTCCTTCTCCTGACAAAACATGTATTGCACCTGTATACACAGTAAACTTCATCGTTAGCCTATTTGGTTCAGCAAGCATATAATTTGATGCCATATTTATGGTGCTTATTCTTGATGTATTGTTTAAATGTAAGCGTACCTCTCCATAAAACCATAGATTCATCTAATGACAATCATTTGGTAAGTGAATGAATGCACAACATTTTGAACTGCAGGTTGAATTTTTTGCAAGCAAGCATTATTATTTTTGTCATTATGGGCTACATGTAAAGATTATAAAATTAACAAAAAATTTTCCCACAACATATATTGACTGAAACAGGTTTTGAATAATTTATCTTTTCTCCAAAAATGTTGGAGTTGAGGAATACTCACTATTCCAGTGTGAAATAAAAGACCAAGGAATATGTTAAATTCCTCTACAGTAACATCTTTCCATTGACATAATCGTGATTTTTCTTTAGTTTTTTTTCAGACAGAAAAACTTCTTCTGTGTAATTATTTGTTTCTTGAACAATATTGTTAAGTAAAATATTATCAATATTAAGCCTACACCAATTTATTGGTTTATTACCAGGTATTAGAACTTTCAAACCCACTGGTTCATTAAATATATATATATGTATTCAATTGGGTCAAGTCATTCCATGGCAACCAAGGACAAAAAGGATTTTTCCCCTGAGACGAGGAAGAGGCAAAATGTTTCCAAGGTTATTTCGGCCAAGTAAAGTGATATCGTAATGAAAATAGATTTTACAAATTTGTCTATGAATCAAAATTTCTGATTGACCAAATAGTTCAGATACGTGCAATTAAATGAATCTTTCAAAGAAACTTCCATTAAAAATCATTGTCATACAGTTTTTCAAAGTTTAACATTTTTACCACGTTTTTATTAGTTTGGTTTCCGTCATATCTGTCTGTCAGTCTGTCTGGGTGGAATTTTGCAATAGAGTTTAAACTAACTTCCCGATAAGCTAGAGACCTGAAATTAAGAACATAAGTCAGAATTGGATGACAATACAATATTGATTTCTTGTCTCTACATTTGTTTAAACAAATAAAAATTGGCCAATGAGATGTTTTTTTGTATATTGAGTCTCATCAATATATATTAAACCGATTGAAATATTTCACCCGGACATAAGACTAAAAAACAGAAAATAATAAATCAAATAAAATTTTTTTTTAAACATACTACTTTTTAAAACGGACTAAAAAGTATAAAATAATTTTTCATGACCCTTCTACAATTTTGAGGGAGGATTGTTAGTGGCTATGGATATATTTGGAATACTTGGAGAGAAAATGTGGGGCGCAGACAATCTATGATAGTTAAGGAGGAGTAAATAAATTAAATTACAGTGAATCTCATTTCCGATTTCCTGAAATTAGCTGTGAATTCATCCGAATTGTCTACTTGTATTATTTACTGGCTGCGCCCCAAGTTTTTCTCTCCAAGTGTTCCAAATATATCCATAGCCACTAACAATCCTCCCTCAAAATTTTAGAAGGGTCATGAAAAATTATTTTATACTTTTTAGTCCGTTTTAAAAACGTGGTATGTTAAAAAAAAAAAAAAAAATTAATTTGATTTATTATTTCCATTCATGACAGGTACCTAATAAAAATTATCTGTAATTCATATATTTACTTTGACACTACTGTAGTTCCGCTTGAATCTATGTTATTTTGGATTGACTAAGTTAATGAAAAATTTCTTTTTAAAAAGCCACATAAAATTCCACTAAGGTTAATGTTAACATAAAATATTTGAAATTGAATTAAATTATCGATTTTTAAAATTTATGCTCCAAATAGCTCAGTTTCACTGCCTTCTGGATCTCGTTTATTGTATCTTTCTTTAACTAGACATTGCTTAATAATCGATGAAGGCATTCTAATCGTATGATAACAAGATATAATATAATATTCAATAGGTACATCTTTTTTTATCGATATAATAACGTTCGTTTACATATTTCATACTCTAAAAATGTTCTGATGTATACTTTGGCGTTTTTATTGTATAACTCTCAGTTATATAAACACATTTTATGTTGTAGCTAATATTTAATAAATTCTTTTTCTATACATTAAAAAAATGTTGAAATGAAAAACATTAATTAAATCTAAAATATAATTTCAGTTCATTTACAACGTACTTAACATTGATTTAACTTATATTGTATGTTATGTAATTGGAATGTTACTGAAAGCTTGATAAAATTATATATTCAACTTTTTGATATATATTATTATGACCATTATTTTTGTAAATAATATTTGAATTTTACATAAATTAACAGTATGGAAAGTAATATTTTTTTCTAATTACTTTGTTTTTTCACTTTTTGTTTGGAGTTTGAAATATATTCCAAAAACCACACACTCATACATTTATACGATTACGATTTATTCGAATCTCTATGGCATGGTAGGTAGATAATTAACTGTTTTACCTCGCGTAATGTTAAAACAAAGGAAATAGTTGTATTACAAATTTTGTTGTTATTGTAGTTTTAATATTTAAGTTTACTGAATATTAATTTAATTTTCTGCAATCGTTATACCAGGTGTATATAAAGTTGTCGTGGGAAATCAAGCGTGGTTATTACTCGCCTACACTAGTCTACTCATGCAAAATTTCAAACCTCTGCGGTTATAACTGTCAAGTCCAGTCTTGCTTTTGCTATGCTGCTATGTCTCTAAAGTTCACCAACGAATAAAACACATATACCGTCCTATATTATAGCCGGTTATTTAATGTGAGTGTTATAAGTTATAAATACTACCAGAGTTTTGAGTTTTGTATGCGTGAAAATGGATGAAGATTTTAGTGCAATCAAAGCAGGCATAAGTGTAGACATCAAACGAACAGATGGTAAGTTACCTTAATTAGGAACTCATTGTTTAAGGTAGGATACATTATACTTCACCTATTCATTAATTAAATTTTATCATATCGCTCATCTATATTTTATTCAAATTTAGAGCTACAATAAATAATACAGTTTGAAATACCGGAGTAGGCTAGTATCCCTATTATATTAAATTTTGAGGAACATTTTTAATGTGAATATGCTAAGCTAGGCCTATCATAAATCCTAGACCATTTTTATTTTCGTAAAGTTTAGTTAAATTATTTATTGCCAAATTTGTTAACTCCTAGGATAAACCATTTTTTAAAATGTAGGTTCCTGTCAGATTAATTCCAACCATTGAGCGAGCTGTAACATGAATGATAATTTGAGAAAGAAAGAAGACTTTCTGTGTTATAATTAGTCTATGGCTGTGCTTAAAATTTAATCTGTATGCCGCCAGCCATACAAATAAAACCTAGACAATTTTAAATATATTAGGTTATATTTTTGTTGGTTGCAGCAGCTTTATAACCAGGTTAGGTTTTATATTTACGTAGCCTGAGTAAATTAATAATTGCAAAATGGGGATTGTGATTCTGGAAGAAATGATATCATCAATAAAATTAATAGCAGATTTGTCTCGATGCTTGGAATGGCCCATCATAATGAACTGATATTGTTATAATCCACACACTGAAAATTTTGATTAATTGTTCTTGGTTATTAAGTATTTAAAACAAGTAAAATATTGAGTAACATCAAGGTGGTAGCCATACACATAATGGGGTGGTTAAGTAACTTTTAAAGTGAAATGTTAGGTTACCCTATCACGACTAGACTTGTCTTGATATAAGTTAGCCTATAAAATGACTAGTAAATGTTTACTTTAAGATGGCGCCTTATTTTTGGATTTTTTAAAATTTTTATTGTCTACTACATACTTTACTTTTTAAGAATAAATAATGTTTTCATTGCACAGATCACTATCACTATTTTTCACTGAAAAATCACAATTTATCTAAAAAGTACCAAATCTGACGTAGCCTATTTATAGGTTAAAACATAATGGCAATGTTAATAGCGTATGGTTTTACCCAGATGCACATTACATAATGAGACTACGCTAGATCGCTATTTCATATCACAACAGGTTTGTCCATGTTGCCTTTAGTGTGTTTATTGAAGTTAATAATTTGCTTACTTTGCCATGTGTATAATTATATATCACGACAGGTTTGGCCAGGTAGCTATATATATAAATACCTGGCCAAACCTTATATATATATAATATAATAGGCCTATAATATAAAACCACCAGGCCAAACCTTTCATAAGTTTATTGAAGTTAATAATTTGAAATCAGATTATTAATATGGAGGATTCACAGCATATCACATGATCTGAGATCACGGATATTATAGATTGAAATATCTTTAGTAACATATGAGACGAAAATGTGAGCATCTGCCATTATATCTAACCTATAAATACCTCGGATTTGATAGTTTTTTATTGTGATTTTTCAGTGACAAATAGTGATTTGCGCAAGGAAAATATTATTTAGCCTATTCTAAAGAAGTAAGAGATATAGTAGACGATAAAAAAATAAAATCCTGAAAATAAGGCGCCACCTTAAAGTAAACATTTACCGAATGACTTGCTATAATGAAGTATTGTTGTCATTTTAATGTACACATAAGAACTTTTTTTCCAGTTATATAACTATTTAAAAACAACTATTAAAATAATGGGTATAACCACGGTGATAGCTATTAGTCATACACTGCAAAGGTTCAATGTAATTGGTCATCTTGTTTTGAAACTTGCTGGCATACCAAATAAAAGCTAGTTAGTGTATATGAATTCCTTTTTTTTAAATACAAAAAATTGTTTAATTTTTTTTTTCAATAGTTTTTAACGAAGCTAGTCACTTTATGTTTCCCAATTCATTATTTCTTTCTGAAAAAGCGATTTAAAATGACTGATTTATGGCATTTTGAGGTTATTTCGACACATATTTGATCAATTTTAAGTAAAATCTATTGATGTTGTTTTTATTCCTCGAAAATAGTTCGGTTTTAAGAACTGTGAAACTATGAAGAACTGTTGGATTACATATTATTTAGTATCAATCATGTCGTGTATATGGTTACTTCACCACGTGCACCTAGTTAAAGAACTATAGGTCAAGGAAGGTCATTAGGCCTATATATATATTTATCTTACTTTAACTATAGTTCTTGTACTAGGTCTGGGTTTCAGAGACCTAGTCATCATGAATCCTATATCATAGAGGCATAGTAATATCAACTTGTATTAGTGAGTGAAGGGACATGCTAGGAAATTTTATGTTTTACAACATAACATTTCTTGACACAGCCTTAATTAAGTTAGTACACTAAAAAATCACTTCGGGAGGCTGCCATTTTGAAATACCCAATTTAATCAACGATTCTTTGCCCAATGATAGAATTCATGACATCTTTACTGTGAACCTTCATAGGCTACTTATTTCAAATTTAATAAAAAGATGGCATAAAAGAATTAAATTAGTATCTAAATTAAGTAACACACTAAAAATTATCTTAACCATTAACATATAATTAATTCTATTTCAAATACACATCAAACTGCCACATTTACCCTTTTCTTATAATAATCATTGGTGTTTAGATTAAATTGGAAACTTTTTTGTTAACAAACACTTTTAACCACACTAAATCAAACAACTTCATGTAAGTGTTTCAAACGACAATCTCAGAACATGTTCTAAACCCTTTGCTCGACACTTTGCTCCATCCATTTTAAGTTTTGTCAAAAATATTGTGAAGTAGATATAATTAATTCAATTTCAAACACCTCAAACTGCCACATTTACCCTTTTCTTATAATAATCATTGGTGTTCAGATTAAATTAGAAACTTTTTTTTTAACAAACACTTTTAACCACACTAAATCAATCAACTTCATGTAGGCCTAAGTGTTTCAAAGGACAATCTCAGAACAGGTTCTAACCTCTTTGCTCGATACTCTGCTCCTTCCATTTTAAGTTTTGTCAAAAATATTGTGAAGTAGTTCATATTATTAGCTATTATTGCTTGCTGTGAGATTTTTTCAATATCGTACTGGAGATAGTAAAGCAACTGGCTGAATGTGTTCCAACAGATGTTTCAAAAGACACAGTCTGAATAGAATTCCTCTTTCAGTATAGAAGTATTGTGGGCCAAGACTTTCATATCACTTTATTATTTATTTTAAAATAATATTGGCAAATTGTATTTATTTCAGTAGCCTAGGCTAATTTGGAAATTTTGATGTCTTTTACCAAATTTAAGTCTTTTAGTATGGGTTGTGTTAAAAATTATAGGCTAGTTTGTTAATCAGTCGTAATAATCAAATTCTTTGTAAATGGTATTGGAGAAATATCTTTTGTGCTTAAATTATTAATAAACAGCATTGTCTGAGGTCCGATAAATCCTGCAACTAAATTATTTGTCCTTCTTTATCATATAAATGTATATAATATTTACTGTAATTGCATTTTCTCTTGTCACATATTTGAACTTTTGTCAGGTCTTTGATAAGATTAATTATTGTCGTTTGATGGAATGATTTATTGATATTATATTTAATATTTTCAGATATCTTCAATGTAATTTTTAAAATTCCCTGTTACAACATTGTATCCATTTAAAAATTCTCTAACTTAATCCTTCTTATTTTCATATCAAGGTTAGCACCTCAATTTCATTCTTTTGAAAGATTAAGCTGAGTAAAACTACTTACGTTTGAACTTTAAATATATTTTTTTACATTTCAATTCATAATTAGCATTTGAAAAGGAATGTTGTTAACGCTTGTTTTACGAAGATGACATAATTATTCAAAAATTTACTTATAATAATAGACATTAGCATTTTCTTGTTTTATGTTAGTGAACAATATGACAACTGACGAGATAAGAAAATTAAAAGGGAGTAATCATTCCTTTGTAACCCTTTTATCACATATTCATAAATCTGACTATCACTAAAAGTATAATTTGTGTTGATCTTTTCTTGTAATAAGAAATAAATAGGCCCAATATTTAAAATTGTTTGCTCATATTTAATGTATATGTATCAAACAATTTAATTGTTAGAAATTATGTAGGGCTATTAGAAACTAGTGGCAAGTAGTGTAGAGCATGATTATTCATGTTGTTATTCACAGTACCTAATGGCTGAATCTTTACCCTCAATGACTTTTGGGTATAATGAAATTCACATGCCTTATTATCTCTAAATTATTTTCTCCAAACATGAAGAGACATGATGGGGATAATTTGGTTTCCTTAATGTTTGTAAACTTTTTTTTTTTAATCATCTCGGTAACACCTTATATGTTGAATCATCCTACTACACATATTCAAAGTAGATTTAATTAATTATGGAAAATAACTATATAAGGGAATTGTTTTGTTTTATGTTGTGCAAAACACCGTTCTGGATATTTCCTTTGCAAAGTGGTTGAAACATGTATTGCCCTAAAATGTCTTGCGAGTATGTAGGCTACATTTAAAAAAAAATCTAGCAAAGCGGTAGGCCTAATTTAGTGATTGTAAATTCAAATAGGCCTGTTTTTATAGGTTTAAGAGCTGACTGTGATTGTTTGAACAGATTTTGTATTAAAGTAATATTTAGTGACACGACAAGTAAGTTAAAGTAATATTTTCAGACAAGATAAGTTATCCATCAAAAATGTGGATTTGGTTTAATTTCCTCATCCGCAAACCCACAAAATAAGTTACAACAATTATGAATTTTAATAGGCTATATTTGGCTCCAGTTATTAGGCTATACTGATTAACAAGTCAGAAGTTACTGGTGCGACTATTTTTTCTAGTAAAAAGGGTTCTAGAATCAAACGTTTGTTCAGGCTCTTTATAATTATTGAATTGCTATTTTAATTTAATTCAGTGTAAGAAAAACTCACTTTAAAAATTCAGTGTAAGTGTGCAACTTTAAAAAAGAAGGAACATACAAAAAAGGAAGGTGCTAACATTTAGCTGTGAAAAATATCTAAATTAATGAAATCAGATTTAATATATCTTTACATATTTATTGGGAAAAAAAATATAGACCTCATTTAATTAAGTAAAATGTGTTTCTTTGGGCATTTATGTTATATACTCAGAAATTTGAATCTATGTCTATTTTAAACAAGGATTTGTATAAACTGCCCTACTTAACCATATCCAAACCAAATAAGAGTGAACCCATATTAATCGTTAGGTCACCAGAAGTGTCATTTTGGTAATTGTGATTCAAAAACTGAAAATGAATCATGGACACCGGCTTTGAAAATTATATATATATATATATATATATATATATATATATATATATATATATATTTAAATAAGGGCATAAACTTGCTTCGTTTATGTCATAAACTCAGTGTAAGTTATATTTAATTAACGATGGTAAAGGTTCATTTGTGTTTTTTGTCAAATTATTCCTGAACTATAATATTTGAGGTTTTGCACACAGGTTTGAGTCATTAATCTTTATTAAAATTTTAACTAAATCGGTTTAGTCGATTTTGAAAAATCAAGTATTTTATAACAGTCTTATAGCGGATCTTTGGTTTATTTACCCATAGCTCACGACCGGCATTTTTGGACAGATGGCGATTAATAAGTTTTGTTTTGTTTGAGTCCTTATAGACTACACGAGAAAATTTGATAAAAATTCTTAGAGCCGATTTTTGAGATTTTAATTTTAATAAAAAAAATAAAAAAATAAAAATAAATAAATAAAATTATGACAGCACCTCCTAAATTTCGATTTATCGAATGAATAAAAAAAAAACCCCTTCTTGAGATATGGTACATATAAAATTTATTAAAAATCGGCTCCCGCGCTTTAATTTTGCTATACTACGAATATGTGGGGAAGTAAAAATAAACTAATGATGAGGGTATATTTTGAAGAGAAATAAATAAATACGAAATAAAAAAAACGTGTGTTTAGAGGAGGCTCGGAATTCCCCCACCCCCTCTTTTCCTCCTTCATTTTTAAGTGCAGGAAACGATTTCTAGTCTTCTCAACCAGCGACATTTTTAATAGTTTTTGGTTTTAGACGGTTAAAAAACAAAAATGAAAAATCAGCTTTTGTAGTTTACAATAAGTAATGTATTGTATCTAAAGACCTAACTCTGCTTCTAATTTTGTAATCTTTCAATATTGACAAAGTTTTAGAGAGAGACATTATATTCTCCACACGAAGTACAAAGTGTGAAATTGTTAAAACTATTACAATTTTATCTTGACGATGTTTTCAGGACGCGTAATATTATCTACTGGGTTGAATGAGTCACAGACTTCCCCGCGGCGATTTCTCGTCACATGTTTTTTCCGTTGCTCACTTATTGCATTCACTAAACACTTAAACGGTTGCCATTTTTGTTGAGTGGTCTAAATTGATAATGCCGTAATAAGTCGGGCTACAGGATTAGTGAAGTGTTTGTAATGTCCGTTTGTTGTGATTGTAGATGATGGTTTTAAGATGTTTAGTATACGCAGTGACATCTGGGAGGTGAAGATGAGTCACCTGTTTGGTCTCGACTATTTTATAAGGAGCTCCATCTGATCGCTTCGCTCGCCAACCTCAAAGGAGCCTCTCTGTCCATCTTAACCTTCCGTAGGTGCTTAGGAGGATAGTAATTAACTGCATGTGGGATTTTAAGAAGCTGTAAATTTTAAAACATCCGGGCGAATTTGTTTTGACCAATAAAAACACAAATAATGTCAACAGCGTTTGTGTGGAATTTTCATTCAAGAATATTGGTTCGGTTTTAAAACTAATTTTGGCTTAAATTGTACATTCACTAATCACAAATTATTTTCACACCCACCCCCTCATAAAAACAAATTGAAACAAGGTGTAATTAAGAGGTTTTGTCATCCTGAAATTTTACCAAAATTAATTACAAAATTCTGTTCAGCGACATATTAAAAACAATCAGTTGTCAAGTATCATCGAAATAAATAACTTGTTTAAAAATGATTATGGTTTTAAATTGGATTTTTTTTAAGATCATTTTTTATGACTATTGTACTGAAAAATTCCACAAGTTTATTGTTACATTTAACGAAGGCCTGCTAAATATGTTAAACTATAAAAAATGTATAACTTCCGTTAATTTAAATTAAAATATATTCAATACAAAAATGCATTTACAACATGTTCCTTTATTTAAATAAATAAATAAATAAAATAACATCAAGGTTCGAAATACAAAACTAGAATATTTAAAGGAAAAGTTGGAAATCCCTTGAAGAATAAAGCAATAACTCAATTTCTTCCAAAAAAACCCCCTCCCCCATAAGTGGCCCAAATTAAATTTTAGGCTTCGAGGTACACAATTTTATAACATCGAAAATCGGTTCACCTCGATGGTCAAATATATTAGTTAGATGTCCGTATCCCATCGAGTTTGTTTTTTATTAAAGGAGGGCGGGGATGGTTAACTAATTTTGAATGTGCCCACATTGTAGGCCTACCAAAAGCGAGATCATATATTCCATCTAAATATAAATGTTCTTAAGAACATTTGTTGGTGTTAAAAGGCGAAATACCTCTCGATTATCTTCACCTTATAAAAAAAGGAAGAAAAGAACATAAATTAAAAACCCTTAGGCCTTGAATACATTAATAGCGTTTGGGTCGGAAAAGAACAATAGTTGGTCAAGAGGGCCTTAGTAAGAAAGATGGAAGAGAGGCTATGTCGGTTTGGAAGTTAAGGTGAAGATAAATGAGTTTAAAGAAAGTCACTGCTCAATTATTTCCCCATGTTTTAAAAGGGAAAAATCATCATTGCTAAAAAAAAATTTTTTTTAGGTAGAAAAGAACATTAAATAAAAAAACCCTAGCCTTCGAATACGCTAAATAGCGTCAGGATTCGGAACAAGAGTTGGTCAAGAAAGATAGGAAAGCTGTAAGAGAGTGATCTAACCCAAAACTACAAGAAAAAAGTGTAGATCCGGGTCTCTTGGGATTACCAAGCCCCTACTCACTATCGATGAGCCCTTCAAGGTTAAAAATATTTTGATTTATTGACAGTTTCTGACTAAATATTCATGTACATTGAACATTTTGGTTTTCAGTTTGATGTAAGCATGACAAATTTTATTCTAAATTAATTAGCCATTAAACTGATTTCCCATGGGTCTTTCACCATGATACTATGTAACTTGCTAGACGAAATAAAAGACAAAAAAATGTATGCATTAGGTACATTATGATACAAAAGGTAACTCTTCTGATATAAGGAGGATAGGGATTATTACATAGAATCAAATTAATGATTGGAGTTAATATCTGTTTTGGTAGAGACGTCATAGGAGTGCTCCCGGAATATAAAGATCTTAGAAAAATTGTTTATATGTTGCAAAATATTTTCACAATTTTTAAAATAAATTTTAAACAAAAATGAAAGCATTAGTCAAGCACTTGCACAAATAATAAACTGTGCTATACATTGTACTAACTTTACTACATACTCATTCTATAAAATTTATATTGTCAGTTTCCGCCAAAAATATATCCAGGGGGGGGGGAATATACATTTCTTTATTCCTGAATTTTCTCCATTTATTTTAATGGGAGTTAAGTTGTTACAGAAGGGTCAATCATCATCACCTCTATAGAACCCTTATTATTAAGTACAAGGCCTGTCTCGTATTATAATGTCTCGTATTATAAAACATTTGTGTTTTATGAGTAGCCTATTTAGGAATTTTTATTTGAACTCGAATATAAGTCACAAAGAGTATTTGATAAAAACCATGAAATGAAAATGTAAATTAGAGGATTATTAATTAAAGTGTGTAAGCCAAACTAGCAGAATTTTCTTTTAATCTATTTTGATTGATCTTTCATAAATAAGCCAAAACTACTGAAACATCACAAAAGTAATAAACTTTGAAAAAAACACTCAAACTCTCACTTATTTAACCTCCACGAAAGTTTATCATTGTTATGTATTTCTAATTGAGTTTTTATTAAACTTTAAGTTGCCCTCCTCAGTTGAATTATTTTTTTAAAGCAGGTCCTATTTATCCGAAAACATTCCCAAAGTTTCATTTTTCTGTTCCAAGCTTTTCAAAACTTACGGAAAGGATTCCATACTTTTGGAGCATCCAGTATTTATCAATATATTTAAATAAACCCTAAGCTTGTTTCGCTTGTGCCGTAAATCGTTTGTTCAAAGGGTAAATCATGTTTGATTAAAATCGAGTTTTTAATGACAGCGATCAAGGTTCATGTTTTGTCCCACCCCCTCCAATTATTGTTTTAGGTGTAATTTTAACTAAATTCATATTTGGCTGTCATTTATCTTTGTTAAAGCCGGTTTTGAGAAATTACGTTTTTTAGGGATTATCAATAACTCCCAAAATCTCCGACCAATATGATTTGTTTGGGTCGTTAGGTGTTACATTTAATCAAAATAGTTTGATCTGATTTTGAACCAATTTTTAATTTTTTTATGACAACCACCCCTAATTTTTAGTTACCAAACAAATGAAACATCGTCTGGAGATATTGACAAAATATGCACTCATAACAAATTTGATTAAAATCGGTCTACTAGTTTGGATTGTGAGGCACTGTACAATCGCTAGATGGACATACATCAAAAAATCATTTCTTGATGCTCGGGAAACTTGAAAGCAGATATATCCATAATTTTTTACCTATCTAATACTTTTCTCTACACTACTTACATCTTCAGAAAGTAAAAATTATAGCAGTTTTATTAAAGGAAGTACTAAAGTTGATAATATTTACGTATCAATATCACTTGAAGAGAAAAACATTACTTCAACAATAAAAATATACTTTCATT
The DNA here is from genome assembly GCA_963513935.1 of Aphrophora alni. Taxonomy (NCBI): domain Eukaryota; kingdom Metazoa; phylum Arthropoda; class Insecta; order Hemiptera; family Aphrophoridae; genus Aphrophora; species Aphrophora alni. Next base: position 26,553,208 of record OY740770.1, read on the forward strand.
CAAAAGAAAACAATCTTTAACAACTTATGATTGGAGCGAGAGATGGACTAAAAAACAAAAGAAATCATATTAGAACACCATGCGGTGTTGTAGATGAAGTAGGCAAACGTAATTACAAACGATACAAGAAGACAATTAGTTCAAAGATTAAAGACAAGACGGACGGAACAATTTCATTAGACACACACTAAGACATGAAAGATTATTAAAATAACAATTGAAGGAATGGTAGAAAAAATTGGCATTTTGAGCTCTGGTGTTATGGGAAATATCTCAAATTTCCGAGTGTCTCGAGTTATGCTAAAAATGTGACCACGCACCAAATTTGATTAAACAAAATTGGTCCACTCATTTGGGCTGTAGAGGGTTCCACAGATGAACGACATTATTGCGATAAATATTTGTTGAGCTGGCAGACATTATTGGTTGAGATCAAAACCTAAGCTTAAAACGTTATATCCGCGGAAAAAAGTAATTATCGTTTTTTTGACATGTCACATAAATAACTACTCTTACATATGTGCGAACAAAGTAATAATTATTTTCATAAAAAAGTTTTATCACCATCTTATCGGATCCTTAAAAAACTGTCCATAAATCCAAATTTTGATTTCGTACTTTATAAAGTACAAAACTCCTGATTCTTCGTCTGGAGTTTAAGTATATAACTAATGAAACCTATATATATGATACTGTATATGGATTATAGTCATGTTTTTACAGACAATTTCTTTGCTATTTTGAAAGATCTTAATACTGTTCCATCTCGTTTCCGTCACTATCTTTTATGTTGCGATTTCAAAACTGCTTTAAAGGTTATCCAGGATATCCTTCGTAAGATTCATTTGATTGAGTATCCCAGACTTCAATTACAGGTTATTGTAGTATCATTTTGCTAGGTACTTGGGTATCGTGGATTAACTGGGAATGACAAATCAGACGAAGCAGCTAAGGAAGCTACAAATGAGTTGCCAGTCTCCCACAGTGTGTTTGGCATCTGACTTACCTTAAATTCGATGGGAGGAAGATGGTACGACTGTAGTGACTGATAAACTGAGGGAAGTAGGAGATACTACAAACTTGTCCATGGAATAGGCCTACGTCTATTGAAATCGTCATCGAGAGGGAGTTGTGATATCCGTCATTAAGCATGGATATCTGATAGAACATGGGAATCTGCCGAAATGCCTGTCCGGGTTGACACATTCTAATCGACTAATTTGTCCTCATAGGTGTGCTTGTTCTACTCAATTTGTTTCAAGCTATGCTAGAACAATGCTGAGATTCTTACTCGAGTATTGTCCTTTGTTGTGTCGCCTGAACGTTTTTGATGAAATTTGAGATAATTAGATTCGATTGTTGCATGACCCCTTTAAATAGATATTTTTCTTCTGTTTTATTGTCTAATTTATTTCGATGGAATTTATCATCGTTAACATAGGCTATAGTTCTGAATTGTTACTTTTATAGTCATTATTTTTACAGACCTGATTATGTTATGTAGTTGTTTATTGAATTTCATCAAAGTTTACCATTGTTAATCAAAGTTTTGTGTTTTTAATTTTGTTAAAATATGTTATTGTGATCTAGTTTTTAGGTCGGTTTGTTAGTTTTATTTTAAGAAGCATTTTATGCTGTTTTTGTTTTGTTTTTTAATTCGTTTGATTTTCACATTAAAAATCCGTTCATAATTTTTTTTTTATTGTTTGTCTACAAAGTTTGATCAACTCTAAAGCACTTTGTTATGGAAACACAAGTTGGTAGTAGGTTTCACTTTAAAAAGGTCGATCTATCTATATGATTATTTTGTTCTGATAAACTTAGGTTTAATGTATATGGTGTGGTGCTGTTATCTAAAACCAGATGTCAAGTAGGCCTACTCTGACAGAAACGCTCTTTATTTTATCTTCAAAATTTTGGGTTGCCGTTCTAAACATTATAGTATGTAGACTCGGATAATTTTAACAAGTATAGCCTAGCCTAACTTTATTAAAAACATTTTTTCCTCTAGGGTCGAAAATCTTCATTTATTTATTTAACCTGACAAGAATTCCTTCCTCGGCGCTCTTAGAGGACTCTTGACTAAATTCTTTATTTTACGTTACGAGTCAAAAATCTATGTCGAGTTTTCGCGAAAATAACCGTGTTAAACCCAACAACAAATATTTATTTAAATGATGTTCTTCTGCACTTATCTGTAACCCATCGAGTTTATTAATTTTGATCAATTTATGGAATGTGATATATTTTAACCATATCTCGAGATAGAATAAAACTCGAAACACAAGATGTCATAAAAATTACGTTTACTTAATCAAACGGGTTTCAACGATAATCAATGTTGCCATCCTCAGTGATACATGAGTTCCAATAACTAAACTTAACTAATTTTCACTAATTGAAACGAGTTTGATTAAGTAACGTAATTTTTGTGAGATCTTGTGTGTTCGAGTTTTATTCTATTATTATCTCACAAGTCAAGCTCAATAATTATTTTTATCTCGAGATTTAAAAAAAAAAAATCTTCGGCAACACAAAATATAGGTATAGCTTAACACCAACACTCAAATCTATAAAAAACGTAGCCACTGTTTTTTTAAACAAACCTATTGGTCACCATCTCACCAAGATGGAGTTTCTAAGTTATCTGTAAAACACAAAAACTTTTTGAAGATGTCCTGGACTAGTGTGCCAGATCCTAAATTACGGCTCAGGAATAAAAAACAAAATTTTTAACTACCATTGCCGTCTTAGGAAGAGTTTATGACACAAGCTAAGAAGCTTAGGGCCTATTTAATTATATAATATCCCTTAAAATATTATTTTTTTAATACATTTTTGAGAGTTGATAGGGAGAAGAACCTTTTATATACCAACTGATCTTTTTTCCCATAAGAAGTGCACGGGGGAAAATAAAATGGAGAAAATAATTTTTTTCCCTCTCACGTATAACTAAAAAAAGTAATTGTCGGCGAGATGGCCACTATTTTTGGCTTTGTAGATGGGTGTGTGAGAAATTTAGTGCAAATTATTTTGTACCGTTTGCCTAAACTACTGGATGAATCTCGGTACATATATATATATATATATATATATATATTTATTGTAATAGGTCGGAGATTGAATAACGACTTGTATGTCCTACTTTTAACTACTTTTGTTTTTTTTACGCAACTTGGCATTATGTATTTAATGATACGACGAGTTCATGCTGTAGTTGTAACCTAACCTAACCTAAAGATTACGCCAAACAATAATCTCGACACAACTGTCGTGGATTAGGAAAATGTCTTCACTCGATAAAAATCAACTATGATAGATGTGTTGAATACTGAATATTGAAATCTCGGTCAATTAGCATAGTGTGATAGTGATTTTAAATTATACTCTTGGTTTGCTTCGGACCACCGCTCATTATTTACTGTAGGTGGAAATTAATACTTTAGTTTTTATTCCTAATGAATAATATTTCCACGTAAGGAAGTTCCTGACATGTTAATTTTAATTATAAAATTTCTTTTAAATAACATAGCTGTATATAGCCTATAACCACTCTCTGTATAGATGGAGAGTATATTCAAGGTAAATGGTTAAAATAATAATTTGATTTGAATGAATAAGTTATGAATTTTTTAATTTGGTTGCAAGGATAAAGAAAATGAAAAATGGTTATAAGATTAATAACATAGGCCAGTTGGCAGCAAGAAAAACTTCTTACTGCCAATTGGCCTAAAAATACTATGAGAAAATAAATGTGGCTTTTAAAAGCTATTTCAATGGGATAATTGAATTACCAATTTCTATGTTTTGAGCTCGTAAGAATTAAGGCAATTATATAAAAATATTTTAAATCGGCTTGGTATAATTATATAAGTACTGTATAAGACTTGGCTTGGTATATTGCAGCAGAACCTAATTTAAAATACATAGTTACTTTATGTATTTATAAACAAGTATTTGTTTCAAGAATTATATTAATAGTAATTAGTAAATCACCCAATATAGGGTATATATTAAGTTAACCATTCAGATTTAAAATTTGAGGGTCCATTACCAAATTTTTCAATTTTAAAAGTAGTTTATTTTTTCTGTAGGTATTTGGTTCAGAACGTTCAAAGATAAAACAAAATATTTTTAGTTAAATTATTAAAAAATCGCAAAGAAGTTTGTTTTTTCTCAAAACCACTTAAAACGTGTGGTTAGGATGACTACATTTTTTATATTTGCCAATTCTGGGTTTTCCGTAATGGTTCCTACATACATGGTTTATTTTTCCAATGGAAATTCTATATTAAGTACAGTACCAAATAAACGGCGGTCTGAGACCGTTTAAATATTTTCCAAGTTACTTAATGTGTGAGATAAAACATGTTCATTTTTTAAAATCCAAAACACTTCGATTTTGAGATATTCGACGGTGCTCATGGTTCAATTTCCATTTTTAACTGATAACTCTCGTATTTGCGTTTTTGGGAACAAGACAATCGTTTTGTTCGAGTGTTAAGCAAAATCGAGGCTACATTTATGCATAATCATTAGAATTCATAAGTTTTGATCTTATGGGAGCTATAGCTAAATCACACCACTGGGGAGGGGGGACGCCTCGAGGTAAAAATATGCTAAATATTTACCAAAATTATTTACTATGTTAAATAGTAAATGGCCAAAATATGCTTATGTACTAAAATCGATCCTAATAGGTTCATTCGTTTGTGCCTAGACAGATATAATTTTAGAAATCATTTTTTAGGTCTCTTCTCAAAACATATATTTCTTCGAAAAACTGTACCTCACTTTTCGACCTACTACATAGCTTTTTCTCTATTACGCATACAGTATATGAATGAGGGTGCTCTTTATTTATTTAATTAAATATTTTAATACATTAAAAGTGTTGACAACACCAACAGTTAAAAACATTCCTTACATATTTTTGCAAGTCGTTAAGGTTTTGCTCCTGTGGAAATAGATTTCAATTTAAAAGCCAGGATAGCTATGAATATGAAATGATAGGGCTGTGTAATTATGCAAATATGTTTGATGGTTATTGAAAGCAATATCCTGTACAAGGAGAAGGACGAGGCCTATAACCTTACTTGAAGGAAACTTACTTCCTTTTTAGTTTTACTGTATTTACAATTTTTTTTTTTAGATGTTCATTTGCATAGCAAAATATTCGGGCTTTTATTTAGTCTGTAGAATACATTATTATATTTTTAACTAGTTAATTTTTTGTTTCGTACTTTTTAAATTTAGATAAGAATAAATCTTTATTTTTATAAGACAAAGTTAAAGGTCCACCTTTAACTAGTTACAAAATATTTTAATATTTATGATATACTTAAAATCAAATATATGATTATTACAGAGTATGAAATAAAACAATGTTTTTTTATATATTTATAACAGTAATTAAACTTAGTTCAAAATTTGTACCCAAGGGTTTTTTTTGTCTTAATTTTTTCTCATAATTGGTTCTAACGATTTTTAGGAAATGTTATCAACTATTCCCCACGACTCCAAAAATGTCATTATTTACAATCGTCTCTAGATTTGTTTAAAAAGCTTTAGAAATTTTGCTAAAATATTTTAATGAAATGTGAAAATTAACCAAAACCAGCGTGTCAAATCTCCAAGTCAAAGATAATTACGATTAATTGACAAAGAATAACCTTGACCGACGTCATTTAAAACTGTTGATTCAATTACTCGGTACGTTATGAGTTCAGCTTAACTCCCGTAAGAAATATTCGAAAAATTTAATAATGAAAATGATTTTTTTCCCTTCCCAAGTAGGTAAGCTAGAGTATAAAAAAACATTTTTGGAGAGATGATAAATCTTTTATATATAAATAATGTTTTCAGTATTTGGTTTTGTGAATGAGTGCGAGAAAGTTAGAATGATTTTACATTGTTCACTTAAAGTTATTTAATAATCGTTGAAAGTCATATCTTTAGTCGTAAAAAAATATATAAACTTTTTAGTAAGCCTTGATCAAATTCAAAATAACAGTTTTCACAATGAATGTTCACTTTTACTTTAACACGTTTCCATAATTTAGCTACCATCTTTAGTAGTATGCTACATTATTCACTATTGAAATATAAGTAACATTATATTCCCTTTATTTGATGAGAAACTATGACCTTGTCGATTCGCCTGAACGATTTAAGAAATTCATTATTCAACACTACAAAAAATTAATGAAAATTGTGTATCTGTGTTTTAGAAATTATTTTTCAAAACTAGAAAGAATTTTATCCATTAATAAATTAAGTCTCGTGCTAACCATTTATTTTACATATTAAATATAAATTTATTAAAGTTAAAATATGTTTCGGGTATGTTTGAAAAGATACTTTATTGAAATAGATAATTTCTATTACTTTTATATTATAAAGTAAGAAAATATGTTGATAGAATGGTGAAACAATTTATCAATAAAATATTTTTAAACTGATCAATAACAAATAATAGACATTCCAAAAATCATAAATAAAGTTTTTTATAAAAATTGGGATTTATTGTTCTTTTTTGACAGAATATTTATTTTTATTATTTTTATTTTGTAAATAATCTTATAATGTTTAACAGATTAACCTTATCTTTCAAATCAAAATCTATATATACTCGTATATTAGGGTATATTTCTTCTTCATTTTTCTGTCTCCTTCGAAACTGGTGTTGTAAAAATCTGTAATTCACCAAATTTGAAGATTTGTTATCAAGTTAACGTATGTAGGTATGTATACTTCACATACTTATCTTCTTTTTGTTTCCAATTTTCATGAATGGTCTTATATTCTGGTAGTGATAATTTACGGGACATCCTTTGATATTTCTGCACTCTTTGAAGCTAAAATATTAAGGGTGTGTTGTTTACAGTCTTACAGTCTTACAGTACGTTTAAATGTATAATTTTAGACCTTGTTTTATATCTCCTTAAATAGTTCAGATGCCGCATGTTATAGCTTACTTTATAATGATCTACATATTTAACATAATATTCCTGGTGTATACCGACAATTATTAACCAGTTATTTTCACAGATACCTACAATGAGGGCTCACTATAGCGATTACGAGTCTGGTAATCCTGAGGGTCCTAGCAGGATTTATACCTTTTCCCAAGTAGCCTTGGATTAGATCCCTTTATTTCATCGTTCCTATTTAGTCTCTCTTGACCAAGTCTTTGATGCTATTAGATTCGAGGGCTTTAGGACTTTATTTTTTAATTATATTTTGGATCCCAGTGCTTCCAGTAAGACATTCTTTGCTTCAAGAAATGTTTGGAAACTGTCTTCTTTGCCGAGGAATAGATTTTCCATAGCCTCCGCATTCCTCTGATCTCTCGCCACCTTTGATGATGTTTGGGAAATGATGAAGGAAACTTTTTCCGAAACGATACACCAACTACCATCCCCGAATTTCGAGAAGGGATAATTAGTGTGTTTCAAGAATGCAACAATACCTTCAGACCAATATATTTCAAAATTCAAAGAAAGCTAAGAATATTACCTAAAACTGAATGTAAAACATTTGTTTTTTATAACACTAAAAGTCTCTGTTAAGTTTCATTGTTGTACTTTTGTTACAAAATAAAACGTTTTAAACATATAATTTTGGTTCTGTTTGTTTTGGCGCTTACTGTACTTAAGATATTTAGTTTACCAAATACAATTCTGTCGATGTTGAGAGATGATAGGGTATTGGCCTCCCTTCGTCGTCTGTATCTTTATAACAGGATATATATAATGTAGTCCTGTAATAGACTATTTTAACTTTCTGCTAAAGTTGATCATAATGTATATATCAACTAGTTCTTCTGTTGTTGATATTTTATTTATATACCATTGTTATTTGGTAGGATTTTTTACAATTAAGAGTTTAGGCGATGCTAACCTCTACGGTTTAAAACAAATTAAATAATGGTTGGTATTTTTTCTTCTCTTTTTTAATTTGATTTTCCACTTCTATGACAAATAGTATTTATTTAGATGGATATGCACTTGTTTTATTTCTTTTATTTCTCATTTATATCTAATCTAACGCGCTTGTTGTATACGAGTTGAAATGAAATGTGAATGAATTTATTTTGTATGTTGATTATTATCTGTTGATATGATTATCAACATTGTTATATGAATTATCATTAAGTATTTATGAGCGATGAATGAATTGCCGATGAATGAAATCATCTTCCAGATGTCCTTCTTTGAAATTTCAGTATCGTTGCAAGGTTCGTAAACTTGGATACCGTATCAAGTTGATAAACACCTTGTCTTCATTCACTGTCAATGCTCTAAAGTTTAATCTTACCAAGGCTCTATTGATTTTGAGAAACATCTGTTACAACATGGCTACCAACTGAACCGTTACAACATTATACATCCGCTAAATTATAGCATTTTATCAATTACGTATTGCCAGTGGTTTACGGTGATTTATGTTACAGCTATGATTATCTATCAGAGTTTATTTATTGTGTGTCGTAAGATACATATGATATGTATTACTGTAGGAGGAAATAAGATATTGCAACCGTCCTCGCTGGATCATAAATATGCACCAATGCTCTCATACAAAGTTTTACCAGCAACAACCGTACAACAATTACATAAATCGTTTTTGTCCTACGTTTGAAATAATTAAATATGCAACACTAAACTCAAAAAAATGAATTTCATCAAAATTTGATGCATATAGTTTGTTCGTTTTAAGATATCTAATTGCCAAAGACGGTGTCCAGTGTTTACAGTTTGATCGATAATACTGGATCCGACATTAATTTGTGGGAAGATCATCTGTGTTTTGTGTTACAGGTTATATTATTGCAAACGTAGGGCAAAAATTATTTATGACATTGTTGTCCTTGTCTTGCTGGTTTAGAAAATATGTCCATGATAGTGCCTTTACACAGAATTTGTGATAATGCTACCTGTAATCAGTTAAACACACCATATATAATTTTTTTTCTTGAAAGTTGATAACGTCACCACAACCGGGAACTAGTTAACTCGACTAGTTTCTCGCCACTCACACGACAAAAATTGCCAACACACACCGACCAAACACATCAATTCCCCGACCCAAACTGCTTTCCTTCCGCCAATATCACCTTACACGTCCTGTACTCCTAACTTGTCTCTGATTAGCCGACAGCTTTACGTCGATCGCGAGGCTGCCTAAAACTCCGCGTCTACATTACAATAGCACCCCGCAACCTATTCCGAATCAACCACAGCTTACCTTGTCTCTGATTTGTTAGCATCACGTAGCACTTGCAAAATGGACAGTTCATTGTTTAGGACTCATCCAGTCCTAGCCGAGCTAGCTACGAGCTACGAGAGCTGAAAGTTGTACAAGTATCGACCGAAAAACACAAAACAAAATCGCTTGCCCCCTACCTTCTAGTGAGAGACCAACACCACAATACTAACACACAGAGAACGCAACACTCGCCTTGCTGACTAGACCACTGAGCCACCTGCCGCCTACCAGCTTGTTAAGCCTTGATCATTGATACACCTCATCACCTGAACTCCTGCCAACCTACCTCCGAGATCACTGCTTCTACGAGAAGTGCCGGTGGCCTCCCGTAAGGGAAATTAATCGGAGAAATCCGGGCAACGGCAACAATCCCACATCGCCTCCTGTTAAGGAAATTGTAGGTGCTTTGGGGGCGGCGATAGTGGGTGGACACGACTCAGTCAATGCCCAAGACAAATCAAGAGGCGAATCGTCCGCCGGAAGGCCAGGAGGCAATCCAGAAAGAAGTGTATTTCAGCCGAAATCGCCTACTCCTTCCCGACACTAATCTTCATTTCCATCCGCCCAGTCCACGTCTTTAAACTCGCACCCGTTGTTGCTCTAAAACCTCGCACTTTACGTGGTGCTCTAAAAACTCCGAGCGACACTGAGCCAACAAAAAGGTCAACTTTAATATCCTTCTCATGGCCAACAAAAAGGTCAACCCTAATTTCCTTCTCAAGGCCAACAACGTGCAGCAACCCGTCTTCACCATTCCTCGTACAAAGACATCTAGATCCTCCCAGGTCGACCTACCTCATTGTATACTTCTCCTTCCCGAAAATCCAACGACCCTAAAAGTCAACCTTCTCCGAGACTACGTCAAAAGGATCTGTGCATATTTATGGTACAGCGAGGACGGTTGGATAATCTTATCCCCTATGCAGTAATATAACGGGTCATAAAAGTAGAGGATAAATTTAACCAGACTCTAAACTTCAACCCATGTAATCCTTGTTCAACTATTTTTAGAGGGTTGGTAACGGACCATATACGACAATTATGAGTAAACACACAAAATGTGCTTCTCATCGGTCTAAAATCTAAAATCGGCCATCCTTCATGTAAAGAAATTGAGCCAATGATAAAAAGGAAAAATCAAATATCTTAAGGGTGTCTTCTAGTTTGAACTTCATTTGGATTTTATAATGATACATTCTCAATTGCCTTTTAAGAATACGCCATACGGTTGTGTTACTCAAATCAAGATGTTCGCCAATTTCTTTAGACTGCTTCACCATATTGACTGTTATAGCAATTTCATTTTTCGCATGCAAGACTTCTGCAACTGCAATATTATCTATAACTAGTAAAGGTTTTTTTTTTTTTGTTTATCTTCTACAGAACCAGAAGTTTCAAACTTCTTCACAAATTTTCTATAGTTAGTTAATCCACACGGGCCATTGCAAGGTACGAAAATGTCTTAATGCTCTTGTCAAGTTTTTGCGACATTCATAGAGCTCTGATTTAGTCCGATACATGTTTGTGTTGGTAGTGATATATTGGGGGAAGAGAAAGAGAAAGAGAAGGAAAAAAAGGGGAAAAAGAGAGAGAGAGAAAAGAAAAAGGAAAAACCAATATCAAAAACTACAGTGTTAATGTAATGTAAAAACAAGTCACGGTTATAACCAGTACAGAGTATAAACAGTAAATTCAAACAAACTCCTTTCAATGACAACAATGCGATACATAATTTTTTTAAACAGCTGATTATTAAATCCCGAATATCCCTACATAGAGGTATGCATTTTGTTTTGAGATTGAACCAAAAGTAACTCGGCTATAATCATTCTAAACTGACACTTACTTTTGAAATACCCGATATATCATGTTACAACATCCGATAAATTAGCTGTAATTTAAATTACCGTAAAACACAGCCAGTACATAATTGATAAGATTCTGTAATATATTTTTATACTTTTTATTTGGGTCATTTATTCTACATTTAATCGAAATTGTTAGAAATTATTTTTATAATTTTCAATTTTTGAGTTTTGTTTTAAGGCAGATACTCCTGAAATATAAGCTTCACAAATAAATGAAATTAAAATGGCTTCTAATATGTGTCATTTGTACATATAACAAATTTTATAAAAATGGACAACGTTTGTACAAACATCATTTCTTAAACTGTCTATTGGACTCAGGAACTTCTATATGCACCTTTCCTCTAAAAACTGGCCCCATAACTTTTTATATATCACGTATATATGAGAAAGTAACAATTTTAGTGCCAACCCCAAAGCTTACTTATCGTAACATTTTTAATTTCGCCCCTTAACGTCAAAGATAAATTTGCTTTAAAATGCAAAATTAATTCAGTGACAAAATCTATGAAATTCTTATAAGATGATTAAATATATTACTTAATACGCTGGCGCCGGTTGTTCAGTTTGTTTCTAAATTTCCAGAAAACTAACATGTCAAATTCCTGTCATCGCTCTGAACTGATTTTGTGTTTTTATTTTAATCACTACTGTGTTGGATTATGATGGTGTTCCAAAAAATACTGTAAATGTGTGCTTTTCTTATATAACCGAGTCGGTATTTTTGTTTGAAACAACGATCGTGGAACGTGTAATAACGTAAGGAAGTTATCGAGAACCTTGATCTAAAATTCAGCGATGTAACAATTTACGTGAATTGTTTCCAAATCATCTTATTTCTCTGACCTTTCTAAAAGGATACATAAAAGAGAGAGTCTCTGTAGAATTGCATAGAGGTGAACTGAAAGCAATTATCCAACGTGAAGTTGAATCAATTAGTAGCCGGGCTTTCCTCAGCGTCTTGCCGCATGACTGTTCAGTACAAATTTACGTTCGGACGCTGTGTCTATAAATCAGAAGTGTGTCTGTAAGTGGTTTCTAATTTTATAACGTTTAATTGGGTTTTACTTAATTTATTCGCATATAGAGAAAGTTATGTAAATGGCTCAAAAGCTATGTTGAATTTTTCGCAGAAATATCCGTTTAAGGTTTCCTCAATAATGTCTGTCTAGTCTGTATAGTGATTTCATCAAATTTTGTCTGTATCTCGGGGCGTTTTTATTCTCCATTCATTGCAATAAATCATAAAACCAAACCATTACAGATTTGGGCGTTACTGATGTAAAATGATCATGGACGTTGTAGTAAAAGTTCGAATATCTCATAATCGGCAATAGCAATTTCAATGAAATTTTTGTGAAATGTTAAGATTTATAACCCAAAACAATTTGTCAAACCACGACTAAAAGAAAAGTAAGTTTCCTGAATAATTTGGAAAATTTAGAAATGAAACTTGATCGCTGTCGGATTCTTCATAATAGTCCCAACATTTCCCCATGGAAATAATAAAATTATAATTTCGTTTTCATCTTTTTCTGTTCAATTCACAAAACTAATGATCTCTTTAAAATGTCTCTTGTACACTTGATACATGCAATTGAAAAAAAATGAAAATACGTTGATATAGAAGTATTTTTTAATAACACAGTTTATATTCATTTTCATTTATAGTTACTTATTCACAATTTATTTTGTTTTAATGTGCGATTGGCTCACTCCTTTCGGTTAATCTTCACATTTCACCTAAAGTTTGACCGAAATCGGTAGAAACTTTTTATAACAACTCCTAAGGTTTTAAAAACAATTTTAACAGATTATTCCCGAAACAACATTTTTTGGAGGAATGACGACCAATATTTTTCGTTTTAGACCTTAGAGGGTACAATTTTAGTAACATTTTATAATTAAAATTTCCACTTTTGGGCCTTAACGAACTTTGGATATTTCCGTGAAAAAAATCAAAATCTGTGTTATACTGAAAATAGAAAAAAAAAATTGTATAAATATCAAAATGATGTTAATTCCCCCCCCCTGGAAGTTTTTTTTAAGCTAAAGATCTTATGTAGCTTATGTTGTGTATACATGATACCAAGATCGAAGTCGTCAAATAAGCTCATCCACAAATCCACAACGTCTCACTTCGTAAATGCGAGGTTTTTATCTTTGAAATAATCAGTTCCGTACGAACTATTCTGTATAAACAAACATACTGTTATGGCGAAGACATAATGTAACCCAGGTTGTACATAGTACAAGGAAATTATGTCAGGCTACAAGGCTGTGCCTTGACCACAACTAAACAAAAGGTTAGAAATCCAATTTACATTTGTCTCCATATGGTCGGTTGACAATATACGAACATTCCGTGGATTGTAAATATAATGTTCATAGAAAGCATAGCGATGGTGAGACCATATCTATAGAATGGGTTGGGGTAATTATAGTATGTAGTTGCTTCTGTATGTATTCGGGTTTTCATCATTCAATGGATGAAATGCGTTACTTTGTCTTTCTATTTTGTAAAACTATGGAAACAAATTAGGTGTTTTTTTCTTTATCACATAATGGCAAAAATAAAGTCATTACGTTTGATGTCTGAACAGCCTCGTGTTATTTGCTAATAAATATATTATGTATCTAAATATATACAGGGTGACTGAAAAGAAACTACCACCCCCTCTTATTTAAAAAAAAAAAAATGAGATATTTGAGTTCTGTTTGCAGCAATCTCTTTAGGTGAGATGGGGGGGGGGCACACAAAAAACCAAGTTTTAGGTTATTTTAATTGTGGGGGCCAGAGAATGGAGGCTAAAAAAATTTGAATGTCATGTATAGACCTCATTTTAAACGTTTTTGTAAGACAAGAAAAATGAGAAAGAAAACTAAATTTTGACCACCAAAAACAAAAGGCGACCAAAAACGTTATTTTATTTACGGAGCTAGACGGAAGATCGACTAGGAAACAAGACAATCGATTTTTCTAAATGTTAATTTACTGCTTAAAATACGAAGAACCTTCTTTGTGGGGAATTTCTCATATAACCACCTAGCCTAATCAAAATATTGAAAACATGTTTGAACAAAAACTGTACTACTGCATGTAAAATACAGGGAGGACATTTAATATGGACATTTAAGGTGAAAACACATTAATGTCATGCTAGGGGATATACCGTACCAATCAAGCTTTGTGAATAAACTAACACTTTTAGCTGCCATTTTGTTTTGGGTGGTCAGAATTTAATTTTCGTTGTTATTTTTCTTGTCTCAGAGAATTTTCAAATGAGGTATCACAAGCCTATAAGTCCAATTTGAAATTTTTGAGCACCCCCTCCCCCCATTCTTCAGCCCTTCAAAATTAAAATAACATAAACCTTTGCTTTTATAGGTTGTCCCTCTCACCTAAAAATATTATGCAAACAGAATTCAAATATTTAAAAAGTGAAGAAGGGTGGTAGTTTCTTTTCATCCACCCTATACATATTTATTTTGTAAGTAAAATTTTAATGTTATAGGATAATACAGTATAATTGCCCCACTTTCAGACGCAAGAGGCTGTAACATTTTTTATCACATTTTTTCTAAATGTCAAAGAACTAACAAAAGGTGTTGTCTGGCCATCCTATCTCCAAAATGCTAGTTCGGGAGATATCGGTTAAAAAAAAAAAGGGGGGAAAAAATCATTATTTTGTACCATGTAATTAAAACTCTGAAAACACCCCAAAATGGATTTTTTTAGGATGACTAGGAATAACATTTGATTGCTTGCTGTTTGAATTTTTGTATGTGAGAAAGTTAGTGGAATGTTCGTGCCTTGTGCAGTTACAGTTATTATATTGACACAGACAATATTCAAGACTAAGAACACACAGGTTTATATAAGATTCAGGAAGTGAACGTGACGCCCAACACTCTGCCTACATCTCGACTTTTGCCTTTGTGTTTTAATCACTTCTTGTATATTACTGATATGCTGGTATCTTACTGTGGGAACTTCTTTGATATAATTGTTCCCAATACGTAGTATAAAGAAAGTTGTGAGCCTCAAAAATCGACGTCCAGTTTCTCGCGAAATATTCGTTTAGAGCAAAAATGGTGGTTTTCAGATTGATGTGTATGTAACACAAACGAATGGACAGATTTTGATTAAATTTGGTATGTGAGATTATTTTGGCGATATCTTGGTGCCTTGTTGGTGACGTTTTCCTTAACTCATAATTTGTAGGTAGCAGCCATAAGAAAAACTCAATTTGGTTTATTACGATACACTTTGCTAAAATATAATCTTTAAGGATTCCAAAAAAGGTACACCATCGCCCTAAACGAAAACAAAAATCATTCGTGGATCTGTTTTATAAGAAGTAATTTCTCAAAATCTACTCTACAGTTTTTGTTCAAATTTTGGTGAGCTGATATGAAGATTAATGTTTCAAACCTGTATGCAAAATCGCAAGTAATCGAAAGTTACTGTCAGGACTAATTTAAAAAGAAATCAAACCTGACCGCAAATCATTTGAACTCTATTTCATCAAATACTATTAAGCGTAGGGGTGAGTTAGTAAGTTTAGGACTTATTTAAATAGATAAATATATTTTCAAATTATTTGTAAAATCTAACGGAGTCCATGATTAAATTAAATTTTTTGATTTATTCAAATTGGTATTTTTTTCGTTAGTATTTGCTTTTGTTGATATGTGTGTGGGAGAGTTTGTTCTGTATGTATTTAATATATGTGGTTTGTTGCATAAAATGAGCTATACTAGGTTCATAAAAGTCCTAGATAAAAACTGAAACACCTGTTACTGATGATTTTAATTATGGTATTAAGTTATTATTTTTGATTTTTAATCAAATTTATCTTATTATAATATGATGTAGTTATATAATACAGTAATATGAAAAAAATATCGTGAGCTTAAAAATATTTTAGAGGTCGGTTTTAAAAACTGTAAAAATCACCAGCGATCCTCTCCCTTCCCACACACATAACGTATATACTGGGTGATTAACTCACGATGTATAAAGGCCACCGTTAGGATCTCTAAAACTATAAGAGAGAGATACAAAAACCTTGAAATTGGGGGGAACCTTTCCTACTTTTAATGGGATTAAAAAAATATGTTATCCAAATTTTGAAAATGGATTTGTTTAAATAGTGAAACCATGTTAGTTTCGTGTTTTTGAATAGAACATATAATTTTAATCCTTTTTTATTCCTGAGTATTTTTTGATTAACGTAACCGTTTAGAATTTATCTCCCATGAAAAATTGTCAAATGTATTATTTACTCGATTTTTAATGGGTGATTTTAATTATTATTGTTAAATTTGAGGTAAAATTATATTATATAATTTGTGTGTAAATATATAGTCTATGTGTATTGTGTATATAATATGTGTAGGAGTGTATTCAATTATTTCACTTCTAAGTCCTAAAACAGTTGAATTGAATCATTAGGTCTAAAATATTGTTTGAATACGGCAATGTAAAACTAATACTTTAATAAAATTCATTTCTACTCATACTAAAGCCTTCTGTAGGAAATTATTACCCCAAATTTTAGATAAAGTATAATTAAAAACATTCACTAAATATCGAATAACAACATGGTGTAACTATTTAAAAAGAAATGTAGTTGGCTGCCTAATTGGAAAATGGCTGCGATTTTTCAAATATTTTAAAATCCAATTACAAAGTAGGAAAGGTTACTCATTTAAAGTTGTTTGTATCTCTTAGAGTTTTAGATATTCATCTGTAGTTGATCACCCTGTCTACATTAAGCGAAATTACTCCCAATTTTTACAAAACACAAATATACCATAGTATTTTACCTTAATCCCCAAAATATTTTCACTTATATTTATTATTAAAAATACGGTATTTAATGAGGCGTTTCTGATCGTGGTTACTTCCAGAGGTTTTGCCATACTTCCAAGTGACAAAAGTGAAATTTTACATGGGCAATGGGTCTACACCTGGCGCTGATAGTAAATGAGAAAAAAATATTAAAACTGGATAATTCGTAAAAGGCTCCTATCTGTGGCCAATAAAATTTCGCATAGTAAGTTTCATGGGGGTTTTTTAATCAATTGTTGGGTTGCACGTAAATATTCAACTGCCAATCAGCTAATTATACAATAGAAGTTTTGTGTGTACAGTCAGTTTAAAAAAGTCCTGGCGGTATAGATAACAGACTAACAGACTTTAATCACTTTTTTTTTATCGGTACATTAGAATCAATACGTCCAATTGAGGGACCGCATATCACGTTTTTAACAGAATTTTAATAGCAGTAGAAGATATTATCCATTGGATTTTTATGGATGGGATCAGTCAATCTCGGTTGTCAGAGATTCGATGAGGAAGATCAAAATGGCTATAAATTTTGTACTGAAACACTAATTCTATGGAATTTTAATGTGTATAGAATTTTATACTGATTGATCCATAAACCCTATCGAATAAGAATGTATATTATTGAATAGAGTCATACAAATTTACAAAATTAACATTTTTTACTGATTTTCTGTAGAAAGGAAAAGTTTCGGCCAAAATATTCACGGTAAAATTCGAGATTGTGAAACGTGTACAATCTTGACCACTCGTTTTACTCTGTATGTTGACGCCTTACCGATGTTTCTTCAATTTTATTTGGTACCCAAGTTGTGTATTGTCTTGGACACCTAATGGTTTGTGCATCGTTTATCTGTCTGGAATCATATACGTGTAAGATTTTACAGAGGGCCTTAGAAAGTTTTTTTTCCCCTTCTACTGAATAAGGAATCAGTAAGTTAGATATCGTGGTACATCAATGAGTGGGATACATTGATAAACACCTGTTTCAGTAGCTTGGAGATCATTGTGAATGGTATTATCACATCAGGAAAGTAGACTGCAAGTAACGCTCCAGTTGTTGCATTGACCGGACAAATAGACCGTAGTATTTTACCTTTATCCTCAAGTTACTTTCACCTTATACTTAATATTAATCATACGTTACAATATTTGTATTATAAAATCCTTAAATGAGACGTTTCAGTTAGTGGTTCCGTCCAGAGGTTTTAGTCATACTGCCGAACGTAAATTCCTGTGTCATTCTCCTGGCGCTGATAGTAAATAAGAGAAATTAAAACTAGAAAATTTGTAAAGACCTTCAATCTGTGGCCATAAATTTTCCAAAGTAAGCTTATGGAACTATTTAGCACGTTTGTTTTAAGTCAGTTTTAAAAACGTCCTACCTTTGAAGACCACAGATGACCAGGCTTGAATTACAAAATTAAAAAGTATATATCAGTGAAGTAAAAGATATTATCCACTGGATTATACAAGGATTGCTGAAACTGAACTGCATACGTTAAGCTTTTATCGGCGACTCTGCCCTATTGGCTTTGTAACTGAGGAATTATAAATTCGTTTGGAGTTTTTCAAAATCTGAAACTTTGTATTTTTTCATTTTCTGTAATGACTTTATTATTATTATTGTTATTTAAATCGTTGAATCGGGGTTAGTATTATTAGAAGAAGAATTAAGTCTTCAAATCTCCAACAAAATTAATTATTAGAAGAAAAAATAAGCCGCCATTTTGAAATTTTCTGTGAGATATAATGAACATATTATGAATTTGTATAGGTTGGAATTTAGGTTCAACAGCAATTGATTACTAAATTTTACTTTTCTACTCATTTTTGAAGCAAATCTACAGACGACAAGGGAGTACCATATTTTTATAAGATATTTATTATCATCTTAGTGTGCAAATCAGTCAAAAATAATGTTGAAAATAATTATTATAACAATTATTGTAACTAGCATTTAGAATTAAACACTTTCAAGGAAAGTTTGTTGATTGGTGTTCTGTTACAAATACTGTAGTACTTTTAGATACGGCGTTTTCATATATATATTTTTTATTTATTTTTTTTTTAATTTTTATTTTTTATTTTTTTTTTTTAACGGTTGTAGACAATAATCAAAATTTCAAAAATAAATTAGAAATTTTAAACAAACAGTATTAGTAAGGCTATATTGAATTTTGTTGATTGTTTTTTTTTAAATTTATTTTACAACCGTTGCACTATTTAAGTCTACATATAAATGCAGTGAATCTGTGTATTATTTAACTTCGTTGATGATCAACAGGATGTTAAAATAACAAAGAATATGTCACATTATTCTAATTGTTTGCATAATTTACCGACAAAATTACACCATATGTTACCAAAGAATGGACAGAATTTACCAAATAAACTTCCATACAATATCATGGCTATTGTTCTCAACATGCCCTACTCAGCTTCATACTCATTGACTCTTGACTGCTTCCTCTAGTTCAGTTGTTCTTGTATATTTATTCTAAGGAATCTTACTGAATTAACCCGTCTAATTTGGTGATTCACTATGCCAACGTTACAGTCGTTTGCCTTTGAGATTTCACTCACTCTTCCATGTCAATTATTTGAACCAAACACTTAATTCCTTTAAAGCTTCATTGTTGTTTTTTTAACTTCCTCTTTAACAACATATCGCGTCTCCAATTCTATCGCTTGAGGTGATTTTAAAAATCAGTCTCTTTAGTTGTCTAATTGTACTGTACGAGATTTAATTTTTGTTTTTAACTCCGAAAAAAATAAAAACACTGAACAATTAATTTCGCTAAGAGATTTGGATAAGGTTCTTCTATAGACTTCCTCTATTTCTTCCATAAGATATATACGCGCATGGGGAATGAAATAAATTCACCTATTTTGGCAAAGGAAGATATTTTGATGATTTTTGAGACTTTGGGTAAATATTTCACACTAACATTCTGTATTTGTAACATCTTATGTTCTCACTTTTTTTTAATTGCAGACGAATTTACATTTTTGAAAATAACTTAATGCGAGGTTTTCTATGCCCTAAGATCAATCCAGAACCAGTCCTAAGACCAATCCTAAGATAATCAGAATGTTCGTTCATATGTTCGGATGTATCATCTCTAAAGCCCAAACTGTAGACAGATTTACGTGTTCATGTTCTCTATCTCTTTATAGAGTAGCGTAGTTGTTCACTACTTAATAAACCTCCTAGCATCTAGAGAAAGGTGCAGCAACCACTTAATTTGATGGATTTGGGAGTTTTTGTCGTTGATTTTGCAACTTCGGTAATAAACCATCGCGATCCCGCAGAGAATTTTACAGATACGAGCACACATATTAAATTTATATGAATCAAAGTCTTCGAACCTTTCTGTGTCAATAGGGCAGACCTTTCATTGTCAATAAGACAAATCTTTCTTTGTCAATGAGACTAATCTTTCTCTGTCAATAGGACAAACCTTTCTGTGTCAATAGGGCAGACCTTTCATTGTCAATAAGACAAACCTTTCTTTGTCAATAAGACAGACCTTTCTTTGTCAATGAGACTAATCTTTCTCTGTCAATAGGACAGACCTTTCTTTGTCAATGAGACTAATCTTTCTCTGTCAATAGGACAGACCTTTCTCTGTCAATAAGACAGACCTTTCTTTGTCAATAAGACAGACCTTTCTTTGTCAATGAGACTAATCTTTCTCTGTCAATTGGACAGACCTTTCTTTGTCAATGAGACTAATCTTTCTCTGTCAATAGGACAGACCTTTCTCTGTCAATAAGACAGACCTTTCTTTGTCAATAAGACAGACCTTTCTTTGTCAATGAGACTAATCTTTCTCTGTCAATAGGACAGACCTTTCTTTGTCAATGAGACTAATCTTTCTCTGTCAATAGGACAGACCTTTCTCTGTCAATAAGACAGACCTTTCTTTGTCAATAAGACAGACCTTTCTTTGTCAATGAGACTAATCTTTCTCTGTCAATTGGACAGACCTTTCTTTGTCAATAAGACAAACCTTTCTCTGTCAATAGGACAAACCTTTCTCTGTCAATATGACAGGCCTTTTTCTGTCAATAAGACAAACCTTTCTTTGTCAATAAGACAAACCTTTCTCTGTCAATAAGACAGACCTTTCTTTCTCAATAAGACAAATCTTTCTCTGTCAATAGGACAAACCTTTCTCTGTCAATATGACAGGCCTTTTTCTGTCAATAAGACAAACCTTTCTTTGTCAATAAGACAAACCTTTCTCTGTCAATAGGATAGATCTTTCTCTGTCAATAGGACAGACCTTTCTCTGTCAATAAGACAAACCTTTCTTTGTAAATAAGACAAACCTTTCTCTGTCAATAGGACAAACCTTTCTCTGTCAATATGACAGGCCTTTTTCTGTCAATAAGACAAACCTTTCTTTGTCAATAAGACAAACCTTTCTCTGTCAATAGGATAGATCTTTCTCTGTCAATAGGACAGACCTTTCTCTGTCAATAAGACAAACCTTTCTTTGTAAATAAGACAAACCTTTCTCTGTCAATAGGACAAACCTTTCTCTGTCAATAGGATAGATCTTTCTCTGTCAATATGACAGGCCTTTTTCTGTCAATAAGACAATTTGAGATAGTTCTACGATATGAGTCTAATGAAGAAGATAGGTTACCAAAAAGTAAATAAATGTAAAATTCACGTAATTCAAATAAAGTTTTATAAAATATGTAAATGCTCATTATTGCAATTATTATTTTAATATAAACCCGGATTAGAGTTATAATATTTTCAATCTTAAGCTAACATTTTCTGTAATCTTGTACAGTTGTTCACCAGGAACCCATTTGAAATTTTTATTTTTAAGCTCAAAAAAGTCGGAAAAGTAAACACATGTGAAAAGGAGAGGGATTTTTCTATAAGGAAAAAAAGATACTGTTCCGTTCAAACTTTTAAAACTAAATACAAATTTTCTGAGAATGCTAATTTTAAATTCATCGATTGAAGTTACCTTGTTCAACTATTGAAATTTTAAAAAGACAATTGTTTGAATTTTTTATTCAGTTAGAAAATACTAGAAGTCGTTTTGTATTCCTTGGAAATCTTTGAACGTTTGTTGATAAAACTCACTATTGACGTGATTTATTGATAGTTCAAATATAACTTTTGCAGTTTTTTCATAATAATAGAAAATATAGCCGTATCGGGAATTCCGAATGATTTAATCCAGTTTTGTTTTAAAACACAAACAACCTCAATATTATTTCGGGGAGGAAAATAATACAAATCTAATAGAAAAGGATAAAAGCTTAAAGGATTTTCAGAAACCTTACAACGAGACTATTACGCAAATCGTACGACGCCTGAAGTCTTTTGTAGACGGTTAGTTGTTATTCGCATTGTGACTTGTAGCTCTACACTCTGCCTTTTCCTTGCCTCGTTCTTAACCTATATTTTCAGTTCATACTCAATGTTTTTGAAAGTACTAGTAGACTAGATATAAATTGCACAGAGATGACAAAAGATGTAGCGCCTCTAATTTTAGCTGCGATGTATTGTGTGACTGTTATCATGAGAGTCTTATACTTTATAGTATACAAAGAAACCACCTACTGTGTCGTGTCATCACTTCAAGTGATGCTTATTATGAAGAAATTTATAATACATGAACATTTCAAGAATTGAAATCTGACATCAAGAAATGCTCTACCCATTGGAGCAATTTGCTACCATTTATTTTTCTTCTTGTGTACAAGACGGTTACAATAAATAATAAAAGTATAGAAATTGAATTTATTGTTTTTTTAAACTAAGTTATTTAAAACAGAAAAGGGAATTATTGTAATAATTGTCTATACAGAAAATAGTTTTAAACAATGAGATATTTTAATAACAGCTAATGTTAGAATGAGGGTATTTGTTTAATTTCCAAAGAGGTTAAAGAAAATATTTGCACAAAGGGAACTAAACATTTAAGACTATTTAAATTTAGAATTAAAAAAAAAGAAAAGTGAACTAGCATGTGTGTTAGTTTTAAAATTTACGCGTAATATTGAAAAATTAAAAAAAAAAAAAAAAAAAAAAAAATTAAAAAAAAAGGATTATATTTTACTTATTTGTGTACTGAAAAAAAAATTAAATTAAATAAAAATGAGAAACACTTTACATTTCGGTTTATTCTTTTATTTATTATTTTTATGCCATATATATATATATATATATATATATATATATATATATATATATGTGTGTGTGTGTGTGTGTGTGTGTGTTTGTTGGTGAACGCTATAAAGTTCGCAATAGACCGATTTTTCTTATGTTCTGTCCAGACTCCACCCGTTTTAAAACTCACTAGACAAGATCGTTAACAAAAAAAAAAATCTATCAGTAAATACGAAAAAACAACAGATTTTGAAAATAAAATTAACTCTTTTAGGAAGCAGTTTGTAAGAACGTTCTTACAATAGATACTAGCTTATTTTAACCAGCTTTACAATCTGCATTCAATTAATGATACCAAACCGTGTTTTTAACTATTTGTTAGAGTTATTAACTAAAATATAAATTTGTTAAAGGTCACATAATAAATAAAATCGGCAATAATAGATCTGGTAATCGGAATTTTAGTCTATTTTATTAAAACTTAGTATGTAAACTAGGTTGTATGATTCAAAGAATATATTATTGGAAAAATAGTTACAGAATTTAAAATGGCTACCATTTTTAACAGTATTGTCTTCTTATGTATGACATTTGTAAAGGTATTGCTTTCTTTTTTAGAACGTACTGTCTTTAATAGCTCACTATGTTAATGTTGAGTTTGGGAAACGTGCGGATACTCAAAAGAGATTTTAGTTCAATAATGGCAGTATCAGCTGCGACTCGAGTATTATACATTCAAAGATTTTTAGCTTTTGGTACAAAGTATTGGTTTTATCAAGATGGATAGATCAATTTTTACATATTAGTTGGGGTCTACAAATCTATGTCGAGTTTTTCAGCGAACCTTGGGTTCGAAAAATTAATTTTTGGAAATTCTTTGTGCAGTTCTTTACAACTCTAAAAAATTGATTAATTTTAATAGCAGTTTTATGTAAACATCTCGAACTTTTTTTTACTTAGTTTTTCTTTTCTTAATCATTTTTAGATAATTAAAAATTTGGGATTACCTATTAAAAGATAATAACATTAAATTAGATTTTCTCAAAATCATCTCCAATGATTATGATATAATTTGTTCAATTGTAGCCTCTAAAGAATCCAAACAAAACGTATAGCTCGCCATTACCAAAAAATGCCAGTTCTGAAATTTCTTGTAAAAAAAACAAAATCGGCCTTAGAAATAGAAGTTTAGTTATAAAAAATAGATCATTTTAGAAAACTGATTAGTCCAAATATTGGTGAAATGTGGAAATTAATGACACAAATCCATGATTAAAGTAGGATGTAAAAAAAATACAGTTTTGGAATACTTTCATAAAACGAACTAACCCTGATGCCGTCCATTCATCAATACGATCTAAGTTTATTTGGGTGATAGCTCCCCAACTGACAGTTTTAACGATATCGAGTTATAGAATGCTGTTAACGATATCGAGTTATAGAATGCTGTTAACGATATCGAGTTATAGAATGCTGTTAACGATATCGAGTTATAGAATGTTGTTAACGATATCTAGTTATAGAATGCTGTTAACGATATCGAGTTATAGAATGCTGTTAACTATATCGAATTATAGAAGCTGTTAACGATATCGAGTTATAGAATGCTGTTAACGATATCGAGTTATAGAATGCTGTTAACGATATCGAGTTATAGAATGCTGTTAACGATATCGAGTTATAGAATGTTGTTAACGATATCGAGTTATAGAATGCTGTTAACTATATCGAATTATAGAAGCTGTTAACGATATCGAGTTATAGAATGCTGTTAACGATATCGAGTTATAGAATGCTGTTAACGATATCGAGTTATAGAATGCTGTTAACGAGATCGAGTTATAGAATGCTGTTAACGTTATCGAGTTATAGAATGCTGTTAACGATATCGAGTTATAGAATGCTGCTAACGATATCGATTTATAGAATGCTGTTAACGATATCGAGTTATAGAATGCTGTTAACGATATCGAGTTATAGAATGCTGTTAACGTTATCGAGTTATAGAATGCTGCTAACGATATCGATTTATAGGATGCTGTTAACGATATCGAGTTATAGAAGGCTGTTAACGATATCGAGTTATAGAATGCTGTTAACATTATCGAGTTATAGAATGCTGCTAACTATATCGATTTATAGAATGCTGTTAACGATATCGAGTTATAGAATGCTGTTAACGATATCGAGTTATAGAATACTGGTAACGTTTTCGAATTATAGAATGCTGCTAACGAGTTCGAGTTATAGAATGCTGTTAACGTTATCGAGTTATAGAATGCTGTTAACGATATCGAGTTATAGAATGCTGCTAACGATATCGAGTTATAGAATGCTGTTAACGTTATCGAGTTATAGAATGCTGTTAACGATATCGAGTTATAGAATGCTGGTAACGTTTTCGAATTATAGAATGCTGCAAACGATATCGAGTTATATAGAATGCTGCTAACGATATCGAGTTATAGAATGCTGCTAACGATATCGAGTTATAGAAGCTATTAACGATATCGATTTATAGAATGCTGTTAACGATATCGATTTATAGAATGCTGTTAACGATATCGAGTTATCGAATGTTGTTAACGATATCGAGTTATAGAATGCTGTTAACGATATCGAGTTATTGAATGCTGTTAACGATATCAAATTATAGAATGCTGTTAACGTTATCGAGTTATAGAATGCTGTTAACGATATCGAGTTATAGAATGCTGTTTACGATATCGATTTATAGAATGCTGTTAACGATATCGAGTTATAGAAAGCTGTTCACGTTATCGAGTTATAGAATGCTGCTAACGATATCGAGTTATAGAATGCTGTTAAAATTTCGTTCGGAGGTGTTTGAACACAATTTGGTTCACATGCTTCATTCTACGAGGACATAAATACTTGAAAAGTGGACCTTGCGTATAATAAAGTGTACATACATTAGGCTATAATAATACTAGTGTTTATGAAATAAGCTTTGTTGTGTCTATTTTAGGTTTTTGCAACTTTATTGTATAATTAATATTTTTGTTGTTTCTTTTCATTACAGGTAAGACAGCTTTACGTTACTTACATGCTACTGTAGTCCTATCGTGAGTATCTATTATTTAAATTAACTGTAATTGTTGACCGTTCAATGAAAATCCTTTTAATACAGGAAAAATAGACAACCGATCACACAATAAAGGAAACAATTCCTAGTCAACGAAAATTTGATTACATGGGTTTTCTTAGTTTTATATTTTAAGAAACCATTCAGCTGATATTGGGAAGATGGTGTGTTATTTTTATAGGAATCAAAATGGGGGCTTTTACAGTTATCTTGAAAACTATTGATTTTAGAGATAAATTTTAAGATGCTTACGAACTTAGATAACACTATGTTCAAATTTATTTATTTAATTTTTATTTCGGTAAATAAATTCTAATTCATACTACAATAATACAATTTTGAGTACGCAATAAGCATTATACGAATTACTAAAATTCGTATAATGCCTATATCAATATAAAAAAAAAATATGGGAATATTGAACAGAGCAAAAAAGAGGCCATTCAAAAACCACATATTCGAAAAAGAATTTGAAAGAGTTAATAACAGGAAAAGTGTGTGTGCAACTTTTCTTTTATCATTCCAACGTAAGCATGACGCCAAATTAATACATGTGATTTAATTTAAATTTATAAAAATTAAATTGAATTATTAAACACAAATTATATAAGAGTTTATGTTTTCCCTTAAATGAATAGTTGCCAAATATATAAAACAAGAAGTTACATTAAATAGTCGCCTGATAAATACATTTTTTATTATTTTAGTGTATCTGAAGATTTTTTTTAGTGACAGACTTCTGAATGATATGTGAAGGTATCCGTGTGAATTAATTTATAAGCACAACTCCAAACTAGTGTATTATTTCCTCCCAGTAGCAGAGACTGACAGCATACAAAATACAGCTGCCGTATTTAAAAAAAGTTAAACATTTTTCTCGCACTCCGAAAAGCTAATATTAATTTTCTAAGCTCCCTTTTAATATAATCAACACTTGGCAATCAATTTAATATCTTTTCAAACATTACGTCTAAATATTTATACTAATGTACGCTTTCAATTTGATCACAAGAATAGTTTTTCAAAAATTAATCAGTATTGTTCCTTAAAGATAAAGAAAGAAAGTTTATCTTTTACTGTTAATATATTTTTTTAACACGAGATAAGATAAATCTTTTACAATAATATATATATATATATATATATATATATATATATATATACACATGTAATACCAGTATAAGATGTAGTTGAACATTTGAATTGCAGCCCAGTGATTCCTCACTCCTCGAAAATAAACAAAAACATTATCAGTGTATGTGAAACGTTTCGGATATCCGATATTTAAGTTCCTAAACGTGATTTTTGTTTTTAAATTGTGAGACAATGGTTGAACGTACAATCATTTTCAACACCCTTATCTCTACGCCATGGATGGAGGGAAAAATTCGTTTTTCCTAAGTAAAATGAAAATTTCATGTTTTACAACAAACGTTCGAATTCCCATGTAGGAAACATAGATATAAAATGCAATTGTTTATACTTAAAGCTTTTACATAGTGATATTTAGAACAATTTTAATTGCCATATGACTTATGATTTTTCTGATTAGCGGTTATATATTTATTAATCGCTTATTTTTAGAGTTATAATTGTTCAAAACGAATCGCAAACCCTCTGCGGATGTTGTCGAAGTGGCTTGTTAACTTGGAAAAGAAAAGAATTGTAAATATTACAATTATGTAGACTTTTTTCATGAACAAGGTTCAGTTTCAGGTTACATACATAAAATGAAGAAACAAAGAAATTACTTACAGGCTGGACAAGCCATGCGGAGGACTAGTAAAAGTTAGCAATTTTTTTAATAAAAAAAAATTATTTTAAATCTCGGAAACATCCATCAAGCCTACCTTTTTCGTAATTATCTATTTTTATATCTTTAAGTAAAAGATTAAAAACTATCCTAAATCTGATTTTATCATGAAGAAGTTGAAGATACGGGTTTTTTAAACAAAAAAATCTTCAAAAAAATAATTGTTCACTACGATGCAGATTATTGTAATTAAATTGTATTTAATAAATTATACTCACGAATAAAAATGTTATAATTTTTCGTCCCCCCCCCCATATTTTTTCTGTACCAAAAATATACGTAATTTGAGTTCGGATAACAAAATGTTCAGAAAAAACAGGAACTTATACACAATTAACATTCAATACTTAAGGTTCTGGAATGAATTGTTAAGTGTAATGTTTTAAAACTGACTATATATAAAGTATTTAATTGGATTTCTTTAAATATAATTGTAATAAACTAGACAATTAATTAACTAGACATTAAAAGAAAAAAATTAATAAATGTTCCGAACTGTAAATGTATTAATAAGATTAACATTTACATAAATTATGAAAAGTAGATGAAAACTGTTGAATTCATGAAAAAAGGCAAATATTCTCGCCAAAAATTGATATTTTATTCAACTGCATTCAAAATAGAAACAAATATAAGCGCTGTTAGTAGCAACGCTACTTCACTTTCCCATTTCGTCGTGTAACATGTAAACACTGTTGGCTAAACTTTTCCATTAGATATTTGTCCCATACAACAAGCCCCCGCAGAAAACAGAAGTTGAATGCAAGGCGTGTCCCTACAACACTTTGCAATCACACTAACCTAACCTCATTCTACCGTGTCCTGTTCTTTTGTGTTTTTGTTTAAATATTCTATTAATAAAATGACGGTAATTGGTTAATTTAAGTATTTTAATGTTTAAAATAACAACTAATACAAAACAGCGCTGATATTCTGAAACAAAACACACGGGCCTTTCCCCCCCCCTTATTGCTTATTTCAGGTTTTTTCCCCCAATCATAATAAAAGTTACGTAATTGGTCATAAAATATATCTATTTTTAAAGTCTTCTAAGTCTAAAAAAGTAATGTATTCGTTTTCATTATCGAGGTCACTATTGAATATGACAAAGTTTCTTACCTTATTTTGTTTGCTCCGTGTTACCATTCGGTAGCCAAATGGTACTCATCTATAAACAACTGTCCTTAAATGTGTTTGTGTTGTATTGTGTTTAATTTATTTTAATGTAGTGACGACCTCAAATAAGTCCCGAAACGCGTCAAATCAAAAAGATAAAGAAGTCACGTGACTGAGCGAACGAAATAAGGTAAGAAACTTTGTCCAAAAATGTGATTTTAGGAATGTCTGTCCGTCGCCTATGCATTTTTCTGTAATCATAAAGAGTGGGCCGATTTTGATTAAATTAAATTTTATATGTGGGCATATCTCAAAACATTTTATCGTAATAAAAAATCAAGACTTTTATTAAAAATCGGCTCTATTTTTAAAAATAAAACGGACGTTGGTTGCCAAAAAAAAAAAAAAAAAAAAAAAAAAAAAAAATCAGCTTTACCGATTTAATAAATCGCAAATAATATAAATAACGGTTCAAGAGTAATTAATTTTGACTACCGTCATTGTCATATCGTTTTCAATCAAATACTATTTTCCTTTAGGGAGTTTGTGGCACAGTAAAAACAAGTTTAAAAGCTTTATTTGAGTGTATAAATATCTTAAAAATATTTTGTACATTCTATTTTCAAAGAATATAAGAATATATAAGTATATAAGAAGGGGACCCTTCTATATCAACGTATCTCCTAAAGTAAAACATTAGTATCTCGACGTATACATAGACCAAGAATAGAGACATTTTCGTACAGATTACGACGATAATTTAATTTTGGTTTTCTGGATGGATGTTTGTGAAAGTTAGTGCAATGTTTTTGTACCATTTAGTGTATTGACAGTTTTGATTGCATTATACTGAAAATTGGAACCGTTTTACAAAAAAGTATGCACGTAACCTTACGTTAGGTTTTAGTAATATTTTCTTTCAGCTACTAAACAATATTATTCCCCACAAAAAAAGAAATCTGTACGTTTTGCTTTTCAAATAATATCTCTTAATTAAATATTTATATGTAGCATAGTAGATTTAAAGAACAAAATTGGGAAACTCAGTTCAACGCAGACTTTGGGATCAATGATGTGTTAGTAAAGCTTACAAACATGTCTGTGCTTATTTTGACAAGCAAGTGTTGTGAGGTTGGAAGAGAACCAGACTTCTATTTGGAGACGCCAACATATAAATTAGCCGAAATTAACGGAACTTTCAATTAAAAGAGTAAAGTTGATTCCGACAACAAACAAAATTAGTTTTGAATACATTTCTTAACAGCAGAATAATTTGAAACCATTTGAATAATGGATACGAATGTCGTTAGTAAACGCTAATTTCATTGTGTTTCAATTAATAAACCGTACACAATCTATCTTGTATACTCCCATCGAAATATTTCGTCTTAAATCCTGACCTAGGAAATATTGATCAGAAATTAAATTGGCGTCAAGTATATATTTTCCGATGTGCCAGAATCCCTGAAGGTAGGAAAATCTACGAGAGGAAATAATTTCACTACTAGGTCTGGACATTCTGTAGAGACGAAATCCCATCTATGTTGAATCTATCTGAAATATTCTATTGTTAGAAAACAAGAGTAACAAATAAGTAATATAACAAATTATAGCTTATATATTTATATATTAACAATACTGTTATATTTTACAAGAAATAACTATTCTGTCTATATGTAATATTTATCGGATTTTATTCTTAACGTCAACTTTTTCGTCAGTTAACACCTACATAATAAAGGAATTACAGTGATTCTGCTTGATTTCCAGTGGGTACCCTCAAAAAATATTAGATTTGGATGAAATTCCAAAAATGTTTTGAATGAAAATATGGCTAGGATGATAAGTGATTATCACACATTGTCTCAAAATGATGTTCTGTTATAATATAAAACAAGTTAGTGGCATTATTGAGATGGACAATTTAAAATACTAAATATGCTTTTGGTTGGAGTTTATTTGAAAGAGAAAAAAGTGGAATGACAGGTGAATTTGTGAATAATTGGGGATAGAAGACGGATATTAAAATCCGATTTTGCTACTGAACTTGGCGTTGACAAAAAAGGTTTAAACGTTTATCACACCATCATATTTGTTTTTTAGGTTTTAAAAAATGACTCAGGTTAATGATAGCTGCTAAACATCGCAAATGTCCTAGGATGGTTTTACTCCTTTGGTCCTAAATCAAAATGACGAAAAGTGTGAACACAAATAAGTAGAAAGGTGACACTTAGGTATGCAGTATACGCACAGAACACAAATATAATATATTCATATTCTATGTACGGTCTCTCAGTAAATAAAGAATTTAGTCTCTCTGCATGGAGTGCGCAGGCGCAGAACAGAAGTATTATTTTATAGTCATGTCCTATATTGTGTTTTCTTCAATATAGGCATCTCCATAGATTAACATAGTGGAAGTTTGTGGGTTGAAGATCTATAGTACCGCCATGTAACAAAATGCGCAGTACATGTTAAGTATTTTGCATTGTTCTTTATACTTTACAATGTTGTATTCTAACTAACGATTTTCTTTTAGATATAATCAACTGTACTCCTACGGTATTATTAAAATAATATTAGCTCCTAAAACACCATGTACTGGGTGTTTCAAAAGTCAGTTCATCGAAAAGTAATCCTTAATGTTAAAAGAAATACTGAAATTGTGATACGGTGGAATGCGAATCTCATTTTATGTTTTTTGTTTATCCGTTTGCCATCCTTGACCTTTATGTTAATAAAACCGTCGAATAACAGTTATATTTAATTTTTGCTATTTTTTCAATCATATTCAACGCAAACCTAGCTTACATGTTCATTGACTAAAAACACTATTATTTCTGATTTGTTGTATATTTTGATGTAACGGCCTTATCGAAAAATAAAAATAAACTGTTGTAATATCTGAATTTCTGATATTACTATCCTGTCGTGACCTCTTCTACCCTGGAGTGTTGCCTCTAGTAAGTGCTCTTGTCTGAGGCAATGTTTCTATCCCTTAGGGAGCCTCGCACATTGTCGTCTTCCCAAGTTGTTCTATGTGTCGCCAACCCATACTGGTTTCCTTGGAAGTGTTCACCTCTGATACCGGTCTAACTTTCAGCGCAGCTCTAATTGTGACATTTTCCCTGCGATCTTTACCTTCCGTTCGTCCTAACTTCGCACCTCATTTCCCAGGTCTAATATTACCTATTAATAACTATGATAATTATTTACCTTACTTTTTTATAAATAGGAGGGGAAACACTACTTTAAGTTGAAAACTGGTATAATATCGTAATAATTGTCTGGAATTATTATTTGGAATTTTCTTTAGAATTAGTCATTGCATACACGTCTCTGAAATTAAAATTAAGATTCTCAGACTAAATTCAGATTTATTCACGGCTTTATAAATTATTTTTTTAGCCGCTGTAACATCGAGCGCCACGTAATTCTACTTTTTATCTCAGAAGTAAAAGTTTAACTGCGTTCAAGTGCAGAGATAATTTGCAGACAGTACTTGTAAGAAACGTGTCGACAATAAGTTGTGTGCTGTTTTCCCCTCTCAAATTGTGTAAAGTAAAGTTAAAAAGGCAAGGTTCTTACCTAAGTTATAATGAAATTATTACGATATTAATATTCCCACATTCAAAGAAAGAAAGATTTAGGCCTACTGCAGTTTTGGTATATACATTTTTTTTTTTACAATGAAACCAAGGTTTTTTAAAAAATATTTAGACTTTCCAGACACTACTGTAAATTTGATTCGAGATTAATCGGAGATAGTGTTTTTGTGAAATAAATTGGAGGATTACGCCGACTTCCTTCATCGAAATGCTAATCTAATAACACTTAATGATAATATTTGTACGTGAATAATACATTGAGCGGAAGTAGTTGAACACTGCTAAGCTTCGTACAACTTCCGGATATGTACGAATCAGGAAAATGTATTATTGGATATATGCGTGTATATTTAATATAAGATCTTGCAATAAATGTTCTAGATACTGTACGAGTGTCATATTGTTGTATGCCTGTGATTGTTTTGGATCTTTAAGTTGTTTTTCAGTTACACCTTACTAAATCAAACCGTGTGAGATCCTACTACTATGATGGCTAATCAATAGTACTCTGCCGTCCAATGTATTCCGTGAGCCCTTGAGGGACAAACTCTCCCTCGGGATTGCCACGACCGTACTCACTATAGGTGAGCCCTTGAGTGCCAAACTCTCCCTCGGGGTTGCCACGACCGTACTCACTATAGGTGAGCCCTTTAGTGCCAAATTCTCCCTCGGGATTGCCACGACCGTACTCACTATAGGTGAGCCCTTGAGGGCCAAATTCTCTCTCGGGATTGCCACGACCGTACTCACTATAGGTGAGCCCTTGAGGGCCTAACTCTCTCTCGGGATTGCCACGACCGTTCTCACTATAGGCGAGCCCTTGAGGGCCAAACTCTCCCTCGGGATTGCCACGACCGTACTCACTATAGGTGAGCCCTTGAGGGCCAAATTCTCCCTCGGGATTGCCACGACTGTACTCACTATAGGTGAGCCCTTGAGGGCCTAACTCTCTCTCGGGATTGCCACGACCGTTCTCACTATAGGCGAGCCCTTGAGGGCCAAACTCTCCCTCGGAATTGCCACGACCGTACTCACTATAGGCGAGCCCTTGAGTGCCAAACTCTCCCTCCGGATTGCCACGGACGTACTCACTATAGGTGAGCCCTTGAGGGCCAAATTCTCCCTCGGGATTGCCACGACCGTACTCACTATAGGTGAGCCCTTGAGGGCCTAACTCTCTCTCGGGATTGCCACGACCGTTCTCACTATAGGCGAGCCCTTGAGGGCCAAACTCTCCCTCGGGATTGCCACGACTGTACTCACTATAGGTGAACCCTTGAGGGCCAAACTCTCCCTCGGGATTGCCACGACTGTACTCACTATAGGCGAGCCCTTGAGTGCCAAACTCTCCCTCGGGATTGCCACGACTGTACTCACTATAGGTGAACCCTTGAGTGCCAAACTCTCCCTCGGGATTGTCACGACTGTACTCACTATAGGTGAACCCTTGAGGGCCAAACTCTCCCTCGGGATTGCCACGACTGTACTCACTATAGGTGAACCCTTGAGGGCCAAACTCTCCCTCGGGATTGCCACGACTGTACTCACTATAGGTGAACCCTTGAGTGCCAAACTCTCCCTCGGGATTGCCACGACCGTTCTCACTATAGGCGAGCCCTTGAGGGCCAAACTCTCCCTCGGGATTGCCACGACTGTACTCACTATAGGCGAGCCCTTGAGTGCCAAACTCTCCCTCGGGATTGCCACGACTGTACTCACTATAGGTGAACCCTTGAGGGCCAAACTCTCCCTCGGGATTGCCACGACTGTACTCACTATAGGTGAACCCTTGAGGGCCAAACTCTCCCTCGGGATTGCCACGACTGTACTCACTATAGGTGAACCCTTGAGTGCCAAACTCTCCCTCGGGATTGCCACGACTGTACTCACTATAGGTGAACCCTTGAGGGCCAAACTCTCCCTCGGGATTGCCACGACTGTACTCACTATAGGTGAACCCTTGAGGGCCAAACTCTCCCTCGGGATTGTCACGACTGTACTCACTATAGGTGAGCCCTTGAGGGCCAAACTCTCCCTCGGGATTGCCACGACCGTACTCACTATAGGGGAGCCCTTGAGGGCCAAACTCTTCCTCGGGATTGCCACGACCGTACTCACTATAGGTGAGCCCTTGAGGGCCAAACTCTCCCTCGGGATTGCCACGACCGTACTCACTATAGGTGAGTCCTTGAGGGCCAAACTCTTCCTCGGGATTGCCACGACTGTACTCACTATAGGTGAGCCCTTGAGGGCCAAACTCTCCCTCGGGATTGCCACGACCGTACTCACTATAGGTGAACCCTTGAGTGCCAAACTCTCCCTCGGGATTGCCACGACCGTTCTCACTATAGGCGAGCCCTTGAGGGCCAAACTCTCCCTCGGGATTGCCACGACTGTACTCACTATAGGCGAGCCCTTGAGTGCCAAACTCTCCCTCGGGATTGCCACGACTGTACTCACTATAGGTGAACCCTTGAGGGCCAAACTCTCCCTCGGGATTGTCACGACTGTACTCACTATAGGTGAACCCTTGAGTGCCAAACTCTCCCTCGGGATTGCCACGACCGTACTCACTATAGGTGAGCCCTTGAGGGCCAAACTCTCCCTCGGGATTGCCACGACTGTACTCACTATAGGTGAGCCCTTGAGGGCCAAACTTCCCTCGGGGTTGCCACGACCGTACTCATTATAGGTGAGCCCTTGAGGGCCAAACTCTCCCTCGGGATTGCCACGACTGTACTCACTATAGGTGAGCCCTTGAGGGCCAAACTCTCCCTCGGGGTTGCCACGACCGTACTCATTATAGGTGAGCCCTTGAGGGCCAAACTCTCCCTCGGGGTTGCCACGACTGTACTCACTATAGGTGAGCCCTTGAGGGCCAAACTCTCCCTCGGGGTTGCCACGACTGTACTCACTATAGGTGAGCCCTTGAGGGCCAAACTCTCCCTCGGGATTGCCACGACTGTACTCACTATAGGTGAACCCTTGAGGGCCAAACTCTCCCTCGGGGTTGCCACGACTGTACTCACTATAGGTGAGCCCTTGAGGGCCAAACTCTCCCTCGGGATTGCCACGACCGTACTCACTATAGGTGAACCCTTGAGGGCCAAACTCTCCCTCGGGATTGCCACGACTGTACTCACTATAGGTGAGCCCTTGAGGGCCAAACTTCCCTCGGGATTGCCACGACTGTACTCACTATAGGTGAACCCTTGAGGGCCAAACTCTCCCTCGGGATTGCCACGACTGTACTCACTATAGGTGAGCCCTTGAGGGCCAAACTTCCCTCGGGATTGCCACGACCGTACTCACTATAGGTGAACCCTTGAGGGCCAAACTCTCCCTCGGGATTGCCACGACTGTACTCACTATAGGTGAGCCCTTGAGGGCCAAACTTCCTTCGGGGTTGCCACGACTGTACTCACTATAGGTGAACCCTTGAGGGCCAAACTCTCCCTCGGGGTTGCCACGACTGTACTCACTATAGGTGAGCCCTTGAGGGCCAAACTCTCCCTCGGGATTGCCACGACTGTACTCACTATAGATGAGCCCTTGAGGGCCAAACTCTCCCTCGGGATTGCCACGACCGTACTCACTATAGGTGAACCCTTGAGGGACAAACTCTTTATTTTAATTTTTATTGTTAGTTCAATAGATAACCAGATGACTACAGCAGCCAGAAGTGTTATTATTTATGTCTGAAGTGTAACATCTGTTCACCCAATAATAGTAATGAATCGTTAAGGTAAAATCGTGTAAGTTCATAAAATTGTTCTTTTTTTTTTTGTTTTTTGTGTAAAATTAAGATGTTTATTCAGCAGCTATTTTCAAAATATACTAAATACATTCTTGTTTTTGTTTGTAAAAGTTTACTTAAGAGATGATATCAAATATGCACTTAATATTTTTTAAATTTCTGAAGTAGTACATTTTTAAATACAAATACAAATAGACCGATAGACGGTAAAAAAAGCTTTTTTGGAGCGTACGTTTATAGGAACTTTTTATATAAGTTATTTCCAAATGATTTTCGTGTATTTCAGGGACTGCTTGTACATTATTTAAAACCATTTGAAATCCATTCAAAACCTGTTTTAGAAGCCAGCAATGGTGCACATTTCACATTCTTGATTATTGGTATTGATCATAAGGACCTACTTCCACATCTCCTACTCTTGCAATTAATCCAGGAACATTCAAGTCATTTTGTATTACGAAACGCCTAATACAGTTACATACAACTGCAAGGTTACACTGAATTAGGTTATGTTGGGCGGGAAAACACGAAAAGCATTGTTGTCAACCTTAACAAAAGTAAATATCCTACTAGTGATTTATTTATACTGTTACTTGTTGAAGGGGGTATGGTAAAAAAAAAAAAAAAAAAGAAGATTTTGTGTATTGTTGATTTTAATTCTTCAACACTTTAGCTTTAATATATAACCATGTTTTTGAAATTCCGATGTATAGAAAACGTATTGCAAGCCCTTTGTAATGGGTTGTGGCACTTGATATGGAATAGGTGTTGCTCTTTATCATATCCGCCCCTTGATCATATTTTTTCTTTCATGTACACTTGTGTCTCACTGACGATAGAATTTTGGCAGTCCAGAAATGTTATGGAATAACTCTGGAAACTAATAAAATGTGCGAACATTGCCCTAAGAGTTTGGGGTTTGTTACCTTCAACAAGTATAATATTACAAATGCCATGTTGTAAATAATCTTTTTGCCGTCCCCATTAGACACTGATGCCCATGGACACAAGACAACATCGAGGAAGTGCCAAAAGGAAGCTGGAAGAGATTCTTAATAAAGACAAACCCTGTTCTGGTGTTGAAATACACTAAATTATTATTAATTGTGCCAGAATTGTAGAAATGTGGACAAACATTAATATTTTAATAGATAATTAGACATGGATGACACATTAGAAAATAACTTTTACTTGTTTTTAAATTTCTTTATCGCATGACCTCGGTACTAACGCTGAAATGAAAGGACTCAAATTTCTTTTGGTGAATTTTATTTTTGTTCTTTTGCCGATTTTGACATTAGAATATGTGCAGATCGCTAAACTGAACAAAATTATATACTTGTTTGAACGTTCGTAAAGAGCATCTAACAAAAACCCAATTCAAAAGACTGCCAGTTTTTCATTTTCCAACCAGAATATAACTGAACAAAAATTTATTATTTACAAACATAGCTAAGTTGTAAATTTGGCCAATTTCACGCTGTTAAAACCATTATAATTGCTTTTTTCTAATTTTGAGGTTATGTTTTATCAGTTATTTTTTTAACTGTTATTATTTTGTATCGTAGAAAACATGACTGGATGGAGATTTTATAGCTGCACAAAACGAGATTTTGTGGGACCTACCGTATCTGCACTAGTATTGCTAACGATCGTTCAGAAACTTATTCCACACATCAAAATATTTCTATCTAGCTGCCATTTATATATTTTTAGCGGTAAATGACAGAGTTGAAATATTGCATACTACTTTAGTTATAAAGATCCAATTTGGAAAACATAATCAACAGTTTTTTTTACTTTACTCGTTTCAAAATGACAGGTATTTAAACTTTTTAACGTCGAATATATATAAACAAACCGTTATTTTAGAATATATATTTTGTCTGTAATGTTCTGGGTGTATTAAACACTGTTGTCTGCCCATACACTCTCGACCTACAGCCTAACTGAGAATCACTACAAAACAGAAGTTTCTGATATTAGTAATTGGGTGTGTTGATAACTCATTTGTCCTTTATATGTTACAAGAAGATTTGGAGATAAAATTTTGTAGCATCGAAATAAAAAGTTAGATTCTACGCTAATCTTGGGTGTTGCAGACTAAGAATTGATGTTTTCAGCTTTTTGTCGCTAACTCAGTTATCATAAGTTATAAAAAGAATTTTGTTTAAATTTGTTTTTCGTTTAAAATGAAAATATTTTGTTCCTTGTAAATATTTTGTAAAATTGATGGTTTTTGAGATATTCAACTTTAAAAAGTTTAAATAGCTACCAATTTTGAAATGTATGAAGGAAATCTGTCGATTTTTCCCTCAAAATAACACTTAGTAACATGTAAGCTCCATATCACTTACCGTTAAAATGTTGTTAGTTTTTTTTGGTTAAAAACACAAAATAGCGGCTAGATAGAAACCTAAGCATTTTAGGTAATGTTTATTTTAAACTTGTGCATGGGTTTTGATGTGTGGAATCAGCTGAAGTTATGGAAACATCTGTATAAAAGGAGGATGAAGGCTCGTTGATTGGTAAGATTGCTGTATTTCAACATCCAGAATAAACGGGAAGAAAGGAGAGGAAGTGAGACGACGAAAAATGTTATATTCCAGAGCAAAGGAGAACTAAATGAGAAACCTCCATTTTGTGTTCATTTAACTTGGCATCTTCGCCTTCAGGAACCTGGAGAGACGGCTGCCGACCTATAGTTTGGCTACTTTACTGTCTTGAAAAGGCTTCAGAGAGCCATTCACCCCCATCGATCGAAACCTGCACAAAGAAGTTACACATTATCTAGACAGCAATAGACAACCTCAGTTTATTGTGTAGTAAAACAAAGTTTACTTCCCCCCCCCTTCGGCTTTGAAATTTGCTAAAATTAGTAATGATAAGCACGATAGGAAGTAACTTAAATTTGTATACAGTTTATTTATCTGTATAAATAAATTGCTAAATTACTGCATCAACAAAAAAACTGTGACGTCATAAGTAGGATCAGTCACGGTTTGTGGGTAAAAGATATGACACCATTGTCAAGACAAGGCAAATCATACTGTTATCTGAGTGCACAGGAAATAATAAATAGATACTTGATGAGATGGGATTCTAACT
The DNA here is from genome assembly GCA_963513935.1 of Aphrophora alni. NCBI lineage: Eukaryota > Metazoa > Arthropoda > Insecta > Hemiptera > Aphrophoridae > Aphrophora > Aphrophora alni. The sequence goes on from OY740770.1 coordinate 26,592,853, forward strand.
GTATCTTTATTAGGTTATGAGTCACGATTGGTAGATTAGTTCTTATTTATTAATTAGGAAATGTAACAGACACTCAAAAGTATAACTAAGTTTATTTAAAAATAGCATTTCTAGTGTTATGAAGTTTACTGACACTAAATGAGTATATTTGATCTCCAGACTTTGTTTAACTACCTGTCATAATTTTATAATACGAAATTTGGAGTTTTTTTCTTCTTCAGAATCTACTCTATTGATGTTGATAAAATTTTGCTATAATGTAGTTTTAATTCTCCAATACTATTGGTCTTCATCACTAAAAAAATCTGAGTTTAACTTAAATACCCTTATTTTTCTCAGGGGCATTTATAGTGAGTATGGGCTTTGGCAACCTTGAGGAAATCTAGCTGGATCTACACCTTTTTTCAAATAATCTAGGGTTAAATTCCTCTTATCTTTCGTATCAGCCCTCTCTTAACCAATTTTTGTTCTTTTCCGACCCTAATGCTATTTAGTATTCCAGGGCTACGGGTCTTTATTTTATTATGATTAATATGTAACTTATCGTCCAATACGTCGCGTGGAAGCACACTTATTGTATACATGGACACGAGGAAATACTCACTATAAATAAGTCTTGTAGGCTCACTGTCTACGACAGGATTGCCGGTAATTATAATTGTCTTCATAGGAAACATCTGTACAAATCCACCAATGTATCAAATAATGGGTTAGATTCGAAATTCTGTTTGTCATTTAGCAATGTTCCGGATTCTGTTTTGAATGCCTTATAATAAGACTCAGATTGTTCTAATGCATTCATTAGTTTTCCTTTATTACATTTATGTAAAACTGTTAATGATTTATCGATTCCTTTACATTTTTGTATTATGTGTTCACCAAACTTTGATTGGTGTTTTGGAGGTTGTTGTGTAGATTGTACGGGAGGTGGAATATGTTCTTTAAATCTCTTACTACGGAATGATCGTCTGTCCTATATATTTTTTGGACAATCAGCACATGCTATTTGGTAAATTCCTGTCCCTTGAAGTTTGTGTATCTGTTTATTATACTTGATAAATAATTTCTTGTTTTGTATGTGGTGATGTAACCTTGTTTTCTGAAAGTGTTGCTTAATATGTGATGCAACTCTTGGTTGTATGGTGTTGATATGTATGTGTTGTAATTTTTTAACTTTGTTTTTTGTTCCTTTATTTCACTTCTTTCCTTCCTTTTTTTATAAGACGACGATTGAGCGGACTTCTCCTGTAACAACGAGAACGAAAAATCTTTGTCTTTAAATCTCACTTTGAACTGACTCATATACTTTACTCTCCACGATCCTCGTAGATCGAGAGCTGCTCAAATAAATAAGATGCACATTATCTGACAGGCAATAATAAACCTGCCTAGTTGATTGTATACTGTTTATTTTCCTTTAGCTTTGAAATTTGGGATGATCTATTGCCTGTATAGGAGCATGATACATCCTCTGGGAGAAGTAAGGAAGTAACTCGTTTGTTCAGTTTCTTTATCTTTGAAATAGTTTAAACTAAAATCATCAGTATAGGTCTAGTGACGTTTATAAGTAATACCAGTTAGATTTGTGTAAGCATTGTTAAGAAAATACACAGAGACATATCAGACTGTTATCTGATTGTACAGGAAATAATAAATAAATACTTTATGAAGCGGGATTTTAACGGTAACTTGATATCTTTATTATATTGTGAGTCATGATTTGTCATTTTGTTTCTTAATCATTAGGAAATGTAACACCACAGCATTTAGAAGTTGAACTGGTTTTATTTAGCACTATTCCGTATTTATACTATACATAACCTCTTATTTTAAATAATTTGTCCGTTTGACATTCTGTAGATAATGTGTTCACACAGGTTTGATGTAGTCTAGCAATTAGTTTCAAAGCCCCTGTACATTTAGTGGTGTGAATTGAAACAAAAATATCTTCACAATATGTATTTGTTAGAATACTATTAATTACTCACCTCACGGCTGAACGATTTTCTTTGTGTGTGAGGGTTCGCTCACATGCTTTAGTATTAGTTAAAACTAGGCTTCCTTGGTAACGACTCAAATCTGATTTTGTCACTGACACTGTTCCTCAACAATTACCCAACAGATTTAAATGAAATTGTTGTATATATAAAACAGACCAAGACGCAAGTCATGACGAAACCCGATTTTCTAAATTCACTCTTGTGGGGGAGATATTCACGGTGAAAGGTATTCCAATACAATGGGGGCATTGTTCCTAGCAGTAATAAGTAGAAATTGAGTACAAAGCTTATCAGTTGTTAGATATCGTTCAGTACGAAATTAATTATTTAAGAAACCGGAAGTGTTGTTTTGAGCTAGGTTATGTAGGAGGCAATATTTTACATTTTAGATTCATAAATTCGCTACCACTCTTTACATTTCACGAGTACACCTTTAGAGATCTTGTGGACGTCATAGGCGAAGTCAGTATAAAAACTTTTTAAAGAGTTGTCGAGGGATATATGTTTATTACTAGACTTATTTGGTTTTGTGAAGCCCTCAGGGGCTCACTTGTGAGTACGGGCTGGCAATTCCGAAAGAGTCTATATCTGTTTTATGTAGTCTTGAATTAGAGCCCTATCTTACATCTTACCTGTCAGGTATTGTTCCGACATTATTAGAATATTCAAGGGCTAGGGGGTCTTTATTTTCTGTTCTTATATATATATATATATATATATATATATATATATATATATATATATATATATATATATATATATATCAGACAATGATGACCGATACGTTTTGGTGTCTATAAAACAATAAAGGAAGAAAATGGTTTTGGGAATGAGTGTGTGAGAAAGGGTCGGTTGGTAAAACCGAGGACTTTAATTTCACGCGCGTGTCTATGTGTAAGTCGCAACCCGTCTACACAAACAAGACAATAAATCCTATACCGGGTGGTTTTTTCAAAACCCCTCACTCTAATTATTTTTTGAACCGAAAAAAAGTAGTCAAATAATGTTTACTGTGAATCTGTTTAGCCATAGCGGGAGCTTAAATAAACGTTTGTACATAACCCAAAACCACTCCATTCACCCCCAAATTACCCCCAACTCCAAAACTTGTAATAGGTAAATATATGAGTTTTGGCGGTAATAAAATTTTTATAAAACGGCATACGCGTTCATTTGCTACGTTTAAAAAAAAAAATTTTCCCGTAAAATTACATTTAAAAAACAAGATTGAAAAAATCTAAATTTGTAAACTGTATCAGAAAAAGTAGAAGATTGTACATCATCGTAAACCATCGCTTTCATCCCCAATCAATCCCCAACTCCATGTTTTGTTATTGGTTCCTATAGCTTTGATATTATCAAATTAAAGAGTTTTGTGGTAAAAAATTTAAAACCAGCCTACGAGTTCATCAAATAAGATTTGAAATGTATTTTTCATAGAACCAAAGAAAAAATAATTAGGATGGGAGTTTTGAAAAAAATTACTCTGTATATTTCAAACTTCCATTTATGTAGTTTGTATTGTCCCACATGGTAACAAAAAATTGAGCTTGGGGAAAAAACCATATGTTGAAATTGTTTTGTGTATATGTGCGGAGTATCAAGTAATATTGTAAGTTAATCTGATTAGGAATATGTAAGTTTATTTGACGAAATATATAATATGTTGGTGTTAAGCCAAATTTAAAGTGTTAGATATCATGTCAAGCCCCTCCCTCTAACTTAAACACAGCGTGCCAAAAAAAGTATTTGGATTTTAAATTTATATTGCAATACGAAATCATATACAGTCTAATATACAACGTAATTTAACCACACATTGAGAAATGTTTAGCGTTTAAAGTTTTAGAAGCAATTTTTGTGATGCCAGACAAACAATTCAATAGCCATAAAGATGAATTGCATTTTTATTAATTTCTCTTTTTAGAGTCCTAGGTAAAAAACAAGGACCCTTATGTCCTTGTCCCTTATTGTCACGCTCATGTCTGTATCTGTAAGTCGCTACCGGTCTACACAGAAAGACAGTACAATAAATCTTATATATTCCGAACTTTGCATTAATATTCTTTGTATTTTCCCACATTTAGGAAAAATATAGCAGAAACAAGAAAAATGACCTTGGGAAAAACTTTGGAGTTGAAATTTTTTATAAGTGTGGGGTGTCAAATAACACTAGAAATTATTCTGATTACGACGTTTATTTTATGAAAATAGCTGTTCCTATACACCTACAAACCTTAAGTCGTGTGGTCTTAGCATGCAACTTTTTTATTTGTTTATGTGACACTAGTAATTTTAAGTTTTAATTTTAATGCACACTCTACATTGTCTGCGTGTACATCCGAGTTAGGCATAACTCGATACGTGCAAGAATCAATAGTCGCATGGCATGAAATTGACAAAAGCTATTTTATCGATTAGACAAGGAATAATACATCGCATTATGTAAATAAATAAAATAACGTATGCAATAAAGTGCTTTGTATAATCTAAACTAGCTCGAGTTCCCTCAAGTACGTTAGAATGATTAATTGTTGTAGGCTTTATAATATTATATAGTTTGTGTGTAAATAGCCGAAGAAACGTAATACACTTATTTCGTTCTGATACTTTCATTAAAACTTTTATGTTTGGGAATGGAACGTTTTGTTTTATAGTCCCTTCGTCGACTCTTTGTATATTCTATTTTGTGTTCCCTCTTATTGTGTATTTTAAAGATTTCTTATTAGATGCGTTTAATTTGACTCCAAATTTGAGATTTTCCGCCTTTATAATTTAATCCATATCTTCTTTAAAGACCAGTTTTCGTTTCAAATAGAACATACTTTTACGTTCTCCAATATGTGTAATGTTTTAAGATTACGAGCTCAATCAAATTTTCTATGATCTCTGTAGTTAGTACGTGCAGTAATTATTATATTCCCAACAAACACATCGTCTGATGCTATATGAAGATATTTTACCGTGGATACTCAAAATTTTCTCCGACGATTTTGATTAAATTATGCTCAAATGTAATCCTTAATGATTTTAATAAAAGACGTCGGTCACAATCTTCACAAAATGTCAGCTCTGGAGTTTCTTTAAAAAAATGAACGGTGGTCTTACACGGTGGAATATTAGAAATTCGACTAAAACAATGCCGATAAAATTTATGAGCCTCCAATTCCACATTTAGACCAATTTTCGAAGTAATGTAGCATGATTGTGAAATATTTATTTACAAAACTGGTTTTCTAATTGATTCTAAACTTTAAAATTTAATGCAGGGTCTACCGTTGATTAAATATTGGTCAAAATCGAAGTGGGATAAGTTTAAAATTTAAAAAATGGTGGTTTGAAAATGTTTAGACGCACGGTTTGAATCACTGTATGGAGCTCTAATGCAAATTGTGTTTTACGGAATTTCTGGATTATGGTGAAAATCGTTTGGAAAGCAAATTAACCCTGACTCTGCACTACTGCAGAAAACTGTAGTACTTTTACAAGTAGCGTGCAGTACTATACATTCTAATATTTGACCCACTAATTGTCATCCAATCTTAATAAACTTTATACCGTTGGAAAGGAAACTTTTCAAACTTTAATCTTTGTATTTACCATATGTTTCTAAAATGAATATTAACACGTCTAATGATCGATGGAATAATTGCAGAACTGTAAACAGCTGGTCCGTGCGTCGACGAACGCTAGAATTTCGTCAACTTTCAAGACCTATAACAGTTATACACACCGACTTTAGGACAATGATATTTACACCAATAGAAAGCTTGCATTTCCATCTTTCTAGAACTGCTTTCAAATCTTAGATCACGTTTACGGTTTAGGTTTTGTGTTCAACCGCATAAACCTTTGCTATTGGCCAAGATTTGGACCAATAAGCAAGCTTCTTTAGAAGTCGATATGTTTCTCACAGATGAAGTGTTTGTAAAATTCTTTTTACAAGGTATTGAAGATAAAGGTTCACTGATTCCATTGGTATGTCTTGTTCACATTTTGTTCCACTGAGTCTTTAGACAATCCCCTCTCAAACCAACCGTTTTTACAGTTGCAAATCATCCGCTATGTTTGTATCTAAAACCACACGGTTGGCACGTTTTAGGTTAGCAGTTAGTTTGCTCTGAATTGAATGATATTTTGTTGATTTATAGTGAATAACGTTTATGAAATTGTGTTTTATATATAAATAAATAAGTGTAGTGTTTGTTATTGTGTTTGTTTAGTGAAATTAGTTTTAGACAAGCTAAATTTAGTAACATTGTAGGCTATGTCGGTAGGTGAGTTGATAACATACATAACGAAATTTCGTTTCGTAATTTCTGATTACAAAATGGTAAGTTACATAAAATGTTCAAGTTTACAGTTCTATTCTATGATTTATTCTCTACAATTTGGTATATAAAATTTCATTTTTGGGTAAAGGATACATTTTAGATTGGTGTTTCAAAATAGGCTAAATTTTAGTGCCGGTGTGTAGTACGGACATAAAAAAATCTATTTCATAAAAACTACTTTGAAATTGGTAAATGTTTTTACATATTTCTATTCACAACTAAATTATGAAACTTTTGTGTATTTTGTATAACCAGGCCTATACATTTTTATAGTATTTATTTAGGCCTGAATTTAGAAAAAAATCTTCCGTTTTTGAAAATTTTTGCTTCCTGAGCTTATAACTTTTACAATTTTGCACCAATCAAATTTTTAGTTACATATTTGAATAATTTGGACCTTTTCCTAAAAAAAAGCTATGGATCACTTTATGATTGGGATAGAATTTCTATTTTTGGCGAATTTTTGAAATTATTTCAACCGATGAAAAAAAACGTGAATCAATTAGCATGGGCAAATAGAGGGTTAAAATGTGGGGGGGGTGATCATGTGCTGGTTGGTGATTTTAACTAATTAATTCTGTAAGAATCATCAATCACTTAGATTTAAACTGAGCTCCAGAATTAAATACCATATGCTGTTATGAACATATTTTCCTGCATAAAAAAGAGGTTATTACATTTTATTCTCTTGGAGGTAGTGTAATAAAACAAGCGGAGAATATTAATCTACAGAATGAAACGTGCATGTTACACCACGTTTGTTGATCATTTTATGAATTGGGTATTTTGTTTTTAACCAATTTTCGAAGTGGTCTCTTTTAAATGATGAAAACCAAAACCTATATTAAACACATTTTTTATATAAGGAAAGTGAAGGTTAATTTAGATTTTCGGTTCTACAACATCGCGAACAGGTTAAGTTAGGTTTTATATTAGTTCTATATTCAAGTAGATTGATCAGGCTACTTGAATATAAAATTTAACCTAGCTTGTCTGCAGTTTTGGAGCAACATAAAACATCTAAAAAATTTCGCTTTATTTCATCCAGTAATTGCAAATAATTTTAAATATTTGTTGCGCACAACAAATTTTAATCTGATATGGTTATTTGAATAATCACAAATAAATCAGTAATTTCTCTTCGAACTCCACAAAGATAAACATTTGTTCTGCTAAAGCCTATGATGGAATCTTATCTGGAAACATCAATAACTAAAACAGAGACTAATTTAACAATTTACAGATCAATTCAGGGAACCAAATATTTTCTCTGTTCACGAAGTAATCGACACAATAAACCGAAGTCAATTCAATTGTTGCGTGTCCAGTTATTGTGTAAAGAACGGATGTGCATGCCGTGGGCAAAGATTTGCAGTAAATACAACTCTAACCTGTTACTGAATTTAAAAATGGTTAGAATGTTTTATCAGCGTTTTAAAACAATGGCAGTCATTAATAGCATTGTTTATTCTGACATTTATTATCATTTATTTGTGTATAAAAACGATACATAACGTTGTAAGAGTATAGATTAACTTTTTTTTTATTAAATGATAAAATTAAGGGCCTAAATATTCTCAGTGCTGATTAGTAACGATTATCCCAAAGTAAAGCGTTATTACACTCTACAGTTATGGACTGTAAGACTTTTTAATAGACAAATCTTAAATAGAATACGAATTTAATATTCAACCAATTAAATTGAAGGACGTGATGAAGTATTAAATTTTCACCATCCTAAATTAGGCGTGAAATTAATAACACATATTTAGTAACCTACTTTCATTTCTCATTTTACGGTGAGGGTCCGGGTTTGAAATTTCAATAATAGCGATACATTCGTAGGGGATATATTTCATAATAATATAAAGTTGTTCTCTGTGTCATTTCTATAAATAAAAATCAACGCAGTTTAATCTAATTTAGCGTGTTACGAGATTTAATTATAATAGGGAATATTGTATATTATATGATCGCCTTTTTTTAAACGGTTCAATCAGTATTGGTGATTATCGAACTAGTTTACGGTATTACAATTTTCCAAAATTGAAAAATTGAACTGAAAATGATACCAATAGAGTAATGGACTCACATATGCATTGTAATATACATATTTATCTAATATTAGGTAGGGGCTACGATCATAAAACTATCTATATAAACTCAGACAGTAAGGCATCACTTCTGGTTTTGGCAAAACACAACTATACTTCTGGACACTGAAAACCCTGACAAAAACCAATGAAATAAATTTGTTGTGCGTCTCGGATCATTAGGGTATTGAGGGCAATGAAAAAGCAAACAGGTGTGCTAAAAATTAACCAAATACCCCTTCATTGGCCCAGAACCTGCCTGCGGAGTGGTGAAAGTGACTGGATCCCAGATGGGTCGCTGGATTTTTCGTAGCCATCTACACGAAATGGAGTTACGCACACCAGGATATGTGGTGAAATTGTGGAAACTGTTCAACACGTAGTTTTCGACTGCCCAGTTTTGGACAATAAGCTATTTGAATCCCTCGGCACTCCATGAAGTGGAGACAGATAGAAAAACAGGACATCTTCCAAAGCATCTCACGGTTTACCAAAAACCTGAGTCTGGATTGATAAGAAGAGTACATAATAAGATATGTAACTGAGAGGCATATGCAGGACAATGAATCTTGCCCCTACTAACAATATAAAAATTTTAATATCGTAAACGTTCGATTGATAGAATCAGTGTGTACATGGCATCCTGTGACATCCGGGCTGCTTTTTTACTACGGAAATACCATAACAAAATAGTATCTTTATATGAACTATGCTATAAATATGATTAAGAAGATAGTTTATTAAGGAAATAGCCAAAAATAATAGCCTGGAAGTACTTTTTTGGATCTTACAATATTTCGATAAATTGGGAAATAACATAAATTTGTTTTAAATAAACCGTGACAGTCAAAACACAAAATTGTACTATTTCTATTGACGGGACACAATGAAACATAACTTCCTAACAATGGTAACCTTTTAATTTTAAATAATTCATTTAATAGTATACCACTTTTATTAGGAATAATTTTTACAACTATTTATTGGCAAGTTAAGCGTCAAAAACCGATCGCTGATGATCATTTATCCGGATTATAATTTGTCCCAAATGCACAATATTACATGTCATGTACCATTTAAGTATAGAGATCCTATGACAATTTTTGACAAATTAGGTATTCGTGTTTTGAATTATGGCGAAGTTTTGAGTTACTCTCTGGCCTAAACAAACCTACGGGTCAACCAACAGAAAGACATTTCGTAGACAACTTTATTGTCCTCGTGGGAACCCAATTACTGTTGTTTCCTTGATTTATTTAAAACTACTATACTTTCTTTTTTCTAACCTATGGGTGAGAAAGTAAAATTATCTTTATTCATTTTTTTTTATATATATATATCTCCATGAATACATAATATATACAGGATTTTTTTCACATTCTGTATACATGTTTTAAATGAGTTAATCTAATCATATGTGTTGGTGACAAGAAGGACTTGTTCTATCTGTCTCTATGAAGGTTATAGAGAGAGGTTTATTCCTGTTGTTACTAAATATGGAAGCGCCTAAACCATTGACCTTGATAGGGTTTGGCAAATCTTAAGTGTTATGTATTGTGAACGGCCTTGAGGAAAGCCTTAGTCTTGTACGGAAGTTGTTTGACCTCTAATGCTTCAGATATTTGCTTTCCTTTGCTGGCCATTCTAGATCTATGCATGCAATTTCTTTCAAGGAAACTGAAATATCCACCGACTGATCCCGATCTAATTTGGTTGTACCGTTTTTAGCTCTCTGTGTGTTGGTAAACGATCTACAGGTCGCAATTCATATTCAAACTTGGTATTTTAGGCTCGGATTTACGAATCAAAACCCGAAAAAACCGTAGGTAAATTTTAGAACTACCATAGATATTTAAATTTCAAAATACTGCATTTATCTCATTTTCTGTAACTGTAAAATCTGCGTCCAGTGGTGCCTTGGTGTTTATTCTACAAAAAATAAGAGAAAATTATATACAAATCGACAATAGCAGCTAAAACTTTGTTTCATTATTAATTAAATTTATCAAAGTAGTTACATTAATCTGTTATTCTCTAATATGATCTAAATACATTGTTGGTATATTTCAAAATGTTGGTGTTTCGAATATACCATAGTGGGGATGCCTGCAATCGACAAGTGGAAAAACTTTCTTACACACTCGACACAAAACCAAATACCAATCAATCAAGATTTAAAAAAATTAGGTTGGAGGTTGCGAAAAAACTGTAACTCAAATTTCATAATCGGTTCTAACGAAAACTATTAGTTGTCAACTCGTCATAAATATCGGTTCCAGAGATTGGCTTAATGAAAACACAATGTTCGTGTCCATTCTTTGGGCTGTAGGATACACAAACTATAGATATACATTTTTTTAAATACTTTTTGGGGTTCTGAAGACCTCAAAACTGATATATCTGTTATTCGTAAAATAGACCATTTCCTCATTGCCCAAATTTTGTCCATAACACAATGCTGGAAAACTTATACCAGAAACGCGATAACATTCTGAGTATTTATTTTAGTCACAACAAAATACTACACCGAGTAGTAAGTATTCCGGTTTTACGGGAAACACGATTCTGTAGTGATAGATGATTCAACAGCAGTTTGAGGTTGAGTCATCAGCAACAAGTCACAACTTGTCGATCTCCTTCGGACATTCTTTCGTATCCTCACATTGTTTACTTACAGTTAACAGATAATTTTTGTAGTTAACAATTTCAAGTAATGAGCAAAGCATCGATTTTAATCCTAGAACAGTTCATTAGATATTTATAAAATGTCAGGCCTTTTTGTTCATTTTTTATATATATATTTTTTTTAATTTATAAAAAATTATAATGTTATCCAAAACTAAACTTGTTATATATAATTTTTCTCAGAAAGGTACATGAAAAATACACTTGAAAGTCAAATTATGTTGGTATGTCAGGAATAAAAATAATAGTAGTAATGAAAGTGAAGACTTCAAAAAAGTGCCCACGTTCCACGACTATCGTATTAACAAAATTTTTCTAATTTTTTTTCAAGATATACATAAATTTTAGAATTTATTTGTGAGTGAAAGTTGGTACAAAAATATACCATTTTTTGATAGTTACGTTTTGAATAATTAATTTTTATGAAACGAGTAATGTATTTAAAATTTAGGCTTATATTAAAAAAAGAAAGTAATATAATCCAAAACCGAACTTGTTATATATCATTTTTCTCAGAAGAGAGCATAGAGCATACAATTCTTGTAATGGGGGAAAAAATGTTGGAGTTAGTATGTCAGAAATCTTAAAATGTGGATTAACCCAAGTCAAAACGCCATAAGAACGCATATAGTCTATACCATACGAAAAGTATGTAATTTTTTTCATAATATAGAAAAGTTTTCTGTTGTAGTTGTGAATAAAAGTTGCTAAAAAAATCAATTTCAAAAATTTGTATTTGTAAAAACACATTTATTATGAAAAAAGTAAACAATAGCTCAAAAGTTAGATCTAAATTAAAAATCCACCAAAAATAATTGTTTTATTCAAAACCCAACCATTAATGTAATAAAAGTAAAAACAAATAAACTGTGAATTTATAATTTTTCTACAATCATATATTTTATAAATATACAAAAAATTATAGAGTAAGGTAATAAAGAACAAGAAAAATTGTCTCTGACAAGAAAATTTGAATATAAACTTCTAGAAAATAAAAGAATATTTTTTTAAGACTATTCAAACATTTACAAAAGTTGTTGAATATTGTTGTGAAGATAAATCTGTAGGCTATATACAAAACAAAAAAATAATAAATAAATAAACTCATAAAATATAACCTGAAACGGAATTAACTCGGCTCAGCAACAAGATTCTGTCTGAGAAGCCCGACTTTGAACGTTCAGTATAAACAAAATATTTACACCACAAAGATGCACCAAGGACAACTTCGTCTTTCCATCGATAAATAAATCGTCAGATATTCGACATAAAGTGCAATTAATTGTTGCAAAAGACATAGGAGCTGTTCATTAATGTCTGTGTTTTGTCTATGAGAGCGACGATAATTTGGAAGGTACCATTCGAAAGAAAAAGAAAAATACTATAAAACTGATATTCTGTGTCGTAGGTTGACAGAAATGTAGACTTGTGACTTTGCTTTCTGCTTCAACAACTATTGACGAAATATAATAACTTTAACAATTTATTAAATTTTTTAAATTACAATTTATGAACTTTTGGTTATAAGAATTTATAAGTAGGTTACAGATCTGTAGCTTCACATTGGTTCTATTGTGATAGCAATTAAACGTGGTTTTAATGCGATAGGACGATGTTTAGTGGGTGACATGTTGATTTGTAAAAAAGTGATCTTTGTCGATATCCACTATTGAAGTGCAAGTATGCGACAAAGCTTTGTCAATAGCCAGTCCCAGGGAAGCACATCAAAGACCTTTTCTATACTACGTTTATTCGATAGACGCAGCTAATGTGTTTTGAAATATCATAAAATCTCCTACAATGAATGTTTCAGAAACATTCTCTCACAACGATACGGTTCAAACAAAGAATATCCATTACTACTATTTTTATATTTGATAGAGCGGACAGCTGTTCCGTTTCATAAATTTAGCCTCCTGTCAACGTTCGAGTTCTCAGTGTCTAAATAGAAATTTATTTAGTACTGTATTTAAGTAAAGTGAACCGCTGTCGTTATTCTTTTTAATTTTTCTCAACTCGGCTCTGGTTAACCGTACATTTCATAAGTCAATGTATTAGATTGGACAAAAATTGCGACCGTTAGCGAGGAAGCTAACAAACCACAATGCCGTTGTAATGAGTGAGTCATTTCTGTAGCGTGTTGACTGCTCTCTGTCTCGGTCAATGATCTAGTCTCAGGGTGCCTACTGCAATCACATAAGTACCTGCCACAAAAACAAAACAATAATTGTTATACACACATACCTCTCAGAAACACAAAATAAACTTTGCACAATTTCACACACCTGTATACAATATGAAATACTAATCAAACTCAAATTGTAGAGGGTAAACTACAGTAAATCCAAAACTGAAATTGCTGTTTTTCTCTAAACGTTATTAGTACGGATTTCAATTAAATAGGTACATTGTAATATTTTATGAGAATTACTCATGAACTGGAATTGACACGTTGATTTTAATTTATAAATCTTCACATTTTATTAAAATTTTATCGAAATCGGTTTTCCTGATTTTGTGGTATTCGAATACATTGTAATATTTTATGAGAATTACTCATGAACTGGAATTGACTTGCGTTTGACACGTTGATTTTAATTTATAAATCTTCACATTTTATCGAAATCAGTTTTCCTGATTTTGTGGTATTCGAATTTTTACGACAGCACCCCGTTGTTCATTTCTCCTATTTAAACGAACTCCCGAACTTGTTTTTATGGGGGAAATGGCAACAGTTAAGTTTTGTTTAAATCTTTGACGCTTACATTTTAGCAAAATTTGAGTAAAATCTTTAGAGCTGTATGAGAGCTACAACAAATTTGTAATTGTCGAAAAAATTCAAAACGCCTCATGGGCCAAATATGCCCACATTGATCAGTCCGTTTGTTTAGGCTGTAGGTAACGAACGAGAAAGACCTTTATTTAGAGAAAGTTAGTGTAACCTACTGTTTATTTATTCTAGGTCTTATCAAATGCGAAGCATTCAGTTTTATAAATGGAATATAACAGAAGATGTCATTATGGTATTTCATCTACATCTGCTACAGATAAAGATGTCATCTACTAAATTAGAAAGCGTAAAGACATGGGCAAGGTTATATGAGATCACCTTCAAAGTTTGCCTGTTTGACTATCCTCTTGTGGAGTTCTTAAAACTTCTTTCTCTCTGGATTCTGAGGAAAAGTGCATTATGGCAACTAATATTCAAAATGATCATATTTAAGCTACCAATGAAATCTCAGAAACGAAGAGAATTGTTTTTACTTCTTTAAAGGATAAACATTGCTGTTATAGACACATTAAAAAAAGAAAGAATTAAGAGATGATAAAATTGAAACTCCTAGCTCCTTGAATACTCTAATACGTCCGAAGAAAATGAGAGAGATGAAGAGTCTAACGTAGCTCAAGACTGGATAAAGAAAGATTTAGATCTAGTTAGGACCTCGAGATTACCACATACCGTACATAAGTCCAAACCCATTGACTGATCACGAAATCTCAGGATCCAAGAAGCCTAGAGCTATGAATTGTTTAACATGGTTTGGGGTAGGTCTGTAGACGCGTACTAAGTAAGGGTTTTGAAAAGTTCCACCCCAAGGGTGTTTCTTTACGCCTAAAGCATACCTCTGAATCCAAGAAGCCTAGAGTTATGATTTTTTTAACAAGGTTTGGGGTATGTCTGTAGACGCGTACTAAGTAAGGGTTTTGAAAAGTTCCACTCCAAGGGTGTTTTTTTACGCCTAAAGCATACCTCTGAATCCAAGAAGCCTAGAGTTATGATTTTTTTTAACAAGGTTTGGGGTAGGTCTGTAGACGCGTACTAGTAAGGGTTTTGAAAAGTTCCACTCCAAGGGTGTTTTTTTACCCTTAAAGCATATCTCTGGATCCAAGAAGGCTAGAGCTATGATTTTTTTTAATATGGTTTGGGGTTGACCTGTAGACGCGTACTAAGAAATGGTTTTGAAAAGTTCCACTCCAAGGGCGTTTTTTACCTCTAAAGCATATCTCTGGATCCAAGAAGCCTAGAGCTATGAATTTTTTAACATAGTTTGGGGTAGGTCTGTAGACGCGTACTAAGAAAGGGTTTAAAAGACATAATTTATCAAAATTGTCTCTACCGAATTCAGTAAAATTGTTTGAAGTGTGAAGTTTATTAACCTTATGTTTATATAATATTTTAAAGGATTTTTCATACAATTAATTTTTTTTAGATTTTGCATTGACTTTGCAAGTTGTTTTTTTCACGTAGACGTTTTAAGTTTAGATTCATTTTTGGGAAAGATTATTTTGACCACTATATTATTTTTGGTTTTTTGTTAATAGCTGTTTAGAAACTTTTCTGTTTTTTTTTTATAAAGTTTATCAATATCTACAAGTGGTAACAAAGTTGTCATGAGAAAGATCGCTACAACGTAATTGTCTTTTCACTAACAAAACAACCAAACAATTACCAACGTGACAATGTAGAATTGAATTGTGTGAAGTTGTCAGACCTGGCCAACCTACAGTATAAGACTTAACACCTTATTCAGATTATTACTCAAGACCTTGAATTGTCAACAGAAAAGGTAAAATCATAGAGAATTGACGGAGCTTTCCACTGCAATGTTGTGTGAATTTAATGCATTCAATAGGCGGAGTTAAATATCATTAACAAAACATTTTTAGTCCCTACCTACTTGATTAGTCAGGTCACGTATTTGTGTCTTAGTTTGAAAAAAAGGTTGTTTTTTTTGTAAGATGAAGGTAATTTTTTGATTTGATTACTTCAGGGCTCCCTATCAGGCCTGTAATATTTTAAATTGTCTATACATTTTATTAATGTTTAAATTCATACTACTGTATTGTTGTTTAGTTTTTACGTAACCCTGCTATTATCGGTTTGTGCATCCTGTAGCCGTTTGTTTGTGGCCGTTTTTCTAATACGTTACAAGCGTTTAATCAAAAATCTATATAAACCTAATGAGCAATGGTGGGCATAGAAATTTTATATATCATTTTATTCAGAAAATTCCAAGAAATGTATCTCTACATTATTATATAAAATATTTTGAAATTATTAAAAAATTTTCAAGGGAGGGGAAAAGAAAATTAAACATTTTATAACAAATATTTATTTACATTAAAAAATACTGTTATATTCAAAATAACCATTTTTTATAAGGAATTTATTCTATCATCCAACTCATTACGGTTAGGGTTGAACATCTGATCGACGTTCATTTTTTTCTTTCTAGTTGTTCACTTGAATTTAAGTTTAAAATCACTAATTTCAATTAGGTAGATTAATTGTTCCAAAACACTGTAAGTTAAAAACAAACAGATATGGAACTGTAAAAGAGTTAAACTCAACGCATATACTCATTTGTAAACCTCATCAGCTCAACTCGTGCTAGGATGATTACTCTGTTACCAACAATGTGGATTAGTATTAAAATATCGATTATACCAGAGTCATTGCGATACAATGAATACTTTTTGTACAGCAGCGATCCTAAGGAAACCAATACCGTATATACAATACGATTTTCATTGCTTTGCACCGTAGACTAAATTTACATATAAAATACAGAATCGATTTGGCTGTATTTAGGTAATGATGACCGCGATAATTTTTCGTCATTATCAAAAATAAAACAAATGAAGAGTTAAAACAATATAATGTGATGCCATTATTTTCTACTAATTGATACAGGGTTTTCACATAAATATACATTCAGAGGACACCTGAGTCTAAAAAAAGTGGTTTTTAGAATGACGTATGTCGTCTGTGCAGTTTTGAAAAATTCAGATTTTTTTTTCAAAAACATCTCTAACGATTTGTATAAACTTTGCTCTTGTGAAAAAGATCTACACAAAACGTATTGGTCGTCATCTCTCCAATGTCGCCTCGTGAGAAAACACAAAATCAGTCATGGTGGTGTTATAAACAAAATCACAAGTAAAACAGTATTACAGTTCAACAAACACTGGCGAAAAAGAAAAATGAATCTCGACCGTTGTCACTGAAACCTTTGTTTAAATCGGGTATGATTTATGCCAATATACGTTTATGGTAACGCATAGTTTCGGTTTTGGAAATGTGTGTTTATAAACAACAATCTTCGACGGACTAGTTCAGTGAGAAGTCGGAAATTGAATATTTGTTTTTAAACCGACTAAAAATTTGTAAATAAGTAATTGACGGGAGTTCTATTTCTACTTTTCTCATGTAAAAAATTACCGGGGAAAACTCGGATATGAATAAAAATTAATTGTATTTAATTTGATTAAAACAGTGACTATTACCAATGACTACATAAATACTATAAGACACGACATAGGATAGGGAAATAGTCTACGCTTTACGGGTGCTGTTCGTCACAAGTTTGACACACAGCTATCAGAAAGCGCTAGCAGCAGGTGCTTGACTGTACGCATCCCACTTGGTTGAGACTGTACAACTGTTGACCTCTCTCTCACAAACCTTCTCACTTACTTCCGTCAGCATAGTCAGTGTTGTCAGTTCGTGCGCTGAGATAAGCGATTCTCGACCTTCCCTCGCATCTCTGGTCCCATATGTGGCATCAGTGCGTTTTCTCTTACCCGCCTGAAACATTGTTTGACCGTAGAGCCACCTAGCGCCAGTCACATCAACTTCAGATTCTCTAGCAGAGCGACCTAGCGGGTATTGGTCAACTCACGAATAAGCGTAGAATATTTAACATGGCCATGTCGTGTCTTATAGTATATATGTAGTCATTGCTATTACTCCGAGAAATACTGGATGATCAACTTAAAATAGGCTCCAAATTGACTTTTCCCCCGCGCCTATAGCGCTACTGTCGTTTATTCCATCAGGCTACAGTCCGTTTAGTGTCGTAGTTATTCTCTGCAAGAGAGCGTTGTAAAATCGGAAGTTTATCAGGATCATACAAAGAAACTCAGGAAATACTCTCTGATAAGATTCCTAATTCGAACAATCCAAAAAAGAGTAGAATTGTAAGATTTGGTTAAAAAATGGCGTACTACAGTATTTGTTACTAAATCTATAACCTAAGAAAACAAGTCAAACCTAAAACTAGATCTTAGCAATAAAAACCAAGATTACAACGTGAGTAGTAAACTACCCCCTCCCACACACACACACACACACACACACACACACACACACACACACACACACACACACTGGCCTACACTATACATACGATGACAATTGATTGTTAGGGATAGAGACAAGAGAGAGTTGTCCTAACTCTTAATGGACTAAACAACCTTTTAATCCTTCTTTCAAGAGCTTAGTCCTCGATCGCGTCATGAATCCCATGTGTGGAGTAAGCGGCAAAATTTCACCCTTATTAATAATTATATTTTTAATTCAGTTTTTATTAACGGAAACCATAATGCCCGATTAAACCGTATTAATAATATGATCAATTCATCATTATCAAATCAATTTTAAAACATTTGTTTTTATTTTAATTTATTTTCCTCTCATTCCTAAAAGCCAGTGTATAGCCGCATAAGTGGCTACTGGGTAGGGCCTTCTTCAGTGGAATCGGTCTTTAGTTGCACACCTTGTTTAATATGTGACATTCCAAAAAAGAGTCTAAATACGTTTTAGTGGATCAAATCGTCGAAATCTGACCATCATAACAATATTTTTCCTTATTAAGTAATTGTAAAGTAAGAGCTAAGTTCATTTTGTATAGACTCCAGCAAATATATAGTTGGAACTTTAGCCTAAGACACATTTTATTGAGTTCACTTTCAGTGAGTGTACGAACCGATATTTTATATTCACAACATTGAGACTGCTTCAATGGGAGAGCTTAATTTTATTTGTGAAACACAAAAGACGTGTGTGTAGCAAAATGGCGACTATATTCACAGACTTATTGTTTTAAATTGAATGACCAGGGACAAAGCCGTTTTTAATTAAGTTCTCAATGTATTCACATTTTACAGAAAGGTTAAATATGTGGATCTTTTTCATTATATCCGCAAGTTATTATAATAGAACTTTAAATGTTAATGTTTAGCATAAACCCAAACTATGCTGACATAATTAATTGTTTTACTATTTAACTGAAAAATATAAACATACATTTATGCTAAAAAGAACAAAAGCTTTTTTCTTATTGCACTTAAAAAAATCAAACATCAGGTCAAAATTTTGGGAATATGCGGTCATAAAACCAAAACAAAACTCAGATTTTCTCGAATAAAAACAAATGAATTATGAAATTTAGCGCTGAATATAGGCTCTAGGGGCCCAAACGAAACATATTGATCACTGCCCCCCCCCCAATACCGATTCGGCCAAAAAGTGAAATTGTCGATTTTTCTCAAAATAAACAAATGATTTATGAAATTTAACACTAAATATAGGTTCTAGGGGCCCAAACTAAACATATTGATCACTGCCCCCCCCCCCAAATACCGATTTGGCCAAAAAGTGAAATTGTCGATTTTTCTCAAAATAAACAAATTATTTATGAAATTTAGCACTAAATATACGATCTAGGGGCCCAAACGAAACATATTGATCACTGCCCCCCCCCCCAATACTGATTTTGCTATATGAAATTTAGCACTAAATATACGATCTAGGGGCCCAAACGAAACATATTGATCACTGCCCCCCCCCCAATACTGTTTTGGCTATATGAAATTTAGCACTAAATATACGATCTAGGGGCCCAAACGAAACATATTGATCACTGTCCCCCCCCAAATACTGATTTTTCTAAAAAGTGAAATTGTCTATTTTTCTCAAAATAAACAAATGATTTATGAAATTTAGCACTAAATATACGATCTAGGGGCCCAAACGAAACATATTGATCTCTGCCCCCCCCCCCCATACTGATTTGGCTAAAAAGTGAAATTGAACCATGAATAAAAAATTGAGGTTTAAATATCTCAAAATAAGTAACCAATTTTGATCAAATTAGGAGATGCTAATAAAAGTCCAAAAAAAATCATTATCCGTCATTAATTTGGAAAAAACAAAATTAACTCGTCAGTGCTGATTTCAATATTTTTTCAGTTCTGCTTCTATACCGATGTATATTAGAGGTAAAGGAATTCGTATCTTAGCGTTGGTCGCCTCCACGACTTGTCCACCTTGTTGTGGCTATATAAGGACGCCCCGTGTAGGCTGCAGTACTCTCCCTAAGATTGCATCACACACTCTACTATTCCTTTGCGTCTGTAACATTAGCCTAATTTCCTCGTTTCTCCTCAAAAATATTACCTACAAATTAAATTGAACAAAATTACAATTGTTGTGAAAAGATCAATCGATCTTGTAACCCGCTCCTTTTATTGCTTGGTGACATTGATATTCATAGTTTCATCCGTACGAAAAGGTGTATCAAGAAGAAATTATAATTATATTTTCGTTGTTGTTCCTAGGCGAAAACTCTAAGGGGCTTACTTTAATGAGTACGGGATTGGAATCCCGAAGGGACCTAGCTGGATCTACACGGTTTTTATCTAATCTTGGGTTAGATCCTTCTTTTTCATTTTTCCTATCTGTTCTCTCTTGACCAACTCTTGTTCTTCTCCGACCCTGACGCTATTGAGTCTATTCGAAGGCTAGGGGTTTTTATTTTTTGTTCATTTCTTCTTCTTTTTTATAAAGTGGTGATGACCGAGAGATATCTGGCTTTTGAACAACAAGACAAAAAATAATGGTGAAAAATCTCTCTGTCATCATCGCCTTAAAAAAATCAGAATAAAATAAAAATCCCCCTAACCGTCAAATACCCTAAAAGCTTCTAGGTAGGAAGAAAACAAGAGTTGGTCAAGAGAGACCTGATAGGAATATTGAAAGAAAGGGATGTGCCCCAAGACTACATTACCTCGGCATTGCTACGCCCATACTCACTATATAAAACTGAGCTCCTGAGTGTCAAAACAATTTAAATAAACTGTGCAAAAACATTGCACAATCTTTCCCACATACTCTATTTACAAAATTAAGTTCTAATCAAACGAAAATTCTAGTGCTGTAGTTTTCAATTAAAACGTACACTTTAACCATGGATGCCGTCCTAAATTTATACCAAATAAAATATTTAAATAGAGTAGAAATTGTATTTGATCTTTAAGTTTTTATTGGCGGCATTCAATGCTTTCCTGGTTTTTTTCTGGTATATTTGTCGGTGCAGTGTAGAATGGCGGCCATTTTAGGCTAGTGTCTACATCGGGACCACTATTTATGTTAGAGTCAATCCTTAGTGTATAATAATATTGATAAGTACGTTAATTTTATTATATCTAATTTTAGTAACTATTTAGAGTATTATTTAGTAATAGTCCCTCATCACGTGCTGACTGACTGAGTGGTATTTAGTTTTAGTCGATAGGTCTGGGCTGTGACCGTTGTGCCAACCAAGTTTTAAAAGATCCACGATCCTCTATTACCCACCTAAATTAATGATAATAATCATAAATAAGTATCCATTTGCCACACCGTATTTTTATTTTTTACTTGCGATTTCGGAGAAAGACTTTACACTGGTTTAGTAATTAAACTTCACAATTTTAAAACAATTGCGAGAGTCGATTGTGAGATATTACGTCTTTCAAAACAGATTACTGATTTTTGTTTTGTTTTTACCAATAATCCGAGGACCAACATTTTTGTAAAGATGCGATCAATACCTTTTATTTAATTAACGGCTAAATTCTAGCAAAAGGTGGAAAAAATGTGTGAAGCCTATTTTGTGAAAATTGAAGGTTTTGTGTTTTAGCGGAGACAATAAATAGATCCACTCGTTTGCTTTTTATAGGGATTCTAAACGGATATTTCCTCTAAGAGTCGCTATCTTTCTTTATCCATAGTAAATATAGTGCTAGAAAGTTTCAAAATAGCTGCCATATGTAATGTTTCTTGTTACTTAAGTCTTCCATAGCATTAAATTTGTACAGCGCGATCTTATATATTAATACTGAGATCGAGGTCGGCATACGAGCAGATACACACGAAAACAACAAACAAATTCTTATCCCATCTTGTCTGCGTTCAGCTGCTTGTCTAATATTTTCTTTTTGAGGGTTCAGAGTCCGATTGTAAAGTGTGAAAATTATGGGAGATGTCACGTGACAGCGTCAATGATAGTGACATAATAAACAACAGATGCTATTGATTTCCAGATAAGGTTATGTCAGACAACTTGCTCCTGCAGTAGGTCAGTTGAAGTTTAAAAAAACTAGAGGAATTTAATTGATGTAACTTGGCAATATTGCACAGACTTTCTTATTTATACCTTCAATAAACAGGATCTTATGTTAATAAAATATAAATACATATTTGGGCAATATTATTTTGTTAATGAATGTGTGGTCAATGTTAATTTCCGTTATTTGCAAAAACTTCTGAAGTGAATTATTTTAGAGAAATTATTAAATTACCAATGCAGTTTCTTTCTTTTTTTTGTAAATTCCAATGAAAAATTACCCTTTACAGCCTGAGAATAAAATAAATACCCCTAGCCCTCGAATAGTGTCATGGTTGGAATCTACACCCTTTTCGTGTAGTCTTGGGTTAGATTCCTCTCTTTCATCTTTTTTATCTTGTGTTTATTGACAATTTTTTTTTTTTTTTTTTTTTTGAAGCCGATAATGTTAGAAAGGTTTTACGCTTTTAAACAAAATAAATTAATAATAATAATGAAGTAGGTAATGTATTTTATCCTGTTTCTAAAACATATTTTTGTTTTAGTGGTTTATGATTGCCGTCGCAGTTTTGTAGCTATTATTACAAATTTAGACATCATGGAAATCTTTATAATTGTTCAAACAGTTTCAAAATGGTGTATGTTAGAAATCTTTTTTCTTACTTTTACAATAATTGAACAAAAATACGTCAAAATGTGTCAATATGTACAAATCGTGATATTTCACATACAAATTATTATTATTTTAAAATGATTGTTGTAATGTATAAAAACCATAGTCTTCTCATTTTGCAAATTGTTCTTGTTTTCCGTTTGGGCATTCTCACACAAACATTTTTCCTTCGATGAGTACATTTTTTTAATTCACGCCAAAATTATTTAGTTAACAGTCGAGATTATTTTTGAGTCTAATTAAACCAAAAATATTAAGTTTTCTTTTGGTGTTAACGGTATTATGTACGGTCATTTACTTTCCAAATTTAAATTATGGCAATTTTATTTTTTCATGTATTAGAATATCAATCCTCTAAAATAAATAATATAAACCAAAATTTTTAACTGTTTATAGAAATCGCCGTTGACGAACATTATTAGCGTTTTTGTTAAAACCACATTGACAGTAATGGACTCGATTGGGAAAAAAAACAAATATTAAATATTTTCTGCAAGATCGTAAACATGGTTTATTTTTCACTAGAATACCGTTGTATGTTAACTGATAAAGTAACTACTGACACTTTACGATCAATAGCGATTCTAAAATTGTATGTTTATCTTAACTATTTTAGAGGCAATTTGAGTTACTGTTTATTTATTATGATCGCACAACAAACATTCTCTGTCTAATATATTTTGTCAGACATCTTCCAAGTAGTGTGACAATTGTACACCAGATGGCAGGGCAGACTAGGTCTCACACTACTAAATCAATGTTGACGTGCGCACGCCCAGATGTACACTTTGTTTATTCATCTTGTTGCAGTATGTGTTAAATTGGAATACAGTATATAACTACCATATGTTTATCTGACGTTGTTTAAAGTGAACTAAAATATCACCATAGTCATAGTTATAGAGCAAAATCACATTTACACCTCATTTCTCAACATTCGAGCATTAAAATAACACAATTCTTGTATGACTGCACTACTTATCGTATACTCAAAATGTTATCTTCGAAATATATCTTCACATTATTTTGTTGTTGACAAAACATATTATTTTTAGGGGGATATTGTCATGCAGTAGTTAAACCAGATCAATCCAGTTCATTTCGGATTATGTTTGTACAATTTTATAACTTTTCTCCTTTATTATGCTTGTCCCCCCCCCCCTCTAACAACTATATAAATATCTGTGGAAGTTATAATTTAGTTCAAATCATTATAAAAAATATCTGATAAAATTGGAATAGAGCTGAATTAATTTTGCAGGCATTCAACCATTGTGTACTTTATTTACTACAAGTTTTGATCAATTCTGTCTTGAACCACGGTACAAAAAAAAAAGTTGGGTTTGGTTGCATATTTACCTTTCTGAATTGACGTTTTGTAAGTTTGTTAACGTTTAGTTTGTATCTTCCTCTTTGTCAGAAAAATCATTGAAAATTTAATTTTTTCTAATGTTCCGTTCCTGATGTTCTCGCCCAGTCTGGGATTTTCCGTCTTTGATAAATATTTAAATAGAGACTAAACTTACTTCGACATAAACGTGCCGTCAGCTTAAATCGTATTTTATTTAAATTTTAACTTTTATTAACGGGTGTCAAGACTATTTTCTTTTTCTTCCTCTACTTCTTGTTCCTGAATCGTTTTTTAAAAAATTTGTTCAAAGACTGTAAAGTCTATTTTATTGATGACAGTTTTTTTTAAGCGATTTTTATCGACATTTTTGGAAAGGTCTCGATCAATACATTTTGTTTGAGTCCTTGAGCAAAATTATTCACAATAGTTGAACCACATTTTGAGAAAATCGTAGTATTGTTTCGTTTTCTTTTGTTAATCCCCACTTAATTTGGAGTTGCAGAAAAAAGGATAAGAAACATCCCAAGATATTACATACGCGTTTGTTAATCTTCTCTTAATTTGGAGTTGCAGAAAAAAAGGATAAGAAACATCCCAAGGTATCACATACGCGTTTGTTAATCTTCTCTTAATTTGGAGTTGCAGAAAAAAAGGATAAGAAACATCCCGAGGTATCACATACGCGTTTGTTAATCTTCTCTTAATTTGGAGTTGCAGAAAAAAAGGATAAGAAACATCCCGAGGTATCACATACGCGTTTGTTAATCTTCTCTTAATTTGGAGTTGCAGAAAAAAAGGATAAGAAACATCCCAGGTATCACATACGCGTTTGTTAATCCCCTCTTAATTTGGAGTTGCAGAAAAAAAGGATAAGAAACATCCCGAGTTATCACATACGCGTTTGTTAATCCCCTCTTAATTTGGAGTTGCAGAAAAAATGGATAAGATACATCCCAAGGTATCACATACGCGTTTGTTAATCCCCTCTTAATTTGGAGTTGCAGAAAAAAAGGATAAGAAACATCCCGAGGTATCACATACGCGTTTGTTAATCTTCTCTTAATTTGGAGTTGCAGAAAAAAAGGATAAGAAACATCCCGAGTTATCACATACGCGTTTGTTAATCTTCTCTTAATTTGGAGTTGCAGAAAAAAAGGATAAGAAACATCCCGAGTTATCACATACGCGTTTGTTAATCCCCTCTTAATTTGGAGTTGCAGGAAAAAAAAGGATAAGAAACATCCCAAGGTATCACATACGCGTTTGTTAATCCCCTCTTAATTTGGAGTTGCAGAAAAAAAGGATAAGAAACATCCCGAGGTATCACATACGCGTTTGTTAATCTTCTCTTAATTTGGAGTTGCAGAAAAAAAGGATAAGAAACATCCCAAGATATTACATACGCGTTTGTTAATCTTCTCTTAATTTGGAGTTGCAGAAAAAAAGGATAAGAAACATCCCGAGGTATCACATACGCGTTTGTTAATCTTCTCTTAATTTGGAGTTGCAGAAAAAAAGGATAAGAAACATCCCGAGGTATCACATACGCGTTTGTTAATCCCCTCTTAATTTGGAGTTGCAGAAAAAAAGGATAAGAAACATCCCAAGATATTACATATGCGTTTGTTAATCTTCTCTTAATTTGGAGTTGCAGAAAAAAAGGATAAGAAACATCCCGAGGTATCACATACGCGTTTGTTAATCTTCTCTTAATTTGGAGTTGCAGAAAAAAAGGATAAGAAACATCCCGAGGTATCACATACGCGTTTGTTAATCTTCTCTTAATTTGGAGTTGCAGAAAAAAAGGATAAGAAACATCCCGAGGTATCACATACGCGTTTGTTAATCTTCTCTTAATTTGGAGTTGCAGAAAAAAAGGATAAGAAACATCCCAGGTATCACATACGCGTTTGTTAATCCCCTCTTAATTTGGAGTTGCAGAAAAAAAGGATAAGAAACATCCCGAGTTATCACATACGCGTTTGTTAATCCCCTCTTAATTTGGAGTTGCAGAAAAAATGGATAAGAAACATCCCAAGGTATCACATACGCGTTTGTTAATCCCCTCTTAATTTGGAGTTGCAGAAAAAAAGGATAAGAAACATCCCGAGGTATCACATACGCGTTTGTTAATCTTCTCTTAATTTGGAGTTGCAGAAAAAAAGGATAAGAAACATCCCGAGTTATCACATACGCGTTTGTTAATCTTCTCTTAATTTGGAGTTGCAGAAAAAAAGGATAAGAAACATCCCGAGTTATCACATACGCGTTTGTTAATCCCCTCTTAATTTGGAGTTGCAGGAAAAAAAAGGATAAGAAACATCCCAAGGTATCACATACGCGTTTGTTAATCCCCTCTTAATTTGGAGTTGCAGAAAAAAAGGATAAGAAACATCCCGAGGTATCACATACGCGTTTGTTAATCTTCTCTTAATTTGGAGTTGCAGAAAAAAAGGATAAGAAACATCCCGAGGTATCACATACGCGTTTGTTAATCCCCTCTTAATTTGGAGTTGCAGGAAAAAAAAGGATAAGAAACATCCCAAGGTATCACATACGCGTTTGTTAATCCCCTCTTAATTTGGAGTTGCAGAAAAAAAGGATAAGAAACATCCCGAGTTATCACATACGCGTTTGTTAATCCCCTCTTAATTTGGAGTTGCAGGAAAAAAAAGGATAAGAAACATCCCGAGGTATCACATACGCGTTTGTTAATCTTCTCTTAATTTGGAGTTGCAGAAAAAAAGGATAAGAAACATCCCGAGTTATCACATACGCGTTTGTTAATCCCCTCTTAATTTGGAGTTACAGAAAAAAAGGATAAGAAACATCCCGAGTTATCACATACGCGTTTGTTAATCCCCTCTTAATTTGGAGTTGCAGAAAGAAAAAAAAGGATAAGAAACATCCCAAGGTATCACATACGCGTTTGTTAATCCCCTCTTAATTTGGAGTTGCAGAAAAAAAGGATAAGAAACATCCCAGGTATCACATACGCGTTTGTTAATCCCCTCTTAATTTGGAGTTGCAGAAAAAAAGGATAAGAAACATCCCAAGGTATCACATACGCGTTTGTTAATCCCCTCTTAATTTGGAGTTGCAGAAAAAAAGGATAAGAAACATCCCAAGGTATCACATACGCGTTTGTTAATCCCCTCTTAATTTGGAGTTGCAGAAGAAGAAAAAAGGATAAGAAACATCCCAAGGTATCACATACGCGTTTGTTAATCCCCTCTTAATTTGGAGTTGCAGAAAAAAAAAAGGATAAGAAACATCCCAAGGTATCACATACGCGTTTGTTAATCCCCTCTTAATTTAGAGTTGCAGAAAAAAAGGATAAGAAACATCCCAGGTATCACATACGCGTTTGTTAATCCCCTCTTAATTTGGAGTTGCAGAAAAAAAAAGGATAAGAAACATCCCCAGGTATCACATACGCGTTTGTTAATCCCCTCTTAATTTGGAGTTGCAGAAAAAAAGGATAAGAAACATCCCAAGGTATCACATACGCGTTTGTTAATCCCCTCTTAATTTGGAGTTGCAGAAAAAAAGGATAAGAAACATCCCGAGGTATCACATACGCGTTTGTTAATCCCCTCTTAATTTGGAGTTGCAGAAAAAAAGGATAAGAAACATCCCAAGGTATCACATACGCGTTTGTTAATCCCCTCTTAATTTGGAGTTGCAGAAAAAAAAAGGATAAGAAACATCCCAAGGTATCACATACGCGTTTGTTAATCCCCTCTTAATTTGGAGTTGCAGAAAAAAAGGATAAGAAACATCCCAGGTATCACATACGCGTTTGTTAATCCCCTCTTAATTTGGAGTTGCAGAAAAAAAGGATAAGAAACATCCCAAGGTATCACATACGCGTTTGTTAATCCCCTCTTAATTTGGAGTTGCAGAAAAAAAGGATAAGAAACATCCCAAGGTATCACATACGCGTTTGTTAATCCCCTCTTAATTTGGAGTTGCAGAAAAAAAGGATAAGAAACATCCCAAGGTATCACATACGCGTTTGTTAATCCCCTCTTAATTTGGAGTTGCAGAAAAAAAGGATAAGAAACATCCCAAGGTATCACATACGCGTTTGTTAATCCCCTCTTAATTTGGAGTTGCAGAAAAAAAGGATAAGAAACATCCCAAGGTATCACATACGCGTATATCACTATACAGATGACAGAGGGACTGCATTCCAAAACCCACCTTTTTGGACTCAAGAGACCTCAAAAGAAACAACCACAAAACATTCTGTGTAGGTTGTTTTTGTCCCATCACATAACTTTCTCTACAATAAATGTACTAAAGAATCGTAGGAGAGAGTCATTTAACAATTTACTAATGAGTGAAGTCATTACAACACATTGAATTCCAGCCCTCACAGTAATCTGTAGTTATAAATCCGACATTGTCTTATCCTGCAATACGGAAGAAGGAACTTTTATTTGGATGGACACTTTGATGACTAATAATTACTAAATCCTTTAATGTTGAAATGAACGAATATAAATTCCAACACAAAAGAAAAGTCGCCGACAATGTTAGCAATTAATTAACAAAGATAAGAATATATTTTTTAAAACATCAATGAATGTGGGAGTGCATTTTCTTTCTATTAGGAATTTCACCCATTGAAAGAGTAATGTTAGAAAAGTGAATGATCTGGTGACAGAAGCCAAACTGTACTATTTACATACATTTGTTGAAAAAAATTTAAAATTGTGTCTCCCATAAAAAAGTTAAACAGTGCAGTGTTAACGCTAGTATGTGACTCATCACTGAAACAGCTGGGTGAGGAAGGGAGCGACGGGGGGGGGCGGTTCCGGACGCTCGCAGGTAGCCAAGGATTCAGACGCCAAGTTACTGTATACAGACAATAGGAGTGTGTCTGGTGTAATGTGTGTGTCCTCCCTTCTACTTGTTTCCCTAACCTGACTTCGTTACAACCCATTCCAAGAAAACCAGGTACATAAATTACTGCTGAGCTACAATTAATTCTTAATAGTTTAATTTTGTAGTTTTATTCTTAATTACACCGATAAAAGAAAAAAAAATAGGGTAGGCGCTTACACGGAAGCATTTGAGGTCTATATTTTTTATTGGGGTTGTACCGCTGAAAGCTACCGCAACAAACAAAGTGTGGGCCCCTCTTTTCCTCTCCACCCCAGACACAGTCCTACCTTTAAGATACTGTACTATTAACTTATAATTTAAAAGATATTACAAATGTGAAAGAATATTATATTATCACGGGTTAATGGATAAGTGCAGTGAGATAGTCTAGTATTCTACCAAAGTCAGTCCTCACACTTCTCAGGGGTTATACAACGTTGTAACAAAGTGACCTTGTGTTGGAAAGAACGCATTGTGCCCTGACATCTCTTGGCTTTCATCGTAAAGAAAAAAATATAGAATAATTTGTATATATCAGTTGACCGTCTTTATACTCTCTTGTCTGTGGTCATGATTAACTTTCTCTACTTAATCTACCGGGTAGCGAAATGATGAAGTTACTGGATCTATCGCCTAGCCACCATGACTATTGTACTGTTTTATAGGTCAGGAAATGCAACATATTGCTGATGTTCAATACTGCAGAACAGTCGCGCTAGAAAGTTTTGTTGTTCCGCGACCGTCTCCAATATACAATTCTATGCCATTTAAAGCTTCACTAAACACGAATACCCTACTGGCTAATCCAACCGCTTCCTGACAAACTGAGTGTTCGGACTATATTGAGACTAGAGAAGGATGAAGCCAGCTTTTTTAAATATAAACCTATAGTTTTTGTAGAGTGGAATTTGATTGCGTAGTGATAGAATAGCATATTAATAATGATGTAGGCGTTTTCTTCCTTTTTTTAAGTAGTCTAGTCGTACACTACAAACTCCTATTAATAATATATTTAGTTCTTCCGCATCCAAAAATCCCGAATTTCCACGTGCCGTCAAATTTGTAACCTTGTTCCTGTATTACATTTTTACTTTCTGTAGTTTTGATTAACATTCAGCCAGTTCCACATTGCCGATTCTCCCTCAGGGCCTCATAGTAGTGAATACGGGCATCGTAATCCCGAGGGTCCTTGCTGGATCTTCATCTTTTTCCATGTAGTCCTGGATTAGATCACCTCTCATCTTTCCCGTCAGGTTTCTCTTGACCAACTTTTGTTCTTTTACGATCCCTGATCCTGTTAGAGTATTTGAGGACTAGATATTTATCTTAGGTTTTTCACCTTTAAACAATATAGGGGGATAAAATTACCCGAATTCTATTCCCCCATAGTTAATCTTCTGTAGAAGTGCATCTCTTTGTTCTAGACTGTGAGTTTATCTTTGTTTTTTGTGTTGTTTATAGGCGAAAAACTTGTCGGTCATCATCGCCTTAAGAAGAAAAGAGGATAAAATTAGAAGCTTAGCTCTCGATAATGTTCTAATTGCGTCGCAGTCGAAAATAACAAGAGTTAGTCAAGAGGGATCTAACCCAAGACTACACGAAAAAAGGTGTAGATTCAGGTGGTGTGCCCGGGATTACGGTGGGTTATCTTTGGTAATGCTATCCGATAGGTCAAGTTAATCAAGATGACAGAAAATTTTTGTACTCCGGAGATAATAAAAAGTACTTAATGTCTTATTTTTTTGAGTAATTTACTGAAATTGCCACAAAATTTGTATTAACAATATCATTAAATAATGATAATCTTTCTAAACTATACATGTAGAAAAGGTGTGGTCAATAGTATCTTTCGAAATTAAAATTGAAACAATCAAAAATGTACAATATTTAGACATCATCGCTAAACCCGGCCCTGAAGAGATTTAATTTGGTTGTTTTATCCTTGTCTTATTCGGTATCAGATTTTGAATATCAAACCTTACATGGAACGTCCTTGCAGTTTATGCCTACGTGAATCCAATGTTGCCATCTGGCTAAACACCTGTTCCTACATAACAATGTCTGTCTGGAGTTTAACTTGACAAACTTTGCAATGTTATTGTTTAATAGTTAATAACCGTGTTAAGTTTATATTTCTAATAAACTTTATACAAATTTCACCCCCCCCCCCTCCCCGTAAAAGATCGAATATCTCTGGCGCAACATGGTTTAATGAAATTTTGTTTAAAGATTTATGACAAAAACCTATGATCGCCCAACTCTCACTCGGTAACTGAGCAACTTTACTATATCGAAAATATTTGATATGTTGAGTTATAATCGGTCTTATTAAACATTACTTTTATAATTTAGTTCTAGTAACAGACTCTCTCAGGGGGCATGGCAATCCCTAGGAAGCCTAGCTGGTTCTACACTTTTTTCATGTAGTCTCTTGTTTTCTTCCGACCCTGACGCTATTAGATTATTCGAGGGCTAGGGGTCTTTTTTATGTCTTTTCCTCTTTTTTATAAGGATATGATGACAGAGATTTTGTTTGCCAGAGAATGACGAAACTAAGAATTTACGAAATCATTTTTACCATAAATACGTTTCATTCCAATTCAAAGTTAGTATTTTTTAATTTTCAGTATTGTAAATATAATTATAATTTATTGTGTATAAAGTGAAATGTTAGCACAAATCTGACTGCCAGTGCAATGGGAATAATTGTAGTCAACCTTTCAAGGACCACCGGAAATAGGTCGCCGAGCAAATGGACGGTTGGGCGACTGCAGACTTGGACGATGTCAGAACACTGTATGTCGTTATGCAGTATTTTACAGCCCAAACGCGTTGGCCGATTTTAATCAAATTTGGTATGTGGACATATTTTTACGGTAGCTACCATTAGAAAAACTCATAATTAAGATTTTTAATTAAATTCAAAACCAGCGTCCCATCTTTTATTTTCCGTTTTTGATTGGCAACTACCGAAATAACATTTTTTGTGACGTTTAAATTTTGTTCGGTTCGTTTTAATTAAGGCCCGTAGGTAAAACCAAGGACACTAATAACTTCACAGGCGTGTCTGTCTATAAGTCGCGCCAATATTCTTTGTGTTATCCCACCTATAAGATAAGTATGACTTTAGGCTAGTTAAGAGGCTAAACCTATCTATTTGGAAAAATATTGTTTGGGATATCAAATAAAACTAGAAGTTATTCTGATTACGAATATGTATGTTTATTTGATGAAAAATTAATATGTTAACTCTAGGCCAAAGTGTCAGATATCATGCCCCCACTCTCTAACTTAGGAACACTGCATGACCTACAAATCCGAAAAGAAGGATGGGGAAGAAAAATTATTTGGATTTCAGATTAAATTTCAGTACAAAATCATATATTATAGTTTTTTTTTGTATGGCGAATACTATATAATTTAACCATACAATGAGAAATGTGTAGCGTATAAGTTTTAAAATCAGTTTTTGTGAGATGTAAGCAATTCAATAGCCACTAAAAAATGGATTGCATTTTTATTGATTTTACTTTATTATGGTCTTTAGGTAAAACCAAGAATCTTTATAATTTCACACGCTTGTCTGTCTGTCCACTTGTCTAAAAGACTTCGACTCATAAATATAGCTGTCCTTATATCCCTAAGTCTTGTGATTTTAGCACTCGCTTAACCCTTTTGTTTAGTTTGGATGAGTGAGAAAGTTTGTGCAATATTTTTGTGGCGTTTATTCCACACACACATGGTATTTGAAGCACTTTAATAATTATATTTTGGAGTTAAAGTTATTTCATTTAGAAATTACATCTACTTAAATTAATGTTTATTTTCGAAAATGAAAAAGAGATGTAATTCCAATTCCAAATTCACTATTCACAAGTAATTTGGTCGATATTAAGATATTTGACCTTCGTTTTGAGTACCCATTAAATTTCACAATTCCCGAACTTGTATTTTGGGAAATTATAGCGATCAAAACACTTTGTTTGTTTAAGATGAAATTAACGGCTTTGATCCAAATTAAAAGTAAAAGATAGTATCGACTTTAGGAGTTTATGAGCAAATATTGGAAAATATATTAAAATAGGTCTGCTATTAAAAATTTGAGGGGGGGGGGAGTTTTGTAAAGTGATTGTTAATTTTGATTTTATATTAAATCCGCTTAGCCTCTAAATCAAAGCTTATTTCGACATTTGATTCGTTTATTTCAGATACACTATTGCCAAAATATAATCAAAATCCAGAGAACCAACTTTGAGAAGAAACATACTGATGTCGAGAATTCATTTTCCGTTTTGTCATGTATACTTCGTATTGAAATTGGTTGGACATTTTATAAACTATATTATTTTGTAACCTTTGCATCTTTGTTTATCCCAATTTCTTTGGTAATCAAAATTGTGAAGCTTTTAACAATGTTAAATCAATGCTAAATGCTTCACAATTTCAATTAACAAACAAAATCTGGATAAATAAACATGCAAATGTTATTCTCATTTCAAATTAATAAGGTTTATAAAAGTGTAAACAATTTCACGGGGAATTTCATTATCTTGCACCCACGATCCAATTTTTCTATTACGCACATATATAATATAAATTAGGTATCATCTATAAAAATATTTATGAAACTCTGAGGAACAATTAAAACTAACAACATAAAATAGTGTAAACAAATTATTTACAAATATTGCACAACGAAGTCTATATAATAAGTAAAACACTTACCAGGCCTACTTTGCATTCTTCCAAATATTTATAAATAAGTGAAACATGCTAAACACCCTAAATCTAATAACAAAACAACTGGCCTTAATAGACATCGCATGTTTTTAACGATTACATAAAGTATCAAATAAATCTAAAATTTGTTTATATTTTCGTAGTTTGAACATTTATTTATCGATTGATTACAAATTTGATAAGCTCGTAACAAACTAATGCTTGGATGTATCGATAGGTTGAAACGTCTGTAAATGCGCGTAGGAGCCCTTTCAAATTAACGTTTTATACCGGACTCGTTACAAGCTTCGTGTTTCAGACTTCGTAGCGGGGATGTTTCTAAATACTTCTTTATGAATTGTTTTATACAGACGAACGATTCATTTGGTGTCTGCTATCTATCAAGTCATGTGTTGCTAACCTCTTGTCGAAATAGTCTATTCGAACTTGGCGGTTGTTTTTCTGTTTGAAGACTGTTATTTCATTATTTTTTTGTAATAAGTAATTTAACTATTAAACGCTTTGTTTTTACGCTTTTCTTTAAAGGCGAAGAAGAAAAGAACATAAAATAAAGATCCCTAGCTCTTAAATACTCCTGACAGTTTTGTGGTCGGATGGCAGAAAACGCTTGCATAAAAAGAGCTCATATACAGCGTCTGACGTTTCCAGGCTTAAAACCTAAGTTGTTAGCAATATAAACACCAAATTAAATTTGAGAATTTTAGAGTTTATTATTTAGTTTGCGTGAAGTTTGTGCAACAATTTTGTGTGTTGTGTAATTTATTTAAATCTATTTAAAATGATTAATATATATTTCAATTACTTTCAAAGTATTGGTGTCTCTCCGACACATGTTTATCAACTGTACGCTATAAATATAGGTTACCTTGTATCGTACTAAAATCAGCTGTTGCTTTGAATCAGCTGTTTATCATATCTGTTATTTGGTTCGGCGGAAATGACTTATAGATTGAAGGCCAAGCCGGTAAGGTAAGCCGGCATGCCAGCTGGTGAATCGTGACGGTGTCCGTTAATAATTGACTCTTACTTGGCGGCTGTAGAAAGCATGTGACCATCAACGATTGTTTGCGTCCAGTCGACCATGGCAATGGGTTCAGTTGTACGGGTATAGTAGTGCAAGCCAGCTAGGCCTAGTGATAAGTTTGTGTTTTGCGAAATAATATTTATTTGTGATGGTTTCGATTTCTTTGGATTTATGTAAACGATTTGTTAATTTATTTAAAGTGTATGGAAAGTAATATAAGGCGTATCAGCTAATAATGGATAATTAGTGAAGGTAGAAGGAAAAAATGTTAATTTATAATTAGAACCCAGTATTCTGTTGAATGTTTTCAATTTTTTACATTTTGTTGGTCAAGTAGCCTACCGTATTTACTTTCTGGTCACGTGATACAACGTGTTTTTTTTTACCGAGAGTTTTTTTGTTCCCCCAAAACATAAATAACTTCAAAATTTAAAGGTTACCTAAATGAATTCCAAAACAGGAATTAAATTTGGGCAAGAGATTAAAATGTTTATTTATTGTTATGACAATTTGGAATGATTTATCGTAAAGTATTGTTGAGCAACATGTTGAGAGGTGAGGCAACTGTACCCCGCCCCCTCCTACTTTAGAAATATTTCTAAAAGATAAAGTTGATGGTGAAAACACGATATTATTCGTTATTTTTAGACATTGAAATCATACTGATATCTTTAAGATGACCTTGAATTTAAAGAAGCTTGAATCCGTAGGCGGTAATCAGAGGCTTGGATAAATGACGATGAAATTCCAGTAGATCAGACTCTGTATAAACACACAGTTTACCTAGTATTATTGTCTTTATATTTGAACGTGGCCATGTCATATCTTCATAAAAGACGTCTTTTAGATTCCGTGGTGTATCCAGAATTACTTCCAATTCCGTGTAACTAAAAGAAAAAATCACCGATGTTTTTATGAAATAATTTGTGTGAGGGAATTCCAACTTTGACTGAAACAAATATAATGTCATCCGTGCTTGTACGTGTATCAACTACATTTTAATAGTTTAACCTAAAACTATCGAACAATTCAACAATTTTTCCGATTGAAAAAAAGCACATAAACTTAAAATCAACAGATTTTTATATACGGAGAGAAACATTATTTTGAAATTCCTGAAATCGGCTCGAACGAATTTGATTAAATTTAGCTTGAAACTGCTCATATTTATTCTTTGAAATAAAATGTATTCATTGATATATTTTCTCCACAGATAGTTCTATTTCATAGTTAATCGTAAAAAAATCATTAGCAATCAGTCTTATTTCTTTAAATATTATAAACTGATTTACTAAATTCTTGGGTATAGAACCTGGCTCTGCGCATTCTTTTTGAACAGTGTAACTAATATATTTATAATAACTTATTTTAGCATATTTGTACTCATGTACAATGATGAAGAAACATCTGTTTGTTTATTTTAAAATTGCAAAGATGTTAGTGGTTGCCATTGAGCATTAACATCGCACATATAGACGTATACTAATTGTAATTAAATAAAGTTCATAGAGTGTAAGTATAGAGCAACCAGTGTGTTCAGTGTTACCAACAGATAGTTTTTAAGAGTCCAGGTACGTTTGCGACAATTTTATTCATCTAGATTTGTTAATTTAGTCTTTAATCGATTAAACTAGTTTCTATACCTAGATGTGTGGCTTTTTTAAAAAATCGAAATATTTTTTTCCAAAATAAAGAGATTAATTTACAAAAACACAAAACGAAACTTAAAAAGCCAAAATTAAGAACTAATATTAGACAAAAAACACACAAAAACAATTTTTATTGAAATAGCTATACTTTATTGTTTATTTGCATATATATATATATATATATATATATATATATATATTGTTGTGTGACAGCGAGAAAGTTTGTGCAATGATTGTTCACCGTTTATTAATCTAGTCGTAGTGGTGACAAAGTGTGTGACGAAACATGTGGAACGGTTCTGTGATGCGCTATTAATTGACTCAGTCGCACTGTGTGCATGATGGCATCTTGGTTGTGTAGATGTTGTCGTCAGGATAAACCTAAAGTCAAGGACAAAGTGTTACTTCCTCAAGTTGAAGTTAATCAGGAGCAGGACTCTATCGTGACTCTACTACCTCCTGAAGGTAGGCCAATTTAAAATCTTTCTGGCGTCTATTTTCAATTGTATAGATAGAGAGGGGGGGGAGTCCTCAAGAAGCCTTTGACTTTCTGTCAATTAACATAAAATAGATGTTATTTTATTTGATGGTTAAAAAAAAAAAAAATTCATTTTTTTCTGGAAATACTCATTTTGAAGAATCTTGAAAATTGTGTGAGTTGAAAATTTTATTTTGATGTTATTCGTTTTTGAGGATCATTTATTCAAAAAAGTGAGTCTTCTATCTGATGCACATCCAAAGCCCTATAACTCAAGCGACAATGTGTATATATCTCTATATAACAGGTTTAAAAAAAATTTTTAATTTGGAGATATGAAACCAAATCACAAAAATTTCAATTTCCCCAAATGTAGCCATTAAAGTCTTAAAACAAAGTCTGTATTATCAGAATAACTTTAAAAATAAAATCCATGAAAAACAAATTTTAGTGAAATGTAATAAATTATTGTGACAAGCTGTTTATAAAAGAAAATAAACTAGTGATTTGGATCTGAAATATTTATTTAGAAATATCTGAAATATTAGGTTTTAACTTTTATATTTCACTGGGATTTGATAAATATTTCTTTAACCATTTTTGTCATGGTCAAAAATAAGTTGGTATTTTTATTCAACTGTCATGGATTAATTTCATTTTTATATTTTGGAGAGATGACAAAGATTACTATTGATTGTGAATAAGGCCTTTGGTTTGTGTAGGAACATGTAAAATATTTAGTGCAATGTTTATGATGTCCAAGATGGTTTTGGCTGTTCTGTTGTTGATATTCTTAAGAACTTTGAAAAATTGTGTGACTGACTGTGCCCCCTTCCTACTGTACTTGCTTTGTGGAGATTATGGTATACGCTAACTTTCTGTGCCCTCTCCCACTGTACTTGCTTTGGAGATTATGGTATGCACTAGTTAACTTTCTCGGAGGCTGTGCCCCCTTTCTACTGTACTTGCTTTGTGGATATTATGGTACATACGCTAACTTTCTGTGCCCTCTCTCACTGTACTTGCTTTGGAGATTATGGTATGTACTAGTTAACTTTCTCGGAGGCTGTGCCTCCTTCCAACTGTACTTGCTTTGTGGATATTATGGTATACACTAACTTTATGTGCCCTCTCCCACTGTACTTGCTTTGGAGATTATGGTATGCACTAGTTAACTTTCTCGGAGGCTGTGCCTCCTTCCAACTGTACTTGCTTTGTGGATATTATGGTATACACTAACTTTATGTGCCCTCTCTCACTGTACTTGCTTTGGAGATTATGGTATGCACTAGTTAACTTTCTCGGAGGCTGTGCCCCCTTCCTACTGTACTTGCTTTGTGGATATTATGGTATACGCTAACTTTATGTGCCCTCTCCCATTGTACTTGCTTTGGAGATTATGGTATGCACTAGTTAACTTTCTCTGAGACTGTGCCCCCTTCCTACTGTACTTGCTTTGTGGAGATTATGGTATACGCTAACTTTCTCAGAAACTATGCCCTCTCCCACCGTACTTGCTTTTGGAGATTATGGTGTGCACTAACTTTCTCGGAGGCTGTGCCCCCCCCCCCCCACTAACCATACTTACTTTGTTGAGATTATGATATGCGCTAACTTTCTCGGAGGCTGTGCCCTCTTCCTACCATACTTGCTTTGTTGAGATTATGGTATGCGCTAACTTTCTCAGAGGCTGTGCCCCTTCCCACCGTACTTATTTTTGGAGATTATGGTATGCACTAACTTTCTCAGAGGCTGTGCCCCTTCCCACCGTACTTATTTTTGGAGATTATGGAATGCACAAACTTTCTTAGAGGCTGTGCCCCCTCCCACCATACTTACTTTGTTGAGATTATGGTATGCACTAACTTTCTCGGAGCCTGTGCCCCTCTTCCACCTTACTTGCTTTGTGTAGATTATGGTATGCGCTAACTTTCTCAATAGTTTCTCAAACAAACCAATTTTTAAATAGAGCCAATGCTTGGCTTGTGTCATAACCTTATCCCTAATGGTATTAGATAAAATAAAGCTCTAAAGGAATGTAATTTTTGGTTTTTTACTAATTTATTTCTGAACCATAATTTTTCTTGCATACAAATTTGGATAATTTTTTCAGAATTAGAGAGATTAGTCTTATGGCATCTACCCAAATGTTGAGTTATTCATAAATTAAAAAACGGGCTTACGATATTATTAAATATGCCCACAAACAAAATTCAATCAAATTGGATCTACCTGTTTAGGTTATAGGTTACAGCAGGGTCTTAGAACGTCAGTTTTTTTTACCTCCTTCATAAAACTTTCATGAAGAGTCACATCAAATATTGTTCACAAATACATCGGGTATGATTACTCCATCAGTGATAGCTGGGGAATATCACATACTTTGCATTACAATGGTCTTACTGAAGACATTTTTAACATTTCCATAGTGACTTCATTATGTGTGAAAGTGAATACAAAGAATGGAATCTCATTATCATTATGAAATGCATAGAATTTGTTTTTTGTATTATTTTTTTACTTGTCTAGCTTGTACTATGAATGAGACAAATAAATGGAGGTAAAAATCTGTAATATATTTTCTCTTTTTTTGTACTCGTGTGAATCATCTAGAAAGATACTCGACACAAATCGCTCACTGTAGTAAACACACTTCAGAAGTTTAACTATCTTGGTTTGAGATTATCCTATAAAATGTAGTATTACTGAATACAATTTAGTTTCTAGTCTCTATTCTCCGAATCTTTAAGACTTTCCTTTTTCCTTCTCCTTCTTTTGTTTTTTTAGTTTTACGTTTTTTGTTGTTAAGGAATTCAATATTTTGTAATATTTCAATTACTACACTGAATAAATAAATATAATATCCTATTTGTTTTCCAGGCCGAGTCCATGGTGCTGTCGTATCAGGTGTCAACTTGGCTAGCCGCTGTGTCACGGTGGAGTGGTTTGAACATGGCGAGACCAAGGGCAAAGAGGTAAGAGTTGCAAACTTCTTTATTTTATATTTATTTGATGCACAATATTTGATTCTTAATAGTCAAGGTTTTATTCAAAATAACCGTTTTAATCTTGCTTAATAGTTGTTGTATAACATTTCAATTACTTTATTCAATTTTAAGGTTCTGCTTCATATACTTTATCTTGATGTTTAAAATTTTTGTAGACAACTCTCAAAAGTTTGTAAAAAAAACCAAACTGTTGTTTTTAGATCTTTATTCACAAATAAAACTTAACACTTTTGATAGATCTTTGCATTGGAAGCAATTCAAAAATTGTAGATAACAACACCCTTTATGTAGTAACTCATATGAATAGTCTCGAAACTGGATCTTTCTTACCTTACTCAAGTGGATCAAAGATATCTTTAAAAATCTGATAACTTTGTCTCGCTGCCATTTTTAGTAGGAACATTGTAGTGACTTTTTACTTTAGTTATTGTTAAATGAGACCCTTAAAATGAGATGTCACATGTAATAGATGTTGACTTTGAACATTTTTTAAGTCGCCCGCTATTCTGAGCTACCCAAAGAGGATTAAAATTTGCCCCTTACATCAAAATAGTAAATCTGTTTTGTAAACACTTTGAAAGCTTTTTTTAATGCCGTGTAATGGTGGTATGGGAAAGGGGAATGACATTTATTAATGTTTATAGCTTAATAAGACATTAAATTGGTAAACAAAGTATATTACTGTCACAATGGATGAGTCACAATGTGATGTGGGTAGAGCAAGCAAGGTTGTAAGCTATTGCAGCTATTATACAGCCTACATTTATTGCAGTCTGTATCACATGATGTAACCTACAATACTTTCTAATAACAAAAACAATGCAATAATGCCCCCATAATTCATAGTTTTAATTTGATCGGTTCCGCACTTTTTCCGAATCTTTTCAATTTATCAATTGAAAATTGTCAATGTATTAAAGTGGTGGGAGATACTAACAAATTCATTTGGAAGTTGGTAAAAAAGTTGTAAAAAACAAAATTTAAAAATAGCTAAGTTCATCAAGAAAGGTTATGGAAGGAAAACCTGCATTTTTCTTTTATAGTATATATTTTTGTAATACATACATTTGTATTTGTTAACCAAATAAAATATTTTCTTTTGAAGATAGTATCTTCTCTTGCTTCATAATAACTTACGCGTATTTCAACCAGTATTAATGAAACATCGTACTAACATTCAGGTATAGAAATTCATCTGCAGAGTTTGTTTAGGGACAAAATTAGATCAAAACGTGTTTGCAAAAAACTTATCAAGATATTTGTCTTGAAGAAAATAGTTTTATATTTTCATGACAAAAAATAAAAAGTTCTTATGTAATATACTCTTATTATTTAGCTGTTAAGAAATAAATAAATAAATGAATAACATCTGCCAGTGAAATGGACAATAGTACTTTCTCGTGCATAACCATTTTATGAATTATGAATAAAATCTGTATGATGAATTTGAAAGAAATCTGGCTATAATTGCTACTACTATATCTTTTTTATTTTTTTTTTATTTGTGGTTTGAAGATGAAAAACCTTCATTTGACAAAAAAAATAAAAAAAATAGAGCCCTTGAATTCTCTAATAGCATCAGGGTCGGAACAGAACAAGTTGGTCAAGAGAGACCTCAGAGGAAATATGAAAGATAAGGATCTAACCCGAAACTAGATGAAGAAAGTTGTGGACCAAGCTAGATGAAAATATAGTTCTTATTAGTGGTATCATTACATGTAGAATATCAATATATGTTATATGACAGGTCTTGTGAGTACATGTACAAAGTTATTTGATTCAAACCATGTTTAATGGCAGCTATTTAAAAAATATTGGAGAATTTATTTTGTTTTTCAACTCATTTGTGTATTTGACCATAAGAATATATAAAGTATACTGAATTTAATTGAAATTAAGTCACTGATTGCTGTCGAAAATTAACAATAAACAGAACAACACATATTTTTAATCCAACTATAGTATATGGTATTTACACAATTTTTCAACAATTGGTATTTAGAATTTTGTTTGTTTTTTATTACAAAACTGTTTCATTCTGTTAGTCATACCATATATTCACTAATTTATGAATATTTTCATTTCTATAACTTTGCTAACAATTTTAATGAATGGTAGTCTACAAGGATCCAAACAAAACTAAAAGATCACCATCTTCGCCAAAAATTCCAATTCAGGAGTTATCGGTAAACACCAAATTTCGTCTATAGTGCTGTTATACAATATAGTAATTTTTCAACATTGACTGTACTGATATTGTTCAAATTTTAGTAAATATTAATGATTGAAACAAATGCACCTGATTGCAACTAAAATAACATTTTGGTTTAAGAATATGTCCATAAAACAAATATGAATTTTTACAGTTACATTGAAACAGGTTTATGACGGAAGCAAAACAAGGATAGACTTACTTTATATAATTTATATATTAATATTGTTCCAAACTTTGTTTATACTATTTTGGAAAAGGAAAAGGGGGGGGGGGTAACCTTTCTATACCAATTTCCCATAATAATTATATATATATATAAATCAATGATAAAGTTATTGTTTTCTTCTCAATGATAAGTAGAATATGAAGATATTTTTGGAAGACATGGCGACGAACATTAGTTTTGGTTTTGTATATATTGTTCTCTCCCAAAATGTCTCTATTCTCTTTATCCATGAGGAAAAATAAAACTTTATTATTGAGTTTTTTATTACTTAGAGACTCACTTATAGTGAGGATAAGTGAGGCAAACCCAAGGTCCCTCGCTGAATTTACACTTTTATTCATCTAGTCTTAGGTTAGATTCATTTCTTTCATCTATCCTAACAAATCTCTCTTAATTAATGCTTGTTCTCTTCCAACCTTGGTGCTACTATTTAATTACTATTATTCCAAGGAAGGTTAAGCATCCTTATTATTATTTTACGCTTTCTTTTAAGGTGATAATTATCATGAATTTTTTCACCTTTACACCCAATTTTGGGTGTATATAAAAGTTATAGCAACGTTTTTGTCTTATTTATTTGTTTTAATTTAGAGATTTCTTGTTTCCTTCCAAGTCGTATGTTGACTAGTTTATTGATTAATTATTTTATATCTTTGCACGACGGCATATAGTTTTATTTTATGTTTGTGCAAGTCAGTTATCTACTATTATATAAGTTATCTGTTGCATCTTTCTTTATGATTTCAGGTCGAGATTGAAGCCATATTAGCGCTAAATCTCCATTTAGTAAATGGTGGCTACAACAATAATCAGAACAACTCTGTATCTAACAACAAAGTTCCTCGAGTAAGTTAACATAATTATAATTTAATCGTATATAAATAAATGTTATTGACTAAACACTTAATTTTGTATAGGTTTTTAAATTGACAGAATCATTGTAAGTATTTATAATTAGTTATAATAATATAGGAGGACACTTAACATAGTATACACCACAATAGCTCCAGATAGACCATTCTATAGAAATACTGAGTTCATAGTTATATTTTAAAGATTGTATCCTGAAAATTGTATTTTTTTAGTGATAATTATTATTGATTTATTTTGTTAAAGACAATTAACTAGTGATACCAATGGATGCAGAATGTGAATCTGTATTGAGTCATAGCAACCCATTGCACGATTGATGGAGAAAAACTTATTTGGGAAAACTGTTTTTAAACAATTTTCAAATTCATTAGTGACATTATTCTTAGATATAGTACTTGATTGTCATTAAAATTGGTTCATTAGTTACAAAGAAAATTTAACTACAAGCAGTCACACATACCTAGTGTGTTTTTTAATTTTTTTTATTATGAAATTTGCCCAGATAATTTTTTTTTCTCCAAAATTGTAGTCC
This sequence comes from Aphrophora alni, assembly GCA_963513935.1. Lineage (NCBI taxonomy): Eukaryota > Metazoa > Arthropoda > Insecta > Hemiptera > Aphrophoridae > Aphrophora > Aphrophora alni. The sequence continues at coordinate 26,636,798 of OY740770.1, forward strand.
ATAGTTGTTGTTATTTTCTTCATATTACATAACTTCATCTTTCATTGATGGAAGCTTGTAACCAGATTTTTTTTAAAATTTATGGTCAGCTTTTATAATATTCTATCCTAATCTTGTGTCATACCAGTTCATGAAGAGACCTACTAGATAGCTTTTCAGTAGGGTAATGTATAGTCAGAACATTGAATCCTGCCTAATTCTTGCCTTTGAAAACAATTTACTAATCATTGCTTTCCACTTTTTCTTCTAAGTTGGCACTTGGCTGCTATTTAGAAAACCTGTATTCATCTTTTTGAAAACATCATCTACTGCCAACAACCGCTTCAGCGGAGCGAGAACTGTGGCTGAAACGTACAACAAATACTTCTGTAATTGATTTCTTTAATTTAATTGTTACTGTTTAAAAAGTTTATACAATTTTACTTGTTTATATAGTTAAACAGTTTATTTTTATAACTTTTATGTATAAATACTTAAAGCAGTTAGTAATAATATAAATATCATACAATCGTACAACAAATAAATAAGTAGATTAATATATTAAGGTGTTAAAATTACCTTCCCTAATAGCTTATCTTTTAATTTTCCTTGGTTTTATTTCTGTAAAACTGTAATTTTCTGGCTCCTATAATTGTCACTGGATATGCGAGAGTCAATGTATTCTGAAAGTCTGTATACCTGCACCTCCACCCTCCCCTCGCCCTAAGTCTGTCGCCTTGGCTCTCCAAGCCCAAGTGGCAGCTTATGTTTGGTGGACTATTCAATAGAACATATGATATGAAGTTAGAGAATGGTTTGGTTGGGTTATGAAGTATAGGCTGGCCCATTTGGATTTTAGAAAGTTTATTCTTATAACATTATATAATTAGGCCTTTGCATTTCTAGAATAATTACATAATGCACAATTTTAGATGGCTTTCAGACATGAACATCATTGCTTGTAGAGAAATCACTATTTGATGCTTTTATAATGTTTTAATTTTACAGGCTTCTTGTATTAAACAAATCTTCAAACAATGAACATGTTTTAATAACCTTTCACTTAGTGCTAACAAAATCCCACCACTAATTTATTGCATTACTGCAACAGTGAAACTTTATTAAACAAAACTGATTCTTCTGCATCTTCTTGTAATGGATGGGCTACTGAAAAAAAAAGCTCTGAATTCTCCCTCCTCGTGTCTTTGCATGTATGAAATATTTTGAAAATGGTGTTAAAAAGATATCAGTTTTTGTAAATATTTTTACATAATAATAATAATACAATAAAAATAGTTACAGGACCTAAAATGTTAAGTTTATGTTTTTAAATATACACATTATTTTTTGTATTTTTTAAAAATTAGGTAATTTGGAGCAAATGGAAAGGAGTATTATCTTAAACATGGAACTCTTATTTTATTAGGTTTGACATTATTTTGTATTGGTAATGGGCAATTTATAAATAAGCAAGATATTATGGATGCATACAAAATTTTGGAGTGGTGACATTTGTATTAAATTTAACAATCCTAATGTTATGTGAAACTGCAGTCAAAGATCATTTATTCATTTAAGATAAATTTTTAACAATTTTATATATTTTAAAGTCCAAGTTTTTCAGGCTTAGAAACAAAATTTTGGATTTGGATTTCTATTTATTAAATGAGTCATAAATGTGACAAAGTTCAATTATCAACTCTTTTTTTAAACTTTTAAATATTTTTTGATTGAAGAATGTGTTTGACATATCACAATCCACGTATTTAAGTAAAGAAATTAGTATTTTTTAGACTCTAATCTAGTGGGATCAATATTTAATAAGGTGTTTAAAAGAATATAATAAATAAATCCACCCTTTTGAGAAACAAATTGTTATTAGAGGAATAGAGAAGGCATCATTTTTTAAAGCCCATCCTAGGCCAAAATAAAAAAAAAAAATGTTTTCCCTTATTGAAATTTAATAATCCTGTTCTAGTTGACACTAATCGATTGCAGTAATGTAATGGCAGTTTTGTTCCGCTTTTAAACTAACATTAATTTTTATCCTTTCACAATCATGCCTGTTCAGCAAGGATCATCGGATGAGGATGATGAAGAAATCAGTGCACTCGAAGAGATCGAAGAACAACAACGGAATGGCAACTCCCAGCCTTCTTCAGCAACATTGCCGATCCGAGCCACGCCTTCCCGACCGGTAAAGTCCTTTCCTTATTTCCTTTATTTTTGTAATTCCTTGTGTTGTGCTGTAACACTGTTCACTGTTGCATGTTTGGTAATGGAATTCTTTCCAGTTAGCACAACCCACTGCTGGTGTATGTCCACTTAGTACAACCCAACTCTGTTGTATTTAATTATATAATTGTACATTGTTTGTATGGTGCTTGTCTATCCAATGTACAGTCATTAATATATAGTACTTTCTTTGATCAATTCATGATAATGCTGCAGTGTAATTCATGTTACTTCTGTTTCAAGCTCAAATATTATGCTCAATTTTTCATACAGCCATTCAAAAACCTGGTTGAAATGTTGGTTATATGTGAGATTTATAATGAAACTATTGTGATAAACTTCATGTAAAAGAAAATTACAGGAATCAAATTGTAACCGATTTAGAGAAAAAATAGTATTATGGCAGGTACTCCCAAATTCTGTAAAAATAATCAAAATTGGTCCAAAACTCAATACATAGACGGACAAGAACATTATCGTAAAACTACCATTTATAGTCTGGCAAATATATCAACTAAAATCTCAAAATTTTTTATTTTTAATCTTACTACTTACTATATATAAACCAGGAATAGTGACGACAAAATTTGGATTTATTTGGTACCTTTCAATACTCTATTTATTACTTAACTTGTAAAGCTACATAAACCCATAATTCAGACAGCCCATAAAAAGGGTATCCTTTATGTAACCTTTAATGCAATAATAATTTTTAAAACAGGTGTAATATTAATCAAAATTACAACACGGTATAGAACTTTGAAGACAATGTAGAATTAAATAAAAAAAATATAAAACCATTTTAATAAATAAATATTTAAAACAATAAAAGCAATTAACAAAAACAAAAAAATTAAAAGGGCCATTAATTAATATTAATCAAATGGTATGTAAAAACTATTTACACGTGTATATAGATAGTTCCCTAAATAAATGTGAAAGTGTGGCAGGTGTTAAACTTTTGTCGCTAAGACAAAAGTTTCATGTTTCAGCTTCTTCTGTCTTCCCTGGGCATAGAACTCCTTACCATATCTACTGCATTGGTGCACTCTATCTGAGATACTCATTCTGAGATACTTTAGCTGTGGACTACACCTTTCTTCATCTAATTCTGAGTTATATCCCTCTCTTACATCTCTCCTATCAGGTCTCTCTTAACCATCTCTTCTTCTCTTCCGAAACTGACACTATGTGTGAATTTGAGTAATAAGAGTCTTATTTGATATGCTCTTTTTTCTTGTTTTTTAAAGTTTAATAGTTTTGTACACCTTAAATGACAGGAGGTGAATTAACACCTTTTTAAATACTGAGACGTAATTAAGCACCAAGAAGAATTATGAATGTGTAACAACTTAACATGATGACTTTGTTATTGAAACGTTGTCTTGTTAGAAATAAAGTGTTTATTGTGGAAGATGGACACAATACCAAGTAGTTGAGAACCAAGAAGGTTTGTGTACTTATAAACAACTGAAGATGATAAACTTTGTTATTGAAATGATGTTTTGTTCAAAATAAAGTGGTTATAGTGAATAAACGAAGCTGTTCATATGGAACCTTTTAAGCACCAAAGAGATGTATGTACATGTAACAATTGAAAGTAATAACTTCGTCATAGAGAGGTGCTTGTAAAAATACAAATTATATCTGTACCGATTTAATGGCTTCCACCGGTTTGAAGTTCTTAATCCATTTACAATCCTTTCGAAATGCCTCAACATTATGACAGTGATATTGGCACAATATTTTTGCTGTCAGTAACTGGTGCAACAAAGATAACTGACTTATTTCTACATGTTACACCCTTTGCTTGCCAGGAACCATTCTCGCCCAACTCTTTTGGCAAAAATATTATAGTTTTTTTTTTTTTTTTTTTTACCAAAACTTCATGCATTTTAACTCTTGATACATTTAGCTCCCCTTTTACAACACCCAAACTTTGTCTATGTTTTATAATGTCAGAAATTATCTTGAATAAAAATTAATCGGTAAACTTATAATTTTTTTCAAAATTCTTAATGATTGTAAATTTTAATTTTCAACATTGTCGGACTTCCAAATTTACAGTTGTTTGGTCCTGACATACCAAGTAACTAAATAGTGTCTCAAATAGTATGACTTAAACGTTAAATTATTCACTGGCTCCTGTTATAACATCATGTGAGAAAGTAAACATAAATAATTTCATGAAATTCAAATACAAATTTAAAAAAGTTAAATAACATTGATATAATGAAAATGTTCGATATATGTAACATCGATTTCAACTATAGACAGCTTAAAAACCTGGATTAGAATAGATAAAACAGCTGTGAAATAGAATACTGAATCATATTTTAATATATTGTATAAGATTCCGATTATTAATAAAGTGTATATAATTGTTTTTATTCTCTAATCATTTAGTTGTCCTTAATTATTTTAGTTATATTTACCCTACCCAGTGGAAACAAGTTAACCATTGTGCTTTACAAATGAGATAACAGAATTAGTATTTATGCCCATCTAAATTTATTTTTATTTTGTAGATTATAGGGATATTTTTTCCAAATATCTCTCTAGCGAAATTTTAATATAGCAGTTCTAGCTATTGTGATCTTCCTTATGGATAAGTCAACATAGGTGATCATAAATATTCCACTAATCCAACATTTTAGTCTCTTCTAGTTTTAAAGTTATTATACAATGATGGATTATTCATATTATTAAAATAGTTTAATCAGACATTTACCATCATTTGTCTTTGGAGGAGTCTTTTATTTACTGAGGAGTCAAAGGAACTGATTGATAAATGGGTGGAGCCAAAAGAATAAAACAACCTATTGGCTTCTCTTTCAAGAGTTTAAGTCCTCGATCGCGTCATGATTCCCATTTGTGGAATAAGCGGCAAAATTTCATCCTTATTTAAAAGTAGAAGAATTTTTATCTCGTATTTTTAATTCAGTTTTTATTACCTGATTTTAGTCTCTTTCTATATGTTAATAAATGAAATCCGATTTTTGTTTGTAAGTTCAGTTTATCAACCATTGGTAATTTTCATTACCCAACAAAATTTATCAGTACATTTCAAAATTACGACTGATTTTTAAATTTCATAGTCTACTACTATTTTTAAGGATAATTGTGGACCAATACTGTATGTTGTACTACAGCCTACTAGTTGTGCAACTGTAAAATCTGCATTTAATGATGCCCAAATGTGTTATCTTTAATAAATAAATTTAATAATTTAATTAATAGATTTAATATAGTCTTGGAATATTTAATAAACATTTTTAACAAGAATTATGAAACTTGTTTTCTCCCTACAAAGAGAATTAAAATTGTGTATATATTTTTGTTTAATTTTTAGTAAGGGAATCTTAGGGTTTTTGTTAAAACTCTTATAATTTCACAGCAGTATTTATGTTTGACAGCAATTTTATAAACAAATGTTAAATATAGATATGCAATTGAAATTTTGTACAACATTTTGACCATTATGGAAAATAGTTAAATTTATACATATTTCAAAATTAAACGTCAATATGCAACATGTTGGATAAAATATTTAAATTTTAAATTAGTTTAAGATATCATATTATGAGTAGATTAGAATATAATCACACAATATGCCATTATAGTGTGTTTTGACATTACTAGATTAGAAAACATCTAATAAAAAATTGTTTTGTCCTCTCTTTCATTTTATCAAATTACAATAGGATGGTATCAATTTTGTATGTATATACTAGTAGTTATAAAGAAAAACATTGTGTTTTGGGTTCTAATGACTAACCAGCTCCAAATACTACCCTCTTTTGATATTTGAATTGTATATGAATTCTGCAATGGCCTGGGTCTCAAGTATTATTATTAGTTCTATTCTACCACTTCCTTCTCGACCACCACTTACTGTCATCATGCTACTCTGTCCATGTAACTCAATTCTAACAAGTTCAGTTATTTTCATGTTTATGCATTAATTACTTTTATTTAGCCAGATTTGGCCTGTTGTAAGAAGTTAATGGTTGATTATATTTAGGTTTAAGTTTCTCTGCCGTACATATAATATACTCTATAGACAGTCAGTTGAAAACGGTGTCAAATTAATCGTATGTTTAAACATAGTCTAATTTGTAATTTGGAATATTAGCATTTTTTTGACTTGGCTTGATTGTGCAAAAATTATTGAAATTTAAAATCCCACTTGTATGCCTATTCATGAAAATTGTATTCGCACCAAATGGATAAAAAATAATGAAAAAAGGTGTGTGTGTGTGTGCACGCGCATGCGTGCGTGCACATATATTTATATAATTTAAATGTTAATAGTGTTGTTCAATTTGTTAATTGATTTATTTACCAACCTAGCTTTATGGATAATTCCTTATTTATTCATATTTATCCATGCAATGTAACATATTTGTAAATTGTAAATAATATCATTTGATGTTTGTATTCTGTTATTATTTTTGTATGTATTGTTAGTATTTTTACTAATTATTTTGTTCAATATGTATTATTTAGTCAATCTGTAGTTTATTGTATGTAAGTTTGTATAAAATAAATGGGAATAACCTTTAATCTTTGAGGTTATTTCCTAGAAATATTTGTTTTAGAGTGGGTGAATCATAGATGCTTTATGTTAGTAGAAGTGATACAGAGGTTTCTGGTATGTCTATCACCACAAGCTTATTTTGATCAAAACCTGCTATAATCTGTTTTGTTTTTTATAGAAATTGCAATATCATGAAAACGTATTAAGATTTTTTCCTCACTTATCTAATCATTGTCTTTTATATTTATTTAAAAAAATATAATCGTTATCAAATTATATTATCAAATTACATTTTAAAATACCAGTTTTATTTAAAAGTTGTAAAATTAAAATTTTTCTTGATATTCTGCATCAAAAACTTTTAATAACTTCAAATATTTCAATTCTGAATATTTCAAGTTATTTTAGTTGTTGTTTTCCGATTTTTACGTATGTTTGTTCATAACTATTACCAGTCATGGTGCTGTCTTGTCTAAATTGTCACAAGACAGCACACCATTAACAGTCACAGCCGCCCAGACAGTAATTCTTTTTGAGTTTAAGTATGGAAAACATATATTTAAAATATTGTATTAAATTTTAAATAAAGTATAATATCGGTATATATGAGATCTTATACATTTTTGTAGCGGTCAAAATTTTCAAGATATCAAATTAGATACCCATGTTAATTGGTGACTTTTCCAAACAGTGTTTATACCTTAGCTACAAGTTAGAATTATTTAAGTTTAAATTTTATAATATTTACTTTTTGAATGTATTTTAAGGAACAAGGTAGGTAATAAATCTAACACTGGTTAACGGGATTTCCAAAGGTGATATCTAAGACAATAAATTTTGATATTTAATTTCAAATCTTGCCTATTAATTGCTTTAATCTTCATATTTACAGACATTGAACAAGCTATATTTGTATTATCACAGACATGACAAACATTCTCTATATCATGTATATCTCGTATAACGAACCATATCTATACCTACAAACACAAGTCCTATCTTACACACGTTCTTGCAAAGAATATTTTGTCTGCTTAGTATACATTTGTGGGTATTAGTGTGTCCAGTGTGAATCCGCATTCCAAACAGAAATAATCCTTGCTGAGTACCCTCACGCATAAATCAATACAGCTACTAAAACCATAATAAATTATTTTTAATAATAGTAAAATTCATTAGAGAATATACATTACTTTAAAATATAGTTTATAGTAAATACATCAAAAAAAAAGATGCTTCTACTTTTCTCATTTTGAGGATAGAATAGAGAAAATTCTCATTTAGATCTTTTAATCTGGTCTTTCTCTCCCCAGTGATAATGCAATCACAGACAAATCATCAACAGATATATTATAGCAAAATATTTTTACTACTTATTTCAGAGCATAGAGCCTCTACTGATGTTATCCTATGTTCGTGCCAAAAATGAAAATATCTTATCTATTAGTATGAATACTATTCAAAGTGGTTTTTCTGGCACATTCATTGTCTGTAGATATGAACGAATATTTATAGCTGTATTTATACACATTTATGGTATACTAATTATGATGTGTTTTTGCTTACAGTATTCTATAAAAGCACCAACTGTCGTTTCGTTAAATAAAGTTAGAGGTAAGTGTATTTATTGATTAGTAATTGTATTTCATTTGAACTTTTTATATATTAATTAAACCTTAAGATTTTGTGTTAGGTTAAAAGCTCCATTATTTGTCATATCATTTTGAAAAATAAAATGTTTTGTTAAACTTTTAACTGTGTAGAGCAATCTTGTTAGAGTTTTGCAAAATAAATGTAAAAATTGTAGATCAGATCTACTTTTTCTACAACTACTTAGTTTGAATGCAATTATTATCACCGTAAAACTATTTCCACCCTTTCATTTGTTCTCTGAGATGCTTACCTTGCATTAAACTTACAAATTTTTTATTAATTTTACAATCTGTTCTTGAAAATATGTGTTCCAGTAAATATAGAATAAAAAATGTGGGGTGACTATCATGAGAATAGAAAATCATATCAGTGCATTAAACAGTACATAATCATTGTATAAACTTTCTTACTCACTCACTCATTCCCAAAACCAAATAGAAATCAACAAAAAAATTAAAATGTGTCCTCAGGATAAATCCTATTTGATTAAAAACAAACTTTTAATGATGGTAAACGATGGTAAACAAGGTTCATTTTTTTCTTTCCCCAATTATTCCTGAACCATAATATTTTAGTACTTGCAATTTTGCACACGAGTTTGGGTTATTAATCTTCACATTTCACTAAAATTGATAAAAGTCGATTTTAAGAAAATGTGCATTTTATAAAAGTCCGTTGTCTAATGTATTTATTTTTTACCATAACTCACAAACCAGCATTTTTAGAGAGAGAGAGAGAGAGAGAGAGAGAGAGAGAGAGAGAGAGAGAGAGAGAGAGAGAGAGAGAGAGAGAGAGAGAGAGAGAGAGAGAGAGAGAGAGAGAGAGAGAGAGAGAGAGAGAGAGAGAGAGAGAGAGAGAGAGAGAGAGAGAGAGAGAGAGACAAACCAATACTATTTTGGGTCCTTAGAGACTACATTTGTTCAAAATTGTTTTTAGCCGATTTTAAGAAATTTTTTAATATTTTTTTTTATAAAAGCTACCCTGAAATTTTTAGCAAAATTATTGAAAAATACCTATACAAAATAGCCAAAATATGCTCACATATCAAAATTGATTAAACGTCCACACATACTGTAGAGCCAGACAGACGAACATACTTCCCATAACTCCTTTTTGGATTCAGAGTACCTCAAAACAGATAATTCCGTGAAAAGTTTGGCACCAATTTTCTTACATATCACTAAACTTTCTCTGAACTATGTAGCCTATTTTTGAGTAAGTAAAATCAGCGGCTAATTTGTTGAGTGTGAAATTTGTCAATTATTTTAATTTCTCAGTTTTTTTTCCCATATATTGCTTATAGGACAAAAATAGATATAGACAGACAGGGTTGTTTATGGTTTTAAATTGGTATTTGTAGTACACAATTAACCTAATTAAAAGAATATTGAAAACTTTATAAATATTAAATCCATAATTTGGTTTGTAAAGAGGGAATAAATTCAGAACTTCCCTTCCAGTTGTTTTATGGATTGTATGTTAAAAAATAACGTCCACAAACTTTAAAAAACAAAAAAACAAATATTCTAGTTCTTTTCTCTCCAAATAATGTGCCTAAATTAAGCCAGACAGGCATCAATATCATTTAAGAATTTTACAATATGTAAAGAGGGGGATTTTCCTCAGGAACAGCAAACTCATTACTATATTATCCGAAACTAAAATATTCAACCTACCAAGTTAAGTACACAGTTTATCAACTTTATAAATAGAATGTAATGGTGTATCAATTTTTGTTTATTTTTAATCGTGTAAAGCGTTTTGACAGAATGAGGTGAGTTATAAAGGCCAGTGACTTTAGTCAATATATTTGTTATGTGTTGGTTCCCATAGAAACTGTATACGGCCTATGCAACTTATATTGTTACAATCTGTTTCAATTCAAAAGTCTATATGTTAGTGTTATACTGGTTGGAAGTGTTGTTTAGTTTCATTACTACTTTAACAATCTCCTCTGTATATTTTAAAAGTATTTTATAGACTGTTAATTTCAATTCCTCGTATTTTTAAGATTATTATTGGTGAACATTAGTTTGAAATTTAGGGTTATTTTGTGTAAATATTGTTATTAAATACCATTTTTTAATATAATTGGTTACCAATTTTGATTGTTTTACTATTAATATTTTTATGTATAATTAAATTTCCAAGAAACAATATAATTATTTGGAGACTGTTATGAAATTTGTACAGACCTTTTAATAAGTTGGATTTGTAGAGTTTGCATTGGAGAATACTTTGTCAATTTAAAAAAAAAAAAAAAAAAAAAAAAAAAAAAAAAAAAAAAAAAATGCAGTTTGTAAACTGTTATTTAATTTGGTAAAGAAACCTCAAACTTTGTCATACTCAGTTGTGTTGGGAAATAATTCCAATGAATCAATTTGTTGATTTCGGCATTGTTAAATTTTTGTTATTATTTAGCGGTAAAGTGGGATTTAGCGGTTAAATCCTAATTTAGAATTTTAGATGTTCTTTTAAATGATATTTTTTTAGTTCTTACAGATAACAATATTTGAGATACATTTTTAATAGAATTTTGAATAACTGAATACAACTATTTCTGAATTACAAATAAAATTTAATATTTATGTTTACCAAACTAAAATTACATTCCGGAAATGTTTATATTTTCTAGTAATGTCAGTTATTTGAGGGGAAGGGGTTTTCTGCATTACACTCTTATAAATCACAATTATTTCGCCAAAATTTACTTCAGCTTTAAAGATTTCACAAAATGTTATATATATTATTCTATGAAGTTCATCATTTAGGTGTCCATAATTTTTTATGATACCATTTTAAGCATTTTGTGATGTATTCCATCACACCTCTTGGTTTCCTGAATAACTTCGGAGGGTTGCGTAATGCCTATCGCCATAAAACTGAAAGGGGCATTATAGGCCTCGAATTCATGTTTTCCCCCATCACGTGACCAAGAGGAGATGCGCAAACGCCGGCCACAACACAAAATATAGTGCAAGGACAGAACTCGTGGCAGACGCTCAGGATTTTTATGTGTAATCAAGTGCGTGATACGAGTGATTAATTACCCTATAATGACTGGCTAGGGCATTTTGGATAGAACCGTGTGGCCCAGGCATGGGTAACCACACACCGGATTAATTTTTGGAACTGTAACTAAATAAATTTAGGTTTAAAGTAGATAATCACATTCGGGTTGTACAAGTTCAAATCATTCCCAAACCTTGCTTGAGGTGTTAATTTTTTTGTTAACATATTAAGTTAATTTAACATCATATAATATTTAGTTTGGTTTTAATTTTCATTAATTTTATACTTAGTCTCATCAAAATGGCTGGCCAGGTGAAATTTGCCCACGGCTTAGTTTAGTAGGGTAATGCGATTCCCGGTGACCCAAATTAGCGGAGAACCATAAAGAAGCACCATCCTTCCATTTCCCCACCCCCATCCAATGAAATCGTTGCAATTTAATGTTGTAGATTTGTAGTTTTAAGAAAATTGAACACTATTCTTTAAAATTGCAACCCTCCTCATTTCAAAGTATATGAAAAATAGTATAAAATAGTTTTTTATGTTATATACACTTGATGTAAATGAATATAAACAGTTTATAGTTTCTCACTCATCTATACACAAAACCAAATACTAATTAAACTCAAAATTGTGATTTTTGTCAAAAAGGCTCCAACGATTTTAATAACATTTTGTTGAAATTTAACTACTAAAGTCACAAACCAAATGAATTGATATCAAAATTTCAGTTTGGAATTTGTAGTTTTAAAATAGAAATTCATCATGCCTTAGTATAAACATTTCAATATCTCAAAATCAATAAAAGTGATTTTGAAAAAAGTTTTGTAAAACAAATTTTATAATCCAAACATCAAGTAAAAACAAATTTCAGTTCTTGAATAATTTACAATTACTAATATAAACAATATACTAGTAAAAAACGTATTAGTTGATATGTATACCGAACTTCAAGTTGATATATTGAAAATAGTTGTAACTGGAGTGTATAGATTCATGGAGCTTTGTAGTAAAGACTGAATTCCGTGCCCGTTTCTGGCTCTATTTACTATTATTTTATAGATATCAAATTAAAAATGGGTATACTAACAAAACACATTAGTTAACTTGTATAACAAGCTTTAAGTCTATATGCTTTTTTAACCGGTTATTCCTAAACCTTTATTTTGGGTTATGGCACAAGTGAAACCAGTTTTAGCACTATTTAAATGTATAAATATGTGTTTAAAGATGATATCATCCAGGTTTCATTTTCACTTTTTGACTGACAGCTACCAAACTAACATTTTTGTGATGAATAGTTTTGGAAAATATTTTTGCAGTTTATTTAATTTAGACCATGAAATGACATAATTTGTTGAAAATGATTTCTTTCCCCATTTGTTATTAAAATCCATGTTATCTCCAAAACTAAAATGATTTCCTTTCAATATTCAGTATTAAATTTTTTTTAAAGTTATTAAATTTGCTCTACGAAGCCCATTTTATGTTGGCAAAAAATAAACATCACTTTAAGAGTTATATGTTTCCTATCTTTTTATGTAGTTTTCAGGTTACTTACTTCTTAGTATGTGCATCCAGAATCACAGTGCTCTGTCAACATGATTAACCTGTTGAATCCCATCAACGCTGCTGTGCGTCTGTGCACTAGCCCCACACCAGCCCGGCGACGCGGCACCGTCTTGAATTTGCCGCACTTTCTAAATCGATGTAAGAAGGAGAAATATGCCGTGTTTGTTACCATTCTGTTCGGTAAAATCTGTCCTTTCGATTGGTATGTTTCGTTTTGCGCTAGCTGGAATGGCATCACTGCAGTGATCGATAAACTTCAGCTGTTGTTGTTTTATTATTTACAGATCACCTGTTGCGTAGTATTGGATGTTTGTTTACTATGGCGAAACGTGCCGGTTTCGGTGCGAATCCTTCGTGACAATGAAATAACTGAATATTTAGACATTGATAATCTAAGTGATTTGTCGGGAGTGGACTATGACATTGGTGTAGAAGATTTGAGGTTTAGTGACGAGGAAGCCGTATCGGTACAGGACGTATTTGTTTCGTCTCTAGCAGATTCGCCGGTGAGTACCACTGCTGAAACTACTGATCCTCCAGACAATGAACCAACATCAATTGTACTTCCCGGGTCTAGTGGTGATGCCCCCAATATTATTGTTGATGAAAATAATGATAGTAGACCTAGTAAAAGGAGGAAGAAAAAATCTAACCTAACTTTTCCTTGGGTACATAATAAATATTTTTCCCCTCAGCTGTTTCAGTTTGATAATTCCAATACATTACTTTTACAGCGTACTTCATTTTTGGACATAATTAATGTAGGTGATAAGATTTTTTTTTTATTTTGTAAACATTTCTATGTAGGGAATTGAATTTCCTACAAAATGTATATATTGGATTTTCAAAAAAAATTTGTTTAATTTTACTGTAACTTTACTTTTGAAATTTATGGTAAAAATTTTGATTTATTTTTGCTTTTTTAGATTATATTAGAAAAAAAATTTTATATGTTATTTTTTATACTATTTTCAGCTTCTCCTGTTCTTTTTGAACAAAATGCATACATATATTATTATGTTTACTTCATTTTTAGATTCTGTACAAATTTTAAAAAAAATAGTCTGTAAATTAGCAAAAAAACCCGGGTTGGGGGGAATGCCTGGCTCTGCTATAACTGGGATTCAAGAGGTTAATCTCGTACAATCCCACAGCCACCACCAGCAGAAACTTCTTCTTTAAAATTGATTAAATACAGACTGGCTGTTTATAATTCAGATTAAACTGTATTAACCATGTAAATTTTAATAAATTGACTTAAAAATAAATCATAATTTTCATTTCATAAAATTAAAAAATCTAAATTCTTTTTAACATCTGGTTTTAAGATCATTTTTGCAGATTTTTAAAGCTGAAGCCGTTTGATAAGCTATATTGATATCTGTATATAAGATATATGGAAAATATAAAATAAGGTTTTATGAGACCGTAGTCCTTTTTTATAATAAGAACTCATAACAGGCATATACTCAGAAATGGTGTAATTTGAATTTCTTTCCACTTAAAAATTTCAAATTTAACCCTTATTTTGACAATCTTTGAAAATTTGGCTATAATTTTACACTTCTGTAATATTTACTTCTTTCTCATATAAGTATTTTTGCTTCCTCTCATACTCAAAGATTAAAAGAAGTTTTTTCCCCCTTTTTTGTCAATATTGATATAATTTTTGTGGTAAGTTGACTATTCTAGCTACTCTTTCTACGAGTTATCTAGAAGCCAACATTTGTGATGTAAGGAGATATTTGTAATTGGTGAGTAACAGGAAAGCCTTTTTCCTCAAATCGCTGACATTGGACAGATTTAATTTTTGGCTGTTACTGTCCCAACGTGTAGTAAATAATCTGCTTTTCACAGAAAAATGATTATATGAAATTAATAAGTGCTACAAAATAAAACTTCAGTAAGAATTAAACTAAAATCACGTGAAGTTAATCTCTTATAATACAGTCAAATATTGTAAACTTTTAACATTTGATATACTTTCAAGACTTTAATGTCCAATTAGTTTTGCATGGTTTGTTGTGGTATGATGTGTTTTCCAATGTCTACTCATAAAAGCAAAGATTGGAGACAGAACAAGATCTCCGATGCCAAACATGATCCAAAGTTTCAACCTTTGAACCCTCGAGATCTGTTTCCTCTCCATGTGTGGCATTTGGTACCTGTTGCCACAGGTAATATATATTCTAAAATCAAATTATTCTGTTTTGATTATAAATGAGATATTTTTAATACTGATATAATAGATTTTATTTATACAATTTAACATATACAAGAAGAATAATGATGGATATTTTATATTTAGTTGATTATTGTAATATTTTACAAAGGTATAGAACTATTAACCTATAATAAATCATGGGTTTTTGTTCTATTGAGTGTCCCCCCCCCCATATAAATATTAATTTTATACAAAATTAATAAATCATTATACAAAATTGTAATTACAACAATGCATTTTTATTTTATGTGTTTACTTTGGACTAACCAATTACAAAGAGTAGAGAAATAAAGGCCTGAAAGTTCACTGTCTTGTTACTGGACAATCATCATTGATGACCCATTCACTTTGGTTTCTACCTTTATGAAATAGCTATGTCAATAGGTTTAAATCTTTATAGTTTTTTTTTTTTTTGCCAATCATTTTTCTGTAAGGTTTATGAACTAATATATCGCAGTAAAAAATTAACAAAATTTAGTGATTTTAATTTTGAATATGCAATATTACCCTGCTAACTCAATTTAATTGGGTCTGGGTCCTGTTTGGAACCAAAATCATTGCACAAATGTGGAAGATAACATTTAATATTTTATTGCCATTTGTGTGGTGTTTAGAAAGCTCCATCTGCATATTATTAAGCAAAATGGTATATTATAAAATATTTTCACAAGAGGTTGAAGAAAGACCATCTGTGCTACACCTTGTTTGTATCCCCATTATCTTGATCTTCTCCCATTATTTGTAAATCACCATACCACCACATTGGGATTTTTAATTATGTCCGCCACAGGATTTACTTTGAATGTAAATCTAATAGTAACATTTCTTACGCTGTCCTGACTATAGTTTTGTTTAAATATCTCATTTCATAGCTTTGAATTAAATGTCATTGAAGTGTGGCATTTGTTAAGCACTCAGCTCTCGTTAGCATGTGTAAGGATTAGAATAGAGTATATGTATTCTCGAAAACTATTCCTTTTTATTTTTGATATTTCAATTTTCAAAATGAACCTTTTGTTCATTGCATGATATAGTTTATTTGCAGAAGCTATTCTTTGGATTATTCCCTGCGTGTTCTTTCCATTAGTACTCAATATAAAACCCAAATACTTAGAACTGTTCAACTTACGTTGATGATTTCAATAAATTCTCACTACCTATTAATGAGTAACAAATATTTTCAGTTTGATAATAAGATTTTTGTATTGTTCAATATAATAATTATCTTGTTTGATATAGGGAACATAAATGATTACATAGTTTATCTGAACGTGCGCTGTAGAAAGTAAACTGTTTTTATATTATCTGAAAATCGAGGGTAAAAAGTGTAGTCTGGCCTATTTGAACTGTGCATATTAGTAATAGAGGATCACATTGTACTGAACCATTTATTCTGTAATATTTTATGCTTGTCATTTTTATCAATCAATGTTAATAAATTAATTATAACTACATTTTTATTTAATGGACAATAGAATTATTTAAACATTGTGAAGCTAGTAAAATATCCTAAAATCTTTGATTAATTGGCTGTTGAAAACCATTAATATTGACTATTCTTAACCGACCCCTATGGGATCAGACCACAAGTCAGATATCAATAAAGTCGGTTAAAATGAAAATGGCTAAATTGCACCTAAACTTAGTTTAAAAATATTGGTAGGAATAAGTTAGGCCTATAAAATAAATAAAGCAAGCAATACAAATTAAATATACTATTTTTGCGTTACTCACCTTCTTACTAATTGCTCACTCTATTATTATTTGACTCTTTATCACAAGAACAATGAATTATAATTATGTGCAGTGAAACTTTCAAATAACAGACACTGCTCGGACTGCATAAAATTTTGGCTATTGAGAAGTGTCCACTATCGAGAGGTATGCAGTTATATAGGCCGGCTAATAACGCAAGAGCTTTAAACCACCACAATAGCGTCTTGTAACAATATTGAACACATTCAGAAAATTTAAATCGTGAACCTAAATTATATGTTCATTAACCTACTGTATAATAAAGCACATTACTTTTTAATGCATATATGGTTGATAAAAGTGAAATAAATTAAACATTGGTTTCACGACTGTCTACTGTATTATCAAAGTTTTTATAGTACAACAAACATAATGGTTTTAATATCACAAAAATACACAATAACAGACAAATTTCTAAATTAAATAATATTCTTTATTACTACAGTAATAATATTTATTATAATATTCGTACTACGGTACCTACTGAATAAACAAATAGGCAAATTAGGAAAATGTAAATTTAAAAAGGGAAAAACTCAAACTATGTAAAGTTTTAAGTTAAACATTTTTGTTTGAGAGCATCATAATACATAACTATACTACACACTGTTCTCAAGGCAACTTTATTGAAATTGAATTCTTAAAGAACACTGATGGCTGCTGTATAAAAAACACAAAAAAAGCAAACCTAGTTTCCAGAAAGTCAACTTTCAGGCATTTATTTTTTTTAAATTTTTATTTTTATTTTTTGTTTTTGCCTTAATGGGGAGGAAAGGATTTCTAAGAATAAGGTCAGTTAACTCAACTGGCGGTAAATGTGAGGGTGGTTAAGAGCTGAAATCTACTGTATTTGCAATTCCTCCGTAATTTTATGGCTTTCTATATTACACTATGTTAAAAATTCTGTAAATGTAGGTTAATTTGAAAAACATATTAATATTATTCTTCTGTTTACTATTCCTGATCTTATTTTTTGTTTTACACCATTTATTTATGATTGTGTTATTTTATCTTTCTATGGCATAAAGTCGTGAAATTTTTCTTTTACTTCCTGAATCTCTCCGTGCTGCTCTAAGGTATTGGTAACCACAATCTAGATAATAGTATGCAGGTTGGTTACCTATATCTGGAATTTAAATTTTATTATTATCATTTTTATTATATTGACTCTTTTTTAAATATGTATTTTAAAATTAATTGTTCATTAAACCTAGATCATTTGTAATTAATTATAAAAAAATAACATTTTACAGTTGTTAATTAAATCAATTTGTGTTTTATTTTTAAGTTTTAGAGATATTTTTTAAGTTATAATATTTCCATTATAATTAATTTTGTTAATTAAATTTCTTTAATAATGTTTGTTGTCACAGGCACGAAGGCACGTGGGCTTGTAAATCCAACGCCTGTGATCAACACGAATAACATGAATGGACACGGGGAACCTAGAATTTCAGAGAACATACCGCCTACTCCTACTACTCCAACAGCTGCGATGGTGCATACAAGACAAACGATAGCAGGATATGTTCAACAGTCTTCTATGCCTTCTAATGTTACTGTCCTCGGAACACAGCAGCAACAACTGGGTATGTGCATTGTTTATACTGTAGTTGAGAACAAATTTAAATATTATATTCAGTTTCTTTTGTATTCGAAAGGAACTAAAGTGCACAAAGAATGAATTTTTAAAGAAGATAGTGACAATAAAACACACACCTATCCTACATGTATGTAGCCTATTAAATAAGAAGGACTATTTTGGAAATAAATATAGACTTCAAGATTTTTGAGGATGTATCCAATTTAAAAGTACTAGACTTAAAAAAGTGGTTTTTACTATGATATCTGCCTTCTGTGAGCTGAGCTGTAACTTGATTACATGAGCCAATTTTGGTATATAAGTTAACATTAAAGGTTTTTTTAAATATTTTTCGGTGACTCAAAATTTCTATGCACCTACCATAAAACCAAAAATTATATTAGTGTGGTCGGGTTTTATCAAATTTTGTTTAAGTGTAACCTATAAACACCCAACAAAATGTTTTATGCACTATCTACCCAATACTGCTCTTTCTGGAACTATCTGCTCTTTCTGGTTTATAAAGTGACAATAAACCGTGGACAATGTTTTAAAAGATGTAATATCTCATAATTGAACTCAAGTGATTTTCAACCAAATTTGAATTTAGTCAGAAATTATAGGTTAAAAATTTTAGTATAACACCTAGCTATTTCAAATCATATTTTTGTAAGCCAATCAAATGTAAACCTGTATGTAACAGAGTTGAACATCAGAAGAGCAAATTTTTTTATGGTACAATGAAATTACACTCTCAAGCTGGTTATTGTGTACTTATTGATAAACTAAGACAACTTTTATTGTCTAAATCCATCTACTTGGTAGGCAAGTTCCTTAGCTGTATGTGACAAGCATAGGCTCTCTCTCTCTCCCCTCTCTTTTATTCACTCAGTCAATGCGGTCCACATTTATATATTATTTAGGCTAATGAGTAAAAAGTTAGACTTTTTTTGAAAAGTATAGCTTCTATATTTTCAAACTTATTTTGTTCTATCAGCTCTGATTTGCTATTGAACTAAAAAAATTTGTATTGTCTTGTCCCGGCAGGGAAGGTTGCACAGTCCCCAGTCAAATACTCACAATGTCAATCCATATGTATACTCACTTTCTCTCTCTCTCTCTCTCTCTCTCTCTCTCTCTCTCTCTCTCTCTCTCTCTCTCTCTCTCTCTCTCTCTCCATGTGAGATTTATATATATAAATCAGAGAGAGAGAGAGAGAGAGAGAGAGAGAGAGAGAGAGAGAGAGAGAGAGAGAGAGAGAGAGAGAGAGAGAGAGAGAGAATACTAGTCATTGTGTTATCAATGATTTTTGAAGACTCCTGGATCAAAACTTATTTTATGAATATTCCCACTTTATATCTCTACCACTATTTTTAATGTAGAGATAAAATGTTGGGCTCATTTAAATGTTTTGCGTCTATTCAAAATATAGATAGATATCTTTTTAAAATCCAAACATTTTTATTATATATTTTTTTTAAATAATTTCAATAGGTTTATTTTGTAATATTTTGTATGGCTTCTATCATGATATTGTACAGACAAAAACAATGACAGAGGTTGCAAGAGAAGATAACTAAAGAAGTTAGATCATGAAAAAATGTATTTCCATTTTTGTGACGATCAAGCATAATTACTCTATACATGCCAATTTAATAAAATAATAATAATTGTTCAGCATAAAAATCTGTAGTCCTATACAATTTTTATGTTTATGTTCACATCTATTTTTGAAATACAAGGGGCATTAAAATAATATAAACATGAATTTATCAGCTAATCTTTATTGAATGCAATGAAATTTTTATTATTATAATTGAATCACAATAGTTATTATTATCACTATTTATCTATGTAGTCATCTGCCACTACAATACACTTGTACCCGTGCTCAGGAAGTTTCTTAATTCCAGGAAAGTAGAAATCTTGTCGCTGTATGTTTGTCAATTCTTGTACAGGAATAACCTCCTTATTAGAGTTGAATATCTTCCATCCTAAAATTCTTTAATTGGGCTGAAGAAGTGAAACTCTGACAGTGCTAAATCTGGACTGGAGAATAAATTAGGTCATCCCACTTGAATTTCGACAACATTTTCATCTTCAAAGCAGCAGTGTGAAGGCGAGCAGTGTCTTGAAGGAAACAAACTGAATGCTGGGCAATTGTTCTCCTGAAACAAATCGCTGGCTTCACTTTTCTTCTTTTTTTTTAATTGTAGAATAGTACCTCAGTAGTGATAATTCTTTGTTTTGTTAGAATATTAAGGTAAAGAATTCCTGTAAATCACAAAAGAAAATGACATTTTTACCAGATGAAAATGTGATCTGAGCTTTCAGTGGCGAAGTGAGCTTAGATGTCACCACTGCATGCTTGCTCGTTTCGTCTCTGATGTAAAATAGTAGTGAATTAATGTTTTACTACAGGTTACTTGTCTCATTTTCATAAATCCTGGAGAAATTGGAAATAATCTTTTGTCTTTGTGTTAAGGCTTCAAAAGACTGGGAAGCCATCTGGCACTCACCTCTTTTTGTATCTTCTAATATATCAGAGACAAAATGATAATTCACTATGCAACAACTACTCCATATCTATATCTCTAATTTATTTATTTCAACGGACAAAAATGAAGAAAAAAGGAACTAGTGCAACTAATAACAAGTTCAAACGTGCATGAATAATGATTACCTTGAACTTATTTACAAGAACAGAGCATTAAAATTGTTCTTTATATTTTTTAATGTTACTCGTATTGTGTATATTATTTATTTGTTGAAATTTTATCTCCTCTAATACTTATATTATTTTGGTTGTTAACAAAGCCAAAGAATTATAATTATTTTAAAGATTTGCAAATTCCTTCTATGTTAAAACCATGTAACATGTTCTATTGATTTTATAGCATCAAAGAAAGGTCGTCAAAGCAATGTTAGCAATGTTGTCAAAGAAGTAGAAAAGTTAAAAAAGAACAGAGAAGAACGACGGCAAAGACAAGCAGAGATTAAAGAAGAGAAAGAGGCTTTAATGAATCTGGATCCTGGCAATCCTAACTGGGAGTTCTTGGCAATGATCAGGTAAGTTTAAGATAGGTTTATTTTGTATAACATAAAGATATTAAGTCTACACTTTAGTTTTTCCTCTTAATTTACAACCTATGAAAAGAAAAGAAAAAGATAGAACGGTTGTTCCTTTCATACCATAAACGGATCAGTCCTTCTGTAGTGGTGTATCCAAAAAAGGGCAGAAACTACCGGTTTTACTGTGCTCCATATCATTTCACTCATCGCTGAAGATACTCTTTGGAAGTTTTACTAATCCTCTTACTAACAACACCCCCATCTAATATGACCCAACTAGTGCCAGGGACGATGGTTTATTATTTTATCGAGTTTACAGAATCGCTTTTCAAATTTTGAAGAAGGTGTGAAAAAAATGAGGGGAGAGACATACAAAATATAACATATCACTCAGAGATAGTTTCAATAGAAACTCTATACTGATGTAGAATGAATATCAAAGGAATATTACGGAACTAGTAGTTTTTGATAGAAAAATGTTAAACTATCAAAAGTATGTGGAAATGGTTTTAGCAGAATATGTTACACTTTTTGCAGGATTATTATTCAGATTTTGTTTTAATATATGACAATGCCCGACCCTGTACCCTTGGAATGATACAAGACTACCTTCGGGAGGTACAAATCAATGCTATGGTTTGACCATCGCATAGTTCAAGTATATCTGGGACCAGATTAGGAAAGTCATAAGAGGTTGCTCTGGAGAGCTTCTGATCTTGCAACACCTTCAAAATGTCATCCTGTACATGATTGAGAGCATGCCTAAATGACTAGAAGCGGTCATCAGAGCTCTAGGAGGCATTATGAAATATCAAACTTGTGAAAATAGTTTCTATCATACACCCTACCAAGAGTTTCTAAACCTACAAGGGGAACTTTATTCTTATTTACAATTTTTATTAAACATTTAACACAATGCTATTTTTCTTTCCTTTTAATTACACACACGATACAACTGCAGTTGCTATTACATTTTTGCTCCTGAGTGTATATTCAAATATGTATCAGAATATAACCAGAGTCCAAAAAAAAAAAAATTTCAAAAATACTTTTTCTTCAGTTTATGTAATACTTCATACTTTCAAAGTACTTAACTGCATACTTATGCATACTTTTTCTTCGGACTTCACTTTATGTAATACTTTAGATTAGTTTTAGTCATATTACCCACAATCACCATTAGCTTGATATAACAAAACATGTAATTTACTTTTATTTATTTATTTACAGAGAATACCGTTCAGGGATTGATTTTCGACCACTTCGAGATAGCGATCAAGTAGAGGACCATCAAATTACTGTTTGCGTTAGAAAACGACCGCTAAATAAAAAAGGTAAGTGGGTTGTAAATTCGAGACTAATTAATCATTAAGCATCTAAACAGTTAAGCAGTTTAATTAAGCATCTAAACTGTTAAATGATATGAAAAATAAATCTATTTTTAATTAAATTTTGAATTTTTATTAACAAATTTCTATCCTTGGAAACGCTGATACTTGGAACAATGAATTGTCCACTGATAGTATATAAAGTAGTAATGTGCTACCATTTTTGGCTTATTTTCAGTATATTATAACATAACTTAATAACTCCACTTCCAAATGCGTATTTAATGTGTTTATTTCTTATCTGCTATTTTTTCCATAACTGCACCATATAATGCAATATTTTCCACAATCACCTTATATATTCTTTGTTTATTGGATTTTTTATATATTGTTACTCCACAGTAAACCATTCAGTTGCCTGGTAGCCTTGGCATCAATTTCACCCCTACCTCCTCCTGTTTGACAATATTTTTACACTAAGATATTTAAATATTTTACTACACTTTAATTTTCTCAGTTCTGATTTCCCCACCCATCCGGAGTCTTCAACATCACCACCGGCTACTAAATACTCAATTATTGATGTATATATAAATAAGCCCCATTTGCTATACTCCTCGTCCAACACATAATCTTTATCCATTTGGTCAATAATGTTGGGCTATGCAACAAACTTTTTTAATCCCCTACTTATCGTTAACTCACTAGTGAACTCCCTCCCAACGCTAATTCTAGCTATATTGTTTTTATACAACTGTTTTAGTGCTTTTATATTTTTAAGACTAATTTGTTGATTTTCCAAAGCTTTCCTATACGTTTGGAAAATTTGCAAAAATAATTCCCCCAATTATTTATATTCCCGGTGATCACCTCTTACAAAACAATAAGATTCTATTACATGCATTCCTCATTTGGATGTTACATTAATTCAAACAATATCAGGAAGTGTGAATAAAAAAAAGACGGATTGGCTACATGCTGAAATATTAGGACATATTCCCTTACTAAAAACAAAGTTGTAAAATTAATGTAGAGTCTTTACACAACACTTTCAAACTCTATTCACATCTTACATACAATTTAATCTTAATATTATAATTTAAGAAAACTACGTCTACTTGCTTCATTTATTTACAAAACAATCTAACATATTTTCGGTTATCCTCAATTATTATTATTATTCAATTAACAACCTATATCTATTAATTATCCGTTTATACCATTTAAGGTCCTTGTTCAGAACGTAGACAAACTTATCTTTCCATAAGTCTTTTCAAGATAATTTGCAAAATACTGTATTATTTCTTTAAAACCCTATCGTAATTATTAAAACTTAAAACAACTTATCAAAAATAATCATCTTAAGTATTACCTATCTATCCTGTCTCTGTATATTCTGTACATGTTTCCTCAGAAGCAACTCTCGTAGCCTAAAAATAATCAAAAACCTATTTTATTATAACCCCTCTAGTATTTTTGAATATGTTCCATACCGATAGTAACAATTGACATATTTTCTATCTTCAAATCTTCAATGTCTAATTATATTTTATTATATATTACATTTCTTTCAAAAAATTCTAAGATTATATAATGTTTATCAAATTATTTATTTCAAATGAAGGGAACTTTATTTAAAGTTATTTCCAAAAACACAAGTTTGTAATTATCTCCCAAAACATTATTAATTCCAAAGTTTTTGTATTTAAATTTTAATGTGTTAAACTACTGCAGTTTTATAACCAAGCTTCACGATTGTCATTTGCTGCGTCAACATTGTAGGTCACCGGCGTTGATGACATAACACCTCTGTAGCTGAACAGAAATTTCTTCAACTAACATATGATTCTTTGCTAATTTTACCATTAAGTTTAAATTTTCATTTTTATTTCACTACTCTCAAGACCTTCATAATAATTTTTATATAGAGTGACTCGTAACGTAACTACTGTCCCGTTTTCATTAACTATACTGACCGCCTTATACAATTTATTTATTTGCTTTCCTGTATTAAGTTATGTATGAGACAGTATACTATATTATTTTACTTATGTTCTTCTATATAGTTAACTTCAAAATGGATTACAAATTCAAAAGAATGTCATGCCTTACTACATTAATTTAAAATTTTAACTTCAAAAGTCAATTCTTAACACAATTTCTGTCATATTAGTAAACAACTTCAACATACCTCCAAATTTAAGTAATTTTCCATATTAAAAAATAAATTCATATATTTGGTTACTTATTTATTGTAATATTGTTATTCTCATGTAAATTATTTTATTAATGAAAATAAACTTCCTATTATTCTAAGTGGACAACGTAAGTTAGTCTCGTTCGATGATATGCATTGTATACTTTGTTATCCTGGGTCGAGGCTATATTCCTAACGGCTGACACCTTGTGTAGAGATTTCTTCTAGGTGTTGTAAATCTCTTACATTCTTATCTTTTTTTACTGAAATTGAATTTCCCGAGCTTAGTTTTAACTGTTTTTTCCCACTGTCATTTATTAGGATAAAGGCAAAACTATTTCTATTAATATTAGGTTTAGAATTTATTCTATCTGCAAAAAAAAAGACCTAAACAATATACATTACAAAATGTTGTTTCACCTTTGAATATTATTATTGACATCATTATTTAAAATATATATATATATAACGTCTTGTCTTCCTGCTCCAAAATGTCACAACTCAGATTTACGCCCTCACTAATTCATCTTCTGGGCTCTACATTGAACCTTATAGGCTTTTTAATTCCGTTCCAGAGGGTTCAAATCATACTCTCACACACACTGTGTGACCCCAGTCAAGCACCTTTGTACCTTCCTTGCATCCTTATCTAATAATTTAGACTGGAAGCAAGACGCAAGAACATTGGTTATTTATTTTTTTCTACTTTTTATTTTTTATTATTGTGCTTGTTGTGCCTTTACTGTTCCTGATGGCTAAGTTGGAGTCTTGGTGTAGTGAGCCCGAATAAAACGTATGACCTATTTTGAATTCGGAGGTCATTACCCATATACCTCAACTTCGTCCCTACAGAATCAAACGTCTGACTCAATTGTAATTTTGTAAAAACCTACCAGTTTAAAAAAAAAAATCCATTTTAATCATGTTACAAATGTGGGGGGGTGTGAAAAAAAATTGTTATGTACGTGTTATTGACTATTCTGTTTATTATTTTCCCCCCTATCGTATTAACAATTTCATAATTATTATTCTTCTTAGATCTCTTGTTTTCCTGCTTAGAGTATAACACAAAAGAAATTTACATGATTTTACAAAAACTTTTTTTGGAAAAAAAGTTCAGATTGTATTAATTAAAAGTTTAAATTATGTTGATTATAATGAATTCATTTTTCCAGTATCCAGGTCACTAATATACATAATAAAGTACTATGCCTTAATTTTCCGTCAGTGAACCTCTTTTTCTTTAATCTTGACGCGTTTCGAGATTTTTATCCCTTCATCAGAAATTCCCTCTATGGATGGAGGTCGTCAAAACGTTAAATACACAAACATATACACATACACACAATAATAATTTGAATTTGAATTTACGACATTCATAAATTCAAACAGGTGTCTATAAACTAACGTGTGATAGCTGTGACAAGTTCTATATAGGCCAAACGGGAAGAGCTTTCAAGGTTCGTTTTAAAGAACACCTGCCTAAAAAGACTATTTCAGGCAACAAATCCAACTATGCGCGTCATTTAATCGACGAAGACCATAGCTACTCGGACTTTGACAGCAATTTAAAACCTATTAAGATTTGCAGTAAAAGCAAATTTATGAATGCCGTAGAAGAATATGAAATCTACAAGGCTTTTAAAATAGTAAATTCAAATAATGAACACCGATTATTGAATGACCAACTGAACTTTGATTCGAATATCCTGTATGACGCAGCTATAATAATTCAGACCGCCCGAGGCATATTATAGTTTTTGTGTGTTGTTTAACAACGGACAACCAGTGCATATCCGGGAGCCGTAAGATGCGCATCTACAGACTGTGTTTTTTAAATATGTTGTGTGTTATGTGTATATGTTTGTGTATTTAACGTTTTGACGACCTCCATCCATAGAGGGAATTTCTGATGATGGGATAAAAATCTCGAAACGCGTCAAGATTAAAGAAAAAGAGGTTCACTGACGGAAAATTAAGGTATAGTACTTTATTATGTATGTTGATTAGTTTACGAACATTTCCTCAAGTTATTTATTGAGAATATTCAAAAATTACTTAATGATTGCATGGTGAATCTTTCTACTTAATGCAAATCACTTTGTTCTTTATGCTACTGTTTAATTAGAGTTAAATGTTTTCAATCTCATAATTCCCATATTAAAATATTACAGTGTTATAAACTGTATTCAAGGCCTGTGTCTGCCTGACATTCTTGTTTACGCTGCGAAATCTAATCACTACTGTCTGCTGGCCTATATATAACTCACAAAGCTACCAACTTGAACATTTTGTAATTGAATACTTCCTTTGAAAAATAAAAGTATTTATACACGTTGAACTTCCTATATATTTTTATATTCACAATATTTATTCTGACTGTTCTACATGTGCCTTCCCAATGTAAAATTAATTTTTCTCTAGTTTATTTCCAGAAAAAAATATTATTATTATTATTTCGTTATTATCCTGATTTCATTTACTAAGATTTATCCCTAAGATTTTGAGTTACTTCCTTAATTGCCATGTGTGAAAAGAGGGAAGGGAAGAATCTTTAATATTAAAATATTCATTCCACTCATTACACAATTGACGTTGGGAGGAAGTGTTATGTCAGTTTCATGGTTTGTTATACATCGTTACACAACTTCTTTTAAAGGTAATTTTCCTATAAAAACCAAATTAACAATTTCTTTTCATATTTCATTGTGATTAAAAGTAAATACGACTATAATTAAATGGTTCATTCACACATTATTATTTAATATCTTATTACGTAGCCTTTCAGCTAGGCAGTGCTAGTGACCTTCATTCCATGCTTATCTAAACTTCTTGAACTAAGTCGTTTACTAATCCAGCTAGATAGATTTTTCGCTATTATGTTCTGATTTTCGTTCCTTCTCCCTGCTATGAATTTAAACCCCTTTCTTATTCTAAAACACACTTATACAACATTCAAATTATACTATATTTATGATGATTACTAATATTCACTAACATAAATTAATACTCATTGCATGTGTTTATTTATCTTACTTTTTACGTTGTTTATAAAACTTTTACTTTAATACTATAACAAAATTTATCCAAACATTATTCATTTTTATAATCGCTTTTTGTATGATTTATTATAGGTACCTCTACTTTCCTTTTAATATATTTATTTATTTACTTACTACTTTTATTTAAATTTAAATTTTTCAAAAGACGTCAGTTTGACACTTAATCAATTATACCGTTCATTGCTAGGTCAACTAGATTTTTATATATTTATTTTATCAAAATTTTATTAATCTTTTATTAATCACAAACATTTCTTTCACCATTATTTACTTATTAAACTCTCTTTCATTTACTTCAAAAATGCTTCTTCTTTTTCTTTCTTAAAAACAAAATCACAATAAAACTTAATAACCAAAGTACATAAAATAATTACATTTGTTGAGAAAATCATTAAAATATTTTTTTTTTTTAAATCGTAGCAGTGTCTTCATATTCTTGTAAACTTTTAAAAACATCGTTGTATAAAAATCATTATCTCATCGTAGAAAACCTTAAAAATCTCCAAAAAAAATATTCTTAAAACTCGTAAATTTCATCGAATCTTCTTTCATTCGTAAAACTTCATATTTCATAAAACTTAACAACTTCCCAATCAACAAGTTTCCACAAATAATTTTTTCTCATTTTTCCATCCAACAAATTACTTTGATTTAAACAAACTATTTATTTATTTAAAATAAAACACTACTTCTTCTTTAACCAAACAATCTTTAAACACATTACTTTATCAAAAACTCACTATTTCTTCATTAATTAAAAAAAAATCTTCATTTACTATATTAATAATAATAATAATGTTTTGACCTGGCAATAACATAAAAATGCTTATAACACCAACTGATAACTGTAACGTTTTTTTTTAACATGCCTATCCAAATTTAAAAACTTACCAAAAAAATTATCTCACAAAAACTTTACTTTAAAAAAATTAGGTTTAAATTCATCGAACATATAATCCTTACTTTACCACAAAAATATTTATTATTACTAAAAAAAATAATGTTAATTCTATAAACTTATACTTATTAGTTCGTGAATGCTTCCATTTGTCGGGAATTTGTCCAGTGCTCAAGAATTATATTCTTAAGCATGCCTTTTCCCATACTGCCCTTTAAAATAAAGGAATCTATATAAATAGTTTACTTCTCAAAAACATTTAATTAGTCTTTATTCTACAAAAAATCTTATTCGTTCTTTTATTTTCTTGTATTATAATTTATTTATTTACTTATTTTAATTCATTTTTATAAAAAAATTCTTGTTTGAAAAAATTTAGATGAAATGGGGGGGGGAATAGATCATAGGTTTTTCTTAAATTTATCCGCTTACCTTGCCACGTGTTCCCAACTGTAGGGCCACTTCTGTCACCATTTTGTGATGTAAAGAAGATGATTTTAACTGTGTTATTATTCTTTATTTTTTATAAAGGTTTTTCATGTTTTTTTTCATTTATTTTTTTCAGAACTTACACGTAAAGAAGTGGATGTGATAACCGTCCCAGGGAAAGATCAAATGGTACTTCATGAACCTAAATGTAAAGTTGATCTTACCAAGTATCTTGAAAACCAATTCTTTAGATTTGATTATGCTTTCGATGATACCTGCACTAATGAAACAGTTTATAAGTAAGTGAGTGATTATATTATTGAACTAGAAGAGTTTAAGAAAGAAAGAAGGGTAATATGTCATATATTTCTTCTATTTTTCTGACAATCATTCGAATAAATAATTTTTAAAGTCAATTTTTTGTGCTATTGGGTACCACAATTTTAAAAATCTTTCTTTTTTTTTTTTTTTTAAATTTTTATACATAGTACATAGTTAAAAAAAGTTATATAATGTGTAAACTAAATCACCTTTTTTGAACAAAAGAATTTTTTGTTGGAATATTTTGTCCATTTAGTCTTTCACTATAATGAAAAGATTTATAATTGTTTTTATCAACTCAAAATTTATGAGTACTCAGATAAGAATAAGACACATAAATTCAATTTCTTCAAAATTGCTACTATTAACTATTTTAGAATATGTTTATAACATTTGTATAATACATTGTACAATATGTACTGTTGATATTTTACAGATACACAGCAAAACCCTTAGTGGAAACAATATTTGACGGAGGAATGGCAACTTGTTTTGCTTATGGGCAAACAGGAAGTGGTAAAACTCATACAATGGGTGGTGACTTTCATGGTAAAACACAAGATTGCAATAAAGGAATCTATGCTATGGTTGCTAAGGATGTATTCAAATTGCTCCAATCGCCAAAATACAAGCCTTTAGGTCTTATAGTTTCAGCAAGCTTTTTTGAAATTTATAGTGGAAAAGTGAGTAAAAAATAAAATTCATTATTTAACCTTTTTATCTATTGGAATTGGAAACCAATTTTAAGTTAAATTGTCTATTTATGTTTACCTGAGTTTTGAGGATCTGTTAGACAGATTTAAATTAAATTTATATTAAATTAAGTTAGTCTCTCCTTGAGTTTCTCTTCCAAATGCTATTAAAAAAATCTCAATGTAACATTTATCTAAAATAAGCCTTTTACATTTAATTTTAGTTTTGTTGATTTACTACATTATTTTCATGAGGACAGTGTTAACTCTGCAGTTATTTACGGTATATAGTAGACAATCTCAGAAACCTGATTTTTTTCTGATATTCAACAAATTTGTCTATATTTTAATTCAAAGTATTGAAAAAGTTTTGCTCCTCCTCCATTCCCAATGATTGTGTAGCCTATAAGTTATCATTTTCATCTCCGACATTATGAAAATATCTAGAGCCGGCAGGCTATTAAAAACAACTCTAGAGCAACCGTTGGTATGCTCTAAAGACACCTGTGACTAGCATGCATCCTAACCACTGCAAGCTCACAAGTTTGCTATCCACTGTGACTTTTGCCGCTTTTGTCCACCATACGTCAGTTTGAGATCTGACGATTGCCTCATAGATCCAGAGGGCACCCTTCGGTTTCAATCCCCATTCATATCCTATAAGTCGTCTCTTCACCATTAGAGACAACTTTGCCTTTAATATGGCCATTCCAAGTCAGTTTCTTATCCAGGATTAATCCCAGATATTTCGCCGTTTGTGAAACGCCCAATCTAGTTTCCTCAAGTCATATCACCACCCGTTTCCTTCTTCCTACTAAACGGGACAATGACCGCCTTGGAGGGATTAACTCGAAGTCCCTCCCTCCGACATCAGTCACCGGTGAGTCCCAGATAGTAGTTAAGAAGCTCCTTATGTGAACTTGGGAACTTGCCTTGTACCATGATGACTATGTCATCTGCCAAACCTTGTGCATATGCCCCTGACCTGTTAAGATCTCTTAAGAGGTCTTCCACAACCAGGACCCAAAAAAGAGACGACATAATGCCTCCCTGCGGACATCCTCTAGTCACATCTACATTTAGTACCTCGTGGCCTAGGGAGGACTGTACCTGTCTACTACGAAGTGTAGACTCCATTCACCTACAAATGGTATGATCAACTCCATGACCTCGCGCTGCCCTCACAATTGTGTCAAATGATGTATTATAAAAGGCACCTTCAATGTCTAAGAAGGTGCACATTACCGTCTCCTTCCTCACTAAGGTGTCCTCAATCCTGCCTACTAACTGATCTAGGACAGGTTTGCTGGACTTCCCAGACTGATAAGCGTATTGATTTTTATGGAGTAGATTTCCTGACAGAACCCACTTCCTTATATTATATCTACCAACCCGTCTCTCCAGAGTGTTCAGAATAAACGAGGTAAGACTGATTGGCCTAAACAATTTGGGATGAGTATGATCTGGACGACTATGCTTCGGAATAAAAACCACCCTGCTGACTCTCCAGGCCCTCGGTATTTAACTGTAAGCTCTACTGGCCCTAAAAATGTCACAGTGTTTGACAAAAAGCGAGTCCAACCCCTTCTGCAGCAAGACAGGGAATATCCTGTCTCCAGATGATTTAAAAGGGCTGAATCTCTGTATCGCCCATTTAATGTTTGAAACTGTAACAATGCGTCTAGCCAACATCCAGTCCTCTCGAGCTGCTCTTGGCCAAGGACTATTCTCGATTGTCTGACACTCTCCATTGGCATCATTATGCACCATACAATTGGGAAAATTAGTTTCTAAGATAAGACCAAACGTTTCCCTCATTGTAGTTGTATATTCGTCTGTAGGCTCAATTTAAGTACGCATGGGATTCAGAGGCTGGTTCCCAAGAGCCGTTGTAGCCTTGCAGAATCCTTAAAGGTCTCCACCTCTTGAGTAAATGCCCTCTAGGATTCTTGCTTAGCCTTTCTAATTGCTTTGCCATCCTCGGTAAGAGCTAAATGATATGCCCTCCACTTCTGGCTAGGTTTGCTACATTGAAAAGACTTCGAGTCTGTCTTCTCAGGTTCTCTAGATCCACCATTTTACCCTATTCTTCCCTATTTTACCCTTTTTGGTGCTTACCGGGCAATTATCTCTATAGCAGTCTATAATGCTGTCTCCAATCTGTGAAGTGAGAAAATCCAAAGTAAAGACTCGCTTCTAAGGTTGGTGTCATTGCTTCCCCAGCCCGCTTGATAATCTTTGATTACCATTCCGACCAATTGCTGGGTGCCTTGATCGATCTCTGGCTTAATAATTGAGAACTGTTGTCGCTGATAGTATTGAGTAGAAGATCTTCCTCTATTAATAGAAAGAGGCGTCGTCCTTGCACTCATGTTCATTGGGGTTTTAGTAGACCTCTCAGGACTAGTGACCCTGGTTTCTACTATTATAGTGCGAGCTGGAGCCCTCGACTAAGATCTCATGTTGAAACCTGGCTAATAGTTCTCCAGTCTTGCTTAGTTTTTTTGTTTCTATGTTTTTCTCATAAAATTCCCACGAGTAGCTAGGAAAATATTCAATCTGAGGAGAGCCTTGCATGCCCAGGCAAGACTAAATATTCTGAGAGGACGCTTGGTGTCTCAGAGAGCTTTACTCATTAAAGACACATAACCTGTGTCATTCATCTCTTCCGCACAGGTAGACTACACTTTGAGATTAGGAATTTTATTTCAGTGTTTACTCTCTTAGATCCATCGGATTCAGTCTGGACTAATTGTCCAGGCAGGGCCATCACAAGCAGGGTTAGTTCTTCACTGCACTGGGCTGCATCTTATTGGTGTCACCCAATCCATTGGTCTTGAGTAGGGATATACCGTACCCCTGAGATTGGGGGAATGACCAGACATTCAACTAAGTGATCACCTCTCTAGCCTCTCAACTCCAGTACACAATATACTACTTTATGTGTTTACCGAGTTGTAAATTGATATTTTGAAAATTGTTGAAAATGGAGCTGATGAGTATGTGGTACACTTGTGTATCAAGTTTAAATTCTATATCTCAAGTAGGCTATTTTATTTTTAAATAGAGCTGATAACTGCTTCAACTTTTGTACTACAGACGGCACGATTTGAGCATGTATACACATCAATTAGTAAGTTTATTTACTTGTGTAACGAGTTTTGACTCTATATTTAGAAAATATTTGAGAAATAAAATAACAACACTTGCAAATTACCGCCAGTATTAAAAACATCTATGCTTCTTTATATCTATGTATCTTTCATTATAAAAAATATGTGAGATATTGATTTGAAACTCTGTTCACAGGTGTAAAACATGCATAGTAACTTTTATACTAAGATTTGAATAAGTATCTGAACAATTTTTGAAAATAGACTAGATATGAAATTTGTATTGTTTTCATAGTACCGTTGAAAAAATCTCTGGATATACCATTTCTACTTTCAACCAATTTTTAATGTAATCTTAAAATGTGATATACTCTACCCATTTACTAGTTTATTTGTTACTAGTAAGCCGAGTTTCAAGTTAATAATTTGTAAATTTTTGAGACGAAAACCTGTAATAGATTAATATTTTATATGGATAGGAGGCAAGCTTATATTGTGGAGTGGTCCTTGGTATTACCTAAGTAGGACACAAATAGAAAAACACAATAAAATTACTAAAGTTTTGAAATATTTCATTAACACTGTTCACTTTACTCTCAATCAGTAGAGTATTTTACTAAGTAAACCTATGTATCTATTAAATTTTAACCTATAATGTTATCAACCATGAAATCAGTGCGAGTTGCCGGCTCTATTTTGTAGATGTTAAGTCAAAACTTGATATACTAGATAAAAACATATTACTTAACATGTATACTGAGCTTTAAATTGAAATCTCTTCTTAAATTGTTGAAACTAGAGCTGCTACAAACATAAAAGACGTTGCTAGTTAAAGTATGAATTGGGTCCATATTGAGTTAGCTTTCATATATATATATATACATTACAACCTCGTTTATCCGGACTAATTGGGACCGGAAGTGATCCGGTTAATCAAAAATCCGGATAATCCGAAATTATAGAAAGATAAATAAATATAAAATGATAACTTACCATTTATAAGTCATGAAAAAACACAATATTTACACAGTCATTCAATTTACACAATACAAGAAATTACACAATGTACTGTAAATGACGAAAAACATTTTATTTACACACCTGAAATATTTACACATGCTTTTATTTTCACAGGGTTTAGTTGTTATTTACAAAAAAGTCATTTATCTTCCTCTGTTTTAATTTGGTGTGACGTTTCAATACGTCTAACTTTTGGGCCATTGTAAGCACATTACGTTTTCGTTTTGTCACCATTTCCACGCACAAACGCAAACACACGAATATAAATAAATAGCAGTAACAACGCCCACCTTTAAATACTATGCCGATTCTCATTCACGTCCTCGATACTTCCGACTGGGGATGTGATGTGCCAACTGCCAAAAAAAAGAACGGTGGTTCCCAAAGCTGGCGGCACCGCTTTAAGATGTGACAAAATGTTCATATTTAGCCTACTTATTTACACCCTTGAGTCTTAGCAACCGGACAACAATAAAGTTGTAAAAATGACATGATGGTTTATGATGCGTTGTAAACATGCACCTGGTTTGTATTTATTTCACAGTTGTACATTTTCTTTAAGGACCGTTACAGGCATCGTCATTGTATTACACTTTCTAAAATATCAGGCATTCTTTTTTTTTTCCCGGTTTTTTAAAAATTCCCTGACTTTTCCCGGTCGCTAGACACCCTGAAATACTATTAACCGTATCCGATCAAAAATGTAAAGAAACTAAACACTGCACAGCACGATATGGTAATGATGTATTCCGGTCGCTAGCACGTTATAGACTACCCGCCGGCATAGACAATAGACAAGGTCACTGTCATGCCGCATCGGGGTAGGGGGATGGTGACGCAGAGGTCATTGCTCCTCCACTTTCTCTTCCCAGTGCATCAACAACCCGCCCTAATACCTCGAGGCGACACTGTAGTGTTGAGGAAATCACGTTTTTATAAACATTAATGTAATAGCAGATATTTCTTGTTGAAACTCCATATTCAAGGATAAAATAAAGCAAAAGCTTAAAGTTTCAAAATATTATAAATATTATTTAAAATATTATTCAAAATACAGTAATTATTAAAATATTTTGAAACTTTAAGCTTTTGCTTTATTTTATTCTTGATTAAATTTTTTATTTTTTGTTCCGGATAATCCGGACATCCAGTTGAATGAGGTCCGGATAAACGAGGTAGTACTGTGTATATATTCTTTGTTTTTCCATTATTTTTTTTTATTGAGCACGCCATTTAAGCCTTGCTACCGAATTAAAAAATTTAGAGGTAATTTTCTTATTCAACAACCTCAAAAACCGTTTTAATAAAAAATTTCGCCCAATAGAATTTGTTCTTTTTAA
Source organism: Aphrophora alni (assembly GCA_963513935.1). NCBI lineage: Eukaryota > Metazoa > Arthropoda > Insecta > Hemiptera > Aphrophoridae > Aphrophora > Aphrophora alni. Next base: position 26,672,822 of record OY740770.1, read on the forward strand.
ATTATATAATTTGTGTACAGAACATGTTTTACATGATACTTGTTTTACATAGCTGAACTCAGATTTTTAATACTAGAAAATTATATTTACACTAAAACGAACATTAGAGAAATAAATTAATGAAAATTGGATAAAAGAAAGAAGACATTGACTTTAAAAGGTAACATTCCTCGACTAATATACATAGTATAAAGTTGTGTGATGAGTCAAAAAATTGTGCTTTGTGTGAATATAACCGTTTTAAGACCCAAAAAATTTGTTTATTAAATGATCAACTGTATATCTATATCTGACATCTGTTGTATATACCCAAACGCATGAACCCAAATTTAATCAACTTTGGTATGTGTGTATATTTTGATTCTCTAGTTTTTGTGTGTGTAAGTCTGCAATTTCTTCGATAATTAAAATTTGTGGGATAAAACTGTCATGAGAAAAAACACAAACTTATACTTTTCTCAAAATATGCTCAAACAAAATGTATTGATCGTCATTTCTACAACAAAAATGTGAGTTTATTAGTTATCAGTAATAAGCCTAAAATTCAGCTGATATAAAAAATGTAATTTTTTTTAAATCGTCTCTACTAATTCCCATCAAATTTTAATGCGACATGAAAATTAATGACACAAAATTGCATGAAAATTCTTTTCAAAGAAAGTGTCAATGGTTCATTTCCACTTTTTGATGTACAACTATTGAATTGATAAATAAAAAATATGATATAAATTAAACAACTTCAACACTTTCAATAAATTCATAAAAATATGTTTCAATATGTCGGTATTATACTATTAAATTATTAAAGTTACTATTAATGTTTATGTTAGTCATATTCACAATCAATGTGAAACATTTTTATTTATAAAATCAACAAATAATCAAAACTACTTTTATAATGTAGGTAAATGTATTTTTTTAAACCGTCAAGGTCCATTCTTATCCTCGTTGTATTACTTGCGAATGGTATAAAATTTATATTGTACATAAAATGAATTTGAATGTTTTGCTCGATAATTCCTAAAGCAGCATTTTTTTCTGAGTGCAAATTTATGTTCTGATAACCCCTTTAGGGTTTAAAATAGAATATGATGAAAAATAATTTTCATGTTATTAGTCAGTCAAATTACCAAAAGTTTTAAATTACTAATTTTTGTAAAATCTATTTTACTGTCAATATATGCTTACAATAAAATTTTTTATCAAATCGGCCCACATGTTTTAGTTGTAGTGCATCACATTTAGACATTTTATTTGTACAGTATCTCAGAGGCTTCAAAATAAATACCTCATAAAAATCCAATGACGATTTTTTATAGTACTTGTTCGTTCTGCCTGTATTCCTTTAAAAAATATCTGTAATTGAATAACAAATAAAATCTATGGTAAAATATAAGAATAAGGTTAAAATAAAGAGAGAGAAAACCACAATATGTATTTTCTTGATATAAGTTTTTAGTTTATCAGTTGATCACTTTTATTAATTTTGTTATTAAATGATAAGGTACAATGGTTTTTGACCTATAATTTTAAAAAATAAATTACAATCACAATACAATTAAAACGTGATTGAGCGAGTTAACTGTATAAACCACTCATTTTAATGACTGATTTAGAAGTTCATAGGGACGGCATTACATTCTACGATCTTATTATTTTAACACAAGAAAATATACTGCAGGGTTGTTTAGTTTTGTTTTAAACATTAGTTTTAAATAAATATTGATATAATATTTTAAAGGCCTTAAGAAGTTAATAATTTTAGTATTTGTTATTACATTGTGAACTATAAAGAGAGCAGCCACTAAAAACTATACAACATATAGTGTTTATCAGTTTTGTGCACCATTGTAAGCTGGATTGGTAGTGTATGGTCATCACAGACTGTACTTTTAGAAGGGCAGAGGCTATGCACACAGACAGTATGGATTGATAGACATTTTAGAAAAGATGTATATATTAAATGTACTATCAAAAAATGTATGAAGTAAAATTTATTATCCAAATTAATAGATAATTCCGATTCAGTTGTGTTTAATGAAAACCTTTACAATGTATAGTAATATAAAAATATTAGAATTAAACATAATTTAATATATAATTATGATAATTTTTTATGTTATCACCATACAACTTTTTTGTCTGGACTTTTTATGATGTAAGAATAGCGGGTCATCTGTTATCATGCATGCTTATATTTTTTAGTGCACTATTTATTTACTTTATTTTTATGTATATATTAACTTAACTATTTTCAGAAATATGTAATAAATGATTTTACACTGTCAATATCTTTCATTCGATCAAATGTTATATTTAAAAAATATGTATACATTATTTTATAATTTCTCTGATTCGCTATACACTCTGAAATTATAGATTTAAACGGAAACAATATGAAAGAAGCTGGTAAATTTTGGGAAGATATGTGGAAAAAAGTCAGGAATTCAAGTAGCCAGTGTTGATAGAGATCCTGTTAGTATGTATACATAAGCTGGATGTTTAAAATTCTTAATGATATTAATTAACAGCATTTTAAAATAGTTTTGGCATTAGAGCATATAAATAAACAAGAAAATATGGCATAGAGTTGTTTGAGTGTGCGGCATGCCATATTGACGATTTTACCATTTCGTTGTATAACTGGTTTGTTTTTGTTTCAATGTTTAATGTTAAATTTAATCATTTATTATTTTACTTTCGTACAGGTTTTTGACTTATTAGCAGACAAAGCAAAACTAAGAGTATTAGAAGATGGCAAAAACGTAGTTCAGATTGTAGGTTTGACAGATAAATGTGTGGACTCTGTAGATCAAGTGTTAAAAATTATTCAACATGGAAATGCGTCCAGGTAATTTAAAATTAAATGATGTTTTCTTTTAAATAAAATGGACACAACAATAATAATTACAGGTTATACTTTAATGTCTTTGGTTTTTTTAATTTTTTAAAATTATTTTTGTGTGATTTATTATCACCAGAATTTGTCAAAAGTCTCTATACAAACATACAAGTAGTTTATTTACTGCTTATTGTGTAATATTTAATAATGAAATTTAATGAAGTTCACAAGCTACAAAATGTGTTTGAGATTTATTGTATATTGACAATCTGTCTCTTCAATCAAGCAAAGTGTGCAAGTTATCACTCATTTTCATACCATACAGTACAACCTCGTTTATCCGGACTAATTGGGACCGGAAGTGATCCGGTTAATCAAAAATCCGGATCATCCAAAATTATAGAAAGATAAATAAAACAAAATATAAAATGATAACTTACCATTTATAAGTCATGAAAGAACACAATATTTACACAGTCATTCAATTTACACAATACACGAAATTACACAATGTACTGTAAATGACGAAAAACATTTTATTTACACGCCTGAAATATTTACACATGCTTTTAATTTACACAGGGTTTAGTTGTTATTTATAAAAAGTCATTTATCTTCCTCTGTTTTAATTTGGTGTGACATTTCAATGCGGCCCTGTATATACGATTCAATGCGTCTAGCTTTTGGGTCATTGTAAGCACATTACGTTTTCGTTTCGTCGCCATTTCCACGCACAAACGCTAACACACGAATATAAATAAATACAGTAGCAGTAACAACGCCCACCTCTAAATATTATGCCGATTCTCATTCACGTCCTCGATACTCCCGACTGGGGATGTGTTGTGCCAACTGCCAAAAAAAAGAACGGGGGTTCCCAAAGCTGGCGGCACAGCTTTAAGATGTGACAAAATGTTCACATTTACTGATTTACACCCTTGAGTCTTAGCAACCCGACAACAATAAAGTTGTAAAAATGACATGATGGTTTATGATGCGTTGTAAACATGCACCTGGTTTGTATTTATTTCACACTGCCATGCCGCATCGGGGTAGGGGGTTAGTGACGCACAGGTCATTGCTCCTCCACTTTCTCTTCCCATCGCATCAACAACCTCGCCCTACTACCTCAAGGCGACACTGTAGTGTTGAGGAAATCACGTTTTTATCAATATTAATGTAATAGCAGATATTTCTTGTTGAAACTACATATTCAAGGATAAAATAAAGCAAAAACTTAGTTTCAAAATATTATAAATATTATTCAAAATAATTATTAAAATATTTTGAAACTTTAAGCTTTTGCTTTATTTTATCCTTGATTAAATTTTATATTTTTTGTTCCGGATCGATCCGGATAATCCATATATCCGGTTGAATGAGGTCCGGATAAACGAGGTAGTACTGTATTTTCATCCCAATTGCTAAAGATGAGCTAACTTCATTTTTCATATATTGCTCATAATAAAAATTGTCAACTAGGAAATATAACTAATACAAAATAATACAATCATAATAAATTAGACAGACGCAGAGAAAAAATCTTGACTATCAGACACTTAGATAAAAATTAAAATACAATCAAATGCATAAAATAAATTAGAAAAACCTATTATTGTGTAAAAAACAAATACAAAATGTGTGTACAAAATATATGTATTTAAAATTATTACTTCTCTTAAAATTATTAAACAAAATAATAATTGATCCTGAAGAGAAGAGAATTGTTACAAGAATTTCCCCAGAGTGCAATTTCATAACTTTAAAATGGATGTACAAGGACATAATAGACAGATTTCATTGTTGCTAAGTAAAAAATCTTATTCAGTCTGCTAAGGGATGATTCAGTCCTGATGATCCCTCGTTAATTACTGTGTGTCCGTATATAAATTCCAAACCACCTTTTGTCGATTTGGTTTCCAAGATACTGTGTCATTCTACCTCGATTATGGCATTACCATTCAAAAGAATATTGGTATTATTCAAGTCTGTACTACTGGTTTGAACTTGAGCCCTAAATTAGAAAAATATTGAGCGGTGAAACTATTCTCAATTCATAAGTCTTTCTAACTGCAATTACTATCTCTCGTAGTACAGTTGTGTTATCAGCATACATTATCAGTTCTCCCTGATTAATAACTTGGGGAAAGTCAATCAATCAATCAAATATTTTATTTGTTGTAGACAATTTACAATTGTATAACAAACGTCAAAACATAACATTATATAGTACTTTACAATAAAGGTTATTTAAAAATTAACATATTATTATAACAAAGCAAAATTAAGTTACAGAGATAGCAATGACTATTCATACTCAGAGATAGTGTTCATTCACCCTCACCTAGCACTGACAAACATCATTCATAAGCAAGGGTCATATCAAAAAACACAACCAAATTCAATCAGCACAACCATATACATCAATCAACCATCAACTTAAAATTGAGTTTTTACACAAAGAGAGACATTCAAACAAACAATTTTTACAATAAATCAATTATTATACAATTTAAAAATCCAAGACTGTCACAAAATATACCATACCAAAACATAATTAAATCGTTTAAATTACATCAAGTCCTTTATATAAATAAAGGAAACAATAAATCAATTATAACAACAGGGCAACACATAAAACATTAAGATATTAAAATAACATACCAGGTATAAATATATATTAATACATTTTCATAATAAATTAACAATTTCAGATGCCCATAAATATACCTTATATTTTAATTGTGTACTAATTTAACGTATTTGATACAAACGTGTTGTCCAAAACATGGAGTCTCCACATACCCTTGTCAGTGCCCCACAAACTCCTCCACAGAATAACAAGATCCAGACAACAGCAGTCGTCTCAGTCTGCCTTTAAAACATGAATAATCGTTTATCTCTAGCAAGTCTGGAAGAAGGTTATTCATAAATAGCGCCCCAGCCTGCGAAGGTAACTTACTAAATAAATTTAGCCTGTGCTTTTTACCCTGATATTTGCAAGCCATTCTAGTATGGTAATCATGCAAATCCCTATTTTGAATGTGCTTACACTTAAATTTAAAATAAAGAATTGTTTCAAATATATAAATGGAAGGTAGGGTGAAGATCTTAAACAATTTAAATGTTTCTTTGCATGATTGAAATTTAGAAAGTCCTCCAATTATCCTAATGGCTTTTTTTGGAGAACAAATACTCTAGTCACATTCTGGAGTGAGGAATCTCCCCACAAAACGATTCCATATTTTAGAAAAGGATATATCAACCCGTAGTACGCTGTTGTAAGAACCTGAGCATTACAATATTGTTTCAGACTTCTCAGCTCAAAGAGACCACTACTAATTTTAGCACATATATAGTCTATATGATTTCTCCATGACAGTTTATTATCAATGAAGAGACCCAGGAATTTTGTTGAAGATACTCCATTTAGTTCATTATCATCCAACCTAATATTAAGTTTTGGATTAATAGATTCTTTTAGATTGAAATGTATATAATTAGTCTTACTAGGGTTTATAGATAACCCATTGCAACTTAGATATTGTCTAATAGCATTAATTTGTGAGGAAGCCCTCACATTCAATGTTGTGTCGTCAGCAAACTGAATTAGTTTATCCACATGTACTGATGAAATACCATTTACATAAATCAAAAACAATATTGGGCCAAGCACTCAACCCTGAGGGACACCACTTGACAACTCTACTTTGTCAGATAATTTACCCGCAACAGTAACCTGTTGAGTTCTATTATTTAAATATGATTTTAACCATGACAATGGTTGTCCTCAAACACCTATTTTATCACATTTATCAAGCAATGATACAAAGTCCACACAATCAAAAGCTTTAGAGAGATCCAAAAACACACTCAAAACTTTATGCTTACCATCCAAACTCTCAACAATATATTCTATTAACTGGACTATAGCATCTATAGTAGATTTTCCTTTTTGAAAACCAAATTGGCCTTCATACAGGATATTACACATTTGCAGATGGTTTAACAACTTCTCCAGAAACAATTTCTCGAAAACTTTACTAAACACAGGTATAACAGATATAGGCCTGTAGTTATTTATATCCTTTACATTACCTTTTTTAAGCAGAGGTGTTACCTTAGCTAACTTCAATCTAGATGGAAACATTCCAGTGGAGAAAGATGAATTTATCAAAACCGAGAGAGGCTCAGAAAGTTCTTCGACACACTGTTTAATGAGCCATGTACTAAGCCCATCAATATCCATGGTTTTTTTATTCTTCAATGACCTAACCACTCGGGATACGTCACCAACACTCGCAGGCGAAAGAAACATCGGACTTTCATTTTTTCTAACATCATCCACAGAAAAATTAAAACCCTCAATAAAATTTTTACTAAATAATGAATTAAAACACTGAGCAATACTAAAAGGATCAGAGTAGTCTGTGCCCTCAATAGAAAGGGTAATATCTTTGTTAATTTTTTTAGTTTGATTCCGCTGTTCGTTAATAACCTTCCAAATAGTTTTACTTAAATTTTCTGATTTAATAATTTGTCTACTGACCTCGTAAGATTTTGCAGCAGAAATCATGCGTTTATAAATTTTTTTGTATGTTTATAGAATTCTTTAATTTCTAAACTTTTTGCCATTTTACAATTTTCATAAAGACTTTTCAATCTATTTCTTGAAATAAGGATGCCTTTAGTAATCCAGTTAAGACGCTTAGTCCTATTACGGATCTTTATATGTTTTATAGGACAAGCTATGTTCAAAAAGAAGACAAATGAGTCAAAAAAATAATTAAATTTGTCATCCGTATTCTTCAGATGGTTGAAATTATTCCATCTCTCTGCTCTCTATGAGTTGGGGTTTCAAAGTTTTCTCAGGAATACCAGTCAAAATCTCAATTTCCTGCGCATAATGGTCCGATAGCCCAGACCAAACAATCTTCACCGAAAAACCTTCCCCAGGGAAATTAGTAACCACATTATCTATTGCTGTTGCAGAGGATCCTGCCACCCTGGTCGGAGAGTTCACACACCACTTCATACCATGAGATGCCAAAATATCTCTCAATGTGTTTGCTACCCTTGTTTGTCTAAGGACATCAATATTAAAATCCCCGACAATAATAAACCAACACTTCTTTTTAAACAGATTATGCAACAATACATCCAAGTTAACAAAAAAAGTTTCCAAGTCCCCTGTTGGAGCTCTATACAGACCTACTATAACAATCTCAATATCCTTACTTATGATATTTACACATGAAATTTCAAAATCTTTTTCCACAATTCTATTATGCATAATTTCAGATGGTGTGCAATTAAATTTAACATTTGCAAAAACGGCAACACCACCTCCTTTAAACAAGGATCTATTGAAACTATTTATTAGATTATAATTTAATAAATTAAAACAACCTATAGTGTTATTATTGAACGCATGCTCTGTCACAACAAATACACTTGGCTCATATTCAGCACAAAACATATTTAGCTCGTTTATTTTATTTGTAGCAAATTGAGCATTTTGGTGCACAATTCGCAAGCATCCCATAATATTTTGGGCACATTGTTTTATCCTAAAAAACCATCATGTAAAATTTTATTCACAATAATTGTGTTGGAAATATAGTTTATGATGGCATTTCTAACTATAACCTTACCAGATTTATTTAGATGGTGGCCATGAGATGTATAAGAACTTCTTTTTAATTTTGTAAGGTTTAATAGTTGTACATGATTTAAAGTAGAGGCCAGTACATGCAATTTTAAATTGTGTCGATAAATCAAGTCGTTTTTTGATACATCATCAAATACGTAAGGTACTGTTGATAAAATCACATTTGTATGTTGTGTACATTCAAGTGCATTCTTTACACATCTCAAAGCATCATCAGATACCCTATTACTATTATAACATAAATCATTTGTACCACCCAATATCACTACAAAATCGTTCTTATTAAAATTTGTATAGCTAGTGTTGATGTCCTGCAGAACATAAGTCATTTTAGCATTTGTTTTGAACACGCTTGAAACAATCATGTCTCGTGTAGTTCTCTCCTGTAAAAGTTGACAAATCCCCCTGGCATGGCTGTCTCCTAGAATGCTGATTCTGTGTTTCTTCTTCACTGATGTTGGAATGTGATGCTCAGTCACACCAAATGATTCTGTTACTTTTTTTCTGTGTTTTTGGTTGTTTCTATTAGCTTCATTAAATTCTTCTGTTCCATTACATCAAAGTCATTGATGTAAATAAGGAACAGCAGTGGTCCCAAAACTGATCCCTGTGGAGTACCATCATTATTTGATGAAAATTAGACTTAACCTCTTTAATTAGTCCCTAGGTCAAAGCAACTACCTATAGTATATTGCATACTTCAACAACTTGTTCTTTGTTAGTAATATATGATTTTATTTAGTCAAAACATCTACCGTCAATCCCGTAGTTTGTTCTTACATAACGTAAGTTAAGTTCTTATAAACTTAGTTTACATAACCCGATTCGATCTTTTCATTCAGATCAAAAATTACTAATCTGTTTTCATCATGTCCAATACATTTTATAATTCTAATTATGTACAAAAATCATGATGTTCAATCACAGCTTTTAAGATACAGCAAATCGTTACATTTAGATTTTAACCTTCTCCCAAGTGAGTTCCACTCAAATTATTAATTTTTTCTATGATAATGTACATTTTTGAATATTCTTATAGTAGTTATTTTTTATTTTATTCACATTCTTAATTATTTTCATTCTTAATGAACCACCTTAGTTCTTCATTTTATTCAGTTGTGGGGATTAATATTTGTTGCAGAACATCAGGACAGACTTCAGCAAATTCTAATTCTTCTCGATCGCATGCAGTTTTTCAAATAGTTCTAAGAACAGCAGGTGTTCACAAAATTCATGGCAAATTCTCCCTTATTGATTTGGCAGGCAATGAGCGAGGAGCAGATACATCTTCTGCTAACAGGCAAACACGTAAGTATTCAATACATTTATGTATACTTTTGTTTAGTTTGACAGTGCAAACGAATAACAGCATACATGGTGAAAAGGGTATTCTAGCCAGGGTCATTGTTTTACATGTTGTTCACATTTATATATAAAGAGCAATCAAAAAGTAAGTTACGTTTTAATTTACAGCTATTTGGTAACAATGGTTAAACTTCTGTAAAATTTTTGTGATCCTATTGTTGACAAATACAAGTAATAATGTCGCATCAATTGGAAGTTTCATTCTTATAGGAAATCTGTGCTGTTACTCTTTTCCTAGTGTAATCGCACTAAAATTCGTTAGCAGTTAATTGAAGTTTACGGTGAAAAAGCTTTTTCTCACCAGGCCATTGCCAAGGGGTGCAAGTTGTTTGAAAATGGGTGCAGCGAAATTGAAGATGAGTGTAAGCAAGGAAGTGTAACTTTTCTCTACCTGGTGAATTTAATAAAATAAATTTATTATTGAATTAATCTCTTTTTAAAAATTATTGGCCGCCATTCTGTGACTCTTTAAGGAAAATATACTTGTAATCATAAACAACTACAGATTTTGGAAATACTATAATTTCAGTACTGTTCAGTATTTCTGCAACTTCTATGGAAACATGCATTTACATTTTATTCTTGTAATCTAACATACACAACAAATTGAATTTAATATGATGGAGGCTCTCCTAAAAAAAATGACAAATCTTAATAATAATTCTTATTTATCTTTTCATTTCATTAGATTTATTTTTCATTGTGGGAGACAATAAAATTGCATACAAGTCATAATTATTATATAGGCTACATTACAAGACACTTAACAAATTACATATATAAGCACATTTTAAATCTTTACAATAATAAGTTATAAATCATTACAATCAAAACTATGAACAATTTTGTACCAAGGTAGAGTCAGTACAATCGAACTTGGATAATTCGAACCTCAAGGGATCAGTAAAAAAATTCGAATTATCCAAAAATTCGAATTAACAAAGTTCTTTCAAAAGGGTAAGAAAATACTCAAACTTTAAGTTTTCACAAAAAGACCTCTTTATTAAAAATAATTTTACATAGATTTTTAACAACTTAACTGCTTATATTATGTACAACCTTTACACAATGGTATCCATTCAACAAAACACCTTAACGGACATAATAAAATAGAGTAACTGTCTCGTGAATAACCTCAAAAGATTAAAATGATAAAATAAAACTAACATGTACAATTCATCTATTTAACTAGCAAGTTGTAGAATCCTCTACAAGATTCTGTAAAGATCGGTTACAAAATATCGATCAATTATCTTATTTAGTAAAATGCACCGAATGCCAAGTGAATTCCTTCCGTTTGGTATTTCTTTGGTTAGACACAAATATCTCGCGATCTATGACACACAGAACAATTTGTAAACCACAGATAGAGAGAGGAAGGTGTGATCTAGAGAACAGTGTTTTTGTCGAACTGTTTGACAGAAAAAATAGATTTGTGATCATGTGGGAAAAATTGGCATCGCTTTTACTAAAAACAGCACAGTTCAAATCTTTGATTTTACGCATAAAAACTATGCGAACTTCAGCATTTTTTAGAATATTATTTATAACGTTTTGTAGTATTTTTTGCATGATTATGCTTCTACGTAACATTAGCTTTCCAACGGTATTTTATTTATTGCGATTGGACGATTCTAAGTGGGTGAAATGTTGAATTGCAAAATACGTGTTTTCCGGTCGTTAGACTAAACCATGCATTAAAAATCGACCCGCTAGCGGGTTGAATAACCGTCGGAGGATTAATGGTTTTTCATTTGGGCAATCACAATTTTTGTCCTATTTCTATGAAAATATGGAGAAAAAATTTATTTATAGCCTACTTAGTTCATATCAAACGGCTTAAGTAAAATTAATTTTTTTAAAAAAATTGCTGCTGATTTCAATCAGTTTTTGTTAATTTTATTTATGTTTATGAATAACAAAAATAGTTGAATTTGACTTTAAATGAAAGAGCAGTTCAACCTTATACAACATAAAACTTCTTTATTATTTTTAAAATATTGAATAACATGTGCTTTTTACTTTCTCACATAGTAAGAGTTTTTTTAGAGAAAATTCTTTGAAACAAAGTGATGTCTGCCTGTCATATGTGAAGTGGTCTACAGTCCAAACATCTGGTCACATTTGATATTTGGGCATAGATTTTTTTATAACTCAAAATTGGCTTTAATGATTTTGATTGTGTATAGCCGCCAAAGATCCAAACAAAACGATTTATTGGTGGCCATTTCTCCAAAATTGTCAGTCCTAAAATTACCAGGAAGAAACCAAAAATCACCTGTTTGGGCTCTTGTAAAATATGTATTTTTTCAAGATCATTTCTACTAACTTCATTCAAATTTAAGTGAATTGTGTGAATAATAACCCAAACCCGTGCAAAATCTGAACTAAACAAAATTGTAGTTCAGGAATAATTAAAATTTAAATAATTAACAGCCGCTGTCATTAAAAAAAAACTCAATTTTAGTCGAGCATCATTAATGCTGATGATATGTGTATAGCACAAGCGAAGCAAGTTAGAAGTTTTTTAAATATTTTTTAAGGACTCTCTGTGGTTCATTTTCACTCTTTGATTGACAACTACCAAACTAACATTTTTGGTATAATTAGTTTTGAAGATAGGGAAGTTAGAAAGTTGTGTAATGTTTTTGTGTTGCACTATTTCTTTGTTTTAGGTTAGTTTATATATTTATTTGTAATTTATTTTCTCAGTATCTTTTTTGTTTTGATTTCAGGAATGGAAGGAGCTGAAATTAATAAATCTCTATTAGCTCTGAAAGAATGTATTAGAGCTTTGGGTAGAAACAGTTCCCATTTACCATTTAGGGCCAGTAAACTCACTCAAGTATTGCGAGATTCTTTCATTTTGGAAAAATCTAAAACATGTATGGTAAGCGTCCTGTGTTTAAATCATAATGTAATTTTATTTATTATTGTTTTACAGACAAGTTCTATCTTCATTAAAAAAATCAGGAAGCCTTCATCTAAAACACTTGTTTTAATGACATGTGTTGGAGTATATAAACTGAACTTGATTTTGGAGAACTACTGTGACAACAAAATGGCCAACTTTATTTACAACTCTAATATTTTGTATATTTTACATAAAGGTCTGAAACATTTTCATTTCACATTGTGTATACAGAAAAACTACAGTTTTAAGTTTCTGCAAATTACATTTTTGGGATTATACAATTTTCCTAGGCATTCCTGGTATATAGCCTATGATTTAAATTTACTGATTCCTGCAATTAGTGATGTATATTTTTTCATCTTCTCAGATTTTATAAATACCTGATACCAAAAATCGTATAGAAATGCTATATTTGTGAGTAAAACTGAACTTATTTGTTTTTTGTTGATAACGGTTAAGAAAAGTGGAAAACCTCAAGGTATTACAAAGACAAGAATAACAAGGAATAGCCTAGTTTTCCCAGATCCATTAAATAGATTGTGCTTGTATTAAATATTATAATGTAAGGAGGGAAATTTTTTTTTTTTGATAATTGTGATGAAGTAAGTTTTATTTTCAAAAAAGTTTTTAAAACTAAATATCTAATATGGGGGTGCTATCTCTTGCTCGTTAATTTATGAACACCATAATAATGAATTAATTTATAAATTTGTTTTTAGATTGCAATGATCAGCCCTGGCATGAGTTCCTGTGAACACTCATTAAACACTCTGCGTTATGCAGATAGAGTCAAAGAACTTGCTGCCTCTGATCCTACCGCAGAGAGTAAAGCAGCACTTGGTTCTGCTTCTGATGAGGATTCACCAGTTGACCACCAGAGGGTTCCTTATCATAACATTGAATCATTTGAGGATAGTGACCTAGCCACATTACGCTCTCTCAATGTAAGTTAAAGTTCTTAGTACCACTAATTGCTTATCAAATAGATCTTATCTTAAATTAATATCGATGTAGTTTCCACAGATAATGAAGCATTTGTCATAATAGGGCACTAATTTTTATTTCAGAATTATATAAAACCCCATGCTTCATAACCATTACCAGCTCTCTTGTGTTTATTCAACTTTATAAGCATTTTCGGCTTCAACCTAATTACATAAAGTTCAAATGATACATCATATTTTATAGATAACCATCCTTGTCATGTGACAAGAACATTAGAAAAGTGATGAAAATATGAACCATCTGACTATAAGACTCCACTTACCAAATCATCAATAATACATATGTCTGTTCCTGTAGTTTCTTATATTCTAAATCCACTTAGGTAAACATGATCTGCTGTAATTTCATCTGTACTTTGCAAATAAATGATAAAGGTCAACATGCATGTGCGTAGCAAACATACAATTTTCATTTGATTTATTTTCTCTTACTGAGGATAAAACACAGTGGCAAAAAATAGTTAATAAATAATAGCTTGTATAAACATTAGCTTAGATTTAAAATACAATTATAATACAAAGTAAACAAACATACAGGAGGTATAGCAGATATAAACATAACAGTAATAATATATCAGTTGAAACAACATATAAATAACAGTTATTTTTATTGGAACATTAAAATTTAGATTATCATAATGTGGGCCAAAGAAACTCCTTGGTCAATTAGCAACTGCTAATTTAGTTTTAGATATGACTTTTTTTTTTTTTTTTTTTTTTTTTTTTAGAATTACTCTTTACTTAAAATTACTCCATAATTTATGTGAGATGAAATAGGGCTAAAGTATCCTATCTTCAAAATAGTTACTGAGCCGATTTCCTTCATAAAAAAAAAAAAATAAATAAATAAAAAAAAAATTTATATAGCTCATTAGTATGGCCCTTCCAAGTGAGCTCCTAGAAATGTTATCGATGAAAGTACCTCTATTATGTTTTCATCTAATACTGTATAAGGTAAATAAAAAATTGTATCCTTTTCAAATAGACTTTGTAATAAGTTATATTGTATTTAATTATTATTTCCACCTGACAGTTAATTTCAAGTGGAAACAACAAATTTTAATAATTGCTACATAAATTTTTCAGAAATTTTAATGGAAAGATTTTATAGAAAAGTTCAATAACATAATAATACAAACATATCAGAAGAATAAATAATAAACTACAAGAATTATTGCTAGTATTAAGAAAGCAGTCTGAGGTAATACCAAACCTTTTTAATTATCTTCAAGAATAGATATTTAAACAACTTTCAACATCATTCATTTGGACTTAAGTAAATATATAGATTTTATTAGTATCAAAAAATTGAACTTTAAGAACTTTTAATATTAATAGTATTAAGCTGATTTGTGAATTTTAAGATATATGTCCATAATTGTATAATAATTGCACATTTAAAAAGCCAAATCCGAAGACCCGAGAATAAAGAGAAATTTAAACAATTGAGTTGTTGTTATTAGTTAACCATTATATATTTTTTAAAGTAAACGTGCTAGAGCAAGACCCAACTTGGCTAAAATAATAATAATAATTGTGTCTTATTACAAAATTTTATTATTCTTCTAGTTTTTATATGGTTCCTTCTTGGATCATTATTTCTTTTTAAATCTAGTTCTTTAGCTATAAGAAATAGACTAAGTATTCTTACCTGTGTTATAATAGTAATATTATATATGAATCAGATATGGGTTTGCAAGGTTGGGATAATATTTTAACAATATTTGATAAGTTGGGTTGAGTTCCTGTTTGAATTGTTCAATTCTGATGAGTTAAGTTTGTATGGATAAAAGAGACGCAGGCTTACCTTGGAAAGTGATCCAAGGCAAGCCTGTCTCCTTTTGTTTAAGATTCGATTTTTTAAATATTAGATGTTTTGCTCAATTCCAATTAAAAATTTGAAGTTGGTATATCTCTATAGGCACCCTAATTATGTCAATTTATTTACTAACAAAATTTGTAATTTAACAACTGTGGCTATCTGGTTGTCGAAACATCATCAATGATTCTATAGTAATAAATTATTTATTAGATAAAAACTAATACAACTTCTGTCTACAATGTGAATGTAATTTGGTTAGATTATCATTTTATATAATCATAAGAATTTATTAATTTGAAATATATTTCAATTCTTAATTTACCCAATGTTCATACATTATTTATATAAGGTATTTTAACTTTCATTTTAAGGAAGGAGAGATTTCTGCAGAAATGCTTACATTTCACGAAGCTGTAACTGAATTACAAAAACAGGAAGATGATGTCTTAGACAGTCATAAAGCTTTACTGGAATCTAATCCTACATGGTTAGAGCGCCATGTTAGACTTCTGTCTGCGACTCGGGAAGTTGATTACGACCAGGACGGTAGGAGATTTGCAACTGTTGTCAAAAATTTATTAATACTTCCAGTTATTTACACTTTATTATTTATCTGGTTGTACTCTGTCAAATATTGTGAGGCACATAATAGGGATACGGGTGATAATTAATTTAGTGCAATGCAATTATCAATACTGATTCACTTTAATTTAAGGAACTGATTTTAATTGTAGGAAAATTGCTATTTAAAATTTTATACTTTTAATAATTCTGCTTTGTATTTTTTTTTTTAAATAGAGAACGTCTAATGATAATAAAAAGTGTTTTTCTTGCACATACATAATAATGAATAACACATCAGTGTATAATGAAAAAACAATCAAAAATCTGCCAACAATAATAATCATGGAAATAAGCCATCGAAGTGGTTGTCTTTTACATAGTAACTTAAGTATATTAACTTAGGTTAACTGTTCTAAAATCCAATTATTTAGATATCTAATTATCTGGATATTTATTTAATATAACCAAAATAGTATTAAAATAACCAAATCTTGTTAATAACTTGTAGTTTTAAGGAATTATATTTTAATAAAATATCCAAGAGTACAGCAAAGCAAGGAGAATAAAGAAATGTTCTTAAGGCTCTGCTCCACCTCCGCCATATTGGATTCATCTCCTATAAGAATAATGCTACACTTGAGCAGTTGTGCTGGTGTCAATTTTCATCTGAGAATTATCATTTAAAGATCATGTGAATGTGAATGTTTCCCTTTTTAAAAAAATTGGCATATAATCATTAGTGGTTGAACAATGAAGGGGACATTTGTAAATCGATTTTCTATTTCACTATTTTTTTGTGAGTCAATGAATAATATTTTCGAAAAATCTAAAAAAGGAAAACGCTCAGTGTTTATCTATTACAATAAATAATACCGAAGTGTCTAACTTAAAAATTAGGGCAGATACAAGAGATTAAATGGAAAAATATACCCATGAGTACAAGGCTGCCCTCACGTGGATTGAAAGAGAACTACCCAGGCGCGGAGGAATATAGCTTTAATGTTTCATAATATTACTAAAACTAATAACACATTAGTTCTTAAAATATTACATAGTTACATAATATTTTATATGTACATAATATTACATAATTTGGTATTTTACATAATGCCAAATATAACCATTAATATAAACTCTTTTTGCTAAACATTTGTAATTCATTTGTTTCTTTACGTTATTACTCACGTTAATCAAAATTACTAGACAATTCGACGTTGCAATTATTAAACCATTTCATTGTGTGACGAGTAATATTCATTACATATACATTTGTTTAGTTACTGCGATTTCTTTTATGGTAATGAATACTGAAAACGTTTAGACTTTTTTATTCATTGCTTGTGAAACTCCTACATCAGAGACTATGAAATGTCAACTGATCCTACCTACTATACATGTAATGTGTCACCATTTTCTGTGGCTTTGTACGGTTTTGTGAATAGTTGGACAAGTTCGGTTTTCAAAAGAGTTGGTTGCATTTTTTAAAGATTCTAAGTAAAAGAAAATATTGATGTAAATTATGATTTAAAATTTTTTTTTTTAATGAGAATAAATAGTTTATTCTTTGATGCGTTTTTAGTTCTTTCTATATGCAAATCTATGTCTTATATTATAAATATCTTTAATTTGCCATTTTTATTTCTAATAACTAAAATGTAATTTTATTCGTAATACAGAGTTGATCTATTTTTAAATCTATAACATTAAAGGTTAGTAAGTATTTTATCAAACTTAACTACAACTATCAAGTTCATAGGCAACTCTATATGCCTGCAGAGAGATATATATAGTTGCAGAGAGAAACTAGTGCCAATTTGTATTGTGGACTCTAAGCACGGATCGAAGATAGAGAATTTTTTTTTTTAATGACGACTATTAGAAAACAGAATTGTTCGAAAAGTTATCAAAATTCTATACAACCTGTTTATTGCCTGAAATTATTGACCCCAGACACAGGAGAAGCATGTCCATCAGAGAACTACATTATATTGTAGAAAAAGAGGAGAGAATTAAAAATAAGAAACAAATAAAATATTTTTTATGTCATTTAAGAAGCCCACTTGGGCGTAGCACCAATGATTTAATTTGGTTTATAAGAAAGTGGTATTATCCAATTTCAAATATGTTAGTAAATTATTTCCAGAGTCATAAATTACGTATTCAAAATCACTGTAATAAAAAAGGTTTAGGCCCAAAAAGATAGATATTTTCTCAGCTTTTTTTTGGTTTTTAGGGGCGGCTATTATTGGACACGGATATATGTTGAATATGTTTATTAATTTAAGATCAACATTGTAAAATTCATATTGCAAATCAGTTTTATCGAAATCGTTTGAAAAACAAAACAAATATTTGCTATCCTATTTTTTTGGTGTGTTTAATATTCCAAGATTTTGATCACAGAAGTTAAAAATTGCAATAAAATATTATTAGTAAATTTTTAAATCAGCGTAACAAAAACATGTAGAAAAATAATATGAATAAAATTAGTTGTAAAACAAAAATGTTGAAATTGTTGGCCGTCTTATGTTTGAGGGTCAGTATAAATCCTAAATAAAAGAGGTTATTAAATTAGAAATTATTATGATATTAGAAATCAGTTTGATTAAAAATCGGTCGAGTAAAAATATAGTAATGTTTCTCTGCTATCTTATTTTTGGAGGTCTGGTATACATTATAACTAGAATCCAATGAAAAATATTTGTTTTTGTTTTACAAAATAAATGTGAAAGTCCCACTTAAAGTTTGATATTAAATTGCTAATAGGCAATTAAAACTTGCACACAGTAGAGTGATTTGGATTCATCTAGCTAAATGGGTAACGAAACACTATACTCCCTCCCACGATAAATTTCCTTTTCAGGAGGCAATAGGGCAAGCTGGATTATGCCGTACCAGGGTTTCCCCTTTTTATTTCCCTGTCAGGAGGCAGAGCTGTCTTCTTATCTTGGGCTGTACTGATCTCTGTGAAAGGGGCAGATGGCTAGGTTTCTTCCTCAGTGAATAAACAAAAACGTGTATGAGGTTGAACAGGGCACCCTGTGGCGTCCCTCAATTCCTTTGTATTGTCAACAAGTGTTCAGAGATGGCTCCCTGAGGAGGAATGAAGTGCTGGTTGGTGGTCTCCGTAGATAAATGAAGAGAAGTCTGGTGGGTGGCTCCTTGAGGAGAAGTAATGCCTAGTGGTGGTCTCCTTGGAGAAAAGTGTGTGGTGGTGGACTCCCTGGAGAGAAGTAGTGTGGTAGTGGTCTCCCTGGAGAGAAGTAGTGTGGTAGTGGTCTCCCTGGAGAAAAGTAGTGTAGTGGTGATTCCCCTGGAGAAAAGTTGTGTGGTGGTCCCCCTGGAGAAAAGTAGTGTAGTGGTGATCTTCCTGGAGAAAAGTAGTGTGGTGGTGGTCCCCCTGGAGAAAAGTAGTGTTTTGGAGGTCTCCCTGGAGAAAAGTAGTGTGGTGGTGGTCCCCCTGGAGAAAAGTAGTGTGGTGGTGGTGGTGGTCTTCCTGGAGAAAAGTAGTGTGGTGGTGGTCTCCCTGGAGAAAAGTTGTGTGGTGGTGGTCCCCCTGGAGAAAAGTAGTGTAGTGGTGGTCCCTCTGGAGAAAAGTAGTGTGGTGGTGGTCTTCCTGGAGAGAAGTAGTGTGGTGGTGGTCCCCCTGGAGAAAGTAGTGTAGTGCTGGTCCCCATGGTGAAAAGTAGTGTGGTGGTGGTCTCCTAGGTGAGAAATGAAGTTTGAAAGTTTTTGCACCCTACGTTTACAAATTTCAGCTTATTGTTCTTTGTCAACATGTACTAATACATGATTTTACCAGAGTATTATAATGAAAACCATTATTATTGGATTCTTTTTTAAAAAGAAAGCCTAGCTTTAGGTGCCTAAAATTGTAACTCTTATATGAATTAATATTTTATAATGATAATAACAAGTATCATTGAAAATGGTCTGCTTTGTGACGTCAAAATTATAAAAAAAATTACTCTTTATTTTAAAATTAAATTATTTGAAAACTTACATTGGAGTGCCAAAATTATGAAGACAATCTAAAATACACTGTTAAATTGTTCCAATGAAAATTAAACTAAAGATTGCTGACAGTCCTCCTTGGTACATGTACCATCTCAGTTTACTATCTCAGTTTTATAATATTACCTTTAATTACTATTGAAATAAATTATATATCAATAACAATAACAAGAAATACATTTTTCATTTATTAATAATATGAATAATTTTCAACACACATAATTATATAACTTGAATTGCTTACATAAATTAAATACATTCTTTGTATTTGATTTTATATCATGTAATTCAGTTTATTCAATATTGGTTCTGTTACTAACAACAAATTTATTATTATTATATTATTAATTTTCTCTCTCTCTCTCTCTTGTGGTGATCGAGTATGTGGTCTTTAAATGTTGTATGTATTTCAACTTAAAATCCTTACAACTATTTATCCTAAACATGTTACGTAAATTTTCAAAAAATGAACCTGATGTTATTTTTAATTGTTCCGAATTTTTTTTTTAAACTGTTCTTAAAAGTTTATTTAACTTAGTTTATTCAATATTAATTTTGTTACTAACAACAAATTTATTATTATTCTCTCTCTCACACACACACACACACACACACACACACACACACACACACACTCACTCTCTCTCTCTCACTCAGGGTAATCGAATATGTGCTCTTTAAATTTTCTATGCATTTCAACTTAAAATCTACTCCTTACAACTATTAATTTATTTTAAACTTTTCTTAAAAGTTTATTTAAGTCGAAATTTTTTTATGATCACTTTAATTGCAGATTTTATAAGTTAGAATTACCTGCATTTTGTTGTAGCGTCTATTTTATATATTTTTTAAAGTTATTACTTACTTATTTTTCATGTATTTCTAATTATTTTTAACGTTGAATTGCAACTCTTAGATAATTATTTCTTGCATTGTATAAAATTTATTAGAACACTTCAACTTTGTTTTCACGTCTCTTTCAAAAAAAACATGGCGAGTTTTTTTACAATTTAACACCCAAGCCAAGCTATTTGGTATCTTGTACGGAAGTCACCATTTCGCTTCTCCTTCCCATAAAAGCACACTTTTGAATTTCGTTGTAATTGTCTTATCTTAACTATTTTATTTTTATAAACATTTAATTTTCCCTCAGGTTCTTGCATAATCTCTTTATTTTGAATACATTAAATAATTATTACTATTAATTTATTTTTCTATCTAAGTCTTAATTATTTATATCATTATTTTTTTAATTGGAATTATTTAATTTTGGTTCTAGATTACATTTCATTTAGATCTTAACTTTAATCTCTTCACATTGTAGATTGCACTAATTTTCTACTGCTATCACGATCCGACAATCAGAGGATGCATTTCGTTTTAACATTTAATTTTATAATAAACTTCAAAATAAAGATGGTTGACAATCTTTCAATAATATTTATAAGTTTATCCCAATTTCAATTGATTATTATCTATTGAAAGAATTTGTTAAGAAATCTATATATTTCTGATAAAATTATTCTCTAAGTTGATTTTATATGGTGTTATTCTGTCTACTAAATGACTAATGCTTTAAATTCACATTTATATGGGATAACTCTACCATCCCATATACTTTTCAAGTTTTTGTTTGTTTACTTCTTTCTTTCTTTATTTATTTTTTTAATATTTAAAGCCTATTATCTAGCTGTTATAATTTTATTTCTCTTGCTCTCTTATACTTTATCTTTCAAAATTATGTCTATCAAGTTATCATAACTTAGCCTAGAGTTATATTTGATATATCCTATTTTCAAATTGTTTCATTATAGATCAACTCTCATTATCAAATGACTACAACAAATACAAATTAAAATTTCAGTTTTATTAGTGAATAATCACCTTTAGCAATATTTTCAGCCTCTTTCATAGCAAAGTTGGTACCCAGGACCATCAAAAGCAGTGCCACCTTTAGCAATATTTTCAGCCTCTTTCATAGCAAAGTTGGTACCCAGGACCATCAAAAGCAGGTGCCATAGTAGGTACCAATCATGTTTTAAATATGTGTTTAAATTCATATGTTTATATTTGCAACTTTAGCAAACAATTTTTCTCTACTTGTTTGCAAATTGGGTATAAATAGTTTTGTAAACTAGCTTGACTAAAAATAACATATCTAAATTACAGCAGTTTTTTGGGGAATAACATCACACCAATAATAAGTCCTACGATTCCCACACTATCTTATTGTATTCAACCTGAAAATCCACATACAATGATATATGGATGTATTTAATACTTTAAAAATTAAGAGTTATTGGTAAAAACATATATTTCATCTCATAATCTAAAAAAAAAAATTAACACAAATTTGACTAGTAAAAAAAATGTAGTCAATTCAGACAGCTAGGTTTTATTATTAATTTTTAAAACTGTTTTTCTGATCATTCCTCTTTCATTAGCCTATATTAGCTCATTTATTTGACATTGGAGTACTACAGATGGATGTCAAAGTCATCAGGACCCATAACTCTAATTAAATAAAATGTATATCTTACCATGTCATCTGCATGTTGAGTTATATTTTGTTGTAGTTGTGTCACTGGGTAAAAACACTGAACCATACTCTTGACACATCATGTATTGTATATTAATTTAACCTATTTATGAGTTATATTATTTTAGCTTATGTTTTTGTACAGAAATATTGAAAAGGATTTGTCAGAAATGAGTTACAAGAATAATGTAATGCACCAATCTGATCTGAGCAAACGTTTTTTTACAAAACTCAGCTATTACCAGTTATCAAGCAATTGTTATACTGTACATTGAAAATGTTTGTCAAAAAGAACATGAAATTCTAGAAGCAATATTTTAATATGAAATGTTACATGTGGACAATATTTTATAGAATTTTTTATTTTCTGTTTCTATTACTTGGTCTTCCTTATTTGGTTATTAAATCTAGTACAAATGAAATCATGTATTTTTTTATTTTGAGATTTTCTAGATATGATTGTATATCTATTCTTATAAACTTACTATTAGAGAATGCAAATACGAAGGAGAAGTAATTGCAGAACAACCCTTGAAGTCAAATAAAAGCTGGAGGAGTGGGGGAACAAAATAATCCATTTGTATATAATTTAATCACTCACATACCTGTATACGACTTTTATGTGTTGTACTAAAACTAAGTCAGACGCCAGATTTATACCTGAAATTTTGAGAGACAAAACATAAATGGCTATAGTATAATGCCGTAGTGTTCAGAGGCAGGAACACACTTCTTAGGAATCTCTTTTCAGGAAATAGTTTGGCTTAACATAATTGGTTAGAAATAATATAAATTATAGTTTTAGTACAGGTCATGTAATATAGGACAACAAGTGACAAGAGGAAATGAAGTATCCTTTCTTAAAATTTTAATATGGTACACCAACATATCCATACACTCTTTGTTTTTATCACATCCCCCTTGTATCGGAAAATCTGTGAAATAGATCATTTCAAATGACAATATATTCGCATGCCCCATTATTTAGGAATAAACTACTTACCAAATTTAATAAGAACTGATAAGTTGTGACATAAAATTATTATGGTGTATTCAATACATATTTTTGTTAGTGTTTTTAGGTGTAAAACTTTTCTTTGTATTCCTACATATCTGCCAAACTAACTTTCAATTCAATGAAATTTGTGTCAAATTACATCTCTATGTCCAAGATGGAATACACTGAAAGGACTAAATAAATAAGTTGCATACAAATAACTTAGCCTATGAAATGCATAATGACTTTATTGTTTATATTAACCTATAAACCATAGCATATTTGCAAAACGCCTTTGACATAACTTAAGAAATAGACGAAAGTTTGTTCACTCCAATAAACTATTAGGTAAGATCACTGTTGGCATATATGTTCTTACTTCAACATGGTGTTTGTTATTCCTTGTCTTCGTGTAGTTCTGTAAGTTGTGATTTTCTTGATTGTGTATGTATATTCTATAGTCAAAGTTATTTTAACTACTTAAGCCTAGTTTCAGCCTCCAACTGAACTACTAGGCTATGTTGGGGTTTTTCATATTTCTCATGTTCTAGATTTATCCTTTGAAATATTGTGAATTAGTTTTATTTTCACAAATAATGGCTAATATCTGATTAAACTATATTAGTAATATTAACAATCCGTCGCTATCCAAGTGTTCCAATAATATACCTGTTGAAAGGAATAAATTCCTGTTAACCTACATGAAACTTTAACCTTATTTCAAACTGTAACACAAAGGATTGAAGGAAATTAATTACCTTTAGGCCTATGAAATAGATTTAATCATGTTCAAATTAACAGTTTAGGGATTAAACCTCTCGGTCATCATCGCCTTAAGTTCATAACAAAACCATATAGACTGCATCAAAATAGGTCATCATCGCCTTAAGTTTATAACAAAACCATATAGACTATCAAAATATATTATATGTTTTCCTGTTCTGGAACAAGTTATAGTTAGTTATTTACTATCATGAGGGTCTAATTATTTAAGAAATATAATGCTAAACTCCTTGCTTCACCTTTAAATAACAATACTTGAGCAAAGACATTTTTCTCCCACTCAATGTACTAAATTAAAAATGTACACACTTGTACATTTTGTAAAAATGTACACTCAATGTACACATTGCATTAAAAATCTATTAGAATGTGTTCAAAAAATTAGTGACCCTTACATTTTAACTTGTAATAAATTATTTTAAAATTTGAGGCTTGTACTCACTATGTGGAAGTCAAACATTATATTAGAAGAAAAGGGAAACACTGTTGTAACAGTCGATACATTAATCATTTGTTCACTAGTCAATGAACCTATAAAGATTGAAAATAGTTGTGTAATAAAACAAAAATTGTGGATTATAACAGTAACAATATGACAACCATATAGATATAATATATAGTTAGTATATCTGTCTTTCAGAATTGATGAACTAACATTTTGGACTCTGAACTTCCAATATAAAAACATTATTATTAAATTCATGAATTAAATATTTTTTTAGGTAATACCATTATGTTGTAGAAAATTTAAAAAAAATTGTAACACCTTCTCCTCAACTATATAGCTGCATTTTTTTATTTGCGTATTCAATTTTAACTCGCTAAAATTTTGCCCATCCATTTCTTGGTGTGAACATGATTTCAACTGAGAACAGCACTTATCATGGTCACTACTGTTTAGCTAGTTCAATTATTTTGAAAATTATATTATGTGGAAATCAAACAATAAATATAGTTCATCACTAGGACCAAAAGAAGATTTTCGATCCTCGCTCATTTTCCGGCCTCGCCCCGTCTCGGCCTTTAAACTTGAGCTTGTATCGAAAAGCATCACTTTTGATCTTAGTGATGAAATATACTATGATTGATATTTACTTTTCCTACTACTATTAAAATAATTCTATTTGAACTGCTGTCCAGAAGGTTCAACGTACTAAGAAACCTTCCCAAGTTCTCTTTCATCTAACCATTTCTAACACCTACTGTTAGTGAAAAATGTTTTCGCCTTGTGGAGTGTGTTGTGCATTGCTTGTATTTTTAGTAAGAATAAGAGTACATAATTTATTTAATAGCTTTAAGGCTGGCATTAATAATACATAGTTAAAACTTTATACAAGTTCATTATTTACATTATTTATTCATCCTTGTCATTAAATGCATGCAAAATTACTTGGTATTTTCCCCTTAAAATGGCATTTTTTTAAATATAAAATTTAAATTATCATTGAAATACAGGGTTAAATGTTCAATAATAACAAGTAACAAAATTATTACAATCAATATTTTTTGTCTATATCAAGTGTTACTCGATTCCTGTTTACATAAGAATATTTGTTTGAGCTCTCCATTTCTACAAACTCCTACAAATCCAAAACCCTCACTAGTTATTTAGCACTACTGTATATACAAAATATCAAAGATACACAGAATTGAGACAGGTCCACTAGGACAAAAGTTTTATCATGAGCATTAATTTTTCATCGTCCTATATATTACATTGTTCGAAAAATCGAAAAATAAATCCATTTTACTTGGTTATTATTTAAGTATGTATATAGGCCTGTTGTGAAAAATTCTTCTCATTCTTTGTATATTTTTTAAAAATTTGTTTGCATGTTCAAAAGCATGTTTTATCATTATTTTAGTCTATATTTATTTGTATTTTGTTTTTTAGAAATAAAATTTGATATATTATATATATTTATTATGATTTGTCATTTCTGCACCTTCTTATTTATATCCATGCACGTTCATAATTACATACTTCTCAAAAGTGAACAACTTTTGTTTTGTAATTATTAGAAATAATTAATTATATTGTTGGTTGCTTATGAGTAGTTAACATTTATAGTAATCTCTGTTTTAATGTAAAGGGAAAATATTATTGTTTGTTAACAGAAGTAGTTGCATATGAATTTTTTAATATTCCATATGTATAGTTGACAATAAAAGTTATTAATAAAATTATCCAAAATTTTCCCTAGATTGTTAAATTATTTTTCTGAAACAACTTTTGCCTGAAACAAATTTGTTTTAATAAGAAATGAACAAGTTCCTATTCATATAATTTTAGATGCGGCTAAATTCAATTGCATTAAAACCTTATATTATGTTCCCGCTTTTGGGATATTGTGGTAGATACTTCAAATTTCTTAGAGACACTTGTATTTTATTCATTCCACATTTTCCAAAAAAAAAATCCACTTATCCATATTCAAAATCTATGGGAAGATAATCTGGATAGATGTTAGTATGTACAAATCTACGATTCATCAACCTTTTCATGGTTTTATTTCACTATTTTCATATCACAATTTTATTCATTCATATATATATATATATATTTAATTATGCGTTTTACTCTCAATGGTTAATGAACACACACATGGGTTTACAAAGTAAACAATCAAAAATAAATTTTATTATATCAAAACAAAACAAAAAATACAAATACAAACAAATGATCAAGAATTAGAAACAAAATATAAGTTAAATATTAATCGAAATACAAATGTCTGATTAGAGCACGAGTGAAAATTATATTGTTTTTTTTTTAAATTTTTTATATATATAAAACAATCTCAGGGTAGGTTAACGTGCCGACCTTATCCAGTCTCCTGATCGTATTTATTGAAATTCTCAACCAATATTAGATTAAATTTTGATTATGAGAAGAAAGAAAATATGAAAATTTTGTTTTGGATTGGAAGTTCAAAATATTTTGGGTAGATCTCATCAATTTTTTGAATTATAGTCCTGGTATTCTTATCACTTATATATTCTCTCATCAAGCACAAACACACACAAAAAAAAACCTATACTTTTCTTCACTTTTCACAATTAAAAAATTCGAATTTTGTAGTCCGTCGCTGTAGGCGTCTATTGTCTTTCGATGTTCAAATTGGACTGTTCATAGGACGCTTTCTTCTTGCTTAGCTTCTGTTCCAAAATTTTATAAGATGGCGTATGGGGGTTCACTCATCTTAATACATGGTATGAAACGAATTTGTTGTCATAATTTTATAAGTTTTTTATTTTAATTTTGTACGATTTCGTAATATAATTATTTCTCTATATTCCTTATAACTAAAATCTTATTTCTAAAATTTTTACATTAAATACTTTAAAATACGTTTTGAAACATCAACATCTTTTGGCCTAGCCAATGAGATCGCATTATCTTCCGTGACGTCATTCGCTCCGCCTCGGTTGTTTGACGTATGGTAGGCGTGCCTTCCGTCTTCCCAGTCTGTTGTCTCCGCGATATTTCATCTCGTTATGTTTGTAAATATTATTTGATTATTATAATTTTGTAAAATTATGGAATGTTGTACATAACAAATTTAAAAGATAAATATTGTAACAAAATTGTGTACTTATTTTAGATGTAAAGATGAAATGTTTGAATTAGTTATTAATATGTTTTGTTAATTTGTTATTTTTTATTAATATTCATGTAAATACGCAAGGATGTATAAAGTTAAGCAACAGATGATAAACAAACAAACATAATCACAAAATGTAATAATAACACTTTTAATTTAGGATATTAAATAAACATTTGCAATAAGGAACTTGCATATCTAAAATACAGACAGTGATAATAATAATCATTAATCGATAATAATAACCATTAAATAATAATTTTGGATTGTGTAAAAGAAGAAACACAGTTGTAAACATCAAAATAACGATTTACCAGTTTAGGCCATATTAAATTTAATCACATAAGGTTCAACAAGGAACACAAGCTACATTTACATATCAATACGATAGGCCATATTTTCAATATGCAATTCAGTTATAAGGAGTTTACAAACAAAGAATAGAAATAATTATTTTTAACACTTTTGGATAAACAGTCAAAATTAAGATTCATAATAATTTGAGTTTTCTTGGGTTGATGAAAGACGCAAATAACTTGTAAAGAAATGGAACAGCGACAGTTCTTGTCATCTTATCTTGTCGCATGGCTAGTCAATGGAATAGTGTAAATGAAATAGGCTTAAGTTTAAAAAAGCAGATGTCTCTGATGAGAAATAAATATTGTTGTCCGTAATTCAAAATTATTTCAATAGTATAATAAGTAAGACAAGGAAATAATGTTAAATAGAATGAAATTTGTATTCAATTAATTATGAAACTCAAATAAATAGTAAAAAGTAATAATAAATAAATGACCTAGATTTAGAAAGTTAGTTTAAAACTATATATAAAAATATTGTGAATATTTAATAACCAGAGAAGTGAAGGGAGGAAGAAGAACTATAAAAACTAATTAAGGAGAATATGTGTTACAACAATGAAAAAGAAGCTGCAATGAAAGTAAATGCAATGTTATGAAAGTTATGCAATGAAAGTAAATAATTACCAGGGAAAAGAATCAACAAAGACTTATAAGTATTTATATATATATATATATATATTAGTTACCATTTTTAGTAGTCAGAGCAATTTTTTTTGTTGTAGAAACACTACAGCGCTGTTTCGCCGTTCACAGCCAGCTTCGTCAGGTGTAGGCTTAACACTTAAGCCACGCCAGTATAAAGATCGTATGACATTTGACGAAGAGTTAACCTCTGATAGATTTTATATTGTTTTTTGTGTCGTGTTATCGTGTATGTTCAGTGTCGTTATGTGTTTTATTTAAGTGTTAAGCCTACACCTGACGAAGCCAGCTGTGAACGGCGAAACAGCGCTGTAGTGTTTCTACAACAAAAAAAAAAAGAATTGCTCTGACTACTAAAAAAGGTAAGTAATATATATATATATATATCAGCAATTCGTATAAAGCGAATAAACTTTATACTTTTACATAAGATTATAAAGAATATAATATGATAAGTATTTATCTATTAGAATAAATTGGACCTGAACCTAGGGCAACATTTAGTAGTTTGTTGTATCTCATCTAAATTTGAATTCCCACCAGGAGGCAACTTGGATCTTTGTAACACCTTTTATATAGAACATAGAAATTGTTATTATTGTGGATTGTTTGGACTTTTAAAAGATTGGGCTACATGTGATTTAAAGAAATTAAAACTAAATAGGGACAATACTTTGGAAACATTATTTTGTAAAATAACTAAGTTGGATAGGTTAATTCTTTTTTATGTGATGCATGTAATAATTTAATTTAGACTATTTGCAAGTATATTGAACTTATAACCTAAAGTAATCTCGAGTAGAGAGAGTTTTCTCAAAAATAAGAAAAGAAAAAATGTGAACCTAATAATTTGTATAATAACAATACTGAATAATAAATTTGTTAACTATATAAAACTTGACTCACCACACTAATTAATAATTATAGTATCAATAGGGATAGCAAAAACAATTATCAGATCGAATATTAGGCCTAACCACTTAGAAAATTATTAATACAATTCAAATGTTAATAAAAGTAATAAAACCAGTTTTAAAAGAACTATACTAAAGTTATATATTTTTTGGCAGCTGAAGTAAAATTAATGTTATATTATAGGAGTTACAATTATGTTACCTTTGAGGTTAGATACAGAAATAAGTCAATTGATATATATCTACTATCTTTTGTCATTTAATTTTCTATAATATCAATTGACTTATTTCTGTATCTAATCTCAAAGGTAACATAATTGTACCTTTGAGTACAATTATATACATATTATATATATATATATATATATATATATATATATATAACATCAATAATAATAAAAGTAATAAGGTTAAATAAAATGAAATTATGTTTAAATAATAATAATAAAGTACGAACTTACGTAAATATTCACTTTTTGAATAATGGGATAGGCTAGAGAAAGTCGTTGTATATATGAAATGACATCAGCAAGTGTAATGTGATTTATATAAATAGTTATTAAGATATATGTACTAGTTGATAAATGCAAATAATGTATATAATAATGGCTTAAAACAGTGGTAAACGAAATCCAAGTGAGTGTTGTGAAGTGTTTCATATAAAGCGAGGTTAACTAAAGCCTACGACAGACTAAACGTCAGACAATATACAACTGTGATCTATGGCTACCAAGGCAGTGCGTTATATATTAAATATGACAGAATTTATTATGGACAGTTGAAATATAAAATTAAACGAAAGAATTGAGAATATATATAAATTCGTTACACAGAAATAAGACAGATATATGAAAAGAGTATAAAGACAAAGACGTATAAAAATCAATCTATGCCGGGGCCTTTCATTGCAAAAAGAAAAAATAAGTTCAATTCGTCTTTGGTATTTAAGCTAAAAACTATAAAAAATTTTAACCATCACAAGAAATTCAAATAAAGTATATAAAAGGAATCAATTTATGAAGAAAGAGACATTAAGAATATCGCAGGAATAAATCGGCGTATAAAATTCAAACAGGAAAATAATTGTATCAAAATAATT
The DNA here is from genome assembly GCA_963513935.1 of Aphrophora alni. Lineage (NCBI taxonomy): Eukaryota > Metazoa > Arthropoda > Insecta > Hemiptera > Aphrophoridae > Aphrophora > Aphrophora alni. The sequence continues at coordinate 26,703,959 of OY740770.1, forward strand.
CACATCCAAATTTGACTCTTCAAGATGAGGTAATATGGTAGTCTAACAAAACTAAGAAAAGAACTTAAAAACTTGATCAATCTTTTTAACCTGTTGAAGAGTACAGGATAATACCAATTAACGAGTGCGGCCGTTCTTGAACGTCCTCTGTGCTGTTTGCGTAAATGAGTATGGACGTTCCGGAACGTTTTAGGCAGGACAACTCCAGGGGGCGTGGTTTCAGGAGAATTCACCATGCGTATTGATTGGCGCGTAAATGTAGGCAGTGGCGTCGTCTTCTCCGCGGTTGTTTCCCCCCTACACACACCTGTGCCTATGTTCCTTGTCTAGTATAAGTGATTTGGCACGATTGAAACCCAGGCAGTGTGACTTGACTTCTAGTACTGTACACAGCGTTTATGTGACGGTCACCAAATAAGCTCATTTGTTCAGTTGTGATTTAGTGTATTATTGTTTTCTAAAATGGATAGGGACTTGCTTCAACGATTCAATACGAAAGACAACAAAATGGTACAAAAAGTTATTTTTGCACATAATTGATATAGTTGTCTTGAATTCGTTCACCATGCACAAGGCTTATCATGATAACAATAGCCACATCCACGACTTCAAAATTGCTCTCATAAGGCAAATCTTTGAAATGCACTTCAGGGAAAAGGAAACGGCTGTATCGCGCCCGATAGCGATGACCTTGAGTGGCGACAAACATCCACTGCGTCTGACCGCTCGCCACTTCCCTCGGCCTACACACATACTGGAAGGGCAGACAAGAAAGTTACAACGCAAGTGCTTTGGGTGCGCCAACACAAGAACAAAACCAATGAAAAGGAAAGACTCAACCTTTGAGTGTGCAGAATGTAACGTAGGACTTTGTATATACCCTTGCTTTGAAACCTTTCATACTAAAAAAATTTTCTGAAAACGTAGATTTTTCAGTGCAAATTTTTTTTAAAGTACATTTATCAGTGTAAATTTTTATTCTTACAAGTTTTTAACTCAATATGATATTATTATTATACATTTGTAACCAATAAAACAACTATTTTCAAATTTTTTTTTTCTTACTCCTTGACAACAATTTTCTTGTAAATACTTACTAACCAGCTGGTGGCTATTTGGGACGTACAGGAACGGCCGCACTCATCAATAGGTTAAATAAATATAAAAAATGCACTTATAAACTTTTTTTTTAAAGATAATAACGCAAATTAGAATTGTATATAAATTTATACAAAATTAGAATTGATATTGTTTTAGATTGTTAAGATAGAGAAACTTTGTTAAATTTAAACTCACAATTTGACCCCGAGAGAAAGAGTTCCCATAGATAATATTAAATGAATTAAATATTTATTGTGCTCTGAGAATTTGTCAAACAATACTAAGTTGTAATAATTTGTCATATATGAGATGTTATTTTTATAAGAAATTGTTAAATTATTAAATTTTTTTTATTAGAACATTACAATATGATTAACTTAAACCAATATTTACAGGAAATTCTTAGTCTTATTAGTTTTATTAATAAGTGTTAAGTGAAAATTTGTATTAATGGAATGCTAATTTATATTTGGAGTCATTTATTGAGGTAAGTATAATGAATGACTGTATTTTATGTAGGCTCTAACAGCTATTATTCATTCATACAAGATGTTCGTTACATTCCGGAAGACAACTCTTGCCTATCATAATGGTAAGACCCAGACCCAAAACTGTGAATTTACTAACATTTTAACAGATTCAATTATTATTGGACAAGTTTGTTAACCAGCAAGAGTAGAATAGTTTTTAATATAGTATTACGTACCTTACAACTTAACCACCATAATCCAGCTAAAAAGAATTTGATCCCTCAATCAGAAAATCCTTATTACAGCGAACATGTGTCTTAGATCTATCGTAGTAGCCTAAAGATTGAATTCTAACAGAAAATTGTTATATCCAATAGGTCAATGAAAATTCACCATTTTTATTTTGAGTATTATACACAAGTACCAGTAAATCATTGCATTGCTTATAAATAAATTTCTAGAAATCAAACTTTTAAAATATGTTTTATCTATATTAAAACTTTTTTTTTATTTACTTGCTAATTTATTTTTATTACATACAATATTATGCTAACATTTAGATTTTTAAAATGTTGTGTTTTATATACTTTATACTATCTCCTTAACCGTATCTTGTATTTTGTTGCCAGCATACTCAAAGGATTTAAAGAACCTTCTTGCTGAAGAGATGGCTAGATTAGTTAGTTTACAGCAGAAAGTTGATAACTTCAGACTCCAACTTGTCAATGAAGAACAAATCAGTCAGAAGATGAAACGTCCTTCTCAACTTCCAATGCGTTATAATTATAATAATTAATTTCTTCAAAATCTCATAGTTAAACTATTTTTTACTTTAAATGAATTCCCAAACTACGATGTAGATTTTTTTAAATGTTTTATTTAATAGTAAATTTTGATTTAATTGATTTTGTTTAGACCAGGTTAATTTTAAGAATCTCAATTTTAAAATTTAATTGTATTTTATAGATTCAGTCTTTTAATTTATTTATTTATTATTTTTAAATTTTTTTTTTTTTTTTAGATGTTGACATGTTTTAACTATTGCTCGTTAATAATTTAACAAATCTACAGTAAAAAATTGTTTTAAAAGACTGGCTAATGGACTAATAACAGTTAAGCACAAAAGATCACATTAATATTGCTAACCATGTGTTACAATGCTTTTAAAGTTGAATTTATTTTCAATATCATTTGTTAGTTCAATAACTTTTATATTCAGTCAACTTAATTTCTAATATAATCTATTTCATATACTTATTTATTACTATTGTAAAATTATCACAAAATATATGTATATCTATTTTTCAAAAAAAAAAAAAAAACAATAAAGACTATTATATGCCTATTCCAAGTTTTAACAATACCTATTGTGTAAGTATTTCAATGTTTTGGAATTTTAATGTACAGTATTTTTGATTTAATGTCTCATTGGATAAAATTATTTGGGAATATAATTAGATACAAATTTTCACTTAGACTAAAGTTTATTGTAGCTTATTTCCTTTCAGTTAGACCATACTTGATGCATCAGTGAATCTGATAATTTTAAAAAGGCTGTAATTAACTAAAGTATTAAAACAAACTTTTTATAGGTGTACAAATTAGAAAAGAGCCATTTGCCTGCTTGGTCAGCGCAGGTAGGGAGGGACTGTCTGAGAGATGTGTCGGTGGAGGGGACATCTTGCCTACGTATGTTGAGCTGTGATTGCCTGGATTCAATTAGAAAACTATCCTGTTGATTTAGATTTTTTATGTGTGCTCTGGGAGTTTATTCCGTTTAGACTTTATTATTTATTGTTGTTGTGTTTACTTGTGTTTTTTGTTCATTTTAGCTACATATAATTTTAAATTTTACTCATGAAAATTATATGAACATAATATGTGTTCAATTTTCGTATATACAAATAAATAAACCGAATTTCCAAATAAAACGTACATAATTATTGGAGCACAGACAAGGACAGTGGCACTGAAAAGCACGAAAGTCGTACAGTGACAAATCCCCACCACCGTGCGAGTGTACTCCCCTCTGTGTGCGCGAGGTAACTCCTGAAAATTGGTTCTACGCAGGATCTTTTCAGATTTGTACACCTATAGTATAAACCACAACTTTATTTAAAATTTCCGACCATGGTTTTGCTAGTTACAGCATTGTAAAGGTAGTTTACATGAATGAAAAAGAAAGGTACCGTTCACAATATCCAAACAGTAGTTGGGTAAACCTCTTTGTTAACCTAAATAAAGTAGGGGGAGGAATAGGAAGGGCTATGACCTAGTTAATTGACCTTATTAAAGAGTAAGTGTATAAAACAGCTTTTTATGTGGATAATAATTTAGGTAAATTGTTAATTAACAGTAAGGATAAAGTACCAAGAGTGAGTAAAAGTGGAGTTTATCAACTAACATGTAAAATATGTAATACTATATTATATATATATGTCAAACTGGCCGAAGTTTTAAAATTAGATTAGAGGAACATGAGAGATGATGGAGGATAGGCTATGATGACTCTAGTTTTGCCAACCATTTAAAAATACATAGTGTTTCGAATTTTCATTTCAACATGTTTTAACAATCTTACATGTATCCAATAAATCTAAAAAAAATTAAATCATTTAGAAAATCTAGAAATTAATAGAATAGTTAAGAATGAAAATGTGTTTGTTTTAAATGAACAACTAGAATTTAACAACCCCCCCACTCCTCAAACCATTAACTAGGTCATAGCCCTTCCCATTCCTCCCCCTTCTTTATTTAGGTTATCCAAGGGGTTTTACCCAAATATTGTTTGGATACTTTGAACTGTATGTACCTTTCTTCTTCATTCATGTAAACTACCTTGACAATGCTGTAACTAGCGAAACCATGGTCGGTAAATTTTAAATAAACTTGTTGTTTATAATAAAAAGTATTGTTTTAATGATTAAAATACCTACGGTCTTTAGCATAAATTGTTTAACTAAAGTATATTTGCTATCGATTTCATATATACTGAATTAAAATATACAAAAAAACATTAAATTTTATCAAAAACTTAACATTTTTTTTATTAATCCTTAAATTGAATGCAACTTCAAAATTTTTAAACTCCTAGATTCTTGATCCTAGTATTTGATCAAAGAATTGCTCGGATTTATCTGATTTAAAAACAGAAAAATTTAATCTTCAAACATTAATGATTGTAAAACATTTTATTCTGTAATAAAATCTTGACATGATAAGTGTTGTCAGCAGTGAGTCAATAGGATTTGTATGTAAATTTTTACCATGTTCTTAATCGTTCGCAGATTGATTATTGATGTTTATTTTACTCATTAATAGACTATTTTACTCATAAGACCATCAGATAATTAAAAACTTGATTCAGTGCATAACTCTGCCCTTTAACTTGTTTCTGGAATATTTTGTTCTAGCCCAGCTTCTAGTTTACTTACTGAGGCTGGTGAGCCATCTCTTTCTCGATGAAGAGAGCAACTACAAATATATCATTTATTAGTAGTCTTCTTTCTTAACTCTTCATCAAGCTTACTAAATTGTTTTTAATAATCCATTACCCGATCAATATGAATGCTTTGAACTCTTCAGATCCTCGTCAATTTGGGACTTTTTTTTTTTTTTTTTTTTTTTTTTTTTTTTTTTTTTTTTTTTTGAAGGAAAAATCTTTATGATTTTGTCCGGGGACTGAAGGTGGTGGGCGGCCTCCCTACCCCAGTAAAACCAAAACCTTCCATCCTCTTCTTCCTTCTCTGCGGGACCATCTTGCGACATTACTTCGCAGAGAAGAATTAAATACCCCACAGGGTCATCCACCATCCCATCGACCGGTTGGTCGAACACCAAAACTGGAGCTCTATCTCAGCTCACCTTAGCTTATTTCCTCGTTTGCCCATAATTCTAAGAATGAACCTCTCTATTGCCTTCCATTTTTTCTCATCCTCTATCATAATTTCTGTCATTTTAGTCAGGGAAATAGGTGAACAAAGCTGTGTTGAAAGCTCTTCCCTCTCCTGACTCCCCCCGCTGCAGTAAAAGATCGCATGCTCTGCCGTGTCTTCTTCCGCTCCGCAATCAAGACAGCTGGGATCTTCTGAATCTATGTAGGTATGCCCGGAAGCTTCCATGCCCTGTTAATGCTTGAGTTAAGATTAAGCTTGTTTCACCATGTCCTCTGTTCATCCATTTTTTTATATTAGGGATCGCCTGTAGTTCCAGCGACCAGAATCCTCCTTGTCCCATCTTTCCTGCCACCTCCTAAGCAATCTGTCTCTTGCACCTCTTTTTATTTGAGACCCTGTTCTTTCTCCATTTCCTTCCTCATCATACGTCTCTCTCCTTTCCTCCGCCAGCAAGTCGATAGGGGGTATTCCGGCCACCACCAATATCGCAGCTTTGTGAGACTGTGTTGTATCCTGCAGTGATTCTAAGTACCACCTGTCTTTGTACTGAGAGCAGCCTTCTTCTATTAATTTGCTTCCCCAGCGCTTTGACCTAGGCAGGTGCTGCGTACAGTATTATTGAATGCACTACGCTGGCATATATCCTCTTTTTCTCTCTCGGCCCTCCCACATTTGGCAGCAAACGCGAAAGATTCCCTGTCACCCTTGCAGCTTTGGTGGCTACCTTCTTCAAATGCGGTCCAAAAGATAGACCCCGGTCCACTTCTACACCAAGGTACGTCAACTGAGTCTTCCATTCTACCCGCACGCCATTAATTATGAGTCTAGGAGTCCTATATTTCCTTCTTCGAGTTACCAAGATCGCTTCTGTCTTTTCTACCGCCATTTGCAGGCCTTTGCTGTTTAGCCATTTACCTACAGTGGCTATGCTTCTTGACATCCTATACTCAAGGACATGTTCCTCAAGGGCTTCAACGATTATGATAGTATCGTCCGCGAATCCTATGACTTTAACTCCCTCTGATAGCTGGGTTTCCAACAAGTCATAGTATACAATCTTCCAGAAGAAAGGCCCTAAACGGGATCCTTGCAGTGCTTCCCTTGTCATCCTTCACCCTCGTAGATTAATTTTCTCTGATAAAGGTAATCTTCTATAATCCTTCTCAGGTACAGTGGAACATTCTTTTCCCGCAGGGATTTCAGTATATCTTGCCATCTCAGGGAATTGAACGCATTTCTAATGTCTATGGTGATCATTGCACAAAACCTTTTCTTACGATACCCTTATCTCTTGCTTCCATTGCCATCCTTAAAGCCTCTCTTATAGCGTCCACTGTTGACATCCCATATTGGAAACCAAATTGGTTCCTCGAAAAGCCCCCAGTGGACTTCACGTGAGCCTCGAGCCGTCAATTTGGGACTTGTATTTCCTCTAATTTTTAAGTACTCTCCATGTTTTATTCTTCCTTGGTTTATACTATAAAAAAATAAACAAGTTATTTGATTTAATATTTTAATTATCTAACATTTTTGTGTAGCAAACATATAATTAACTCACTCTCTATTTGCTATGAAACAATCAGACAAGTTTTATTTACAATACTTTATTCATTTAACCATACACAATATAAAATTAATTTCAATATACTTGCATATTTTTGGTTGGATTATTACATGCATCATGTTTACAAATAACTAAAAAATTAAAATTAAAAAAAAAAAAAAATTAATAAATACATTTTTTTTTAAAGTTACAAACTTTTAATTAGTACCGGTACAGTATTTCTTCCAAATTTTGAATCTTAATTATTTTCTTCCTTAAAAATTTTAAATTTAGGTTACTTTTCAACACACACAATATCCAGCAAATCTCCTGTTTGTCCAACAATTATCAATTCTCTATGCACAAATTATATTTACTTCTAATTTCCTGTTTATATATTTATATTAATTAAATTATTTATTTATATAAATTATATTTACATTTCACAGTTCTCACTCACCTTTTTTTTCTATTTATACTCAATTCATATATATATTTTCATATATTATGCTAACAAATCCTACTTTATATTTGGTTTAATTTGAGTTGAGAGTGAACACTATTTCTATTAAATAAACACATTCCTATTAGATCTCCCTTTACATTTACACAAATACTTTACTAAACTATGTGCCCCCCCCCCCCCAATCTCCTTAATCTTTCTATCTATTTCCTTTTTACGTCACAATTAATTATCTTTTACTTGATATTCATAATATTTTCCTTACCTGGTTGATCTGGTCTATACTGGAAATAGATTTCTCTATATGTTGGCTTGTTATTATTATTTAAATTGATTTGTCTAAAAGTTCTTAAACTACCATCATTTTTATTTTGAATTTTTTTATTAGAATTCCTATCCCTAAATTGTGTTCTACTTCTATTTTCTAATTCCTCATCACTATGTGTCCTAATTAATTTCTCTCCATATCTCTGATTGTATTTATATTCTGTACTCTTCTTGCATCTCGTACCTTCTCATTGTAGTGTCTGGCCAATCTCCTTATAATTTCATCTACAGATGGTGTCAGTGTCAAGTTTCTTATTATTATAACATTTTCAATAAAATATTCAGCCCTATTTAACAAACCTCCTGGCCTATACTTTTCCATTTCTAACCTATTCCTGATACCATTTTGTATTATTTCATCATTCCATTACTTTTCCACTATCCTTTCCTTTAAAGTATCAAAATCCTTTATTTCTTCTCTCACAACTTGCCACCATCTTGCAGCATTTCCTTCCAATGATAAATCCATAACATCCTTGATTCGTGGAATCTCTGCCTTCCTTTCTTCTCTTTTCCTCCAATGTACATATTATATATAATTACTATTTTTTATGCTAAAGACCATAGGTACTTGGTGGTATTCCATTTTAAATATATTAAAACAATCTATAAAGTTGGGTGTCCTCTCATTGATTTTTGGTACACTTAACTCATTACTATTATTTTCACAACTTGTATACAATATTTGTGAACTACTATTTCCATTTATTATATTACTATTCTTCTTAACATTTTCCTCTATTTCAGTCAAACTTTCTCCAAATCTATTTAAACTTTCCCCTATCTCTAGGCTATTTGATTCATATTTTCTATCTAAATCTCTTATATTTCTATTTTGTTCCTGGATGTCCAGCTTCATTATCCTTATCTCCTCTTTTGTACTTTCATTTTGTTCAATTTTTTTTTCTTTCTAATATTTTAAAATCCTCCTTTACCTTCTGCTCCAATTCACAAAAATTCTTTTTCATTTGCTTACATTTCACTTCTGAAATCTTTCTAACTTCAGTCATTTTATTTTCCAACCTCTTTTCTATATACTACCCTTGTTCCATTTTTTCTCAAATTCCAAAAATTTCTGATTTTTTTTTATTCCTTATTTTATCCATAACTCCTTTTAAATTTATTTCTAGAGTTTTATTTGTCTCCATAATCCTATAACCTAATTTCTCTTCCAAACTATCTATTTTTGCTACTTTTAAATTTGTCTCTCCAAACATATTTCTCATACTCTTTTCCAAATGTTGGTTTATTAATTTGTACCATTATCGCTATATCTACATTTCTATTTCCTTACAACTCCTGTCCATTTCTTTGTATTCCTATTGTCTTCCTTATTTGACAGTGATCACTTCCTCTGTCTTCATAACCCACTTCTGGAATGGGTAAATTTTGACCTATATCCTTCTCTGGATTATTTATTACTAATGATACATCATCTTCCTCAAAATTTTCTACAACTGTCTCCTCCTGCTCTTCTAATATTTTCAAATCTTCTCTATCATTTTCATGTAAATCTGGTATTTCTGAGTTTAAGCTACTACTATCACCTTCCTCCATGTTTACTATTTCTCCTTGGTGATCCACCTTTCCTTGCTTAGGCTTATCTTTATTTTCCTTTCTCAACTCTTCCCCCTTTCTTGTCCTCTTTGGATTATTTCTTTACTCATAGCCCTTATTCTCCATTTCTAATTTATAACTTATTTAATTTTATGTCCTAAATTTCAGTTTATTCTATCTTAAATAATCTGATCTTATTATATTGTTTGCTCTCATATCATGCAAGTATATTGAAATATTTTATTTAATATTAACCTTAAATTGAGCTTACAATGTGCCTAAAATTAATCGAGCCTACACGTTGGTCGCCAGTTATAAAAAATAAACAAGTGATTTTGTTTTTACATTTTTATATATTAATTATCTACCTATTTGTTTGTTGTTATCTACCTACCTAATTATAGCAAACTTTGATAATTAACTTACTTTCTATTTACTAGGAGACAAGTTTTATTTACAATAGTTTATTCATTTAATCATACACAATATAAAATTTACAAATTATTCGAGATCTCTTTCTCCTCGATATTTCTATGGGTCAAGTTCTATTTCAATATAGGTACTTGCATATTTTTTGTTGGATTATTACATGCATCATGTTTTAAAATAATAACTTATCTGTAAAATAATCTGTTAAAAATTTCAGTTAGTATTTCTTCCGCGTTTTTACTCTTAATTATTTACTTCTTTAATGAAATTTTAAATTTAGGTTACTTAACATTTTGGTTCAAATTCATTTTCAACACACACAATATCCAGCATATCTCCTGTTTATGTCTTCCAACAATTATTATCAATTAGCTGTGGGAAGTGTCCGAGCAAGAAAAAACGTCCCCTCTTCACTGTTATAACATCCCACCTTCCAAATGTTATTTCTTCTTCCTCCTCTTATTTCTCTGGTATTTCACCTTGTTATTATATTTTAAAACTGCCTAAATTTATGTCTATTTGTGTTATTTTTAAGATTTATTTTAATTTTGTACCGGTAATTATTTAAAAACAATCTTAATTTTACTTAACATACTTTTTATCCTTTTTTTTATATTATTCAAATAGCTTTGAATTAGCATCAACGATATTTGATTTATTTCAGAACATCTGTTTTTAAATTCATTTAGTTCTGAGTTCTGATTGGCTAACCATGCAACTAACAAAAATAGATGTCACTCGCTATTCTATTTACAATTTTGAGTTTATTTATTCAACAGTATTTAAGTAATTCTTTTTATTATTTGTTTATGAGCTTCCAATAATTGAATGCTTATTTAGGATATAGCATATCATATTGAAATGTGTGTATGTGTAAATTGGGCATATATATTAAGTTATTGAATCTAATGTGGCCTAAACTTGGTAATTATTATTATGAAATGTTAACAAAATTTTTACTTCTGCTAAATTAATTTATTCACTATTACTATTATTTTTTAATGTATTTTGGTTTCTACGAGTTCCCTATTCGAAGTGTACATTTAATATCTTAAACCTTTTTTTTATGTTTGCTAAGTAAATGAATGTGAACAACAATATGCAAATAAACAAAACATATTAAACAACTAATTCTACAGCATCTTAATATCTATTTTGGGTCAGAAATTTGTTCAATACCAATACTGAATTTTGATTTCTGATGGTCAGATAAATAACTATCTATCTTATGAGATCGTTTTCACAGATGGTTCTAAACTGGACAATAAAGTCAGTTATGAATATTACTGTATGTTTGGACTACTCGCAACTTCTAGTGTTTTTACTACAGAACTCTGCTATTTTTAAAGGTCTAAATGTCGTTCCATCTGGTTCTCCTCACTATCTTGTGTGTTCCGATTCTAGAAATTCTCTAAAGGCTTTCCAATACATGTACTCTAATAATTCCTCAGATGACGTTCTGTATTCCATAGACTAATTTCGGCTAAAGAATGTTGGGGTATCATTTTGCTGGATACCTGGACATTGAAATATAAAACCACATGAAGCTGGTTGCCAGTCACACAGTGTTTTTAAGTTATCTGACTTTTTATTAACATTTAACTAGAATGTTAACATTTAACTTGCATTGCTATTGCTAGTAACAAAATCAATTGACAATTGTTGTAGTCTCCAACTGTGCTGTTCTGTGATGGGTGGAAGTAGGACTTGTACCCAATTCAATTATTCAGGCAATGTTGATGAAATTCTTTTTGCATCACATGATAATTTTTGATAAAATTTAAAATTATTTTATTGTTGCAGGAGCTTTTTACAGCCCTGTCAGATGCTATACAAAAGTTTATCATTGTTAATTACTTTTAATGTTGTTTAAGTGTTCATGATATTGTTTTTTAGTACGATTTGATAATTTATGTTATTAGCATTTTATACTCTTTTGTTAACACAATGATGACCATTATGATTTTTCACACTAACCAAAACAAATTGATAAGATGGTCTCTGCTTCGTTATACACGCTATATAAAACTAGTTTTGTAAACTGTCGGTGAATCAGGTGATTTGTAACCCTTCGCTACTTGTGGAATTTTATTTTTTAATGTTATTGAATTTACTGAATTTGAATTTATTGGACGCTATTCTGTGATAAAGCACTGAGACTTGTATGAATTGTTTAGGATCATGGACTCTTAAGAAAAATGAACTGAATCACAAATAAATCACACATATATTACTCAGATTTATCATAAATAGATGGTTGCTCTCCTACACTGAAATTATATACATGAAATATATAATAACTTAATTTTATGGAGGCCCTCCTGCAAATAAAACATACATGTACAAAAAACTTAACTAAATTATACTTCTTTATGTCTAACAATTTATTAACCTACTATTGTCCAATGTCTTTAATGGAATTCTTAACCCTATAATTACTTAGGTTACAATTATGAATTTATGATTGTTCAATGTCTTTAATCTTGACTTAACTAAATACCTACTAGTTCTCAAACATTCTTTCAAGTCTCAACAAAAAAACTTTTGTTCGTACTACGAACACAAAATTTAACTTGTGATTAATTTTTACTTATTCAAACAAATGGAAAAAAAGGCTTTTTTTAAGCCTTTTTTTCTTCCAACTGCAAGGAAATGTGAATTGTAATTTAACGTAAGCATATATACCACAACGCTAATCACTGATTTTATTGAAAATCAAGAACAAAAACTGTTTATTTATATAAATGGTTCATTTGTTACGTCCTCTCTCGAAGCGAAGCAAAATCTGAGGCAATCAGCCTAATAAGAAAGTCTCGTGGTAACAAGAGAGTTAACAGGACTACTCTCGCCGAAAGAAGATGAGTGAATGAGCTTCTAGAAGTATTCTGTTCCAGCTTGGTTGTCAAATGTTGGTGGACATTTTGACCCAATTAGGGTTAACCTTACGATTAGGTCGATGCACTAACACTGAATTCAATATGTTTAAATTTTACAGAAATGATTATTTCTTAAAATTATAAGAAGTTTACAATATTTATTTAATTTCAGTCTATTGTATTAGCAGTAATACAGCATTCAGCATTTTCCAAGTCATACAAATCGTTTATTTGCGGTTCTATAACATTAACCAATTTCAGAAATCTGTCTGTCCATCTATACTATACGAGGCTTCGAAGATATGATTGCAATAAGAGAGATGATGCAAGTTTCCCGACGTCGTATCTCGCTTACGTCACATCGAACCAAGTACTAACCCAACTTGGTACTACGAGAGACCCAAAAATGTGAAATGTTAACAGATTGAAAAACAAAATGCTTTTTTTCTGTGAAAGCATTTTATAAAAATTGTGATGGTTTATGGGCCATAGGCATGTTTTTTGAAATCATAAAATTCATGTAAAAACTGTATGTACTCTATAAACTGTTTCCAAAAAGGGGAAAAATTGTGTACTACATTGGCACACTAAATTAGTTGACTTTTTGAAACCAAAATGTGTGGTAGAGTTTACACAAAACTCTAAGACTACTATCCACACAAAATTAAAATTATGGAAAAGTCATTGTGGTGATTAGTCTTTCTTAACAGTGACTCCAGAATACTATGTTAACATGTTTAAAACTTCATTATTCCTGAATGTGTCTTTTTTTAATCCCATGATTCACTGATAAATCCAGGATTTAAAAGTTTGTCATAAATGGAATTAAATGCCCTGACTATGTTCATCAATTATGCTTAAAATAATTTTTAATTTGATTATGATTGCAAGTTTCAAGCAAATGATCTAGATTAAATTTAATAAATAATCATCTTAACAAGTTTATATATATATATATTTTTTTATTACAAGTTTCACAAGTCATATATACTATAGGCCAACTGCCAAACAAAAAATATATATCAAATAATTTTATTCTGCCACATAGTTACGCAATTGTGAATAGTGTTCCAATTTTGAAATATTCCAGATATAAAAAAGGGGGCTGATGCAAAGTGCCAGTAGGCATGTTGGAAATGTTGTTTTCTCTGATGTTTTTTACATCCCAAACCTGAGGACCGATTTGAATTAATTTTTGTAGCCTATGTGAGTTAATCTTTCCTAATTGCCCAATGAAAACATATTGGTCGACATCTTTAAAAAAATTGACCATTATAATAGATGTAATTTCTTCAATTTAAACCAGTTATTTCATCTCACTCGTAGCTACTAACAATAATTGGTTTTAGCATTCCGATGGCAAGTTGACATGTTCCCATAAACACCATAGTATAAGAGGGAATTTATAAATAATGGCATGAAAAAGTCCTGTTGGTTTATGCTGAGAGGATCACTAGAGATATGAACATACATTATCAAATGTTGGGTACATTCAAACAGAAAACTTAGTGTAGAAATAAATATGTTATCAATTTGTTACTTACAATAAGTAATTACAAAACACTGACAATAATAAAGTGTACATCAAATCTTAACTTTAGGAAAACAAGTCAATATATGATAAATACCATTCACTAAATTTAATAATTAAATAACGGAAGTGATATTTTTCATGAAAAATAAAAAATTAGGTTGGTCAAAGTACGATAAGAAGTATTTCTGCTACTCATTAGCTAAGATATTTTCAAAATGAAGATGACAGTGCTATAATTAGAACATCAATATTAAAAAGACATTACATTTTTGCATATAATGCTGATAATATTTAAAGTATAAAAATGGTATAGAGCTAATTATTTACAACTTCATTAATCATGTTTATCTTTGAATCATTACTGATGTACTGTAATTAAATTTTAAACTTTTTTTTGCTTTAATTGTAATAACTATTTCTCCTGTAATCATAATATCCTAATACGAAATTATGTAGAAATTAATTTTTAATTGTAGTTTCTTGTAATTAAAAAAAAAAATTCTATTTCATTTATTTATTTATTTAAGAAAAAATATTGTTTCCTTATTAAATGTCTGATGATTTGTTTACTCGGTAGAAAGCAGCTATGGATGTATTCTTACATTGTTTGTTAAAATAAATAATTACCTATGCTCTTTGGATCTGAAATGTAGTTACTGTAGCTGTAGAAGAATCAAGTTGCCAAGAGCTATCACAGCGGAGAAACGAGTTGGTAAACCCGTATAATCCTATTGCTTTTTCCAAGGTATCTACTGGCACCACCTTTAACGGATTTGATTCGTAGTGGCTTATATAAAAAAATATTTAGCATGTTTATTTGAGTTTTACAATTAGACACTGTCGGATATCCAAACACACATTCAACTATATTGCTGTATTGTAATCAAACTCTACTAATTGAATTAATGAATTATAATTTATATTTAATAGAAGTCACAAAAAACGTAATTTAAACTATTTGGTTATAAAAACTTATATGGTAAATCTTGGTTCTATGTGGATATTCTTGAAACAATGAAGATAATGCTCAATATGACGGATTCGCTGTATTAGCTTACTAAACAGCTGTTACCCCTAGAGGTCTATAAAAAGTGTCAGAATATGAAATATGTTTGGTTGTTTGTTGTTTATAGTTGTGTAAATATTTCATTACGATAAGTGCAAGTAATGAAACTAGGTACTTTCAATATATTATAATAAAATGGGTACTATTGGCAGGTCTAGGTTGGAAATAAATATTAGACGACTGTTATTTAAGTGCGAACTTATGGCAAAGGATAGTGCTGTTGGTTCTGAAGATTGGAGGTTAGAAAAGGTTAGAATTTATTTTATATTATTTGTAGCCAACTGATTGTATTTCAGGCAAAGGGCTTGTCTGTAGTTCTGATGGTTTTGTAAATAATTAATAATTAATTAGGAGTTTTATAAAAAAGTATAGAATGAATAGGTATTTGTTTACAAAGAAAGTTACAGGTATTTTGGTAAAAGTTTACTTAAAAGTAACTTGTAATTTTTGGAGTTTTCATTTTCTTATTGTAGGCCTACACTACATACCTTGCTTCTTAAGAATAAATAATCTTTTCATTGCGCAGGTCACTCTTTTTAACTGATAAACCATGATTTCAAAACAATGAAATCGACAGGTTTATAGGTTATCCATAATGGCTAATGTTCACATTGACGCCTCATATGTTACTAAAGAAATGTCAATGCTTATATCTGATCTTTTTTATTGCAGAGGTCACTCTTCAAAAAATCACGATTTTAAACAATGAAATCGACGGCTTTATAGCTTATCCATAATGGCTCACGCCACGAATGTTATTAAAGAAATGTCAATGCTTATATCTGAGGTCACTGATCATATGATATGCTGTCAATCTTTCATATTAATAATAACCTTAGATTGCTATTTCATATCACAACAGGTTTGTCCAGGTTCAAAATATAACCTAACCTGGCCAAACCTTTCGTAAGTTTATTGAAGTTAATAATTTGAAATTAATATGGAGGATTCACAGCATATCACGTTACCTGTGATCACGGATGTATAGATTCAAATATCTTTAGTAACATACGAGACATAAATGTGAACATCTGCCATTGTCTACCCTTCTAAATATGTCAGATTTGATAGTTTTTAGATTGTGATTTTTCAGTGAAAAATAGAGACCTACGCAATGAAAACATTATTTATTCTCAATAAGAAAGTATATTATAGTATACAATTAAAAAAACTCCAAAAAATACAAGTTACCTTTAGGCTAAGTAAACATTTACTGGGGATTTTTTTAATCATGTTATGGTAATTGTTTACCCCCAATTATAATATTTTTTTACTACATACCTCTCTTTATAAGAATAGTAACATTTTTTGGTGAACAAAAATGTTTTCACGGAAAAAAATATAATTTTAAGTTTTCTAGGTTAAGGTCCATTAAGTGAATTACACGTTAAAATAAGTTTGTACGCGAATTGTTTTTGCCTTACAAGGTCAAGTAAGATGCATACTTGCACATTTAAGCAGGATGGAGCCACTCCACACTATGCTTGAGAAGTGAAAATCTACTAAACACTCAGTTAACTGGTCATTGGATTG
Source organism: Aphrophora alni (assembly GCA_963513935.1). Lineage (NCBI taxonomy): Eukaryota > Metazoa > Arthropoda > Insecta > Hemiptera > Aphrophoridae > Aphrophora > Aphrophora alni. Next base: position 26,720,754 of record OY740770.1, read on the forward strand.
GAAGAGGAAGCGATTTTATATACTGGTCACCTAGGTCACTGGACTTAACAGTTTGTGACTTTTTTCTGTGGGGGAATCTAAAAGAAAAGGTGTACTCTTATAGAACCGATGAGGATTTAAAAACGCTAATCGAAGAAGAAATGCTTAGCATCCCTATTGAATTCTTCAGGAATCCCTTTGAGGTTTTTGTTCATCAATGCTACCAGTGTGTAGCAATAGATAGGTTTCAATTTGAATGATTTTTTTTTTGATTTGGTTAAGAAACATCTTTTATCATAAAAAAGAAATTTTATTATTTGTTATATTGTAGTAATTAAATTTAAAAAATATTAAAGTCTATAAAAGAATAAAAAGTTATTTTATTGCTTGCTGTCGTTTAAACCATAAATTGCTGTCAACAGCCGCCATTTTATTTCTATTGCAGATAGTAGCGAAAAAATTTGTTGGTACTCTTTTGGATATGTTTCCAATAGTATGTATGAAAAAAAATCTTACAATTTGGTTTATGCATATAGCCTATATACTTGGTGGTTGTTTAAAAATGTAAATACATTCGTGGGACACACACTATATATATATATATATATATATATATAGCCAACTTACTTGATCTATGCGTAAATAAACCTAGGTAGGCCTACTATATGGCAACACTAATCCCAATTGAAATTTTTCACGTAGTGTTCCCAAGCGGTCTTGCTTCCAAGTACTGACTATCCACGTTGTATGTTGCTCGACTTCAGCGATTGGATATTGTTTTTACCTTACAAGGTCAAGTAAACTCACACTCCGTGTTGACTGTTCAATGGTTTGAACAACACTAATACCATGTACACATAGTAGAAAAACTATCACCAAGTAATAACCACGCTCAATGTTGCTTGACTTTGGTGATCAGTCGAAACATTGTGTTGGCCATGTAAACTTAACCTACAAATACATCAATTTTGAAGTGAAAAACATTTTGGAAAAAACCCTTATAGAGAACAGAACAGGAGTAGTCTTGTAGAAAGTAGTGCAAGCTAGCAAATAAAATACAAACTAGGTGTAGTTGTTTCTAAATATATCTGGATATGGTAGTGGTAGCATGTAGAGTTGCTAAGTGATAGTTAATGTGTTCACAGTCATTTATTGTTACTCTGATAGGTTATGTTGTTGTTTTGTGTGATATTCTTCGCAGTAATCCATATAAACCAGTGACCAAACAGTGACAAAATGTGTTTTTCCTGATTCCAAACTTACATAAGCAGTAAAACTAACCAGTAATTATAGATGAATCCACTGACAATGGAAAAACATATGTTGTGTTTGGTTTGCTGATGAGGGCCATATTGTGATTAAATTTTGGCGGTTTGTCCAAATGTTTTTTTTTCAAATGACTTTGAGGCTGCCGCTGAGCGAGCAACAGCAAGTTGTTTATATATGAGCTGGTCTTTACCTTTGATGAATCTGGCTACACAGATTTTGCAACCACTGGCTAGAACACTATGTTTGGGGAAACAACTTGATTCTTCAACAGCTGAATATAACCTACCCAGGCCTCAGACTTTCAAAATACATCTGTCAGTTACTTTATATTTGTACAAGTAAAGTATGTAAAGAGGTGCCCCATGCCCCTCACTGATAACCTACCCGTGACATTTAATTATTATTATTTTTTAAATAACAGTAAACAGCAATCTCAGTATATTGAGTTCCAACAGGTCTTTGAAGTAGATGTATACAAAATGTTGAGACCAGCTCAAATTCGGTGGCTATCATTGCAACTTCTGTAGATAGGATTTTGGAACAATGGATGACTGTAATTAACTTTTTTTTACATGAGTGTTCAACACCTGAACTGGTAAGTGTTGAAAATATTATCAAAACTATGAAAGTTCCTACTACAAAACTTTACTTTTTGTTTCTACAATGGATTTTACCTAAATATTTAGGTTTGAACAGAATTTTTCAGAGTGGTGGAGCACTTATTGCAACCATTCACGAGGCAATGAGTAATACCTATAAAAACCCTGCAGAGGGGGTGCAGACTAGCTGCACCTAATAAGAGGTGTCGGTGTCCCTCGTGGTCTCTAGTCAAACACTCACTTACACTAAACAACACATACATTATCATCTATATAGTCGTATACACACAGTTCATCCACATTATACAGTTCCTTACTTTCATCTTAACATAGGGTTCTCATCACAGGGGGGTGTAGGGCATATATTGTGAGGAGTTTAGCTCCCCTCTCAGAACCCAAGCTATACAAGGGTGGAACAATTAACACATCTTTTCTGGATATACACACTTACAACATTCATATATTTAGTAGAGGCTGATATTCTTCACATATCATAAGGGATTCACTTACACTGTACATTCATATATAGGTAGTTTTTGACCATGCAGATTCGTAGCTCATCTGGGAGTGCTTACGTTCCTTAGAGTTCTGAGGTTTGGAAATAATCGAAAGTGATCCAAGGGTGTACTCGTAATCTACAACTGCTTAACACTATACACTGGTAAACTCATACATGGCCTTTACTATTATAAATGTCAACCAGGGAAGCGAAAAAATACAACTGTGCATCATCCAAAGAGGTTTGTTTGATAAACAGAGTCACTTTCTATTAGAATTGAAGTCCTTTTTCGATGCTGTTGACGTGTGTTAAACCTCACAAGGGTTTTAATTCTTCTAGAAATGTTATCTCTTTCCATGACCTCTTGAATGAGAGCATGGAAATACAGTAGAACCCCTCTAATCCACCCTCGGCTGGTCCGTCGCTCCGGTTAATCCGACAGTGCTCGAGCTCGTGAGCTTGTGCCGACTTGTCGATGACTCACGGCCCGTCGCGTGCCACATGCTATTGTTTACGGTTTGTTATCGCTTGCCCGCTTCAGTGCTGTGTCAACTCTTGTGTTGTTTCTATTGATTTGTCATAGTATTTTCTAGACTCATTGTATGTACAGTTGTTTGTTTTTCAACATATCAGGAGGAAAACATAAACACGTTACTGTAAACTTTGACTTATAACTTTTTTAAGTTTATACATCACTTATTTCACTGTAAAAAAGTCTCTTTATATAATATCTAATAAATATTGGCTTTTTTTTTTCGGATAATCCGACCTTTTTTGCATTCCGACCATGCCCCCAGTCCCGAAGGTGACGGATTAGAGGGGTTCTACTGTATTGAAAGATCTTGTTGAACAATACGTGATTAACATCGAACGTATTTATCGAATTGAGAAAGATGATGAAAACCAACTGGTTCATTTATCTTAATTTTTGCTACTCCAAATCTTCTGGACTGAGTGTTTGCTGGATTCTACACCCTATTTGTTAGACCCTACATTCTAAATCCAAGGTGATGTTTCCGATGGCAAGAATTTGGACATGTTATCATCTGTGAAATATGCGCCTTGTTCAAAAGTTGACCTTACTATCCAAAACCTATCACATCAAAGCTGAATCCACAACTTCACCATTTAAGACCCACATACTCCTTTTAATAACTGGACAGCTAATTAAGCAAAAATCACAGTAATTATTTGATCTTACTAATTATTTGTCATTTGTTAAAGTTCAGAACAAAAATACTCGAGGCAACCCCAGTACAACACTGAGTGTTACAACCAAGTCTCTACAAAATGATAATAAAGTAGGATCAGGTTCTTCAAAACCCCTCCCTAAATCACTTCAGGTGTCTACTAATCCTTCAATATATGATGTTCCAGTTGTTGAGGTTACTATGGAGCTTGACCCTGAAACTTCTAAAATTAAAACTAAAAAATTAAACCACCTGATGGTATTTCAAGCCAGGCAGGTGGAAATAATATTTACCCTTTTCAATTGTTAATTTTTAATAAATAAGATTGTCTTATTATATCTTAACTATAAATCTGGTCAGAAATTGAAACTTGAATATTGTGAGAAGTCATATTGTAGATCTCAACGTCCTGGTACAAGATACACCCCTTTTACTTTTTTGCCTGCATGAGACTCATCTCCATCAACCCTACTCATTTGATTTGAGGGGGTTTTCAGTTTTTTGAAATTACTTTCTCACTACAGACCTAGTTAAGGGTGGAGTGGCAATATTCGCCCACAACTACATCTCTGGTAGATATATAAACCTTAGAAATTCATTACAAGCAGTACAATATTGATCGCTACACCAAATAAAAGACAAAAAACTGTTGTATGTGCCACCTAATAACAGGTTTGTCGAAGATGAATTTCTTGACCGCATAAGAAGTTGTGCCTGACCAATTTCTTATATTGGGAGATTTTAATGCTCACTACTATACATGAGGATCATAATCCTGCGCCCTAGAGAGAACCACATTGACAGGATTTGATCTAATTTGGATTTGATTCTGCTCAATGATGGTTCACCAACTCGTCTAGCGACTTCTCCAGGTGGCTGGACAACTGTCGACTTGTCATTTTGTAGTCTATATCTTGCAATTAAATTTGAGAGGTTAGTACTAACTGACACCTACAGTAATGATCACTATTCCTGTGAAACTTACATTTTCGGATTTTCTCATTGTGATGATCGCCTTCCCAGATGGATTTTGTGCAAAGCAGTATGCGATAATTTTACTGATGATTCTTATCACTTATTAATAATAATGTTCTTAAAAATGAAGCAATAAAGTCTTTTACTTCAGCAATCCTTACAGCAGTGGACAAAACAATGTTCTGAAAATTTCAATGAGATTACTATGTTCACCAGTTCCATGGTGGAATAATGAATGTAGTGACGCTCTCCATTTACGCTGTAAAGCTCTAAGGAAGTTTAATCAAAGACGTACAGAAATATGGAAAGATATAAAATTCTACATTCCAAAGCATGTAGAGTGTTTAGGCTGAGTAGGAAGGAATCATGGGCTCATTACATTGGTACAATATCAAGAACCACCCCCTCGTCAACGGTGTGGAAAAAGTGTGTTCTGTTTGTAGTCCTCCTCATTCTGATTTCTGAGACTTAAGCAGTGGGATGGAGTTTTAACTACAGATAATTATGACATTGATAATGTTCATCATTATCTAACGTTTCATAAATTGCTTCTTACAGCAGCCTCTTTCATTTGTATAAAAGGTCTCCAGAAGCAATACATTTTACTGTAGAATAATCGCCATTAAATTGCCCATATTCATTACAGGAGTCTGCTATGTTGTTGGGACAGGATTGCGTTCCAGACCGTATCAACATAGGGTTATTCTAAGATTAAGCACCTCCCAACTTCAGAGATGCTGACATTCCTTAATATATATACATTCCTTATATATAGGTAGTTTGACTTGGTACAGTCCTACTTTGTCCAGGTAGTTTGACCTGGACAAGACCTATGATATGGCTTGACGAAGAAGAATTCTGAATACTTAAAATGATGGGTTATAAATGGCAATTCTTGCTTTTGTAAAATTTCCTTAGCAACAGATATTTAAGAGTGTGTGTTGGAACTATTTTGTCAGATCGTTATCATTTAGAAAATGTTGTCCCTTAGGGTAGTGTGGTGAGTGTGCCCTATTTACTGTGGCAATCAACATCATTATTGCTAAGGTACAATGCCCTGTCCGCTGTTCTCTTTGTTGACGATTTTGCTATATACGTGGTTTCTTGACGTATGGCAACTGTCGAAAGAGCACTTCATCTTGTTATAAATAGACTGCTATCTTGGTCAAGATCGACAGGATTTAAGTTCTCTGCATCAAAAATGCAATGCATTGCTTTTTGTCGCCATAGACTGAACCATCAGTAGTCTCGGTTAACCGTCACCCTTTTTACCGTCAGTTTCTGTTAACCGTCAGGACAGGGGGGAAAATAGTACACATATAATTTGTAATGATGTACCGTATTTATTTAATGTGGTATGAATGTTTACAAGTTAGTATCATACTCAAATTTGATTTTAAAGAATAATGCACCGTCTAAACAGTTGACCATGGTATTTCTATACAAAAATTTTATAATGTACAGTACTGTGTTTCAGTCTACTTGTAAATGTGACATTATTCACGGCACTATTGGGAGCACATCACCAATTCCTAGAACAGTGGCCAAACCCTCCTTTCCCTTCCACTCCTGTGTCTTAACAAACAAATCATTATGTTACTTTCGTGTGTGGCATCCGACAGTCTTGTCTTATTCAGTGTAGAAACTACAGTACTGTACATAATTTTAGAGTGATTTTTATTTGTAAGTTTTGTTTTAGAGTGCTTAGATTCAGTGTGTCATGAGTCAAAAACGTAAACGCTAAAGAGTGTTTTATAAATTTGTTTTATAAATTGAGTTACTGTAAATAGAAAATTTAAAAGTTTTACTAAATTTTCCCAAACCAATTTTTTTTTAGTTAAAAAGAAATAACAGTACAGATATTCTGTGTTATAAACACTGTTCAAAACTTAATAGTACAGTATTTTCATCGATCGCCGATGACTTCCAGAAGTCTGGGAAGTCTATTTCTGTTATCCGTCTATTCTCTCATCCATCACCCCACCAGTCCTGAGAATGACGGTTAATCGAGACTCTACTGTATTTCTAAATTGAACACAACTTCAAACTACTGTAACTCCTACATTTTTTTGCCTATTATTTGACCATAGACCTTCGTGTATTACACATTTGTCTGATCTGAAAACACAGTGTAATAAAACACTTGACATGTTACATGTTCTCTGCATTCTCGGTGGGGAGTCGATAGGACTTTGTTAAGATTCTACCATGCTCTTGTTCGATCGTGGATTTATTATGGCTCCATAATCTACTCATCCGCAAGATCATCAGCCACAAGAAGCTTGAATGATACATAACTCTCCACGGCATATTGTTTCTAGAGCATTTCATTCAAGTCCAATTTCTATCTAACTTGATGAAACTGGTGAACCATCTCTTTCTCAAAGCAGCAATGGCAAATAACATATACTGTGTCTGTAATTTGTAATACAAACCTTATCATCCAGCTTACGACATTGTTTTTAATAATCATTTGGATGATAATAAGAATATCATCAGAATCAGACTGCCCCATTTGGCATTAGAACACTTAAAGTCCTTGACAATTTAGGACTTGATAAATATTTTAATAATCACAAAAATGTTTAAAATTCATTATTTTAATTCTCAGCTAAATTATCATACAAGTAGCAATATCGTATGAGGCCAAATCATAAATCGTATGGGAAGTTATATTACCATACAAAACTATAATTATTGTACGGTTGGTAATAACACTGGAGCTCACTCTTTATTTCCCCTTAGACAAAATTATAAAGAAAAAAAATAAAGTTTCATTTTAAATAATCTTTCTTTTCTACAAATTTTAATAATCAATTAAAAACTTTGAATTTAATTTGTATGAATAATTTAATGAAAATGATATATCAAATTAAGAAGATATATACTTATTTTATAATTTCTTTGTTTTGTCTTATTCTGTGTTCTTATATATATCTCACAGAACTTGAACTGTAGGGAAATCACATGATGTATTATTATTTCATTAATTTTAAGTACATTTGAGTGAAATTGGTGTTGTTAAGTTCATAAATTATTTGAAAAATTATTTATGCATGAATAAATATCGGTTTCAACAAATTTTAAGGCGTATTTAAACAAACGATTATTGAAATTAAGAAATTGGTTGGTTAGAGTAGTTTATTTATATTAAATGTTGAGTTCATTTTTGTTATTTTTTTGGACTAGTGGTTGGTTAGCATCAGACTTGCACGATGAAGATAATGGGTTCAAAACCTTGCTTCACCTAATTTTTTTAATACTTTTATTGGTAATTATTTGTTCCCTTCCCACTTCGTTTTGTAACCAAATCCTAATTTTTTTAAATAATAGTAGGCCTCAAGTAAACTTTTGTTTTTCATATTTTGACTAATCTCAAAGTGATTTATTTGTTTACCGTATTGTGTTATTTAACTAAAAGTTAAGTGTTATTTTAAATATAATTATAGCTTATAGTTCCCCATCCTTTTATTTAAAAACATTTTAATCGGTAATCAAACATCTTATTATTATTACTTCACTTTAATTTGAGTTTAAACTTATTTAATTAATCGTGCACTCATATACATCTTCCAACTATGCCCACAAATAAATTATTACAGTGATTATTTGATTCCTACATCAGATATGTTTTCAATTTCCTAGGCTAAATGTGTATTTACATCTTCAATATTTCACATATAAATAGTGAATAGTGTTTTTGAATGTTTAAGTAAAATTTTAGTGTATTAGTTTTGTTTATTTAAATCAGTGTTCTTTTAATTATATTACATTGACCGTACTTCATTATTTACATATAACATTATGAATTTCTTAACCTAACCCTATTTACTAGTTTATCATTTTCAAACCGTTACAATAAGGTTTTATTTTATTTTCAGTTTCTCATCACTTTGGATGATATGATTTTAGACCTTCAAAAGATGCCCAAGTAAGTATAACTTTAACATTAATTATAAAGTTATGTATGAATAATAGAGATGGGCAGAAACAACTGAAACAGTCTCGCTGCAATGGTTTCAATGGTTGCAATGTGTACAACTGTTGCAACATTTAGCTAGTTTTAATTTCAACCTCATTATAAATCGAAATTGACATCTTGTTGCATGAATCAAAACTTCTCTAATTTGCAATTAATTTCACAATAAGTTACTAATGCAATGTACTGTAACTGAAATGTTATTTTGTTGTGAATGGTTTAATAGTTGTAGTTTCACTAATTCCGAAAGACAACATTTTTTATACTATCTTGTTGAAATATTTTTTATATTTCTTTTGTTTGTAATCTATGATGCCTGAAGGTAATACTATCGACAGACATAATTGGCAGAAACAATTCTAAATATCTAAAAAAAAAAAAAATTAATCTGTTTTACCATATGTTTTGTCTTATCCCAGCTCCCATCACTACATTCAGTAATTTATGCGATGTGTTACAGTATTACAGTATTTTTTCATGTTCTGAAAGATTAATTTGTGTTATATGCTATGATGTTGTTTTCGTGATGGATGATGAGAATGAAGACTTTGTAAGCACACAGTAGCCCTATAATTAATTACAATAGTTACTTATAAAAGTATATAGTGATGTGAATTAAATTAGAATCAAGATATACTAAACTAATTACAGTTTTTTTTTTAGCTGACTGTAAAATTGGACGAACAAATTGAATAAAAATAAAAATTCCAAAATAACTAGAAATCCATTTATCTTATTCATCAGGCGATTGGAAACAAATCTGATATTAGAGCCAATATTTGACAAACTAATTGAAAATGCATTTATGTTTTGTCTATCAGTTCATTAAAAATAAAAGTAGGAATAAAATTAGAACCAAGTTATTATTAACCAAATTATTAACTTATGTTGGTATCAACCCAACATTAAATACAAAAATGGAGGGAAGTTCTGATTAACAACTGGACTCTATTGAAACTTAAAACAATCTAACTAGAACTTGCAGGTGGAACAGGGTCAAGTATTTAAACTATTGATAATGTCTTAAATAAACATTAGGAGGAAGTTATTGGTTTGCAATAGACATTTGACTTTTCTTGTACCAGTGTAGCCTACATAATTCATTTTATAATGTACATATTTGGTTTTTAATGTATTTAAACATAATAATTATTGTAATTATTATAAGGTAATACAGCCGTTATTGTATGTTTTAGTAAACCAAGTAAGGATACAATTTCAACATATATACGGCAAGTTGAATTTTTAAAAGGCCTTTTGGAAACAAACACCATCGTAAGTAAATCTTTGGCAGTAATAATATATTGTCGATATGATTAACTGGAAAGATTTAAGGACTTGGACATATTATTTAATGTTAATATTATTGTTTATTTTTTAGAGTTCTATAGACATTATATTCTTCTTTTTTTAAGAAATCACACAATGGGCTTAGCCTACAAGTTTTTTTTTTAGTTTATGTAAATAGCATTGTTAGTCGGAGTATTTGTTTTGGGGTCAATATATTTAAAAAAGATATAAAATGGAATGTTTTGGGCAATCGTGATGGAAACTGATTTAATTTTTTTATAAAACAAACAGATGGAAACACACTTTATTTTAGTCTTATAAAAAAACAAAAAAGACCAAAGTTTTTTTTTTTAGAAACTTCTAACAATTACACACACCAGTTTATTAACATACATTAAACATATTATAATTTAAAAAAAGATAAATATTTTATTAGAACTTAGTTTTGCTATTTTAACAACCCTTCTCAATAAAATTTCAGTTCATCAGACCTAATTTCTTTCTCAGTTTCTCATAACAATATTTCGGTAGCCTTTTTTTCATAATGTCTGCTAACTGATCTTTTAATAAATCTTCTCTAAGTAAATGTCTCAATTTGTGACCCTTTTTCTTATAAAATTATGTATCTATCTATAAGCTTTGTTTTTTATGCTTCTTGTGATTGTTTGGTGTTGGACTGGTAAGTAATAGTATTATAAATACCTTATTTGATGTCCACATTCCGTTACTTGTAGGGATTACTTTAATGCAATCAGGCACAGTACTAATACATATACAAACATGTACCACTAATTGTTAGCACTATGCCTGACGAAGCCGACTGTGTCCGTCGAAACAGCGCTGTAACAATACCTACAACTAACGAACTGCAGACAACCAATGTGATTGTTTGGCTTTGGACTGGTTAGTATTAGTATTATAAATACCTTATTTGTTGTCCACATTCCGTTAGTTGTAGGGATTACTTTAATGCAATCAGGCACAGTACTAATACATATACAAACATGTACCACTAATTGTTAGCACTATGCCTGACGAAGCCGACTGTGTCCGGCGAAACAGCGCTGTAACAATACCTACAACTAACGAACTGCAAACAACCAATGTGATTGTTTGGCTTTGGACTGGTTAGTATTAGTATTATAAATACCTTATTTGTTGTCCACATTCCGTTAGTTGTAGGGATTACTTTAATGCAATCAGGCACAGTACTAATACATATACAAACATGTACCACTAATTGTTAGCACTATGCCTGACAAAGCCGACTGTGTCCGGCGAAACAGCGCTGTAACAATACCTACAACTAACGAACTGCAGACAACCAATGTGATTGTTTGGCTTTGGACTGGTTAGTATTAGTATTATAAATACCTTATTTGTTGTCCACATTCCGTTAGTTGTAGGGATTACTTTAATGCAATCAGGCACAGTACTAATACATATACAAACATGTACCACAAATTGTTAGCACTATGCCTGACGAAGCCGACTGTGTCCGGCGAAACAGCGCTGTAACAATACCTACAACTAACGAACTGCAGACAACCAATGTGATTGTTTGGCTTTGGACTGGTTAGTATTAGTATTATAAATACCTTATTTGTTGTCCACATTCCGTTAGTTGTAGGGATTACTTTAATGCAATCAGGCACAGTACTAATACATATACAAACATGTACCACTAATTGTTAGCACTATGCCTGACGAAGCCGACTGTGTCCGTCGAAACAGCGCTGTAACAATACCTACAACTAACGAACTGCAGACAACCAATAAGGTATTTATAGAACTTTTATTATCTTCATATATATTAATCGGATGTTTAATGTCCACACATAAATCTTTTTAGATCTTCTCCAGACGAAATGCTTCTAATAAACAATCACTAAGTATTCTGCTTCATTAAGGATGTTGCTACTGAACAATTTTTCTTTGAGCTCCATGATACAACTTCAAATATTTGGAACACATATCCAGAAGTTAACCAACGATCCACTATATCACAAACCCAGTCTGAATCAGTATAGCCTGTTGAAATTTCAGAATCTTCTTTTTTGTGAAAATCAATTTTAGGTTTAAGGTCCCTTTTATATACCTCATCACTTTTTTTTAGCTTTTCCATACTTAATTATTATTAAGTACAGAGGGATAAAACCTTGTTACTATAACTGCAGGCATAATAGAAACTATTGCTCTTTGACTATATTTATGCAATCCAGTCTCAATTGCATTACAGTTTGCCAATTCAAATTTGTTTAATACAGACTTCAAATTTAGTTTGACAATTTCATAATACCAATCTGATTATCCTGTTCAAATTCTAAACGAAGAAAGTATTTTAGTTCACGGAGATCTTCAATTTAAAATCTATTCATCAGTTTAGATTTTATTGATGCCATTTCTCCATTTGTTTTGCCAGTAAATATTATATTGTCAACATTTTAATATCTTAATTCCCATCCTTTTAAAATTGATTTCCTTCATAAAATCACTGAAGTTTTATTTCAACCCCTTGGTGATTGTTCTAGTCCATAAAGTGATTTCTTCAACTTCATTTCTTAGTCTTTGCCGTATTTTGTCATTTTGGAAGTTTTATAAATATCTCCTCATCTAAGTTTCCATAACAAATGCAATTTTTACATCTAAATGATATAAAAGAAAATTATATTGGTTTGCAAATGCTAAAAATGTTCTCAACGTTAACATTTTTGAAACCGGTGAAAATAACTCCTCATAATTGACTTCTTCATGTTATAGAAAACCTTTAGCTGCCGGTCTAGCTTTATATCAAGTAAAATATTTCCATCTGAATTTCACTTTATTTTGAATCTATAGGTTTGTTAACCTTAGGTAAATCAACTACATCCCAGGTTTTATTTTCAATGAAAGAGTTGACTTTTTCATTTATAACTTTATGTCCACTCTCTGATCAAGTTTCCTGACCTTGCTTCTTCGTAAGTATTAGGTTCCTTTTTATCGTTTACTGTCAAAGCATAAATTTTCATCTTCAAAGTTCTGACTCTCCAATATTTGACTTATCAAATATTGTTTTCATCTTGACACTGGTTGTTCATGCTCCATGTCATACACATTACTAGCACCACATGCTATTTTTCCATATCAAAGTTTATTGTAGGGTCAAAACAGACAGCTGAATCTTTTTAGTTACAGGATTTTTTCTGAACGTCACATCATGATCTACTTCTACAGTCTATCTATCTATAAAATAAATTCTAAACCCTTTAAATGTTATCAATGTGTAAAACCTTTTCTACTTTTAGCATCCCACTTCAAAACAAGTCCATGGAGCACTTTGGGGCATTTATCTTAATTCACAATAAATAGAACAAAGATTACTCAAACCTAAAAACAAGAAACAAAACTAAGATCATAATAAATCTTTAAGTTTATGGTTAGTTTAACTGTAAACCTCTGAGGATGATATCGATGTCATCGAAATGCACATAATACAGGTATTATAATAAACATACCTACTAGATTTATTATAATCTTGGCTTGTTTTCTTTAACTATTTTAGTGCTGTGTTATTGTTGTTTTGAGGTGAAATAAAAAATATATAATTTGATTATATTTTAAATGGCAGTTGTTTAAACAATGCTCAAAAATTGTAAAATTATTTCAATCTGTCATTTGTAAAGAAATGTTTTTGTCGAAATTATAAAATCGCACACAAATTGACTAGGAGAGCCACAGTTTTTATGTAATACACCCACAATATCACCACCCTCTGATTCCTATTTAAATAGATAAATTATGAATGTGTTTAGCATTATTAACACAATGTATTATTTGTATATGGTGACAGCCTAGTACTGTAGAGAAAGCTGTAGCAACACAACTACTGTGCCCCGTGCCTGACAGTATAACTAAGGAAATTCATCAGAAAACAACAACAAAGTATACAAAGGAATTGAGGGAACAGTTATTTGGAGAAAAAGGTAAAATAAATTAAAGAAGGTTTTTTTACAATCTGTAGTATACACATTTCTGGTATGTTTTTCATAATTAAGGAAGAGGAAACATAACTAGTAACAATTTACACTATTGACCGAAGGTACTTGGTAGAACTCCATTTTAATGAAAAAACAAACACAATATTTAGTAAATTCTACAATTTTATTGAGTCTTGCCTAAATAAAATTGTAGAATTTACTAAATATTGTGTTTGTTTTTTCATTATAACCCTTGTTGATTTGAGACATACACCAGTTTTGTAACCTATCTGTTTCTAACTACTATCACCTTTCCCCTCACAAGTCACTAGAGCTCTTGTATCCCTATGTTATCACTAGGTGGATCTGACCTGGACTTGTAATTGTCTAATAACAGAATTTAGTTGTGAATTGCTACAACTTATTGTGCTTTTTACCAAAAATTATAATAATAATTGTTACAATTTAGCAGGATTTTTTAAAAGTTAAAAAAAGAAAAATTTCTTTGATTAAATACATAGAATAAATAATTTAGCTTGTTGTTGAGCATTAATTGTGCAGTAGTCTAAAACTGATATGTTTTTGTATTCTAATATTTAGTTTTTTGAATTAATTGTTAAATCTTTTTTAACCTTTTGATGCCCGACTTATGATCAGTATAATACAAGCTCCAGCCCGGGTATTTTTCGCAAATTTGCAGACATTATTATGAAAATTCATATAAAATCTAAATATGAAGCAAACCTATCAATGTAATATTTTTTTTGTTCAGAAAGAACAGGGGGATATGAAAATGGTATAAAAAGTTACATTATCTAGGCCAAATTATTATTATTTTTTACTTTATTTTTATTTTTTTAAATTTTATATTGAAATTTCAAAAGTAAAGTTATAGTAAAACTATAATTTTTTTTTATTGTAAAATCGTTACATACATTTTGTAGGAAATTTAATTCCCTACACAAAAATGTATATATATATATATATATATATATATATATATATATAGACATATATCATAAAAAATATTATAACTTATATGCAAAAATGTAAACAAACGTAAAAGTAAAAAATGCAGATTTTCACACTGTTTATTGTAGCTTTTACATTAAATTAAAAAAGAACAAATATACAAGCTATATATGTTTTTAGTACACGATTTTCAGTACTCTTATATTTATTACAATTATATATTTCACTATTTACAACACTTGGGCCGGGAATTGGATTGTCATATAGGTTAGAATGCGTCGTTGCATCACCTGAAGGTGCAGGAACATTTTCAACTACACGATTTGAACACGTCACTACACTACGTATTATCTCGTCATTATCACTATCACTGTCTAAAAAATCACTAAAATCATCACGATATAAATACTCCGATATTTCACGTTCACGCAAATTAGACATTTTGTTTGTTTATCAAGACACAACAACAACAAAAGAAGCTACCACAGCTATACAGTGACAGCTGGCGAAATAACGAAAGTGAACCGGATATTGCAGTGATGCAGACTAAGACGCACTAAAACAAAAATTACCTTTCATTTCCCTGCATTCTGCTGAACAGTTCAATACCAAATACATCATAGCAGTATAACCGCTAACACGCAAAAAACGAGATATAAAACAGCTGACGCCAACTCGCATATATGCGGGCGTGGGCTGCTGGCAGGGCAGTCGTCTGCTCGCATATATATGGGCGTGGGCATCAAGAGGTTAAGAATAATTTTGAAACACAAATAGACCATAAACACTTTCTAAAAAACACAATGTAATGTACAGTAACACAAAACACTCCGAAGTGTAATCACATATAAAGTATATCAGGCAACCGACTAATTGAGACTAATGGGAGTGGAATGGACATATGAACAAACATTAATTCATTGAGTCAATGATTCAGAGGGGAGATCAAAGATGTGCTGGCTGGCCAGGAGGTACATGAACAGGAAGGAAGATTTCCCCTCCATCTGTCCATGAAAGAGTGGGGCTAGTACAGACCGCATCTTTCGAGTGTGATGAAAAGTTATTCAGATTGTTTTTCTGCTGATTCTAGCTGATAGAGAAATTTGATATTCAAATCAACTGTAAATTATAACAATCTGCCACTATAAATTTTTGACTATTATATTTTTGCTACAGCATCATTTCAGAGGACAATGTCTGCGTCTTTATGCTTAACTTTTTATAATCAATAACGAAAAAATTTTGATTAAAATTTTTCTTATTGATTTTAGATTTTACTAAATTAAAAATTTGTATGATGGCAAAAAAAATGGATGTCCAGATTAAGCGAAGTCCAGATGAATGGGGTCCTACTGCAATTAATTGTAAGCTTAGTTAAAATTGATACAATATATTATGTGTGGAGCAGCTGTTTCTTTCAAACATGTAAAACATTAATTTTATACATTACTTGTTATTGTCAATCCATTATTAATAATAATTTAATTAAAATGACTTACCACCACAATAATCAATAGTGATTTTTTCCCTTCACTATTGTCATTTCAAGTTATGCTGGAATTCTATTTTAAAAATTATTACTTAATGATGGAATATTTGTATTAATATTATTGTTTGTTTGGACATTTGCCATCATTTGTGTATAAGAAACAATACACCATTTGTGTTTCTTATACGAAAATGATGGCAAATTTTATAAAAACATGTAGTATATAAAACTGAAACAAACACTTAAAACTTGGATTTATTTTATATTATATACGTAGTAAGCCCACCATCTCGACCTATACGGTTTTTGCTGTTCACTTGTTGTATGGAAGAGGT